>CM035418.1:44351896-44986896 GCA_020310875.1 Ceratopteris richardii
ATTCTTGGAGGGAGTTTTGAATTCGAATTCGAATGGCTCCACCTAAAAGTGATCCCCAAAGTTAGGAGAGATTCCCTCAGCTCAAAAATTCGTGATTTTGGTAGTTGGAGCCATGAATTTGCTTTTACATCATGGATGAGGTAAGCCATCCTTTTACTTTTTTCTTTTTCCATTTACAAGAGATAAAATGTACTCTTTTACAAGAGGTGTTCACATGACTACTCATGTGACTTACAAATGAGGATAATATCAAGCATATCAAGCATGTAGGCTTGGGCAAAATGCACCAACAGCTCCCCCTCAAGCCTAACATGCTTGGCCTCCAAATAAGTCTTCAATTGTCCTTGATTTCCTGCAAACCAATCATCAACTTGAATCTACTTAATTTCGTACCATCAAGAGCTTTCGTCAACATGTCTGCACATTGCATATCTGTAGAGACGTAGGATAGTTGAATATCCTTGCTCATTAGCTTCTCCCTTACATAATGGTAGTGGACTTCAATATGCTTGGTTCTAGCATGGTATACCGGATTAGCTGCTAGATGTAGTGAGCTTGTGTTGTCACCAAAAATGTGAGGTGTTGAAGAATGAAGTCCAAGATCTGTGTACAAAGATTTTAACCACATGATTTCTTGAGTTGCATTAGCCAAACCTCTATATTCTGCTTCAGTAGAAGATAATGCCACGGTTGGTTGCTTCTTCGATGACCAAGAAATGATTTTTGAACCTGCAAATGATATATACCCTGATGTGCTTCTTCTATCATCTTTAGATCCGGCCCAATCTGCATCTGAGTAGACCTTTAGCTCAATATCTGAAGTATATGAATAAAACAAACCTTCATTCATGGTCCCCTTTAGGTACTTGAGGACTGGCTTGGCCGCTTCCATATGTGGTCTTCTCGGCTTATGCATAAACTGACTCAATATGCTAACACTATAGCATATATCCACCCTTGTGAGTGTTGCATAGTTCAAACTTCCAACCAAGCTTTGATAGCTTGTGATGTCTTCAATTGGCTCTCCTTCATAAGCACTAAGCTTATGATTTTGCTCCATAGGTGTACCTGCACACTTTGTATTTTCCATCTTGAACTTGACGAGCATGTCATGGACATACTTCCTTTGTGTGATGTATATACCTGAATCTGTGTAGATCAACTCCAATCCAAGAAAATAAGTGAGTGGTCCGAGGTCACTTATTTTGAACTCCTCCTTCATTTGACTCTTTACCTGTTTGATTCCTTCAAGATCATTGCCTGTGATAATAATATCATCAACATACACACATAAATAGATCACTTCAGATCCATTCCTCTTTATGAACAAAGAGGTATCCGCCTTGCTAGCTTTGAATCCTTGGTCCTGCAAATAAGTAACCAATCTGAAATTCCAAGCTCTTGGAGCTTGCTTCAATCCATACAAAGCTTTCTTTAGTTTGCATACATAGTTAGGATGATGTGCATCCTCATATCCAGGAGGTTGTGCCATATACACTTCCTCAGAAATCCATCCATTCAAGAAAGCATTCTTTACATCAAGTTGATAAAGATTCCAATTTCTAGATGCAGCAAGACTTATGAGAACCCTAATTGTAGGCATTTTTGCAACAGGAGAGAAAGTCTCCTCATAATCAATACCATGGGTTTGAGCAAACCCTTTAGCAACTAACCTTGCTTTGTGTCTATTTATACTTCCATCTGGATTCCTCTTGATTTTGTATATCCATCGAGATCCGATTATCTTCATAGATGGCTTGTTAGGTACAAGCTCCCAAGTGTCATTCTCCTTCAAGGCTTCCATTTCTTCATCCATTGCATCTCTCCAAGCTTTCTTGCTTTGTGCTTCTTCAAATGTGGTAGGTTCTTCATTGGTTGAATCCTTTGCAATGTAGATTGAGTGCTTGGTGACCAAAGAAGTATCCTAACCAAACCTCTCTGGTTTCTTCTTCTCCCTCGAAGACCTTCTAAGTGGTTGATGTGAGCTCTCGGGTCCATATGTAGCATCCTGCATCTTTGCTTTACCTTTGTTCTTCCATAGCTTTAGTCTTTCCAAGTCTTCTAGGTCAATCTCCGAATCACTTTCTTCAATCTGCTTTGGCTCCTTTGGTTGAAGTGATGGAAAATCTTCATCCAAGTCATATGGCAGCTTCACTTTCCTGTCATCATCAAACCATGATTTGTTTTCATCAAAAATTACATCTCTACTCACAGAAAATCCTTTATTGGTTGGATTGTACAATCTATATCCTTTTTGGTTTTGATCATAACCAATGAATACACACTTCTCTGCCTTGGGATCCAATTTCCCTCTTACTTGAGAAGGAATGTGAGCATAGGCTAAGCATCCAAAGATTTTACAATGCTCTAGACTAGGTCTTCTTCCATTCCACACTTCATATGGAGTGGTTCCATCTAGTGACTTAGATGGAAGTCTATTTATGAGATATGTGGCTGTCGACACAGCCTCTGCCCATAGGTAGTTCGGCAATCCCTTTTCGTTGAGCATGGACCTTGCAGCTTCGACGATAGCTCTATTCCTCCTCTCTGCTACACCATTGAGTTCGGGTGTATACCTTGTAGTGACTTCCCTTTTAATGCCTCTTTCATGCAAGAAGGCATCAAATTCAGAAGAGAAGTATTCTCCTCCACCATCTGATCTGAGTCTTTTCAAAGTCCTACCTGTTTCATTTTCAACAAGAGCAATATACTTCTTAAAGCAATTAAACACTTCATCCTTGTGCTTCATGAAAAACAGAATGGTCCACCTGCTACAATCATCTATGAAAGACACATAATATCTTGAGCCTGATATAGATGGCTCCTTACTTGGACCCCACACATCCGTGTGCACTAGATCCAAAGGATTTTGATACATATATCCTTTCTTATTGAAAGGTTGTCTATGAGCCTTGCCGAGTTGACAAGCTTCACACTTATAAATCATGTGTTGCCTTGTGATATTAGGCAAACCAAGTACACTTTGGTCCCTGCAAATCTGTTTGAGTGTCCTCTCACCAATGTGAGCAAGCCTTTTGTGCCATATCTCCAACTCTGTTAGAGTTTGAGATCCATAGCTAAACAAAGCTATGTTCTTTGTATCTTCCACTTCAAAAGTGAAAAGCCTTCCTGTCTTTTCTCCTTTGGCAATCCTTCGAAAGCCTTGCCTTGGGTCTTCAACATATGCTCCAAATCGATTGAATCTAACCTGCAATCCTTTTCAACAATCTGTCCAACACTTATTAAATTTTTGGTAATTGTAGGGACATACAAGACTTTGCTTAAGAGGTTCATATTCCCATCTGATGTCTTCACATTACCTATCTTCTCCACTGAGTGCTTTGTGTCATCTCCTGTCTGCACTTCATGCTTGTTATGAGGATCTTCCAAATCAGAAAGTAAAGCCACATTTCCTGCTACATGGTTCGAGCATCCCGAATCAATGTAAAATATGTGATCATCATCCTTACACTTCTTTGTTGATAGATTCATAATCAATAATGAATCTTCTTGACTTTGGTCCTCTGCATAGTTATTGTAATCTCTTCTTCCTCTATGGCCACTTTGATAGTTGTTGTTGTTGTTGTAATTGTTGTTGTAGTAGTTGTTGTTGTTGTAGCCTCCATTGTACCTACCTCTATTTGATCCATAGCCACCTCTATTGAATCCTCTTCCTCTTGAGTTCCTTGGATTCCTGAAACATTCTTCAGTAGTATGGTTAGATAAGCCACATATGTTGCAAGGTTGAGATGATTGGAATCTCCCCATGCCTTGCTTTCCACCTCTGCCTCTTCCTCTAGCTCTTCCTCTACCTGCAAAGTTTGCTTGGAAAGAGCTTCCTTCATCTTCATTCTTCCTATTCTTTGACTTGTCCTTGACCTTAGCTTTATCAGAATATAAGGCAGAAGTTTGATTACCTCTTGAGGACTCACCACCTTTGCTAATCTTTGCTTCATGAGTGAAGAGTTGGCCCATGAGTGTGTTGAGGTCGGGTACATGCATATCCATGTATAAATCCATGGCTGTTGTGAATGACTCCCACTTGTCGTCTGCTTTGATTCCATTCATGATTTGTCTTATGATTTGCTCCTCTTCAATTACCTCTCCAATGCTTCCAAGTTGGTCGGAAATCTCCTTCATCTTTGTGACATAATCAGTCACATTTTGCTTCGGGCTTTTCTTCATTGTTGTGAACTCCATCCACAATTGGTTCTTCCTTGCTCGAGTGTTGGAAGAGAAGAAAGAAGCAAGTGCATTCCAGGTTTCTCTTGATGTCTTGCATCCCTTGACATGAGGTAAAAGAAAATCAGAGATTGAGTTTAGAATATAAGACCTTGCAAGTGCATCCTTCGAACACCAATTTGAAAGTCCTTCCACTTCTTCATGTGATGGTTGCCCTTTGTTCCTCATGGTTGGCATTGCTTCATCTCCGGATATGAATCCATATAGATTCCTTCCTTGAAGGTAAGCCTCCATCCTTAGAGACCATGCCGGATAGTTGTTTCGATCCAATTTGTCAATTGTTGATGGAAATCCATCTCCCATGTTGCTTGACTATGCTCTGATACCACTGTGAAGAGAGATGGTGGATGCAATCCAAAGATGAGTAGGTGCCGCTACAACCAGCTTCACACCAGCCAACTGAGACTTCAGAGTTGATTAGTAGACCCTTTGAGCTTCCTAAATCCACCAAAATATCAGCCAAGTACTTTGGAACATGTATCCCAAAAGTTTAAGTCAAGACCGACAAGTTGTGAAATGACTAGCTCCCAAAACTTGCTATTTTTGGACATACACCTGCTGGAAAAAATGAACAGTGCTCTCAACCTGGAAGGAATTAGAAAAATTCCTTTTGGGCATAGCAAATAGACTTAGCAAGCTTCCTATTCCAAGTTAAAACACTTCAAATGATGGACTGAGCACTGAGAACAAGTTTCATCAAGTTCTGGAACATTCCCACAATTCTCGGGGCTCTGCAGAGATAGACCAGTAAGCAGTAAAATGCAGATATCTCCAAAAGTATAAATCCAATGACCTTGAAAATTTATAGGTAGAAACTAGACAGTGAGAGCTATCCAACGCACTTTAAAACACTGAAAAATGTTCAGTAAAACTCGAGATATGACCTTCTGAAGTTACTGCTCTGAGTGAGTATAGCAGAGAACAAAACAGAGAGGTAGATGATAATAAATGTATAGATTCACATATGATTACAACCACATTGGCAATGAATCTTTGCACAATGGGAGTAGAATGATAGAGCTATGGAGTAAGCTCTTCAATCTCTACAAAATGACATGAAGTGGTCACGTACAAGGCTTGCTAATCGCCTCTTCCTTCTTGCTCCTTTTATAGCTATTCTTGGAGGGAGTTTTGAATTCGAATTCGAATGGCTCCACCTAAAAGTGATCCCCAAAGTTAGGAGAGATTCCCTCAGCTCAAAAATTCGTGATTTTGGTAGTTGGAGCCACGAATTTGCTTTTACATCATGGATGAGGTAAGCCATCCTTTTACTTTTTTCTTTTTCCATTTACAAGAGATAAAATGTACTCTTTTACAAGAGGTGTTCACATGACTACTCATGTGACTTACAAATGAGGATAATATCAAGCATATCAAGCATGTAGGCTTGGGCAAAATGCACCAACAGCTCCCCCTCAAGCCTAACATGCTTGGCCTCCAAATAAGTCTTCAATTGTCCTTGATTTCCTGCAAACCAATCATCAACTTGAATCTACTTAATTTCGTACCATCAAGAGCTTTCGTCAACATGTCTGCACATTGCATATCTGTAGAGACGTAGGATAGTTGAATATCCTTGCTCATTAGCTTCTCCCTTACATAATGGTAGTGGACTTCAATATGCTTGGTTCTAGCATGGTATACCGGATTAGCTGCTAGATGTAGTGAGCTTGTGTTGTCACCAAAAATGTGAGGTGTTGAAGAATGAAGTCCAAGATCTGTGTACAAAGATTTTAACCACATGATTTCTTGAGTTGCATTAGCCAAACCTCTATATTCTGCTTCAGTAGAAGATAATGCCACGGTTGGTTGCTTCTTCGATGACCAAGAAATGATTTTTGAACCTGCAAATGATATATACCCTGATGTGCTTCTTCTATCATCTTTAGATCCGGCCCAATCTGCATCTGAGTAGACCTTTAGCTCAATATCTGAAGTATATGAATAAAACAAACCTTCATTCATGGTCCCCTTTAGGTACTTGAGGACTCGCTTGGCCGCTTCCATATGTGGTCTTCTCGGCTTATGCATAAACTGACTCAATATGCTAACACTATAGCATATATCCACCCTTGTGAGTGTTGCATAGTTCAAACTTCCAACCAAGCTTTGATAGCTTGTGATGTCTTCAATTGGCTCTCCTTCATAAGCACTAAGCTTATGATTTTGCTCCATAGGTGTACCTGCACACTTTGTATTTTCCATCTTGAACTTGACGAGCATGTCATGGACATACTTCCTTTGTGTGATGTATATACCTGAATCTGTGTAGATCAACTCCAATCCAAGAAAATAAGTGAGTGGTCCGAGGTCACTTATTTTGAACTCCTCCTTCATTTGACTCTTTACCTGTTTGATTCCTTCAAGATCATTGCCTGTGATAATAATATCATCAACATACACACATAAATAGATCACTTCAGATCCATTCCTCTTTATGAACAAAGAGGTATCCGCCTTGCTAGCTTTGAATCCTTGGTCCTGCAAATAAGTAACCAATCTGAAATTCCAAGCTCTTGGAGCTTGCTTCAATCCATACAAAGCTTTCTTTAGTTTGCATACATAGTTAGGATGATGTGCATCCTCATATCCAGGAGGTTGTGCCATATACACTTCCTCAGAAATCCATCCATTCAAGAAAGCATTCTTTACATCAAGTTGATAAAGATTCCAATTTCTAGATGCAGCAAGACTTATGAGAACCCTAATTGTAGGCATTTTTGCAACAGGAGAGAAAGTCTCCTCATAATCAATACCATGGGTTTGAGCAAACCCTTTAGCAACTAACCTTGCTTTGTGTCTATTTATACTTCCATCTGGATTCCTCTTGATTTTGTATATCCATCGAGATCCGATTATCTTCATAGATGGCTTGTTAGGTACAAGCTCCCAAGTGTCATTCTCCTTCAAGGCTTCCATTTCTTCATCCATTGCATCTCTCCAAGCTTTCTTGCTTTGTGCTTCTTCAAATGTGGTAGGTTCTTCATTGGTTGAATCCTTTGCAATGTAGATTGAGTGCTTGGTGACCAAAGAAGTATCCTAACCAAACCTCTCTGGTTTCTTCTTCTCCCTCGAAGACCTTCTAAGTGGTTGATGTGAGCTCTCGGGTCCATATGTAGCATCCTGCATCTTTGCTTTACCTTTGTTCTTCCATAGCTTTAGTCTTTCCAAGTCTTCTAGGTCAATCTCCGAATCACTTTCTTCAATCTGCTTTGGCTCCTTTGGTTGAAGTGATGGAAAATCTTCATCCAAGTCATATGGCAGCTTCACTTTCCTGTCATCATCAAACCATGATTTGTTTTCATCAAAAATTACATCTCTACTCACAGAAAATCCTTTATTGGTTGGATTGTACAATCTATATCCTTTTTGGTTTTGATCATAACCAATGAATACACACTTCTCTGCCTTGGGATCCAATTTCCCTCTTACTTGAGAAGGAATGTGAGCATAGGCTAAGCATCCAAAGATTTTACAATGCTCTAGACTAGGTCTTCTTCCATTCCACACTTCATATGGAGTGGTTCCATCTAGTGACTTAGATGGAAGTCTATTTATGAGATATGTGGCTGTCGACACAGCCTCTGCCCATAGGTAGTTCGGCAATCCCTTTTCGTTGAGCATGGACCTTGCAGCTTCGACGATAGCTCTATTCCTCCTCTCTGCTACACCATTGAGTTCGGGTGTATACCTTGTAGTGACTTCCCTTTTAATGCCTCTTTCATGCAAGAAGGCATCAAATTCAGAAGAGAAGTATTCTCCTCCACCATCTGATCTGAGTCTTTTCAAAGTCCTACCTGTTTCATTTTCAACAAGAGCAATATACTTCTTAAAGCAATTAAACACTTCATCCTTGTGCTTCATGAAAAACAGAATGGTCCACCTGCTACAATCATCTATGAAAGACACATAATATCTTGAGCCTGATATAGATGGCTCCTTACTTGGACCCCACACATCCGTGTGCACTAGATCCAAAGGATTTTGATACATATATCCTTTCTTATTGAAAGGTTGTCTATGAGCCTTGCCGAGTTGACAAGCTTCACACTTATAAATCATGTGTTGCCTTGTGATATTAGGCAAACCAAGTACACTTTGGTCCCTGCAAATCTGTTTGAGTGTCCTCTCACCAATGTGAGCAAGCCTTTTGTGCCATATCTCCAACTCTGTTAGAGTTTGAGATCCATAGCTAAACAAAGCTATGTTCTTTGTATCTTCCACTTCAAAAGTGAAAAGCCTTCCTGTCTTTTCTCCTTTGGCAATCCTTCGAAAGCCTTGCCTTGGGTCTTCAACATATGCTCCAAATCGATTGAATCTAACCTGCAATCCTTTTCAACAATCTGTCCAACACTTATTAAATTTTTGGTAATTGTAGGGACATACAAGACTTTGCTTAAGAGGTTCATATTCCCATCTGATGTCTTCACATTACCTATCTTCTCCACTGAGTGCTTTGTGTCATCTCCTGTCTGCACTTCATGCTTGTTATGAGGATCTTCCAAATCAGAAAGTAAAGCCACATTTCCTGCTACATGGTTCGAGCATCCCGAATCAATGTAAAATATGTGATCATCATCCTTACACTTCTTTGTTGATAGATTCATAATCAATAATGAATCTTCTTGACTTTGGTCCTCTGCATAGTTATTGTAATCTCTTCTTCCTCTATGGCCACTTTGATAGTTGTTGTTGTTGTTGTAATTGTTGTTGTAGTAGTTGTTGTTGTTGTAGCCTCCATTGTACCTACCTCTATTTGATCCATAGCCACCTCTATTGAATCCTCTTCCTCTTGAGTTCCTTGGATTCCTGAAACATTCTTCAGTAGTATGGTTAGATAAGCCACATATGTTGCAAGGTTGAGATGATTGGAATCTCCCCCTGCCTTGCTTTCCACCTCTGCCTCTTCCTCTAGCTCTTCCTCTACCTGCAAAGTTTGCTTGGAAAGAGCTTCCTTCATCTTCATTCTTCCTATTCTTTGACTTTTCCTTGACCTTAGCTTTATCAGAATATAAGGCAGAAGTTTGATTACCTCTTGAGGACTCACCACCTTTGCTAATCTTTGCTTCATGAGTGAAGAGTTGGCCCATGAGTGTGTTGAGGTCGGGTACATGCATATCCATGTATAAATCCATGGCTGTTGTGAATGACTCCCACTTGTCGTCTGCTTTGATTCCATTCATGATTTGTCTTATGATTTGCTCCTCTTCAATTACCTCTCCAATGCTTCCAAGTTGGTCGGAAATCTCCTTCATCTTTGTGACATAATCAGTCACATTTTGCTTCGGGCTTTTCTTCATTGTTGTGAACTCCATCCACAATTGGTTCTTCCTTGCTCGAGTGTTGGAAGAGAAGAAAGAAGCAAGTGCATTCCAGGTTTCTCTTGATGTCTTGCATCCCTTGACATGAGGTAAAAGAAAATCAGAGATTGAGTTTAGAATATAAGACCTTGCAAGTGCATCCTTCGAACACCAATTTGAAAGTCCTTCCACTTCTTCATGTGATGGTTGCCCTTTGTTCCTCATGGTTGGCATTGCTTCATCTCCGGATATGAATCCATATAGATTCCTTCCTTGAAGGTAAGCCTCCATCCTTAGAGACCATGCCGGATAGTTGTTTCGATCCAATTTGTCAATTGTTGATGGAAATCCATCTCCCATGTTGCTTGACTATGCTCTGATACCACTGTGAAGAGAGATGGTGGATGCAATCCAAAGATGAGTAGGTGCCGCTACAACCAGCTTCACACCAGCCAACTGAGACTTCAGAGTTGATTAGTAGACCCTTTGAGCTTCCTAAATCCACCAAAATATCAGCCAAGTACTTTGGAACATGTATCCCAAAAGTTTAAGTCAAGACCGACAAGTTGTGAAATGACTAGCTCCCAAAACTTGCTATTTTTGGACATACACCTGCTGGAAAAAATGAACAGTGCTCTCAACCTGGAAGGAATTAGAAAAATTCCTTTTGGGCATAGCAAATAGACTTAGCAAGCTTCCTATTCCAAGTTAAAACACTTCAAATGATGGACTGAGCACTGAGAACAAGTTTCATCAAGTTCTGGAACATTCCCACAATTCTCGGGGCTCTGCAGAGATAGACCAGTAAGCAGTAAAATGCAGATATCTCCAAAAGTATAAATCCAATGACCTTGAAAATTTATAGGTAGAAACTAGACAGTGAGAGCTATCCAACGCACTTTAAAACACTGAAAAATGTTCAGTAAAACTCGAGATATGACCTTCTGAAGTTACTGCTCTGAGTGAGTATAGCAGAGAACAAAACAGAGAGGTAGATGATAATAAATGTATAGATTCACATATGATTACAACCACATTGGCAATGAATCTTTGCACAATGGGAGTAGAATGATAGAGCTATGGAGTAAGCTCTTCAATCTCTACAAAATGACATGAAGTGGTCACGTACAAGGCTTGCTAATCGCCTCTTCCTTCTTGCTCCTTTTATAGCTATTCTTGGAGGGAGTTTTGAATTCGAATTCGAATGGCTCCACCTAAAAGTGATCCCCAAAGTTAGGAGAGATTCCCTCAGCTCAAAAATTCGTGATTTTGGTAGTTGGAGCCACGAATTTGCTTTTACATCATGGATGAGGTAAGCCATCCTTTTACTTTTTTCTTTTTCCATTTACAAGAGATAAAATGTACTCTTTTACAAGAGGTGTTCACATGACTACTCATGTGACTTACAAATGAGGATAATATCAAGCATATCAAGCATGTAGGCTTGGGCAAAATGCACCAACAGCTCCCCCTCAAGCCTAACATGCTTGGCCTCCAAATAAGTCTTCAATTGTCCTTGATTTCCTGCAAACCAATCATCAACTTGAATCTACTTAATTTCGTACCATCAAGAGCTTTCGTCAACATGTCTGCACATTGCATATCTGTAGAGACGTAGGATAGTTGAATATCCTTGCTCATTAGCTTCTCCCTTACATAATGGTAGTGGACTTCAATATGCTTGGTTCTAGCATGGTATACCGGATTAGCTGCTAGATGTAGTGAGCTTGTGTTGTCACCAAAAATGTGAGGTGTTGAAGAATGAAGTCCAAGATCTGTGTACAAAGATTTTAACCACATGATTTCTTGAGTTGCATTAGCCAAACCTCTATATTCTGCTTCAGTAGAAGATAATGCCACGGTTGGTTGCTTCTTCGATGACCAAGAAATGATTTTTGAACCTGCAAATGATATATACCCTGATGTGCTTCTTCTATCATCTTTAGATCCGGCCCAATCTGCATCTGAGTAGACCTTTAGCTCAATATCTGAAGTATATGAATAAAACAAACCTTCATTCATGGTCCCCTTTAGGTACTTGAGGACTGGCTTGGCCGCTTCCATATGTGGTCTTCTCGGCTTATGCATAAACTGACTCAATATGCTAACACTATAGCATATATCCACCCTTGTGAGTGTTGCATAGTTCAAACTTCCAACCAAGCTTTGATAGCTTGTGATGTCTTCAATTGGCTCTCCTTCATAAGCACTAAGCTTATGATTTTGCTCCATAGGTGTACCTGCACACTTTGTATTTTCCATCTTGAACTTGACGAGCATGTCATGGACATACTTCCTTTGTGTGATGTATATACCTGAATCTGTGTAGATCAACTCCAATCCAAGAAAATAAGTGAGTGGTCCGAGGTCACTTATTTTGAACTCCTCCTTCATTTGACTCTTTACCTGTTTGATTCCTTCAAGATCATTGCCTGTGATAATAATATCATCAACATACACACATAAATAGATCACTTCAGATCCATTCCTCTTTATGAACAAAGAGGTATCCGCCTTGCTAGCTTTGAATCCTTGGTCCTGCAAATAAGTAACCAATCTGAAATTCCAAGCTCTTGGAGCTTGCTTCAATCCATACAAAGCTTTCTTTAGTTTGCATACATAGTTAGGATGATGTGCATCCTCATATCCAGGAGGTTGTGCCATATACACTTCCTCAGAAATCCATCCATTCAAGAAAGCATTCTTTACATCAAGTTGATAAAGATTCCAATTTCTAGATGCAGCAAGACTTATGAGAACCCTAATTGTAGGCATTTTTGCAACAGGAGAGAAAGTCTCCTCATAATCAATACCATGGGTTTGAGCAAACCCTTTAGCAACTAACCTTGCTTTGTGTCTATTTATACTTCCATCTGGATTCCTCTTGATTTTGTATATCCATCGAGATCCGATTATCTTCATAGATGGCTTGTTAGGTACAAGCTCCCAAGTGTCATTCTCCTTCAAGGCTTCCATTTCTTCATCCATTGCATCTCTCCAAGCTTTCTTGCTTTGTGCTTCTTCAAATGTGGTAGGTTCTTCATTGGTTGAATCCTTTGCAATGTAGATTGAGTGCTTGGTGACCAAAGAAGTATCCTAACCAAACCTCTCTGGTTTCTTCTTCTCCCTCGAAGACCTTCTAAGTGGTTGATGTGAGCTCTCGGGTCCATATGTAGCATCCTGCATCTTTGCTTTACCTTTGTTCTTCCATAGCTTTAGTCTTTCCAAGTCTTCTAGGTCAATCTCCGAATCACTTTCTTCAATCTGCTTTGGCTCCTTTGGTTGAAGTGATGGAAAATCTTCATCCAAGTCATATGGCAGCTTCACTTTCCTGTCATCATCAAACCATGATTTGTTTTCATCAAAAATTACATCTCTACTCACAGAAAATCCTTTATTGGTTGGATTGTACAATCTATATCCTTTTTGGTTTTGATCATAACCAATGAATACACACTTCTCTGCCTTGGGATCCAATTTCCCTCTTACTTGAGAAGGAATGTGAGCATAGGCTAAGCATCCAAAGATTTTACAATGCTCTAGACTAGGTCTTCTTCCATTCCACACTTCATATGGAGTGGTTCCATCTAGTGACTTAGATGGAAGTCTATTTATGAGATATGTGGCTGTCGACACAGCCTCTGCCCATAGGTAGTTCGGCAATCCCTTTTCGTTGAGCATGGACCTTGCAGCTTCGACGATAGCTCTATTCCTCCTCTCTGCTACACCATTGAGTTCGGGTGTATACCTTGTAGTGACTTCCCTTTTAATGCCTCTTTCATGCAAGAAGGCATCAAATTCAGAAGAGAAGTATTCTCCTCCACCATCTGATCTGAGTCTTTTCAAAGTCCTACCTGTTTCATTTTCAACAAGAGCAATATACTTCTTAAAGCAATTAAACACTTCATCCTTGTGCTTCATGAAAAACAGAATGGTCCACCTGCTACAATCATCTATGAAAGACACATAATATCTTGAGCCTGATATAGATGGCTCCTTACTTGGACCCCACACATCCGTGTGCACTAGATCCAAAGGATTTTGATACATATATCCTTTCTTATTGAAAGGTTGTCTATGAGCCTTGCCGAGTTGACAAGCTTCACACTTATAAATCATGTGTTGCCTTGTGATATTAGGCAAACCAAGTACACTTTGGTCCCTGCAAATCTGTTTGAGTGTCCTCTCACCAATGTGAGCAAGCCTTTTGTGCCATATCTCCAACTCTGTTAGAGTTTGAGATCCATAGCTAAACAAAGCTATGTTCTTTGTATCTTCCACTTCAAAAGTGAAAAGCCTTCCTGTCTTTTCTCCTTTGGCAATCCTTCGAAAGCCTTGCCTTGGGTCTTCAACATATGCTCCAAATCGATTGAATCTAACCTGCAATCCTTTTCAACAATCTGTCCAACACTTATTAAATTTTTGGTAATTGTAGGGACATACAAGACTTTGCTTAAGAGGTTCATATTCCCATCTGATGTCTTCACATTACCTATCTTCTCCACTGAGTGCTTTGTGTCATCTCCTGTCTGCACTTCATGCTTGTTATGAGGATCTTCCAAATCAGAAAGTAAAGCCACATTTCCTGCTACATGGTTCGAGCATCCCGAATCAATGTAAAATATGTGATCATCATCCTTACACTTCTTTGTTGATAGATTCATAATCAATAATGAATCTTCTTGACTTTGGTCCTCTGCATAGTTATTGTAATCTCTTCTTCCTCTATGGCCACTTTGATAGTTGTTGTTGTTGTTGTAATTGTTGTTGTAGTAGTTGTTGTTGTTGTAGCCTCCATTGTACCTACCTCTATTTGATCCATAGCCACCTCTATTGAATCCTCTTCCTCTTGAGTTCCTTGGATTCCTGAAACATTCTTCAGTAGTATGGTTAGATAAGCCACATATGTTGCAAGGTTGAGATGATTGGAATCTCCCCCTGCCTTGCTTTCCACCTCTGCCTCTTCCTCTAGCTCTTCCTCTACCTGCAAAGTTTGCTTGGAAAGAGCTTCCTTCATCTTCATTCTTCCTATTCTTTGACTTGTCCTTGACCTTAGCTTTATCAGAATATAAGGCAGAAGTTTGATTACCTCTTGAGGACTCACCACCTTTGCTAATCTTTGCTTCATGAGTGAAGAGTTGGCCCATGAGTGTGTTGAGGTCGGGTACATGCATATCCATGTATAAATCCATGGCTGTTGTGAATGACTCCCACTTGTCGTCTGCTTTGATTCCATTCATGATTTGTCTTATGATTTGCTCCTCTTCAATTACCTCTCCAATGCTTCCAAGTTGGTCGGAAATCTCCTTCATCTTTGTGACATAATCAGTCACATTTTGCTTCGGGCTTTTCTTCATTGTTGTGAACTCCATCCACAATTGGTTCTTCCTTGCTCGAGTGTTGGAAGAGAAGAAAGAAGCAAGTGCATTCCAGGTTTCTCTTGATGTCTTGCATCCCTTGACATGAGGTAAAAGAAAATCAGAGATTGAGTTTAGAATATAAGACCTTGCAAGTGCATCCTTCGAACACCAATTTGAAAGTCCTTCCACTTCTTCATGTGATGGTTGCCCTTTGTTCCTCATGGTTGGCATTGCTTCATCTCCGGATATGAATCCATATAGATTCCTTCCTTGAAGGTAAGCCTCCATCCTTAGAGACCATGCCGGATAGTTGTTTCGATCCAATTTGTCAATTGTTGATGGAAATCCATCTCCCATGTTGCTTGACTATGCTCTGATACCACTGTGAAGAGAGATGGTGGATGCAATCCAAAGATGAGTAGGTGCCGCTACAACCAGCTTCACACCAGCCAACTGAGACTTCAGAGTTGATTAGTAGACCCTTTGAGCTTCCTAAATCCACCAAAATATCAGCCAAGTACTTTGGAACATGTATCCCAAAAGTTTAAGTCAAGACCGACAAGTTGTGAAATGACTAGCTCCCAAAACTTGCTATTTTTGGACATACACCTGCTGGAAAAAATGAACAGTGCTCTCAACCTGGAAGGAATTAGAAAAATTCCTTTTGGGCATAGCAAATAGACTTAGCAAGCTTCCTATTCCAAGTTAAAACACTTCAAATGATGGACTGAGCACTGAGAACAAGTTTCATCAAGTTCTGGAACATTCCCACAATTCTCGGGGCTCTGCAGAGATAGACCAGTAAGCAGTAAAATGCAGATATCTCCAAAAGTATAAATCCAATGACCTTGAAAATTTATAGGTAGAAACTAGACAGTGAGAGCTATCCAACGCACTTTAAAACACTGAAAAATGTTCAGTAAAACTCGAGATATGACCTTCTGAAGTTACTGCTCTGAGTGAGTATAGCAGAGAACAAAACAGAGAGGTAGATGATAATAAATGTATAGATTCACATATGATTACAACCACATTGGCAATGAATCTTTGCACAATGGGAGTAGAATGATAGAGCTATGGAGTAAGCTCTTCAATCTCTACAAAATGACATGAAGTGGTCACGTACAAGGCTTGCTAATCGCCTCTTCCTTCTTGCTCCTTTTATAGCTATTCTTGGAGGGAGTTTTGAATTCGAATTCGAATGGCTCCACCTAAAAGTGATCCCCAAAGTTAGGAGAGATTCCCTCAGCTCAAAAATTCGTGATTTTGGTAGTTGGAGCCATGAATTTGCTTTTACATCATGGATGAGGTAAGCCATCCTTTTACTTTTTTCTTTTTCCATTTACAAGAGATAAAATGTACTCTTTTACAAGAGGTGTTCACATGACTACTCATGTGACTTACAAATGAGGATAATATCAAGCATATCAAGCATGTAGGCTTGGGCAAAATGCACCAACAGCTCCCCCTCAAGCCTAACATGCTTGGCCTCCAAATAAGTCTTCAATTGTCCTTGATTTCCTGCAAACCAATCATCAACTTGAATCTACTTAATTTCGTACCATCAAGAGCTTTCGTCAACATGTCTGCACATTGCATATCTGTAGAGACGTAGGATAGTTGAATATCCTTGCTCATTAGCTTCTCCCTTACATAATGGTAGTGGACTTCAATATGCTTGGTTCTAGCATGGTATACCGGATTAGCTGCTAGATGTAGTGAGCTTGTGTTGTCACCAAAAATGTGAGGTGTTGAAGAATGAAGTCCAAGATCTGTGTACAAAGATTTTAACCACATGATTTCTTGAGTTGCATTAGCCAAACCTCTATATTCTGCTTCAGTAGAAGATAATGCCACGGTTGGTTGCTTCTTCGATGACCAAGAAATGATTTTTGAACCTGCAAATGATATATACCCTGATGTGCTTCTTCTATCATCTTTAGATCCGGCCCAATCTGCATCTGAGTAGACCTTTAGCTCAATATCTGAAGTATATGAATAAAACAAACCTTCATTCATGGTCCCCTTTAGGTACTTGAGGACTGGCTTGGCCGCTTCCATATGTGGTCTTCTCGGCTTATGCATAAACTGACTCAATATGCTAACACTATAGCATATATCCACCCTTGTGAGTGTTGCATAGTTCAAACTTCCAACCAAGCTTTGATAGCTTGTGATGTCTTCAATTGGCTCTCCTTCATAAGCACTAAGCTTATGATTTTGCTCCATAGGTGTACCTGCACACTTTGTATTTTCCATCTTGAACTTGACGAGCATGTCATGGACATACTTCCTTTGTGTGATGTATATACCTGAATCTGTGTAGATCAACTCCAATCCAAGAAAATAAGTGAGTGGTCCGAGGTCACTTATTTTGAACTCCTCCTTCATTTGACTCTTTACCTGTTTGATTCCTTCAAGATCATTGCCTGTGATAATAATATCATCAACATACACACATAAATAGATCACTTCAGATCCATTCCTCTTTATGAACAAAGAGGTATCCGCCTTGCTAGCTTTGAATCCTTGGTCCTGCAAATAAGTAACCAATCTGAAATTCCAAGCTCTTGGAGCTTGCTTCAATCCATACAAAGCTTTCTTTAGTTTGCATACATAGTTAGGATGATGTGCATCCTCATATCCAGGAGGTTGTGCCATATACACTTCCTCAGAAATCCATCCATTCAAGAAAGCATTCTTTACATCAAGTTGATAAAGATTCCAATTTCTAGATGCAGCAAGACTTATGAGAACCCTAATTGTAGGCATTTTTGCAACAGGAGAGAAAGTCTCCTCATAATCAATACCATGGGTTTGAGCAAACCCTTTAGCAACTAACCTTGCTTTGTGTCTATTTATACTTCCATCTGGATTCCTCTTGATTTTGTATATCCATCGAGATCCGATTATCTTCATAGATGGCTTGTTAGGTACAAGCTCCCAAGTGTCATTCTCCTTCAAGGCTTCCATTTCTTCATCCATTGCATCTCTCCAAGCTTTCTTGCTTTGTGCTTCTTCAAATGTGGTAGGTTCTTCATTGGTTGAATCCTTTGCAATGTAGATTGAGTGCTTGGTGACCAAAGAAGTATCCTAACCAAACCTCTCTGGTTTCTTCTTCTCCCTCGAAGACCTTCTAAGTGGTTGATGTGAGCTCTCGGGTCCATATGTAGCATCCTGCATCTTTGCTTTACCTTTGTTCTTCCATAGCTTTAGTCTTTCCAAGTCTTCTAGGTCAATCTCCGAATCACTTTCTTCAATCTGCTTTGGCTCCTTTGGTTGAAGTGATGGAAAATCTTCATCCAAGTCATATGGCAGCTTCACTTTCCTGTCATCATCAAACCATGATTTGTTTTCATCAAAAATTACATCTCTACTCACAGAAAATCCTTTATTGGTTGGATTGTACAATCTATATCCTTTTTGGTTTTGATCATAACCAATGAATACACACTTCTCTGCCTTGGGATCCAATTTCCCTCTTACTTGAGAAGGAATGTGAGCATAGGCTAAGCATCCAAAGATTTTACAATGCTCTAGACTAGGTCTTCTTCCATTCCACACTTCATATGGAGTGGTTCCATCTAGTGACTTAGATGGAAGTCTATTTATGAGATATGTGGCTGTCGACACAGCCTCTGCCCATAGGTAGTTCGGCAATCCCTTTTCGTTGAGCATGGACCTTGCAGCTTCGACGATAGCTCTATTCCTCCTCTCTGCTACACCATTGAGTTCGGGTGTATACCTTGTAGTGACTTCCCTTTTAATGCCTCTTTCATGCAAGAAGGCATCAAATTCAGAAGAGAAGTATTCTCCTCCACCATCTGATCTGAGTCTTTTCAAAGTCCTACCTGTTTCATTTTCAACAAGAGCAATATACTTCTTAAAGCAATTAAACACTTCATCCTTGTGCTTCATGAAAAACAGAATGGTCCACCTGCTACAATCATCTATGAAAGACACATAATATCTTGAGCCTGATATAGATGGCTCCTTACTTGGACCCCACACATCCGTGTGCACTAGATCCAAAGGATTTTGATACATATATCCTTTCTTATTGAAAGGTTGTCTATGAGCCTTGCCGAGTTGACAAGCTTCACACTTATAAATCATGTGTTGCCTTGTGATATTAGGCAAACCAAGTACACTTTGGTCCCTGCAAATCTGTTTGAGTGTCCTCTCACCAATGTGAGCAAGCCTTTTGTGCCATATCTCCAACTCTGTTAGAGTTTGAGATCCATAGCTAAACAAAGCTATGTTCTTTGTATCTTCCACTTCAAAAGTGAAAAGCCTTCCTGTCTTTTCTCCTTTGGCAATCCTTCGAAAGCCTTGCCTTGGGTCTTCAACATATGCTCCAAATCGATTGAATCTAACCTGCAATCCTTTTTCAACAATCTGTCCAACACTTATTAAATTTTTGGTAATTGTAGGGACATACAAGACTTTGCTTAAGAGGTTCATATTCCCATCTGATGTCTTCACATTACCTATCTTCTCCACTGAGTGCTTTGTGTCATCTCCTGTCTACACTTCATGCTTGTTATGAGGATCTTCCAAATCAGAAAGTAAAGCCACATTTCCTGCTACATGGTTCGAGCATCCCGAATCAATGTAAAATATGTGATCATCATCCTTACCCTTCTTTGTTGATAGATTCATAATCAATAATGAATCTTCTTGACTTTGGTCCTCTGCATAGTTATTGTAATCTCTTCTTCCTCTATGGCCACTTTGATAGTTGTTGTTGTTGTTGTAATTGTTGTTGTAGTAGTTGTTGTTGTTGTAGCCTCCATTGTACCTACCTCTATTTGATCCATAGCCACCTCTATTGAATCCTCTTCCTCTTGAGTTCCTTGGATTCCTGAAACATTCTTCAGTAGTATGGTTAGATAAGCCACATATGTTGCAAGGTTGAGATGATTGGAATCTCCCCCTGCCTTGCTTTCCACCTCTGCCTCTTCCTCTAGCTCTTCCTCTACCTGCAAAGTTTGCTTGGAAAGAGCTTCCTTCATCTTCATTCTTCCTATTCTTTGACTTGTCCTTGACCTTAGCTTTATCAGAATATAAGGCAGAAGTTTGATTACCTCTTGAGGACTCACCACCTTTGCTAATCTTTGCTTCATGAGTGAAGAGTTGGCCCATGAGTGTGTTGAGGTCGGGTACATGCATATCCATGTATAAATCCATGGCTGTTGTGAATGACTCCCACTTGTCGTCTGCTTTGATTCCATTCATGATTTGTCTTATGATTTGCTCCTCTTCAATTACCTCTCCAATGCTTCCAAGTTGGTCGGAAATCTCCTTCATCTTTGTGACATAATCAGTCACATTTTGCTTCGGGCTTTTCTTCATTGTTGTGAACTCCATCCACAATTGGTTCTTCCTTGCTCGAGTGTTGGAAGAGAAGAAAGAAGCAAGTGCATTCCAGGTTTCTCTTGATGTCTTGCATCCCTTGACATGAGGTAAAAGAAAATCAGAGATTGAGTTTAGAATATAAGACCTTGCAAGTGCATCCTTCGAACACCAATTTGAAAGTCCTTCCACTTCTTCATGTGATGGTTGCCCTTTGTTCCTCATGGTTGGCATTGCTTCATCTCCGGATATGAATCCATATAGATTCCTTCCTTGAAGGTAAGCCTCCATCCTTAGAGACCATGCCGGATAGTTGTTTCGATCCAATTTGTCAATTGTTGATGGAAATCCATCTCCCATGTTGCTTGACTATGCTCTGATACCACTGTGAAGAGAGATGGTGGATGCAATCCAAAGATGAGTAGGTGCCGCTACAACCAGCTTCACACCAGCCAACTGAGACTTCAGAGTTGATTAGTAGACCCTTTGAGCTTCCTAAATCCACCAAAATATCAGCCAAGTACTTTGGAACATGTATCCCAAAAGTTTAAGTCAAGACCGACAAGTTGTGAAATGACTAGCTCCCAAAACTTGCTATTTTTGGACATACACCTGCTGGAAAAAATGAACAGTGCTCTCAACCTGGAAGGAATTAGAAAAATTCCTTTTGGGCATAGCAAATAGACTTAGCAAGCTTCCTATTCCAAGTTAAAACACTTCAAATGATGGACTGAGCACTGAGAACAAGTTTCATCAAGTTCTGGAACATTCCCACAATTCTCGGGGCTCTGCAGAGATAGACCAGTAAGCAGTAAAATGCAGATATCTCCAAAAGTATAAATCCAATGACCTTGAAAATTTATAGGTAGAAACTAGACAGTGAGAGCTATCCAACGCACTTTGAAACACTGAAAAATGTTCAGTAAAACTCGAGATATGACCTTCTGAAGTTACTGCTCTGAGTGAGTATAGCAGAGAACAAAACAGAGAGGTAGATGATAATAAATGTATAGATTCACATATGATTACAACCACATTGGCAATGAATCTTTGCACAATGGGAGTAGAATGATAGAGCTATGGAGTAAGCTCTTCAATCTCTACAAAATGACATGAAGTGGTCACGTACAAGGCTTGCTAATCGCCTCTTCCTTCTTGCTCCTTTTATAGCTATTCTTGGAGGGAGTTTTGAATTCGAATTCGAATGGCTCCACCTAAAAGTGATCCCCAAAGTTAGGAGAGATTCCCTCAGCTCAAAAATTCGTGATTTTGGTAGTTGGAGCCACGAATTTGCTTTTACATCATGGATGAGGTAAGCCATCCTTTTACTTTTTTCTTTTTCCATTTACAAGAGATAAAATGTACTCTTTTACAAGAGGTGTTCACATGACTACTCATGTGACTTACAAATGAGGATAATATCAAGCATATCAAGCATGTAGGCTTGGGCAAAATGCACCAACAAGTCAGACCTTAATGGCTCTATTGGAAGCACTGCATAATGGTGTCTCGGTTCTGGAAGCGCCTCAGAACGGGGGAGATGTAAGACCTGCCATTGTTGCTCAGGGCGTGCCGATTGGAGGACCTACGTCAGTCGTTGCTAATGCTGTTAATGCTGCAAGCTCGTCTGTCTACAACCATGGAAAGCAACAGGCCGCCGGTAACCCTTCTCCACAAAAAACTTATGCTGAAACAACGAAAACTTCAGGTACGCCTTCCCCATTTGTCTTTGACCATAATACCAAGGCGCACGTTCAAGCCGGTGATGGGGGTAAAGATTTTGGTGATAACCATGCTCACCCTCACACGCTCTTGGTCGACGATATAGCTAGTGACAATGAGGACGAAGTCTTTGTTATTGACCGTACTTCTCTGGATAGTTGGCACGAACATCTATTGGGTCGGGTGGTTATTGGTCTTTGCCATGGCCCTAGGCCCCCTCACGACGTGCTAAAATCATGGATCAAAACCATTGGGAAACCAGGGGTCTACATGTGAAACATATACAATATTGCCCTAATAACTTCTACCTTTTCTTTTTTGAGGAGGTGAATAGTGCTTTGCATGTGATTAATGAGGGGCAATGATTAAACAGGAATACTCCCTTATCCTTCTTTAAGTGGCAGATAGGTTTTAACCCAAAGGGACCTAAGCCCACCAAGATTCCGATGTGGGTCGAGTTCCCAGAGCTTCCGATAGATTTTTACCCATGGATTGAACAATTAGGAAACATGGTGGGTAGAGTCTTAGGCCAAAGATCTAGAAACAACATCATTAACCCTAAATGGGATCCTCAGGTTCTGATTGAAGTTGATGTGGCCAAAGAAATCAAGACTCAAATTGTTATTAAGGATTCTCAAGGTCTTAAGTTACACACTCAAAAGTTAGTGTACAAGAATCTCCCAAACGCTTGCTACCATTGCTACAAGCAAGGTTACCTAATCCGAGACTGTCCCCTCCTTCAAAATCAAGGTGAAAATGGAGAACTTGAAAAAAATGAAGCTCCCCAAGTAAATAATCATAACTCTAACCTGACAGGTAAGAAGCAGGCTCAAAAAAGTAAAAAGAAAAGTTTTAAGTCTGAAAATCTTTTTGATATTCTGTTGGAAGATATCTCTAACCCTTTTGAAGACCAAGTTGTTGCAGGTGAGACCTCTAATGATTGTGTTCAGGATGAAAACATCAACCCTAACAATGCTGTAGGGGCAGGTGTGTCTAACTCAGGTACCAAAGGTATCATGTCTGAATCTAACATCCCAAATAAGGATTGGAAAACTGTGTAAGAAAAACAGAGTCCTTCAAGTGTCAGACAGGCACCATGGTGACATAAGCTGTCCTCAGCAAGTAAATAAAGTATCTCCTCCTGTGTTGGAACATTTTGGGCAAGAACTAGAAGCTATGGATCAGGACTCGATAGAATGCATGGACGGTGAAGGTGAGTAGTGTGATTTTGTTCCCATGGCTCAAGACATTGAATTTCCTAACGAGCAATCCAAGAATCCTAAACATAAAAGGAAAGAAGTTATAAAGTCATCTACCTCAGCTCTGAAGCCGACTAAGAACAACAAGAAATAACTCTCGTTTTTTTCTCTATGTTTGACATAAATATTATCTCTAGCAATGTGAAGGGTCTGTCTGATGCAGTTAGACCTAAAATGATCAACAATTGGTTGAAATTGTTGCCCAAGTATCCTGAGATTGTTTGTTTGCAGGAAGTGAAGCTGGGTGGTGCCTCTCTCCATGTGCATCTTAACATCTTAGCTTCTAACTTTGTTTGGTATTACACCAACCACAACAACGGTAAAGGAGGTGCTATTATTGGTATATTGAATTCTATAGCTAACTCTGTTCGTTCTGTTTTTACTAGCCCTACCCATCAATGGTGGTCGATTAATCTTGATGCTCCTTTTAACTGTTCCATTGCATCCATTTATGCTTCTAACTTAAGTTGTGATAGAAAAGTCTGTTGGGATGAGCTTTGTTCCATTAATGGGCCGGTTATCTTTATAGGTGATTTCAATATGGTTACTGATATTAAGGATAGATGGGAAGGTAAAGGCAATTGTATTAGTGGTGCTGAAAAGTTGTCTTGGTTTAACTTGTGTAATCACCATGATTTGTTTGACATTTTCGTGAATTCTGGGTTCTCGTGGACCAGTAAGCAAGTTGGTATTAACTACAGGGTGGCTAGATTGGATAGATGCTATGCTACTGCTAATTTCATTCAGGGTTGCTAGAACACTAGTGCCAAAATAGATATGTCCCTTCTTGTTTCCGACCATAAGCCCCTTTGTTTGTCTTTCAGGAAGGGTAGTCCCTCGTACAAGTCAGGTTGGCCTCACTTAGATTATAGCCTTCTTAGGTTGCCTTGTATTTTGTCTAAAACTAAGGACATCATCTCTCACCATTTTGATAGTAAGATTTTCCCAACTTTAGCTTGGGAGCGTTCGGTTGCTGATATCCAAAAGCTTTTCACCCATCATAGAAAGCTTGCCTTGGAGTTAAGAGCTCAAAGGAGGAACTCTTTCATGAAGAAGTTGAACTCCCTAGCTGTTAATTCTCAAGAGTACCTTGACTGCTCCTTGAGGTTGCGTAAGGAGAGATATCTTGAAGCTAGGAACTCTCTTGCTATATCCAGGGAATTTTGGAGTGAGAATATGGATAGAAATAACAAACACATGTTTAATCTCATGAAGAAAAGGAAAATTATGGATTTTGTGCCTTTGATAAAAAAAAAGAAGGAGGATACACCATGAGTATTGGAGAGACCTTACAGGAAGCCAAAATCTTCTTTATGGATGTTTTCTCTGTGTCTCCCAAGTGGGGGGAGGACATCCAGAGGGCCAGAGCTACCATTGCCATGAAAAGGAAAAAAATGATTCCTCAGAGCCTGGTTCCTATACTGGACCTGCCCCTCACTGCCGGTGAGATCAAAGAAACCATCAATAAACTGAAACCCTGTAAGTCTCCTAGATTGGATGGGTTGCCAAATGAATTCTTTATCATAGTAAGGGATTTTCTCACTCCTTTCATTCTCTTGATATGGGAAGAGGTTGTTAGCAAAGGATTTCTTCTCGTAACATTAACACTGGGGTTATTAAGCTTATTCATAAGAGAGGTCCCAAAGAGGATCTTAACAACTGGAGGCCTATCACTTGTTTGAATACCATCTACAAAATCTTTGCTTCTACTCTGGCTAGAAGGTTCAGCCCTATGATGTCCCATTTCATTCTTCCTGAACAGAAAGGTTTCATCAAAGGTAGGTTCATTTTGGATACTATCATTTCCTTGTGGGAAGGGATGGACTTTGCTAGTGAGTCTGGGCAAGACTACTTCTTCTTCAAAATAGACTTTGATAAGGCCTATGATAGGATTGAGTGGGACTTCATCCTCCAGTCCTTACACGACTTGGGTCTTGGAAGAAGATTTATCAAGTATGTGAGCTCTTTATTTGGAAATGCTTACTCTAGAGTGTCTGTTAATGGTCAAGTCTCTGAACCCTTTAAACTAGTCAGATCTATAAGGCAAGGCTATCCCCTTGCTCCCCTGCTTTTTGCCATAGCTAGTGATGCTTGGGGTTGGTTGGTTAAGGATGCTATCACTGAAGGTCTTATGAATGGTATTGTCATTCCTAACTCCCCTTCCCCTCTGTGCTTACAAATGTTTGCTGATGACACTAATGCTGTTCTTAAGGCTGACTCGAAGTCCCTGGAAAAATTCTTGGAATGTCTGGATATTTTCTGTCTCGCTAGTGGATCTAAAGTCAATCATAGCAAGACCCGCTTCAAGGCTTCTAATAACATCATTCCTATCAAAATTTCTCAACTTGGGTGCAACCTTATAAAAAAGGGTGAGGTTTTTAGATTATTAGGGATCCCCATGGGGTTCAATGTCTCCTTTGCTCAAAAGTGGATTGGGTGGTTGAAAAATTCAAGAAAAGTATGTCTCTTTGGTATGATGCTAACAGTTCTTTGCCCCACAGAACGTTTATTTTGAACCATTATTTGCTTCCCAAACTGGTCTATTTTTTGTCTTGTTGGTCTCCCTCCAAAAAACAATTGGGGCAGGTAATCTCCCTGGCAAAAAGGTTTCTGTGGGGCGGTTCTAATAATAGGAAAAAAATTGCTAAAGTTTCCTGGGAAGTTTGTTGTCTGCCTAAAGAGAAAGGTGGCCTGAGATTACTGTGTCCTGTTAAAATGGCTGACAACATGGCTGCAAAGTGGGTTTTTAGAAGTATTGTGTGTAATGAAATATGGGCAATTCTTATCCATAGGAATGTTTCTAAATTTTATCTGACCAATTACAGGTCTTGGCAAAACATAAGGTTGTGGGATATCATATGTTGTCCTCATCCCATTTCCCCCACTGGAAGTCCTTTGGTCTGCAGGATTTGGAAGGCTTGGTTTAAAGCTAAATCTCTGTTTATCCCCCTAGTTAAATTGAGATCTTTTTCTGATTTCTATGTGCAAGAGTCTCACTGGCTGGGTTGGTTGGCTCACTAGAATAAATGCAATTTAGCTATAAAGGAGCGTAAGTGTCACAAGCTCTCCTTCAAATCCTGTGGAGATTTTATGGTCAATGGAGACATGATAGAAGATCATGCCCTGTTAAATATGCCTAATATCTCCTTGTCATGTTTGCAGGTTCTTCTTCAGCATAAGGCCATGCTTGAGGTGCAGTTGAATTAATGTAGATGGAAGGTTCTCAGGCCCAGGACTGTTGCTGAATGGATATTCTACAAGTTCAAAAGGAATAAGGGTTCTATAAATATCATCGTCCCAAAGTTGAACAGGCTCTGGAGTGTCAACTGGTCCCCCTTTCAATGGTCCTTCAGATTTAAATCTCTGTGGGCTTACCCTGATTCCAAAAAACATTCCTTTCTCCAATGGTTGATTATTCATAAAGGCCTTTGGGTGGGCCCTAGAGTCAAGAAAATATTTGCTGATGGAGGAAAATGTGCATTTTGTGGCAGAGTGGAGGATGTTTGTTGAAAACTACTTGCAGAGTATTCAAGCCCCCAAGCTTCAAAAGTTGGAGGTCATTCTTGGTTGCTGCAGAAATATGAACATCTTGTTGTGGAACATGTGGAGAGGTCACATCTTGTGGGCCATCTGGCTAAGCAGAAATAACAGAGTTTTTGGTCATGTGAGGAGGAACTTCCTCATTTCCCTCCCCAAAACCCTTAAGAAAGTTGCAATCCATTGTATAAAATGCATTGCTAGGCCCTCTTTGCCCCCTCAGGACATTCACTCTCTTTTGTATGAAAACAAGTACTCCTGTTGGAAAGCTCTATTAGCTCAAATTTATTCTGGGCACATATTTGCCATGTTGTACTCATTGTAACAGTTATAGTCTGAGGTGCTCCTGCCCTCTGCACTGATGTATCGTTCCTCTATCAATTTATATTTTCCTGCTTTTTCAAAAAAAAAAAAAAAACTTAGCGTGCTACGCCACTACTGAAGAGAGAGTGAAGTAGATCAAACAAAAATTGTGCCATCTCTCTAGGAATGAGCTAGATAAAATTGAGTCTTTGTGCATGCCACAATGCTAAAATTAGTATAGAATTAATTTGATGATAGTTTGACATCATGATTGATGTCAAAATAGACAAGCTTCCCAAAGATTCACCTGGCCACCGATGCTTGTGTGGCTCTTCCAAAGCAACTCCTTGGTACCAAAGTCCACTGTGTGCACGTTTTCTAACAGAGAAATAACTATATTTGCAGATAATTTATGAGAATTTGCAGAGGAATAACTATATTTGCAGAGGAATACTATATTTGCAGATAATTTTTGAGCAGATTCAATTGAGGAATCAAGGATCTAACCACTTCGAGACACATTACATTAATAGTATTCACTTGCCTTACTGCATTTTTGTTGCATCCATGTGTTTTATTACAAGTTCAAATTAAGTTCTTTCTCAAGCTGTCAACGAGTTAATTCTTTGGTGTGGGTTCCTATGGATCATGTTTATCTACTCTATTTTGATCATAAGGATGACTCATTTAGAGTAACACACGAGTTAATTCTTTGGTGGTTTCCTATGGATCATGTTCATCTACTCTATTTTGATCATAAGGATGAGTCATTTAGAGTAACACCCAAGTATCCGCACCACAAAGAGACAATTTTTTATTTTCTCAAGGGCATTACCCCTTCTTATTTTGTAAACCACACACCCTTGAGTACTCACTTTTGTAATTTCCTTATGGACCTAACCATTTAAAGGATCCTCTTGTATTCTCTGAAGGATTTTTTTAGCCCTCTCATTGTGGATCATTTGGCATTTTAAGTACTAAAGTACCTTATTTGCAAGAAAATTTGTATCTTTCTCAAGGACCCAACTCTTACCTATTTGGAACCATTTGACACTATTTGGCACTAATTGCCCATCATTGTACATCAAGCAATATAAGAAGAAAGTATTGTGTGTGTGCAGTTATGGGTTGGAGGCTATTCTAAGCCCACCCACAAAATCTTCTAGTGTAAGCCTACTCTAAGGCTAGTGTGGTGCACAACGGGCTACTCTAAGCCCTCCTCTCATGTCAACTCATCTCAATTATTGGTGCAAGTGTCAGGCTACTCTAAGCCCCATCCAAGGTGTCTACTTTATTTTTGGTGCAACTATAGGGCTACTCTAAGCCCACCCACCCTTATCCCATCTCAATTTTTTGCAAGCATGATAACTTCGGTTCCACAACAATCATGTCAACATTTTCAAGTGCCATGTCCTCAAGTCAATTATATTTACCCTCCTTTATGCCGATATTCATGCCGAAAGATGAAAGGGTAAATGGTGCATACAAACCTATTGTACGAGATAGTCAAAAGCATAGAACAAGAGCCTGATAAGGATAGTGATCCAGTAGCTTGGAGTATATGGAATGTCAAGGATGAGTGAGCATTAGGCCAATTTCTCCTTGCATGTGATGAATTGACAAAAGGGCACATCACTGCATATAAGACTTCAAAAGAAGCTTGGGATATTCTAGAAAATATCTATGAGGATAGAACACCTTCTAAGATTTATACTCTAGAGGCCGAATTTCACAATCTCACTATATGTCTACACGACAGCATCACAAAGTGATCGCCCAATTTGAAGATTATCAACCCAAGTTAGCACTTTGTGGACGATAAATTTCTAGTGACGATATGGCTATAAGATTGCTTAACAAGCTTCCTAGGTCCTATGAAACATTCATGACTACTGTGTATAACAGAGGTCAAGCACTCACTTGGGAAGAAGTTAGAAGATTGTTGCTTCTCCATGATTCTAGACAGAAGACCCAAGCTACCCAAGAAACAACCATGAAGTCTAAAGCCACCTTCCACAAGAATAAAGGACAAAAAGGAGATCAAGAATCAAAGGACAAAGGCAAGAAGAAGATCACTTGCAATTTTTGTGGCAAGCCTGGCCACATTGACAAATACTGCTTCAAGAAGAAGAACAAGGATAAGTCTAAGTCTACTTCAAAGACCAAATATCATTCTCACTGTACAAGTGAAGATCTCTTTCTCACAACTGAACATAAGCCACTTGTCGCCTCCACTCCCAAGAAAGAATGGATTTTTGATAGTGGTGCTTCATCACATATGTTCCATGACAAAGATGATTTTCATGAGTTTGAAGAGCACAAAAGTCAAGTTTATCTTGGAGATAAAAAGTGCATTGAGATCCAAGGAAGAAGCAAAGTTAATGTCACTAACTCAGAAGGCGAGACCAAGTCACTCAAAGATGTTGTTTATGTACCAAGCCTTTGTAAGAACCTTCTCTCAGTAAATACCATTACAAAGTGCACATGACAGTGCAATTCGATCACAACAAAGTTCAAGTCATTGATCGTGAATCTAATGAAGTGATAGTTCAAGGTTTTGAAGACAAAGGTCTCTACAAGCTTTCAAGTTTTATGGTCAAAGATTCAAGTCTTAGCTTGTGGCATTGCATATTTGGACATACCTCTTTCTTAGCTAAGATCTCTTCCAATGATCTTGTCAAGGGTTTACCCAAGATCGCGCAAGTGGAATTGAATTGCCAAGCATGTGCCAAGCAAAAAATTGCCCCTTTACCTAAAGAAGCATCCATTTCTGCAAATAAACCCTTAGCATTAGTCCATGCCAATATTTGTGGACCTATGCATACACCTTCTCTAAGTGGGTCAATTTACTTCTTCCTGATTGTAGAAGACTTCACTAGATACACCTGGGTTTATTCACTCAAGCATAAAGAGGATGCCCTTTCCAAGTTCAAGGAGTGGATAAAATAAGTTCAAGAAGACTTTTCAAGCTCTTTGAAGATCATCCAATCTGATGGAGACAGTAGCATTGTCAATCACAACTTCTCCAACTACTTGAAGCAACATGGAATCAAGTATCAAGCAATGCAAGATACTCAACAAGGTATTGCCTTACAGGAGATTGGAAGTGTGATCCAGATGATCAAGGTTATGCTTAGTCAAAAGCAACTTCGACTCAAGTTTTGGGGTGAAGCAGTGTAGACAACAGTTCATATTTAGAACAGAGGATTTTTAGATGTCTTGAAGAACCAAACACCATTCGAGGCTTCCTTTAAGAAGAAGCCAAGTGTGAGCTATTTCCACTGTCGGTGTGAAAGGAACAGTTGGTGGATCAAGTCAACCATCGATAATACGGCACATGCAAGATGCTTTTAGCGAGAACTCAGGTGTGATATAAAAACTCAACGAAAGATTAATTGAATTGCATATCCTCGTCAAATGTTCATGACCATATCAAATGATATAGAAATTCTATCACTCTTTTCATGCGTAAAGAATCACATTAAAATAGCAAAGATGTAAATGACTTTTCAAACCATAGTTTAGATCTTTATATTCCTTAATGTCACATAACAAAAATCCAATGTCCCTTTTTAAAACTCAAATGGTGAATAAAAATTTTATAAGAAACGAGATTCAATCAAACTATAAACATATATGTGTTTTTTTTAATCTAATATAAAAAAACTCTTAATTGAGTATATAGCACCCTTAGATCTTGGAAATGGGATCTTTGAATAAAAGATACTAAAAGGTGTTCATCATGTATTTTCATACGCAAAGCTTGGAATACGTCAGTGAAAAAGTATGTAACAAAAACGCAAGTATCAATCACATAAGTTCTTTTTCAATCGCAATATATTCCATTTCCTATTGTCCCATTTGATCCAACATTTTTCATGAACTCTGAAATTGTCAATACACTTAGCTTTACGATGGAATCTATTTCTTTTATTGTTCATCATTGTCACTACACATTGTATGTGTAGTACCACTTTCCAAGTCTTATCAGTCAAACGTTTCCTAAATGGGTTGATTGGCTGATACAAATGCACTCGAAGAAATGTAATCTTAGCGAACATTTATCATTTATGTCCATTGATTGAAAGTCAAAGTCCATAATGGTCATGAATGTTGTTTAAACACGATGCATCTTTTAGCATGAACGCATGATTCAAATCAAGATAAACAGTCATGAGTTCAAAGTAAATGATGACCGGCATATCATGAAGAGATGCACGAGCAAAACTGAGTACAACATTACATGAGTAGCTAAACACAAAGACAAGCCATGTTCCATAGCAAAATCTTGATCTGCGGGCTTATAACACAGAGAATTTCATTATAGCATCAAAGTAATTTAGAATCCAAGTTGCATCGCTGCTACAAACAAGTTGAAAGATCCATAGCAAATATGAATCTATCAATGTCAAAACATTAAACCGTTTAAGGCCTATAAATAATCATTTAGTTATTTACAAAAATAACTTCAAATCATGAAAGCGGTTTCATTATTATTATTGTATTCAAAAGCAATGAGATTTCTTTGGATCTGAATACATAAAGTCTGTATTGCGATGATGAAATTAACTCAGCATAATCGTACAGTGATACTGTGACATTACAATTGAATTAAGAAATGTGCAATAAGATAACTTGCCATTATTCTTTTATTCTGTCAGAGTTTTTATACTGAGAAAACTCATAGTTTGGCGAAAAACCCATACTTGGCGAAAAGAACTTCTGAATTTATATGAATAACAACTTGCAGCAATATAGATAAGCACATACCAATTCTTCTTTGCACAGATAGCGCAATATTAACTCATTCTGCTTTAAATCTACAAATGCTCTTTCAATTTTTAAATATAATTTTTTTCAGCTTTGATCCGTCGTTCTGTCACGAGTCTTCCTCTTTAAACTTCTCCGATATGAATCATTGTCACTACACATTGTATGTGTAGTACTACTTTCCAGGTCTTATCAGTCAAACGTTTCCTAAATGGGTTGATTGGCTGATACAGATGCACTCGAAGAAATGTAATCTTAGCGAACATTTATCATTTATGTCCATTGATTGAAAGTCAAAGTCCATAATGGTCATGAATGTTGTTTAAACACGATGCATCTTTTAGCATGAACGCATGATTCAAATCAAGATAAAGAGTCATGAGTTCAAAGTAAATGATGACCGACATATCATGAAGAGATGCACGAGCAAAACTGAGTACAACATTACATGAGTAGCTAAACACAAAGACAAGCCATGTTCCATAGCAAAATCTTGATCTGCGAGCTTATAACACAGAGAATTTCATTATAGCATCAAAGTAATTTAGAATCCAAGTTGCATCGCTGCTACAAACAAGTTGAAAGATCCACAGCAAATATGAATCTATCAATATCAAAACATTAAACCGTTTAAGGCCTATAAATAATCATTTATTTATTTACAAAAATAACTTCAAATCATGAAAGCGGTTTCATTATTATAATTGTATTCAAAAGCAATGAGATTTCTTTGGATCTGAATACATAAAGTCTGTATTGCGATGATGAAATTAACTCAGCATAATCGTACAGTGATACTGTGGCATTACAACTGAATTAAGAAATGTGCAATAAGATAACTTGCCATTATTCTTTTATTCTGTCAGAGTTTTATACTGAGAAAACTCATAGTTTGGCGAAAAACCCATAGCTTGGCGAAAAGAACTTCTGAATTTATACGAGTAACAACTTGCAGCAATATAGATAAGATAAGCACATACCAATTCTTTTGTACCCTTTCTTCTTTGCACAGATAGCGCAATATTAACTCATTCTGCTTTAAATCTACAAATGCTCTTTCAATTTTTAAATATAATTTTTTTTCAGCTTTGATCCGTCGTTCTGTCACGAGTCTTCCTCTTTAAACTTCTCCGATATGAATCCTCGACATCCGATAAAATTCCTGTTTCCTAGCAAAACAATGAGCGTTAACCTATAAATAAAGCTCTGAACATATCGACTTATAATAGGAAGAGCTTCCATTTCTTCTTCTGAGAATTAAGTCACAACGTTAGAACTGCAGATCACAATATCCAACTCGGATCACTTGCTGACATAGAATTGTCTTATGTGATGCGCACAATTCCGAACGTAAATAATATGAGCAAAGAAAAACTTCAAGTAGAGAAAAACCCAAAGATATGCATATGCAAAGTTTGGCAATAATTCGAAAATTCAAAGCATATCAAATCAATTCATTCTACAATTCATATAAAATAACTCTTATAAAACTTATCTGTACAATGCTCAAATATAGCTCTTCTTAATGGATTATATTCTCCCTTCAACTTTCAACTCAGAATCTCTTTCTTCACCATGATCGTTGCTTCTATAAAATAGGTTCAATCATCAGCTAACCTCCAATTATCCTTCAGAGTTATGCCATATGAGTTCTTTTTCGTCCCTCTACCAGTCGTCTCCTCCTTACTCCATGACAACTTCCTATCTCAGAATTCTCCAACAGCAATGTTTTTGCTTTTGCTAATCCAATTAGAACGCTAATCTATGAAAAAAAAACCTTATCAAAAGATAGATAAATGATAAAGAAAACATCAAAAACATTATTCCATCGCTTCTCATTGACTCTCTGTTGCCTGCTCCTTTCGTCCTCCCCTTCCCATAACAACACTAACTCGAATCTGATTCTTCTCTCGCTGTGTATCTTTTCTACATAATCATCATGTCAGATAATGGTGCCCGACCTTTGCGAACAGTTTTCTTCTCTTTTATGACTCCAAAACATATCAATCGTTTGCATGGCTTCTACTTGACTGCGAATGGCATCCCGGTGCATATTCATACTTAAAACTAACGCATGTAAGTGTCATATGTACACGCATTTTCTTACGCAAGTTGGATTTTGACTTATACAAGTGGTTAATTTATGTTTGTTTAATTTACGTTTTATATTTTCATCTTTTGTTTTTTACTTTTAGTTTAGAATTATATGATTTCACAAAAAATTTTATAGGTTCACATGTACATAAATTAGAAAAAACATATGTAAAAACACACACATATACACATAAAGACACACACACATACATTCATATTACACACAAAATACCAAGTGTGCATTTACACACACAAATGTTATGTGTGGCATACATTTATCCTTACTACTTCATATTTACAAAATATGGATCATAAGTGAATATTCTCATATTAAGTTATGGTTCTCATGGTATACTCATGAAATGGGAACTGCTCATATATCTACAATTCTTTTCAAAGTTTGAAATCAAAATTCAATGTGTCCAACTAAGTACTTCTTGAAAAGATAAAAATAAAATCAACATACTCTCATTAAAAAAAATAATATCCTAAAGAGAAATAAAAAACTCTTGAGTAAATTTTTTCTTCATTTCTTATCAAAAAGGGAGAGAGGATCTCCCCGACATTCACCCCCACCAAATCTACACATTGTCCCCATGGGCCAACCTGTTAGAGTATGATCAATGTCTACCCCTCATGATTGTATGCACATTTTGTAAGGCCCCCTTTATGAGGAGAAGCCAAGCGTGCATTACCCAATTGATGGGAATCCCAACTTGAATGTTGGATGAAGGTCATATTGGACCATGTAAGATATTATAAGGAAAGGGAGTTACCAGGGTCCCCAATTGTGGGGTCCGGGGCAGCAGTGAGCAGCCCCGGCTGGGGGGTCCAAGGGGGCCAGCGGGCCCCCTGGCTGGGGGGTCCCAGGGGGCCAGCGGGCCCCCTGGTGGGGGTCCGGGGGCAGCGCCCCCGGCGCGACGGTAAAGGGAATATTCCATGGAATATTCCCTGTCGGAGTCAGAAATCATTTATATTTGTTAGGTCGGTTCAACCAGTCTAAGCCGTGTATGGCAATTACGCGGGCGGTGGCCGCCCACGCTCTACCGCCCATGTATAGCCGTCCATGGCAGGCCACCCATGATCCTATATATACATGACTTCTGCACTACCTAAGACATTGAGTTGAGCCAGCATACCTCTACCTTGTATCTCCCTATCTAGAGTTGTCTAGATCACCATTTAAGCTCTACCTTGAGAGCGCATGGGTGGACAACGCCATCATCTTTGTACTTGCTGCTAGTAGAAAATTGTTGAGATTCTCCTATATCTGTTATCTTCTCTGCTATTGCTCCTGTGTTATATTGCGTAACTATTGTCTTACATGGTATCAGAGCTGTAAGGTTCGAATAGCTTGAGAAGTATCATTATTTTAGCCTACTAGCAGACTAGAATATCAGTAGATTATTCGAGTGATTACATGATGGCTTCATCGTCGAACACTAGTCTTGGTGCTTCACCTAATGTTAATGCTGCACCTATTCGAATTCGTCCACCTGCATTCACTGAAGGGAAGCTGGATGGAACCAACTATACACTCTGGAAGTTCAAAATTTCTGCAATTTTGGACTCCTATGAATTACTTGACACTGTCATGGGACCGATGGGATTGGATCCAGAGCCTATACCAGTTGAAGATCCAGCAAATTCAAGATTGATGATTCAGCCAGATCCAGATCTTCTACGAGCTTGGAAGAGGCGGAATGCTGATGCATTATGTGCGATTGTCACTAGTGTAAGTGATTCTGTGCTTACTTTAGTTCAACATACTACTAAAGCACATGAGGCTTGGGGCATATTGGCTCAACAATATGAGACCAAGAACCACACTAGGATACAGAATTTAGAAAATCAGTTGGCAAATGAAAAGCATTCTGATTCTGAAAAGGCTGAAGATTTTATCAAACGGATAAAGCATCTTCAAGATCAATTGGCTGCAGTTGGTGTTGTTATAACACCAGAAGAGCTAGCTCGAAGATCTGTACGTGTTCTTCCAGCAAAGTATGATGGATTAGTAACAACCCTTAACACTCAGGTAAGGCCAACTCCTCTTACATTTGAAGAGTTTTGTGCCATGCTTTTAGAAGAAGAGATGCGGCTGAAGAATCGGCAAAGTACAACTGATGCTGCATTCTCAGCAAATGCAAAAGGTAAAGGCTCTTCAGAGGGATCAAAGAAGAAGCCAAAGAAGAAAAAGTTCACAGGAAGTTGCTTCTATTGTGAAAAGAAAGGCCATGCCATCAAGGATTGCAGAAAGAAGCAAGCTGATGAACGGAATGGGACTGTAAAATCATCATGGAAGAACAAAGAGTCTGCAAACAACACAGAGCTGGAACTTTGGGTAGCTATTGAAGAGGTATGTTCATCTGCTCAAGCTCGTGTTGATGAGCCATGGATTTTAGATAGTGGAGCTTCTCGCCATATGACTAGTAAAAAGGATTGGTATAGTTCCCTAGTGCCTCTGCGGGAATCCATCAATGTAGTGGTGGGAAACGACTCCAAGTGTCCAGCTGAAGGAACTGGAACCATCTCTTTTATCACTTCTCCAGGTGTTGAGAAAAAGTTATCCGATGTTCTCTATGTACCTACACTCAAAAGAAATTTGTTGTCAGTTTCTGCAATAACAGATCGTGGACTCGAAGTTCACTTCAATAAGAGTGGTGCGGAAATCATGGATTCATCAGGTAATGTTGTAGGTAAAGGCACACGACGGGATAACTTGTATGAGTTAAGTGCTTTAACTGCTACAGAAGATAAAGATGTAAGCAGGTTATGGCACCAACGATTTGGGCATCTCGGATTTGCAGTTTTGAAGGAGATGCAACGAACAGGGATGGTTGCTCATTTGCCTGCATTTTCAGAGTTGCAGGAACCTTGTGAAGCTTGTATGATGGGCAAGCAACAACGAAAGGCATTTCCAAGAGAGACCAGCAATCGATCTCAAGCTCCTCTAGAGTTTGTACATGCTGATCTCTGCGGTAAAATGTCTACACCTGCTTTAGGAGGATCTTTCTACTTCTTGCTGTTAGTCGACGATTATAGTAGAAAGATGTGGGTTTATTTCATTCGAGAGAAGGCTGATGCTTTTGAAAAATTTAAAGCGTGGCATAAGTATGTAGAAAGTGAATCAGGAAGGAAACTGAAGAAATTTAGAACAGATAGAGGAGGTGAATTCTTGTCAACAGAATTCAACAATTACTGTAAGGATCATGGTGTGAAAAGGCAACTTACCACAACTCATACACCTCAACAAAATGGCGTTGTTGAGCGCAGGAACAGGACAGTAGTTGAAATGGCTCGTTGTATGTTAAAGGCTCAAGACATGCCTGATTCATTCTGGGCAGAAGCAGTCAATACAGCAGTCTACATCCTCAATCGAAGCTACACAAAAGCTCTGAAGGGGATGACTCCTCAAGAAGCATATTCTGGTAAAAAGCCTTCAGTTTTGCATTTCAGAATTTTTGGTTGTTTCTGTTATGCACATATTCCTGATTCAACAAGATCAAAGTTGGATTCAAAAAGCAAAAAGTGTGTCTTCCTAGGATATAGTGAAGAGTCTAAAGCATACAGGTTATGGGATCCTGAGGCAAGGAAGATTTTTGTCAGCCGAGATGTGGTGTTTGATGAACGACCACACTTAGTAGAAGATAAAGGTAAATCTACTATCTCATCAAACGGAGAAATATCTCACCTTGTGCCTATCAAAAGACAGGTTAAAGTTGAGGAGGAGGAAACATCTGATGGAGAAATTTCCTCAATAAAAAGCCAACCAATTGTAGCTGCACAGCGTAAGTCACTACCGAAGTGGGCACAACAGCTCTTTGATGATCACAATCCACATGTAGATGCACCAGAATCATCATCGGATGGATTACGAAGATCAAAGAGAATAGAGGAGCAAAGAAGAGCATCAGAACACATTGTTAACATGGCTCTAATGGCAGATATCATGGGTTCGATAAAGGAACCTACCACCATTGAAGAAGCCATTGATGATCCAGATTGGAGAGCGGCAATGCAGTCTGAGTATGATAGTATACTCAAAAATGATACATGGGATCTAGTCGACTTGCCGCCAAGGAAGAAGGTAATAGGTACTAAATGGATTTGGAAAGCTAAGTATAAAGCTGATGGAACATTAGAAAAGTATAAGGCACGATTAGTTGCACAGGGTTTTTCACAGATTGAAGGATTTGATGTTCAAGAAACTTTTGCACCAACAGCACGCATGACAACTATTCGGACGGTACTTGCAGTAGCTGCACAAAAGTCTTGGCCTATTTTCCAGATGGATGTCAAATCTGCATTTTTGAATGGTCACCTCAAGGAGGAGGTATATGTATCTCAACCACCAGGTTTTGAGGTGCCCAATTCAGAAAATAAAGTTTGCAGGTTGAAGAAAGCTTTGTATGGACTTAAGCAAGCTCCACGGGCTTGGTACCAACGAATTGATCATTTTTTCAAAAATATGGGTTTTGAAAGAAGTACTTCTGATGCTAACTTGTATGTAACGAAAAGGGATAGCAAGCTAGTTGTTGTCATTGTATATGTAGATGATTTGATCATTACAGGAGATCATCAGGAACTCATCAATCAAACTCGGATCAGCTTGGGAACTGAGTTTGAAATGACAGACTTAGGTCTACTCCATTTTTGTCTGGGAATTGAAGTATGGCAAAGGAAGGATGGCATTTTCATCTCACAACAAAAATATTCCAAAGAAATTCTCAAGGCATTTGGAATGATGGACTGCAAACCAACTAGCACACCTATGGAGGTAAATCATAAGCTATCTATGGATAATAACATGCCTGATGTAGATGCTAAGAAGTATAGGAAGCTCGTTGGAAGTCTTATTTTTCTGTGCAACACTAGACCAGACATTTGCTATGCTGTTGGAGTGTTAAGCAGGTTTTCCAACAAACCTAAGGAGAGTCACTGGAATGCTGGAATGCGAATTCTAAGGTACATTGCAGGAACCTTGGATTTTGGTATTTTGTATACCACAGGTGATACACTCCAAGGATATTGTGATTCAGATTGGGCTGGAGATTGTGATTCTAGAAAATCAGTTTCTGGATATTGTTTCTCACTTGGTTCAGGAATATTTTCTTGGGTAAGTAGGAAGCAACCAACTCTCGCACTCTCCTCCACTGAAGCAGAGTACAAAGCAGCTTGTTTTGCTTCTTGTGAGGCAGTCTGGTTAAGGAGAATTCTTGCAGATATAGGCTTTCCATCAAATATGCCAATTGTACTCAAGTGTGATAATCAAAGTTGTATGGCTATTGCAAAGAACCCAGTATTTCATGCTCGCACCAAGCACATAGAAGTACAGTACCATTACATTCGTGAGCTAATTGAAGATGAAATTGTGGAGCTAGAATATTGCCCAACAGAGGCAAATTGTGCTGACATATTCACTAAAGCACTTGGAAGAGAGCAGCTCAACAAGCATCTTCAACAGATGGGCATAGGACCGAGACCTACTTGATTTATCATCGGTAAACATTGAGGGGGGGTGTTAGAGTATGATCAATGTCTACCCCTCATGATTGTATGCACATTTTGTAAGGCCCCCTTTATGAGGAGAAGCCAAGCGTGCATTACCCAATTGATGGGAATCCCAACTTGAATGTTGGATGAAGGTCATATTGGACCATGTAAGATATTATAAGGAAAGGGAGTTACCAGGGTCCCCAATTGTGGGGTCTGGGGCAGCGGTGAGCAGCCCCGGCTGGGGGGTCCAAGGGGGCCAGCGGGCCCCCTGGCTAGGGGGTCCCAGGGGGCTAGCGGGCCCCCTGGTGGGGGTCCGGGGGCAGCGCCCCCGGCGCGACGGTAAAGGGAATATTCCATGGAATATTCCCTGTCGGAGTCAGAAATCATTTATATTTGTTAGGTCGGTTCAACCAGTCTAAGCCGTGTATGGCAATTACGCGGGCGGTGGCCGCCCACGCTCTACCGCCCATGTATAGCCGTCCATGGCAGGCCACCCATGATCCTATATATACATGACTTCTGCACTACCTAAGACATTGAGTTGAGCCAGCATACCTCTACCTTGTATCTCCCTATCTAGAGTTGTCTAGATCACCATTTAAGCTCTACCTTGAGAGCGCATGGGTGGACAACGCCATCATCTTTGTACTTGCTGCTAGTAGAAAATTGTTGAGATTCTCCTATATCTGTTATCTTCTCTGCTATTGCTCCTGTGTTATATTGCGTAACTATTGTCTTACACAACCTGTAGATCATGGAAGGCAATATCAAATTCTTTTGGAAAATTCTTGTTGAACTATTTTCAAACAGTACCTGAAATATGCTCCTAAAGGTAAATAAAACTTTTGATAGTAAAGCAAACTTAAAATCATGTAAGCTTGAATTACAAACTTTTTCGTTCAATGCATGAATTTGAAAATAAGATCTAGTAAATCCTATAGAAGTCATTCAAATAGTCGTGGTACTTGCTTTTCTATTAACACTGTTAAAAAATAATAAATATTTTATATAAGTGTTCTATCCATCATCTCCTAGCCATTTGCCATAAGATACATCTAACTAGTTCCTCTGCAGCATACATCCACCTCATATTACCCGCAAGACAAGTCAAAAGTGATTTCGAGATCACAACTGATTGATGATCTTACGAGTGTGAAGTTGTCAGGATTGGAGATGTGGTTGTGTAGTTGATGATGGTTCAAAATTTACTATGCATAATGTACACAATGTACCTCAGTTATCACATAGTTTCATGTCATTTGGTCAACTTGATGACCTTGGTTACAAGGTGGTCTTCTATGCTCAATCCTTTCACATATCAAAGGGCAATATGCTTATTGCAAAAGGAAGCAAAGTTGGCTCACTTTATCCTTTATTTGTGTCACAGAAAGAACACTTATTAGATGTTACTGAACAGCCTATGGCTTGTATTTTGCATGGTTGTTTAGGTCATATATCTTGTACTAGAATGGAAAATCTTTGTCATTCTGACTATTTACTTGTGTTATCTTTCTCTGATTTTTCATTTTGTGAGCATTGTCAATATGGAAACCAAACTAGGAATTTCCACATGATGCAAATTGACTCTTCAATTCAGCCTTTAGGTCTCGTTCATATAGATGTGTGCGATCCTATGCCTACAAGGTCATTAGGTGGTTCTCTTTACTTTGTCACTTTCATAGATGATGCTACTAGAAAAGTTTGGGTATATCCTACCAAATCGAAGGATGAGGTATTCCTTACTTTCAAAAAATGGCTTGCTTTAGTTGAGAGTGAAAAAGGAACTAAGCTTAAGGCTTTACATTCAGATAATGGCAGTGAGTATATCTCACATCAATTTAGCCTTTTCTATCAATCTAGAGGAATTCGTAGAGATTTTACAACTCCTTACACCCCAGTATAGAATGGTGTAGCTAAAAGGATGAATAGAACTATTCAAGATAGAGTACTTTCTATGCTCCATCATGCAAACCTATCACAAGGCTCTTGTGCAGAAGTAGTATTGAGTCCAGTTCATGTGATTAACCTTTCACCTAGTACTACCAAAGGTTTGAAAGTGGCACAAGAGTTATGGATAGGGAAGCCACCATATTATGATAATCTTTGAGTTCTTAGGTGTGAAGCATATGTTCATATATCCAAGAATCTTAGACAAAAACTGGACCATAAGTCAAAGAAATGAATTTTTTTTTGATATGGTCGAGAAGGACAATTCGGATATCACTTATGGGATCCTAAAACAAGGTCAATGATTAGAAGTAGTAATGTCATTTTCAATGAATCTATGATGCAAAAACAACCCATTAAGGAGGTTGAAATGAGAAGGGTGGTGTTTGAGGATACTATTCCTTGAGTTAGCATGCATAAAAATGTTGCACATAGGGATGTCAAGAGAATGTCCAATCAGATCAGTCTGCAAATGTCCCTCTTTAGCAACTTGTGAGATGCTCTACACGTGTCTCACATCCACTTGATAGATATGGTCTAGGTTTGGATTTTGTTATGCTAATAGATGTTGGTGAGCCTTCTTGCTACAAAGAGGCTATGCAAACAAAGCATCATGTCAAGTGGGAGCGTGCCATGAAGAACGTGCCGAAGAGAAGGAAAGCTTTACCATGTAAATGGGTATATAAGCTTAAATTCACATCAAATACTCCAAAGTATAAATCATGACTTGTTGCAAAGGATTTTAAGTAAAATCAACAACATGGTGTTGATTTCGAGGAAATCTTCTCTCTAATAGTCAAGATGACTACCCTATGAATGTTGCTTGGATTCGTTGGAGTAGAGGACTTAGAGCTAGCCCAAATGGATGTAAAAAGTGATTTCTTGCATGGAGATATTACATATGAGATCTATATGGAACAACCAGAGGGTTATGTAGTTCCTGGCAAGGAAAGTCTAGTTTGTAAGTCGAAGAAGAGCTTATATGGACTTAAACAATTCCCTAGAAAATGGTACCAAAAGTTTGATGCTTTTATGGAGTCTGAAGGCTATTCTCCAAGTAATGAGGATCATTGTCTCTACATAAAGAGATGCTCAAATGGCAGCTTAATATGCTTGATACTTTATGTCGATGATATATGGATTGTTGGGAAGTCCTCTTATGACTTTTCAATTCTAAAAAAGAAGTTGAGTCAGACATTTGATACGAACGATTCGGGGGATGCCAAAACATATTCTTGGCATACGCACTAGTCGTGATAGGACTAAAAGATGCATATACTTGTCTCAAAGTGAGTAGATATCCAAAGTATTTCATAGTTTCAATATGTAGGGTGGAAAGGCATTGAGTACACCTTACCCACATATGTGAAATTGAGCAAGGATGATTGCCCCAAATGAGATGAGGAAAAGGAATTCATGACCAAAATTCCTTATCAATCTGCTAATGTTAGTCTCATGTATGCTATGGTAGCTATTGGAACAATCATTAACAAGATAATTTTGAGATATCTGAGTGGCACTAAGGACAAGTGTCTATATGCTTAGGTAGAGGAAAAACATCCATTATTGGTTATAGATATTTTGACTATGCAGGTTGTGTAGGCAATCATAAGTCGACATCAAAGTACATTTTTCATTTTGCTAGAGGTGTTATCTCTTGAACATCTTGTCTTCAAGAATGTACAACTATTTCCGCCATATAAGCAAAGTACGTTGTAGCAAGTGAGGCATGTAAGGAAGCATTGTGGCTTTCTCGTCTTTCTTATGATATGGGTTTACCTCAGTATGTACCTCATTTGCTCAGTGATCGTTAGAGTGCAATTGCATTGGCTAAGAATCTGGTCTATCATGCACAGAAAAAGCACATTGAGGTGTGGTATCACTTCATTAGTGACTGCTTAGCCACTGAACGTATTATTCTTGAGAAGGTTCATACTCGAGATAATGTTGTGGATGCTTTGACTAAAGCTCTACCATAGGATAGCTTTCCACATTGTTGTCACTTGATGGGGGTTACTTGATTCATGATCTTACACAATTACTTGTATATTGTGTAACATGCCCATGAGGTGGGCGGTATAGTTTTTATACTTACACTCAGGTATTCTTTATCATTCTTTATTTTTCTTCCATAGTGACTTTGGCCATATTGGTCTTTAGTGGGAGATTGTTATCGTTAGTGTCCATGTGAAAAGCCAAATGACCATTGGAGACTTTTGTATATGTTCTGTAATAAAACATAGAGTGTCCTGGGTGGCCACAGACTCTTAGTTCAATCACATTTGTATGACCTAGAAAATCTATCTTCATGCTCCCTGTGTACTATGTTTTCTGCGTATTTTGTAGTCTTTGTGTGGCGTACTATGTGCAGTTCCTGGAGCTCAGTTCTCTACTTTGAGGGTATCATCGTGGAGCTCTCGAGAAGGAGATTTTATTGTGGTGCTTTCCCATCAAAATATTTCATTAATTTCCCCAAGTATGCTCACAAATTTTGATATGATTCTGAGATTGTGACCGAAGGGGTGTCAATGATGCCCTAGATGAAGCAATGATATACTCTAATACCAATTGTTGGAGTTTGAGGTCTATAGTAGCACATGAACAACACAATGAAGAAGAGAAGCTTGAAGCACAAGAATACATAATATATTACCAAGTGTATGTAGAAAGATAAGTGACCCATTAGGGTTATAGGATCATATACAAGCTGAGAGAAAAAAACCCTCCTAAAGAGAGAAAAAAATGTCCCAACAGTCCTAAGTGTGTCACACACATCACTATCGAAATATATCAACACTTTGAAGGCTCTAAAATAATATTAACCTTAAGTATCTTTACTCCTACAATCACCAAGAAAATAGGGATTAGTGGTAGGGAAACCTTCAAGCTAAGCATGCCTTGGGGGAGAACACTACTAGAATGGGTCACCTCCTAGAAAGGAGTAGTACTTTGTCTTCCTTGATTGTTGAAGTCCTTTCTCATGTGAAACTAGCAGTGCCAAAGGTGACTTCAGTGACTTGGATGACAATGTATGCCAAGGTCTATGCCTTGGCTTCACCTTAGTCTTTAGCCTTGGAGGGAGCCACTACAAGCCACAAAGTACCAAGAATCGATGGTGCCCACATAATGCCTAAAAAAAATAGTTGTGAACCACTCTGATATGAGTGAAGTGGTGCAATGGCAATGCAAAATGATGAATTCCACTTTAAAAGAGATTCAGGAGGGTGCTCTTATAGTAGAAAAGTGAGCTTGGGCGATACACACGATACTCTACAAAAATCTGCAAAATACATAGAAACTACATAGTACATAGAGACCTTGAGCACAAATTTCCTAAGTTTTACAAAATGCAATCAAACTTCAAGTCTATGGCTGACTAGACCACTATATGTTTTATTAAAGTGCATATATAAAAGTTTGCAATGGAAATTTGGCCTTTTGCATGGACACTAATGCTAACAATGAAGTCTTAAGTCTTTAGAAATCGTATATTCTCTAACTAAAGGCTACATAAGATATTACTTAGGAGGTGACGAACACCTCTTTTCAATGATAGTTTGTAGGTTTCATAATTCTTGGGGTGGAATACATTAAGAGTCAATATATCTTAATGATTATTAGGCTTCCATTCTTAGGGTTTATCCAAGTGGTAGTTATTGAGATAGCTAGGATGATACTAGGATGGTATTAGTGGTAGAAGCAGACAAGAAAACCAAATGGAAAGACAAGGTTTAGACACAGGATTAAGTAGGTAGGGAAGTCAGAAGAGAACATGCAAACAATAAGGCCTCAAAAAAATTTCAAAACTTTAATGTTATAGAAAGACATTTTTATCACTATACTCATTATATATCATTGTTTTTTATACTTGCAACTCCATTTCGTGCAAACCGAGGAGTATTAGTAGAGCCCATGTTTCGAATTTCATAATTTTTGGAGCTTTTTTGGGCCCTCAAAGTAGCTTAAGAACCTATTGTTTAACTAAGTTGAACACTAAAAATGAAAAAGGTTAAAGCTACTCAAAAACTATAAAAAGAGCTAGAGAGGTCATTTTGGAGGTTGGCTAGTTGGAGACTAAGCTTGATATTAAACATTGTAAACTTTTCTTGAGTTGTTGAATAGAAGATTCCATTGTTCCACTCTTTATATTGCCTTGTATGTGCATGTGTGTGTATGTGTGTGCATTTCCTAGTGCTTCTCACTTGCTCACTTGTGCACTCCTATCACTCATGATTATCACATCATCCTCACATCTTTGCCTATTGACATTTACGAGGTGGATCTTCAACATGGTGGTACTCCCATTGTGCTAGAATGGTACAAAATTTGGTGCCATTGTTGGGGACGTCCACTTATTAAGATATTCGACCTCATGCTTGTGGTGTTCAAGACCTTCTAGAATGTTTGCATGCCATGTGTCAACATCTGGCTTTGAAAATGGGAATTTAGATATGTATTACAACATAAGCACCACACCTTCCCTCAAGATGGTTTACACATGACAGTGCAGGGTGAAGTACCTCCCTACCTCTTACAAACAAACATTTGAAGATACGTTTAGAGCAAGTTTTTAGGAGTACTAATCTGGGGTATTCATTTCAAAACCCACACCTCTTGCAACTCTTTGCATATGAACATGTAGTACATTCCATGCATTATAGAATGCCTCATCTAGAAGCCACAGACGCAATTGATTGGAAACATTTTGAAGTAGATCTCACAAGGGGACTCTACCTCTAAAGAGAAGAAGCATGCCACAAATATAATTTAGTATTATGTTGATAACCCCACACCACAAAGGTCTGTTAGAGATGAAAGACTCAAGAGGGGGGGGCGTTAGTTAAACAAGAAGACAAGAAAGCCAAAGGGAAATGCAAGGTTCAAACATGGGCTTAACTAGGCAGGGAAGTCAAGGGAGAACAAGTGCACAATAAGGTCTCAACGAAATTTCAAAAACTTTAATGTCATAAAAACTAATTTTCATCACTACACTCATTGTATATAATCTTCAGTGGAGCACTAGATTGTGCCCTCTGACTAGACTAGAGATTGCACATGCACTTGTGGATTCTCATTATATTTGAGGCCCTTGTTGATTTGAGTAGCTATATATAGAGGCATAAGGTTGCGAGGAGAGCCCTCTCTCTAGCACATGGTGTTCCTAATAGTCTACTTTGTTACATTGGTATCAGAACACTAGGCAAGCTTCCATGGTGACCTTGATGGCTCATCATCTTCCTCAAACTCTAGGCTAGTTTTCATGGTGACCTTGTAGATCTATCATGTTCTTCATGGATATGGCTTCCATGGAGACCTTCAGGTTAACATCTTTTTTCTCATGCTCCTATGGAGAAAAACTTGGAGCCATGAAAAGAATTCCACATTCAAGATTTTCTTTCTCTCTCACGAGCATCATATTCTCTCACACCCATTAGCTTCTCCATGCTTAAGCTTCTCTCACATAGTTGCTAGCTTCTCCATTGTCTTGCAAAATGACAATAGCCACAAAGTTGAGCACAGCAAGGATCGAACCTATGAACTCATGGATAGGATCAGTATGTTCTATCCATTTAGTGCATGCATCTTATGCTTTGAAAAACTATTTGACATTCCTTTATATCTTCTTTTGTGTTTTGATGTCTTCAATCTTCTTCAAGATAAAGTAGCAAAAGAATCCTTCACATGGGATTCCAACTTTGAACCAGTAACCTCTTTTGGGGAGGCAACTAGTCTATCCAATTATTCATGTGAGCTTGCATGATTTTCAAATGTGCCCAAAGCTACATAAACTATTATCTTGAATGACCTTCATATGCACCCAAGAATTTCCATAGTAGCGAGAGAGAAAATTCCTCCTTTTGAATTTCCTTTAAGAAAATTGCTCATGTCTACTTTCATGAATTATTCATGATGAATGAAAGGAAAGATAGAGAATTTTTTTGGAAGTTTTCTTGGAGCAAGGAAGAAATGAAGCATGGATTCTCTCATTAACATAATTAGGAAGAATATATGGAGAAGCTCACATGGAAGGATATCAAAGGAAGCTTCACCCATGCAAGGAAAAAAGGATGGAGCAAGGGCTTTCAAAATACAAAGATTGCTTATCTAAAGAAAATTGCAAAATCACACAAGATGGCATTTTCAATACCTCTTGAAAGGTATCATATGCAACTAAATTTGTTGTTTTTGATTGATATCTATTCTTTGGAGTATTCTCTATAGGTATATACCTTCAAAGTTGAGAATATATCTCCAAGATGACGTTGGAGAGCATCCAAAGAAGCCCCTCCAAACATTGTTTCCAATCAGTGATGGCATAAAAGTTAGTCAACTTTGGATTTGCATTTCCCTTTACTTGGGTCTCCGCTGTCATGAATTTAGCTTGTTGGAAAACTCTTTCTATAACCTTTCAACAATATAAAGATTACTAGAAATGGAGGAGATTTAGCATGTTTGGGTAGAGAATTTGTTCTCACTACTCAGCTTTCTAAGAAATATTGAGGAGTATGATGGCTCTTCTCAAGGCAAAGGATGTATGTACCTAGTTGATGTCCTAAGTATTTTACAAGTTTCATGCTTGGTTTTAATAATTGATTGATATTGTTTTCATCATCTTGCATTTAATCTTAGAATAGCATTGAAATAAGAAGGATTTATGTTGGGGGATTCTTGTGCAAAAAGGGACTTAAGGGTTTGTAGTACAAACACCGGAAGCTTCTGTAGATTGATTATAAGGAGAAAAGTACAATTATAATGTACAATACAATCCAAATGCTCTCTGTGTGAAATCTCAAAGAGTGCACAATCAACAAAGTTACAAAATACCCAAGGTTCTTGCTGCCACCGCGCTTCTCTGCACCAGAATTTGATGGAGAGTGTTAATCTCCAAAAGAACAAGTTAACCTTGAATTTAGATCACCTCTATATCAAGATCAACTTTAGACTCCACCTAATTTAGATAATCTTCACCAAATTATCAGAAAATTGATTATTCTGAAAATTTTAGTTTCTTCAGAAAAGTCTGCTGCAGATTAGTCACTCATTGACTAATCAATCCTGTAAAGTTTTTGATAAAACTTTGCACAACACTTTGCCTTAAGGTTGCGCAACTTTGCCAAGTTAAATCTCTCAAAAAGATTAAGTACACACTGAGAAATGTGTGAAACACTTTACCTATGTCTGAAAGTGCTTCTCTGCAATGGCGACTTTGACACCTGCAACTTCTTAGCACTGGTTCTCCCAAAGTAAATCCCGTTTGATCAAGATCTTTTAGCCATAGATAGCTTACCTTCCAACTTAGATTTTAAGCCCTCATTTGTGTAAAACTTTACACTGTAGACTGAGCAATGATCATTTCATTGAAGATGAAATGTGCGCCAGATTTCTCGACTGTTAGAACATTCTTACATATGAATGTTCCTAATCAAAATTCTCACAGCCTGATTACAATTAACCTCTCAAATTCTAGCCATAGATAGATTAGCTATGGACTTAGATACGTGCAAAAGGATTTCTCAAAAGATTAAACACAGAGGGAGCAGACAGCAAAATATCGGGCGCAAAATTTTTTGATTTTTCAGAAAATTTACATCTAAGTGAGGATGGACAATTCACTCACTCTTCATATGTCTAATGACACTAATTTCTCTCTCCCTATTCTCAAAATCTCTTCTGCTCTATTTGCCCGACATTTTCAAACATATTTATAGATGAATATATACAAGTGTATAACTTAAACAAGGATATAAGTCAGCTAATGTACATATGTGTACATATCTTTGAGTTTTTCTGAAAATGTTTTTCCTTCAATCATCTGACTTTGTTTCCTTCTTGACTTCTTGACTTCATTTCTCCATAATCCTTCAATTGATGATTGTCATGCACCAACAGAATTCCACCTTCTCCAAGAGCTTGCCCTTGTGCACACCTTGCACTCAAGCTTCCAATAGGCGGAGGGATGGACACCTTCTGTCGCTGCACACACAGCTTCAATGGGACCTTGCGACCTTTGGTTGCGTGGCTTAGTACTTCTCTGCACACTTTTAAGTCACTCTTCTTGCACACCTTGCACTTCCTTCTCTGCATCACACACTCACTGTATGTCTCTTGCTCTTCTCTCTCCTAGTGTAGACTATGCTCACCTTGCTTAGTCTAACCAAGTATAATGCCTTGCCTTGATTTGAGTGTCGGTTCACATACACTCCTAACTGCTAGAGTATCTTGGTGCTCACTTTGATGTCCCAATATTGTCTCCAAATGTGGGCAGCCAACGAATCCCTATTTTGTCCTGTAGTGACTTTAGACTAAAACAAAAATTTTAATTGGGGGGGCCATACTTTAACTTTTGCGTACGCTTTCGCTTCACATACCTTCACATTTTGCCTTTTAATTCTTGAAATGTGCACCTAAGAGAGGGTTCACCTAAACCTTCCAAACACTTTAAAAACACTTTGAACCTTAGAGAAATTACAAAAAAACACTCTCCAACCTGTATCCAACTTTCTACAAAATATAACATTTGTGAACAATTGATTGTGCACTACCTGTGCACCTTGACACCCGAACTTTGAACACTTTGACTTTGCCCATGTTGACTTTGACCTTGAACATGTTGACTTTGATTGCTTTGACTTTGATCCTTTGACTTTGACTATGGTTGACTTTGAGCAATATGACTTTTATGGGCTCAATAGTTTCCCACCACCTAATGGGCTCTCCGTCCCAGAGAGCTATAGCCAAAACTCTGAGCAGAGATGACACCATGATTCTTGTGCTGCAAAATCTTCAAAAGGACACTTGAGCAGCTACCAAGTCCACCAAGAGCAGTAAAGAACAACACCAGAGAAGAACTAAAAGTGGAAATTTTGCATTGAAGATCAAAGGATTGAAAATGGACGATAGGAGGAAAGTGTATGGCGGGTTGATAGGGCTGAGAGTGAAAGGGTAAGGAGGGGTAAGGGTGGGGCTAGGTAGAAGGATAAAGGGAGGGTGAGAGAGTAGGATTATGGGGTCTAGAGAGGGACAAAATGATAAAACAATAAAGCTACAGAGGGTGCATATGGGAAAATGTGAAACATATGGTAAAATAAACTAAGGATAGACCATCTTGACCATGTGCACAATGAAAAACACGTGAGAAATGTGCTCAAAACATGTGGGTTTTCACCAAAAGTCAGAGAAAGGTTCGGATTTTGGAAAAACTAAGTCAAAAAATGAGTTTAGAGGTGCCAAAACACATGAAAATGACCCTAAGTTTGAAAAAAATGGCCATCCGAGGTGCAATCTAGAGCCAAAAGCATCAAACCATGGAAAATAAAAAATATCTCTTTTTTTTAAATTATAATTTCTTCGACATCCCTGGGGGGGGTGTGGCAGATTAAAAATAAAATTAAAGATAAAATAAAATGTAAAAATAAAATAAAATAAAATAAAAGAAAAATGAAAATAAATTAAAAAAGAAGGAGGATGGGGGCTAGAGTAAAAATAAAAAATAAAAATAAAGATAAAGATAAAATAAAAATTAAAATAGATAAATAAATAAATAATAATGTAAAATAAAATAAAAATGAAAATAAATTAAAAAAGAGGGAGCGGGGGGGGAGGGAGAGAGGGAGAGGGAGGGAGGGAGGGAGAGAGAGAGAGAGAGAGAGAGAGAGAGAGAGAGAGGGAGGGACAGAGAGGGAGAGAGGGAGAGAGGGGGAGAGAGACAGAGAGGGGGGGCGGGGGGTCGGGAGGTTTTTTTTCTTTATGGAATGTTGGAGTTAGACATCTGTAGAGGCACGCGAACAGTACAAGGAAGATAGCTTGGAGCACAACACACAATACTGAATGTATTACTAGAGAATGTACAAAAATAAGTAGTTTGTTATGGCAATAGGCGTATATACAAGCCGGGGGGAAAAAACCTCCTAAAGAGGGAAAAAAGTGCCCCGATGATCCTAGTGTGTTCACACACATCACTACCTAAATATATCAACAAATCCCCCCTGGGAGTGATGCAGTGAACAAGGAGCTGGCACTCATGTATAAGGAAGTGCAAAGCTATGTGGAAATCACTCCACAAAAGGAAGTAAGCCCAAAGCTTTGCAAAAAGCTTCAAACTTCTCCCTAGGCAGAGCCTTCATGAAAAGGTCTGCAATGCTCTCCTGTGTGGACACATATGTGAAGCTGATCTCCCTAGCAGAGAACCTCTCCCTGACATAATGATAATGCACCTCAATGTGCTAGTGCGAGCATGGAACACAGGGTTCCTCGCAACTGCCAATTCGCTCTGATTGTCAGTGAAGATGGTGGTGGCAAAAGACTGACCAACACCCAAATCAGCCATAAGGCAACTGAGCCAGACGCACTCAACAGTCGTTGTGAAAGCTGCCCTATACTCAACCTCATAACTGGAAGTGGCCACAGTAGGCTGCTTCTTACTCAACCAAGATATACATGAGCTACCAAGCATGAAGCAAAAGCCACTAGTGGACACACGAGTGCCATCACAACCAGCCCAATCAGAGTCAGAAAAAGCATGCAAATATGGTGGTAGTGATCCCCCCTTGGGATAAAACAACTCAAGTAGCCGAGTACCACTCAAGTAGCGAAAGATGCACTTAACTGCCTACCAATGCTTGACTCCTGGGCAATGCATAAACCTCCTCATATGTGAGACAACAAACTGAATATCTGGCCGAGTAATGCATAAGTAAATCAAGCATCCAACAACCTGCTGATAAAGAACAACATCAAATGCATCTCCAGCATCATGAAGACTCAATCATAAACGTGTCTCCATAGGAGTGGCAATAGGTTTACAGTTTTCAAGGCCAAAATGCTGCAATAATGAGTCGATATATTTTCGTTTGACACAAAGCCATTCCACCATCAACGTGCATAAACTGAATGCCCAAATAATGATGCAAATGCCCCAAATCAGATATCTCAAATGAGACATGTAGATCAGCCTTGTAATCAGCAATATGCTTCTCATGAGGACCAATGAGCAGCATGTCATCAACATACACCACAATGATCAGAAGTACATCATTAGCACGCTTGACATATAAGGTGCTTTCAGTTGGACTGTTCTTGCACACTTGGTTGACATATAATGTTCTTTCAGTTGATCATAAGGTGCTTGCTTTAAACCATATAATGCCTTCTTTAACATGCACACCTGGTTTTCATGCCCTTTCTACACAAAGCCAGGGGGCTAAAAAACATACATTTCTTCATGCAAGTCACCATTTAGAAATGTTGTTTTAATGTCCAACTGATGTACATTCCAACCATGATGAGCTGCAAGTGCAAAGATGCTACGAACAGTAGTCATTCAGCAAGTAGGAGCAAAGGTTTCATCAAAATCAATGCCTCTTTCTTGTGCATAACCCTTTGCAACAAGCCTAGCCTTATATCTGTCAACTGTACCATCAGGTTTACGCTTCAGCTTGTATACCCACTTAGTGCCAATGGCCTTCTTGCCAGGAGGCAAGTCACATAAAGACCAAGTACCATTCTTCATTAGAGCATCATATTCAGATTGCATAGCAGCCATCCAATTTTTTGAATTTTGTGCTTTATGAAACGAAACAGGCTCGGTCTCATCACAGAGACTAGATGCAGCCATAGCATAGCAATTTGATGCAAAAGAGGCACTATGAGAGCCTGATCAAGTATGATATGACAGAGGTGCATCTAATTTGCTGTCACACAAAGTCTTCATAGCCATTTTGGCATGGTTTTTGCCTCTTCAATATCAACTCCCTCATCAACAAGTGCATCATGTAAATCTGCATCAAAAATGGGATGATCTACATCATCACATGAAACCTTCAAAGGCTAAGAAGCTGCCTCATTAGGTCCAGCACTAGACTGTCCACCTATAAAAAGAGATAGCAAAGTATCATACATGTCTTTGGAGCTAACAAATGTCTCTTTAGTACATGAAAGCAATGGCTAAATAACATCTTCCACAAAAACAACATCACAACTAACCAGAATGTGTTTAGTCTGTAGATGATACTGACGATAGCCTTTACTTTCAGAACTCTACCCAACAAAAATACATTTTACTGCTTTATCATCCAATTTTTTGCGATGTTGTTCATGCACTAATGCATATGCCAAACAACCAAAAACACGCAGATGAGCAACACATGGCTTGCGATCATGCCAAGCCTCATATGGAGGGATAGACTGGAGTGCTTAAGTGGGACACCTGTTAAGTACATATGCTGCACACATGACAGCCTCAAGCAAGAAACTATGTGGTAAAGCCTGACTCTTTACCATACACCTCGCCATCTCTATGAGTGACCTGTTCTTCAATTCAGCAACTCCATTTTGTTGAGGTATATATGGAACTATACACTAGTGTTTTATCCCACGTTCAACCAGAAATGCATTAAAATCAGAGGACATATATTCCCCCCCTTGATAAGAATGAAGGGTGCCCATTTTACATGCTGATAGATTTTCAGCCAAAACCAAAAACTGTTTGAAGCACATGAACACTTCGGACTTTGCTTTCAATGGATATACCCATGCATGCCTAGAAAAATCATCAATGAAAGTCACGAAGTAAAGATAATTTCCAAAAGAAGGTGTCTGCATAGAACCACTGACATCAGTATGTACAAGCTGCAATTTCTGAGTAGCCCAAACTGAACCATCTTTTGGAAAGGAGGAATGTTGCATTTTGCCCAAAATAAAATCTTCACAAACATCTTTTCCAGGTGCCTCAAGTTTGGGCAAAGAGGACACCATTTCAGATTTCTATAGGCATAGAAAACTAGCAAAATTCAGATGACCAAAGCGTGCATGCCAAAGCTTTGCATATGACATAGCCTGAGAATCATGTACTACACATGCCGAATCATTTATAGATCTTTCATAGTCTATGAGCTTATACAACCCATGACATAAAATGCTAGAAGCAATAATCACGTCCCGATTCGATAGATCGTGAAGTGTACATCTATCATCAACAAATTTCATAATCGAGCCAATCTTGGATAATGCAAAAACTGATAATAGATTTATCTTGATCCCTGGTAGAAACAAAGCGTCTGACAAAGTGAAAGGACTACCATCAGCAATAGTCAAAATGATCTTAACAACTCCCATAATAGGATAAGAGGAGCTGCTGGCACATGTAACAGTATTCCCTGTAGGGGTAGGCTCGAGTGAAGAGAAGAAACTATGCTGCGAGGTAATATGTTTGGTCGCCCCACTATCAAAGTACCAAACATCTGCGTCTACTACAGACATGCACTGCTCATGAGAAGATGGGTCAAAATTGCAATATTCTTCTTCCTGCATAAGATTAGCAAACTCTGTTTCTGGTGTAGAGGCCTCTGCAACAACCATTCCAGCCTCTTTCTTCTTTGCCTCTTTAGCAGCCAGTTTTGGACAATTCTTTATGATATGATCGTTTCCTTTACAGTACTTGCAAAACAATTTTTGCTTTTCTTATTTCTTTTCATCTTTGTCTTCCCTCTTCGATTGTGCAGTATTGGCAGATTTCTGCTACTAATTGAAGAGCTCCATTTTCCTTTGCCCTTCTGACTAGCCAGGAAAGCTTGATCTGCAACACGCATAATGGACCTGTTCTTCCTGGACTCATCTTCCTACAATAGAAAAAAGATTAACTCCTCAAATGACAAGGCATTCGGATTGCCTTTCATCATCAACCGAAGAGTAGAAGCAAAACTCTGATATGAATCAGGAAGACCATTCAGAACCGTCCGCACAAGTGAGCTATCTAGTATAACCTCATCAGCAAAAATCAATTGTTCCTTCAAGTCTTTGATCTTTGTTAGAAAACTGTCCATAGAATCACCTTCATTCATGTGCTCACTCTCCAACTATTTTCCGAGGTAAGCAACACGAGCCTCATTCCTAGCTTGGTAGAATGTGGTAAGTGTATCCCAAGCATCCTTAGCTATTCTGCAAGAGTGTATGTGAGGAATAATGGTACGTTTGATAGACAAAGCTATCAAGCATGTGCATGGGCATCTCTGCCATCCCAATGAATTTGCTCTGTAGTAGGTGCAGTAGAAACCACAACACAAACAGGAATATGCAGAATATCATCATCTTTGACACCTTCTGCATCAGCTTCAGTACCTATAGTTGTAATAGTTGCAAGTGTGATAGGACGTTTTTCAACACCTTGCACAATGTTCCACATTCCTTTACATGTCGCATCATATAAGCCCATAAGGGGTAGTTGGTACCATCCAACTTATGCTCAACAGCCAACGTACGGAATACATCACTACTTTCAGCCATGACCGGAGACTAAAATACCTTGATGTAGAAAATTGATTGTATCTCAAAAAGTTGAACAGAACTACCTAGAGGAATTCTACTAGACCTGTAGCAGACTTCGAGACGCTTATATTAGCGAACCAAAACTAGTATATGGCACAAAAAGACGAAATAGCCTACACAAGCATAGTGATAGTGCGTTCGGAGGCCAAAACGAGCTCAGATTGCAATTTTGGCACCACAAAGCAAAGTGGTTTTGATCTCAAAAACACGTTGAGTATGCTCACCAAAATTCGTGCGATTTTGAGACTCCAACCGGAGGAGTGTCGATGATGCCCTAGATGAAGCGGCGACCTACTCTGATACCAATTGTTGGAGTCAAATGTTTGCAGAAGCACGTGAACAACACAAGGAAGATGAAGAAGCCTGGAGCACAACACACAATACTGAATGTATTACTAGAGAATGTACAAAGATAAGTAGCCCGTTAGGGCAATAGGCATATATACAAGCTAGGGAAAAAAGACCTAAAGAGGGAAAAAAGTGCCCCGACGGTCTTAGTGTGTTCACACACATCACTACCTAAATATATAAACATGGAAAAAAGGAAAGAAGTCACCAGGGGCTCTTTTTTTCTTAAAAGTACCCGAAAAGAGATTAAAAAATACAAATAAAATCCAAAAGAATAGATAAATAAAAAAATCAAGAAAAAATTTCTCAAAAAATTCCATACATTTCTAGGCCAATTATCCCCCTCAAAACAACAAAGAGCTTCCTCATTTCTCCATTTTATCCAGAAAATGACATTTAAAAAAGATGAAAAATTCTAGAAAAAATTCTTTAAAAATTCTAAAAATGCTTTAAAAATTTCAAAAAAATTTTGAAAAAAAATTATTCATGCAAAGGGCTATGAAATGGCTTCTAATATGCATAAGAACTCAAAGATACTGCATTTTTTGGTTTGTCTTATTTTTGGGCATACTGATCATCTGATAGGGCCACCGTAAATCCTTCATTAGAATACTATCTCCTCCAAACTGCATCTTTTGTATCTTTGTTTCAGCTACTGTGTCAGTTAATCTGCAAATTTTCATTTTTACTATTCCAACTTCTTCATCCAATGGGATCCTCTGTTTCCAAAGACTTGCATGTACTCCTTTTTCATCTTTGTAAAGCCTTGAACTTACTACCAAAAAAATTGACATAACAGATGATATCCATAGGAGTATCCATAACAAACTAGCCATTGATGTAGGATTTGAAGAAGTACCATCATTGCTGCACTTAAGGGCTTTTCTTTTCTTCTCTCTTCTATGGCCTTTCACTGAGATTGTTTCACTCAAATCAGGAACATGAATGATGTCCTCTTTTTCTTCATACTCTTCCTCTCTACTTGAGTTTGGAAGAATTCCATAGCAGGAAGATGGGTCTTTTGCACGGAGCCAAGCCAACATGTTTTCTTCTTCTTATAAATTTGCTTCTTCAATCAGGTCTACCTCTGGGTTATCCAATAATTCTTCTTCCATCAAGTACCAATTGTGTGCATCATGCTGGTATGTCTTTGATTGTCTGGTCCTTATTCTAAAAATATATGCTACAACTCTTTTCCTTCTTGCTTTACCCACATTGTGTCCTTACCCCAGTCATGCAACACATTGGCATGTCTTAACCAAGGTCTCCCAATCAACAAGGGGAAACTTCCTTCTACCTGTGGCAACCTTAAGACAACAAAGTCCAAGTTAAAGATTGTACATTGTATCTCGACTAGGACTCCAAGGACCACTCCCATAGGCCTTACTATGCTTTGGTCTACCAATGTTACAGTGAAGTTGGCAGGTCTTGAAGGTTGTAGTCCAATCTTTTTCATGGTATGTTCAGACATCAAGTTAATGCTAGAATCGCCATCTACAATGACTCCTTGAAAATCATGTCCTTTGATAGTGACTATTAGTCGAGGACTCTTATAACCTATGAGGGGTGCTTCCCCTATAATTTTATCTTTGTGCATAACAACAATCTTTGCCACTAAACTTGTTGTGGAAGCCTCATCAATTATATGCAAGAGTTCTGACCTAAATTTCCCATCCATCTTTATTAAATCAAAAATACTGACCTCTTTTTTTATAGACTTGAGTAGTCTTGAAGCTTCTAATTCCTTAAGAGCATGGGCCCTATTTGACTTATCAAACTCCTCATGAGCCATGTTGAATGCATGTCCAATGTTATTACTAGTACCTATGAGATCTTCTTTTTGCCTTGTATTTGCACATGTGTTGGCTTTGTCTTCAGATGTCTCTTTGTCTTTATTCAGTCCATTAACCCTTGGCTCTTGACCTATTTCTAATTGAGCCTTCCCCTTGCTTCTTGTCTGCATTGTAAAAGATTCAATTTCTTCTAACTGCACCACTCTAGTAGATGGTGATGGCACATTTACTTGTTCTACAACTTCTTTGCACATAGAAATCATTTGAATGTGGGGCCTAGATGAAGATGCCTAGTTCTTAGGGAAACAATTAGTATAATGGTCCCTGGCCTCTGGGTAGTTCTTGCAAGGAGGGGCATTTTCTGGTAGAGTGCACCTACTTTGGTAATGCCCACATTCTCCACATCTGAAACAAATAGTAGGCCTCCTTGGCCCATTTCCAAAGTTATCTCTATGTCTAGGGTTGTAATTATTACCTTGATTGGTGTTGTTGCCATTACATTGGTTGGTGGTAGGGCTCCTCCTTGTGTCCAATATGTTGTTGCAAGCACTCCTCTTGACCGACATTCATGGGCCTCATGACCAGCTTTCCTGCATAGCTAGCAAGTTACACTTAAAAGTGGACACTCACTTACCACATGATCTTGCTTGCTGCACATGGTACACCATAGTCCACTTTTGATGCCACCTCCCTTGAGTTCTTGCAATTCCTGTCGAAGTTGAGCCATCTCTTCTACTTGGGCTTCCTCTTCCTTTTGTAGCTTCAATGCTTCAATTTCACACCTCAACTCAGTTACTGCGCTCTCCTCCTCTTTGTGGGGCTTATTCCTTTTTAAGCTCTCAAGCTCTTTCCTTAGCTAAATTACTGGGTCTTCAGGTTCTACAAGATATGATAAATTGGAAGAGCTTGCCCCATACTACTGTCTAATTTGTCCCAATCTTGTAGTTGTATTGATAAATTCTTCTATTGTTGCTGTCAGTAAAACTAACTCCTTTATTTTACATTGTGTTGATGTGGGAAGTGGTTTAGCCAGCCACTTCTTGATAAAAAAATCATGGGGAGGGTCTGGCAGTTTGGCCATTAATGCCTTAGCTCTGGTAATAAATTCTAGGAAGGGACATGGTCTTAAATTTTCTAATTCTTCAATAATGTTTTCAGTTGTGTTCCCTTGTTGGAACTATGTCCTAATCTTCCTTCATCAAGTCCCATGTGGTGAAATGGTTGTCTGCAAATGAACTAAACCATTTGTCTGCTATCCCTTCTAATGTTGCACGAAAAAGAATAAAAAATGCATCTTCTCTTCCCATCATACCCCTTGTCTTACATAAGGCTAAGAATCTCCTAATGTGCTCATTTGGGTCTTCTTGTGCTAGCCCTCTCAAGGATGGAAATTTGATATTCGATCTAGGAAGTAAAGTTTCCAAATCTACTTGGGCTACCATATTCTTTACTGATGATGTCGATGACAATGGATTGGTTGATCTTCGAATAACCTTACTTCTTGTTGCTTTGCAAGGGGCCCTCAAGCTTTGGGACCGGGTTGTGATCATGAGCTATTCATACTCCTCTTAGATTAAGATAATTCCAATGGAAGGAAGATTACCTCTTAAGCCAGTACAGTACTGTTGGTACCCTTGAACTCTTCTACACTTTGCAAATTGCTTCTCCTATGCTCGAGGCTCCTTGTGATCCCACCGTGCATGCCAAATTTTGTTGGGGGATTCTTGTGCAGAAAGGGACTTGAGGGTTTGTAGGAGAAGGAAGAAAGATACAACACCGGAAGCTTCCATAGATTGATTATAAGGAGAAAAGTACAATAATGATGAATAGTACAATCCAAATGCTCTCTGTGCAAAATCTCAAAGAGTGCACAATCAACAAAGTTACAAAATACCCAAGGTTCTTGCGGCCGCCGAGCTTCTCTGCACTAGACCTCTAGCTTCTCCAAGAGCTTGCACTTGTGCACACCTTGCACTCAAGTTTCCAATAGGGGGAGTGATGGACACCTTCTGTCAATGCGCACACAGCTTCAATGGGACCTTGCGACCTTTGGTTGCATGGCTTAGTACTTCTTTGCACACTTCTAAGTCACTCTTCTTGCACACCTTGCATTTCCTTCGCTGCATCGCACACTCACTATGTCTCTTGCTCTTCTTTCTCCTAGTGTAGACTATGCACACCTTGCTTAGTCTAACCAAGAATAATGCCTTGCCTTGATTTGGGTGTCGGTTCATGTACGCTCCTAACTGCTACAGTATCTTGGTGCTCACTTTGATGTCCCAAGGTTGTCTCTAAATGTGGACAGCCAACGAATCCCTGTTTTGTCTTGTAGAGAGTTTGGACTGAACCAAAAACTTTAATTGGTGGGCCATACTTTCACTTTTGCATACGCTTCCGCTTCACATACCTTCACATTTTGCCTTTTAATTCTTCAAATGTGCACCTAAGAGAGGGTTCACCTGAACCTTCCAAATAGTTTAAAAATACTTTGAACCTTAAAGAAATTACAGAAAGACACTCTACAACCTACATCCAACTTTCTGCAAAATATAACCTTTGTGAACAATTGATTGTGCACTACTTGTGCACCTTGACACCTGAACTTTGAACGCTTTGACTTTTCCATGTTGACTTTGACCTTGAACATGTTGACTTTGACCACTTTGACTTTGATAGTGGTTGACTTTGACCAATATGACTTTTTATGGGCTCAACAATTTCAATAGGCTAAGTCTAAACCATGATAATAAAATGAAATTAATTTCAAGCACTTTCATGCATTTATAAGCTACCTTTTACTTCATGCATGAAAAAGGAAATACGTTTGTGCATTTTTTTCTCTTTAAAATAATGTTATGTTGCATAAATTCAAGTTCAAGGGTTACTTTTACACACACTCCAAGTCTTCTTCCATTAGGCGAATGTTCAAGGTCCATAAAAGCATGTGCATAACCATGTTGAATCATAAAGGGAAGCACTAGTAGTGTGTTTATACACAACATAGATGCATGAAGTATATGCATGCAAATACATGCAATGCATGCAAGCACATACATTTGCATGAGTTACACTCCTGATTTTCTTCTTTGCATACATTATGCATGCATTCAAGTAAAAGGATTATGCATGCAAGAATAGATGTTGGTATTCCAAATACAAGAAAAAAATAGAATAAAATATAATTATTTAGAAGGTAAAGGGACCTTCAAAGAAGATTGGAAGCGAGCCAATATTGAGTTGAGATTATAAGTTTGAACTAAATTAAGTCATTGCTACGATACTCCAATGATCTCCCTTATTTTGGTCTTTGTGCGCATAGAGTACAAGTAGGGATGATGATGATGCCGGCCAACAATTTGGAGTGTAACCACATGGAGAACTCTTTGATAATGAACATCCCATCCATATATATATATATATATATATATATATATATATATATATATATATATATATATATATATATAGTCATACACATGGCACTCATATGAGAGCCCACCTAGATCCAAGTAAAGGGTCGCTCCACATGCACTCTATTGTATCTAATATATGGGACCATATTCCACTTTTGTCCTCAAAAGTAGTGATGGAAGGTCCTAATGAAAGAGAGAGACATACTATGAATAGATACTTCTACTAAACCCCATGTATCTAAAGTACATGGTCATATCTCCACATTCTTTCCCCCCTATCCTTGCACTTAAGAAGGCTCTTGGGAAGGCAATCCAAAATTGGGAAACCATCTTGGAAGGGTGCTAACCTACTCCCATGTAGCATTATCTCCTAAACTATCTTTCCACTTAACTAGGCACTCTTTATATAGGTAACTCCTCGTCGGATTCTCTTGAGTGCAAATTATGCTTTTAGGCTCATGTAGAATAGATTGAATAGATATAGGCTCTACTACCTCAATATCTAGAATGAGGTTGTGAGATTCACCCAAACTTTTCTTAAGCCAGCTAACATGAAATACTAGATGGATCTAGCTATTCTCTAGAAGTTGGAGCTGATAAGTTGTCTTTCCTATTCTCTTAAGTATTGGGAATCTTCCACAATACCTAGGAGATAGTTTATGAAAAGGTCCCATCTTCACAGTTTTAGACCTAGAGGGAGATCTAAGATAGATTTTTTCTCCTACCTCAAAGTCTTTATCTATCCTTCGAGGGCTAGCATAGGCTCTAACTCTATCTTGGGCTCCCCTAATGCTGTCCTTAGCAAGCCTAAGCATGTCATTCATCTCTTCCAATAAATCCTTTGCAGCTTGGGACTTTCTCATGCTACACTCCTAGTGCATAAGGAGCTCTTGGCTGAAACCCATACATAAGAATATATGGACTATGCCTAGTGGAGGAGTGTTTGACACTATTATATGCAAACTCTATTATAGGTAAGTACTCTTTCCAATTAATTTGCCTTTCATTCACATAGACTCAGAGAATATCTTCTAGGATTTGGTTAGCCCTCTCTGTTTCACCATTGGAGTGAGGATGGTCCACCATACTCATGCTAAGTTTAGTATCCAACCTCCTGAAGACTGCTCTCTAGAAGTGGCTATTAAACTTCCTATCCGATAAAAAATGATATCTAAAGGAAGACAATATAATCAGTATAGGTTCTCCATAAATAATCTAGCCAACTTTGATGTCTTCACTATATTATATGTTGGAATAAACCTCGCCATTTTGGTTAACCTATCCACAATTACCTTGATTCAGTCATGCCCTCTCAATGTCTTAGTTAATCCTACTATAAAATCCATGGAGATACTCTCCCATTTCCCATCAAGAATATCGAGTGGGTGGAATGGTCCTCCAATCCTCAATCTTTCAGCTTTATTGATCTAGCATTTAGTGAACTTAATTACATACTCTAAGATGTCCTTATGTAGTCCAGGCTAGTAAAACTACCTCTTAACAAGATCATAAGTCTTTTTACTTCTATGTGTCCCACACTAGGTGTGTCATGACACTCATACAAAATGTGTGTCTCTTCTCAAAGTCTCTAGGGACACACATCTTATCTTTATATAACTGATATCCATCATGGATACTATAATTTTTCCACTTTAATCCTTCTTGAGTACCCCTCAATACTCCATATTCACTACAAACCCATGTTTGATGATCCCCTTTCTCAATGGCTTCCCAAATCTTGGAATATGAAGGATCAAGCCTACATTTCCCTCTAATGAACTCATGTGGCTCACTAGTGATCTGAGTAAAACTCAGTCCATTGAGCATAGGCATGCAGCTAAGCAAGTCCGCCACCACATTCAACTTTCCCATCCGATACCTAAGCTCATGGTCAAATTCCTAAAGGGTCTCTACCCAATGGGCATTATGACCTTTAAGGTATTTTTTATTAGAGATCCACTTAATGCTCTCTTGATCAAACACTATTGTAACTTTAGCACATATTAATAATGATGTCACTTCCTCAAAGCATGAAGATTTGCAAACAAATCCTTCTCGTAGATGGAGTAATTCTTCTAAGAAAGTTCTAACTTCTTCCTCTCAAAGTCACTAGTCGGCCATCCTGAATTAAAACTACTCATATTGCAAAATCACTTGCATCAATCTCAACCACAAAGGGTTTATTGGGATCTACTATATGTAAAAGTGGAGCTATAGCATTTGCTACCTTCAACTTCTCCATACTTTGCTTTTGTTCGTCTCCCCAATCAAAAGCTTTCTCTTTCCCTTTAAGTTGTTCCATAATTGGGACAACAACTTTGGCATAATTCAATGAATCTTTGATAGAATATTGATAAACCTAGGACGATCTGTAGCTCTTCAAGGTTCCTCAGATGTGGCCATTCCATAATAGCCCCTACTTTATTAGGATTCATCTCGATACCGTCTTAAGAGACTATATGAACAAGATGTCTAACCTTTGATTTAAAAAATTCACGCTTTGATTCCTTGCCAAAGAGTGAATTTTCCCTCCATACTTGGATTACTTTTCTCAAGTGCTCCAAGTGTTCATATTCTGATCTACTATAAATCAGAATACATCCAAAAAGTCTACTACAAACTACCCTAGATATGGTCATAGTACACTATTCATGAGCATCATGAAAGTGGCAAGAGCATTGGTGAGACCAAAAGGCATCACCAAAAAATCATAGTGCCCATATCTAGTCCTAAAAGCAGTTTAAGGGACATCCTCTACCCTAATCCTAATTTGATGATGTCTTGACCTAACATCAAGCTTGGTAAGGTAACTAGCTTGATGTAATTGATCAAATAGTTCTTCCAACATAGGCATTGGAAACCTATTTTTTATTGTTACCTTGTTTAATGCTCTATAATCGATACAAAGTCTCATAGAGCCATCTTTCTTTTTAACTAGAAGCATTGGTGATTCCCAAGGGTCTAATGAAGCCCTTTTCTTGATGATCTTGAAGTTGCTTCTCTACCTCCTCATCTTGTGAGACACTAAGCCTATAAGGTGGCTTGCAAATAGGGTTAGTGTTAGTAACTAACTCAATGGCATGGTCAACGTCTCTTCTCTCAAGTGGTAGCTCTCTAGGTTAATGAGTGGGAAAAACATCTTTAAACTCAACATAAGATCCTTAAAAATTTAAACTACACACTCTTGCAAAAATGAATAATAGAAATTAGTGTCCATATTTACATTAATGGTATAAAAATATACATTAGATGAAGTTCCTGTACAATGCTCAATATCATGACTATACAATAAAAAGATCTCATGTACATGCTTAGAATTCATAGAAAGTATGTGATTAATTAGAGTCAAGATTATTTATTGTTGGTGCAAGGATCAAACCTAAGATCTTGGCCTATGATCTTGGATTTCTCTCAGATTTTATCATGCATAAATTTAATTCACTTTTGAGCTTATGGTTATAAGTTTCAAAGGTTAAAATCTTGAACTTATCTTATTCAATTGTAAAAGCAAATGAAGGAGAAAAAATTCGTGATCTAATGGCATCCAAACTCCAATAATATTTTGAATTCGAATTCAAAATGATCCTAAGATTTAGGACTACCTTTTAGGTAGAAGATGCAACCACTCTCAAGCTCAACAAAATATATATATATATACTACCTTTTAGTCACGGGATAAGAGAGAGCATTAGAGAGATTTGAGATAAGCTTATGAGCTTACTTTGTACTAATTTGAAGTGAGAGAAGTACTTCACAACTCCTTTACATCATATGTGCAATATCAATACACATTATGAATCATTTATATTGATTACTTATTCTTTGTTTGCTGCTACAATACTTTGAGTTAAATAGTCAACTTCTCAAGTTCATTTCTCAGTGTCTAGATATCCAATATTAAGTTTATCACTTTAATCACTTAGCTATGACTATGACGAGTTGACATATAAAGTTTCATCAACATTGAATGTGTAAATTTCAAGATATAAATGTGTGAGTGTGACTATGTTTGCATATCTCCTTGTTCCTAAAAAGTCAGGGTAACCCTCCAAACTTCTTAAACTTATAGCTCAAAGTATAGTGATTCTAAATTCATGAAATAACTTGCTTTAATTAGCTTAACACTTTAGTTGAAAGTGTGCAAAATCTCTCTGGTTAATCTTGTTGGAAGTGGGGTGGGCCACAATAACAATATAATCACAGGTTTACAAGATCTTCCAACACATGAACCTTAGCATATACACCTTAATACTAAAAAAGATGATGAGTGAGAGATAGAGAGAGAATATATCAGATTTTCAAAGTGCACGGTAAGTTAGGATGCTCACCTGCACTATCTTATATTCCAATGTCAAATTACAATGTGTGAATATGATACAAATTGACAAGATCTGAATCTAAGTAGAAATAGGAACTAAATACAAGAAATTGTGTGCAAAGTGCCTAAGAGGTAGGAAGATTGTGTGTGTGTGTGTGTGTGTGAAAATATGTAGAATATGAATAGTTTAGAATTTTTTTACAACAAAATCTAATTTTTGAGGTCTACGAAAACACACAAACAACACAAGGAAGAAGAAAAAACTTGGAGCACAACACACAATACTCAATGTATTACCACTAGGATGTACAAAGATAAGTGACCTGTTAGGGTTATAGGTGTATATACAAGATGGGGGAAAGAAACCTCCTAAAGAGGGAAAAAACTATCCTGACAGTCTTACTATGTTCACACGTCGCTACCTAAATATATAAAAAAAATCCCCCTTGGGAGTGATGCAGTGAACAAGGAGCTCGCGCTCATGTATAAAGAAGTGTCAAGCTATGCGAAATCAATCCACAAAAGGAAGTGAGCCCAAAGCTTTGCTGAAAGCTTCAAATTTCTCCCTAGGCAGAGCCTTTGTGAAAAGGTCTCCAATGTTCTTCTGTGTGGGCACATATGCCAAGTTGATCTCTCCAACAGAGAGCCTCTCCGTGACATAATGATAGTGCACCTCAATGTGCTTAGTGCGAGCGTGGAACATGGGGTTCCTCGCAACTGTCAATGCACTCTGACTATTGGTGAAGATGGTGGTGGCAGAAGACTGACCAACACCCAAATCAGCCATAAGGCATCTCAGCCACACACACTCAATAGTCGTTGTGAAAGTTTCCTTATACTCAGCCTCACAACTAGAAGTGGCCACAATAGGATCCTTCTTGCTCAACCAAGATATGCATGAGCTACCAAGCATGAAGCAAAAACCACTGGTGGACACATGAATGTCATAGCAACTAGCCCAGTCACAGTAAAAAAAAGCATGTAAATATGATAGTAGTGATAGTGATCGCCCCTTGGGATAAAACAATCCAAGTAGTCGTGTACCACTCAAGTAGAGAAAGATGTGCTTAACCACTTGCTAATGCTTGAAACCTGGGCAATGCATAAACCTGCTCATTTGTGAGACAACAAACTGAATATCTGGATGAGTAATGTATAAGTAAATCAAGCATCCAAAGCCGGATAATAGAGAACATCATCAAATGGATCTTGAGCATCATGAAGACTCAATACTTGTCTCCATAGGAATGGCAATAGGTTTGCAGTCTTCAAGGTCAAAATGCTACAATAATTTGTCAATATATTTGTTTGACATATAGCTATTCTACCATCAACTTGCATAAACTGAATGCCCAAATACTGATGCAAATGCCCCAAATCTGACATCTCAAATGAGGCATGCAGATCAGCCTTAAAATCAGCAATATGCTTCTCATGAGGACCAATGAGCAGCATGTCATCAACATACACAACAATGATCAGAAGCACATCGTTTGCATGTTTAACATATAAGGTTCTCTCAATTGGACTGTTCTCAAAACCATGTGCAATCTGGTAGGCACAGATCTTTTCATAAGAAGCACGTGGTGCTTGCTTCAAACCATATAATGCCTTTTTCAACCTGCACACTTGGTTTTCATGCCCTTTTTTCACAAATCTAGGGGGTTGAAAAACATACACTTCTTCATGCAAACTAGCATTCAAAAATGCAGTTTTAATGTCCAACTGATGCAAGTTCCAACCATGATGAGCTGCAAGTGCACATATGCTACGAATAGTAGTCATTCGGCATGTAGGTGCAAAGGTCTCATCAAAATTAATGCCTCTTTCTTGAGCATAACCCTTTGCAACAATCCTAGACTTATACCTACCAACCATTCTATTAGGCTTACACTTCAGCTTGTATACCCACTTAGTGCCAATGGCCTTCTTGCAAGGAGGCAAGTCACATAAAAACTAGGTACCATTTTTCATAATAGCATCATATTCTGATTGCATAACAACCATTCAATTTTCAAAATTTTGTGCTTCATCAAATGAAATGGGCTCATTCTCATCACAGAGATTAGAGGCAACCATAGCATAGAAATCTGATGCAAAAGAAGCACTCTAAGAGCATGAACCAATGAAGGAGCAATCACCTTAACACTATTTGGATGTCATCCCAATTTTTTAGGGATGTGCAGACAATGACCTTGAGACTATAAAACTTCGATTTATCTAAAATTACCACACCAAATGACTTGAAAATTTTTAATATAAACTAGACAATTATACCTTTCAAATGAGTGCTTGAAAACTTGATTTGGAGCTCTGCAAAGAGAGCAAAAATCTCTACAAGTTGACTGAGTCTGAGGAAGAAGGAACAGAGAACAGAATTGGCCAAGCAATGATCAAAGAGTATATCTATTGCTTCAAATCAACACTCTAATTCATGTACAAATGTTTTGGGGTCTTTATATAGAATCTTGAGGATAAGACCACACCTTTTCTTCATGAATTTGAATTCGAGATTAGGTGGGTTTGGTAGTTTAGATTGATTGGAATCTTTTTCTACAATCTAGGAAAAAGAGAAAGTTGAAGTCATATCTACTTCTTGATTGATTGATTGAGAATCAATCTCAACAACTTCTAACTCGTGGTTTTTAGGCCTCTTATTCTTTCTTTTTACAAAGTTAAATACCTTGAACCTTACAAGAAATGATCATAAGTGATCAACCAATTAATACAAAGAAATAATGTGCACATAAGTGCTATTCTTCAAGGTACATATATGGCACCATCCTGATGGATTTGATCTAGAGCATATCCAACTCAAGCATAATGAAAGCTTGGTGTTCCAACACATAGATTTTTTTCTTGTGAGAACAAAAAGATTCATTATAGATGGGCCCCTCATAAGGGGGATGAAAAAATGAGCAACCTTCTCTATATGTAGGGCTATAGCCCTTGGTGTTCACATCTTTGTAACAGTCATTTAAAACTAGTTCCAGCCTCGGGACATGTCTATGGTTATATGCCCCTTATTTGTGAGATAAGGGGGATCCCATGGAGAGTATGCCCCCTTGAATTTTGTTTATCCATTCATGCAAGAAAGAATAGGCTTAGGGAGAACTTCCTCTATTAAAAAAGAAAAAGGCAATCTCTAACCATGGTGCGCTAAGAGGTTTTTTACAATGTGCAAAAGGCCTATCACTCATTGAGCTTTTTTTAGAATTGGTATTTCTAGAAGATTTTGGATGATTTTATATAGAAAATATTTCAAATTGAATACACTTCCCATTGTTGGGATCATGGTATGCTCTTAGTCTTCTTTCTTTCTTTGCATTGTTTTGGTTCTTGTGAGGTTGTTTCTTGATTTTGGTTATTGTTGAATCTAGGATTCACTTTTCCTTTCTATTCTCTTTTTCTTCAAAATTTATATTAATGTTTGGTTTCTACCATGTTCACTTGTCTAAGAATCCATGCATAAGTTTTCTTGATGAGGTTTTGTTGTTGGGATCTCTAAGATATCTATTTCACTCATTGGTTTCTAGAGTTTTATGCAACACCTTCTTCTCAGCTATTTCCTCAATTGATCATTTCATCTTAGGGTTCCATACTTTTTTATTGGCATTGGGCTTCCAATAAGTTTTTGTGGATCCATAATTGCTTAATGAAAAAGAGGAGTAGTTGTTGTCTATGTTGAATTCTTCTATTCATAGGTTCCTTTGATTTCCTTTGGTTTTTTCACGATCTTGCATGGAGGTTTAGGATGCTCACCATAAATCCCTCAAGATGTGATAGGCAGTGCATTTCAATTATTGGGTGAATTATCTGAAAGCAAGGCAATCAGAGTGCCTCTAAGCTCACTACATAGATATGGAATACAAAATGGAACAAACACAATATGTGCATGTACAAAAGAATCCAAATCAACACACACTTGTAGATATCCTTTCGACTATAAAAGGTTCATATTATCTTTTTTATCATTTCTTTGTATGTTGTTTTAAAGTGCACATCAACATTAATTCATATTCTTCCTAATCCAGGGTTGAAACCATGAGAGTAGAAATCCAACAAGGATTAATAAAAACACTTCATATTGTGTAAAGAAGTCAGTAATTTGCTCAGCTTCCTAGACCTGCTTGAATTCGACTACATGATCATAAGGATCAGTAGAACCATCATGAATTTTTTTCATGCATTTCACCACCTAAGATGGATGGTGACATTTTCCTAGAAGACTCCTCATCATTAGGGTTGACGAGAGGATTCACAATGGGGTTTGCAAGCACACTAGCCGTTTAAGTTGACTTTCCTTTTTTGCCTTGCAAATTAATAACTGAGCTATTTTGAGCATCCTAATTGATTGATGGGTTTTAGGCTCTAGGTCTAAATCAAACATCTCCCAAAAAGTATTCCTAGTTCTTCCTTGAATTTCGGGGGTAATCTCTTAACAATGTTATTGTGGAAATAGTCACTTTCTTAGTTGGTGGGGTTCTCACAATGTTGGTTCATAATAATTTATGCATGCATTTTTCTAAATATATGGCTTTTCAAGGAGATTCAGATGGAAGCCAAGTGAGTGAGAAAGCATTGAAAAGGGGTCATTCTGCCTCTAGGAGCCTAAGGAAAATTAGGGATTCCATCTTCATCATCACTAGATTCTAGGTCAGGATCAATTTCTCCCTTGTCATTTGTGTGCTCTAGGTTAGGAGAGAGCATATACATGATTCCCTCTTAATCCTCATAGTTATAACTAAAATATTTATAACTAGAAGTGGACAATGGTCAACCTTTAGGCTTTATAAACTTAACTACTTGATGATTGAGGCCATTTAGTAGACACCTATGCCTAAAAAACCATAACGCTTAGATTGTAAATTGTATGATAATTTTGGTTGTTGGGTGTTACATGGTCATGGTTGATTGGCCTATCTTGCATGTCTTTAGAATCAGTCATCTATTCCCAATTAAAATCTAGGACATGTGTTGCTACTCCTAGCTGAAGAAATATTTATCCTTATAGAACTTATCTATCCTAAAGTCCTATCCGATCTTAAGTGCTATATATAACATATTTAGCATAAATGTAGACTTTTGGTTCTTGGGGTCACATGCATGTCAATGATTCAAGCAAATTTCCATAAATCTTTATTCATAAGATACACGAACTTCAAAAATAATGGTGATGCCAGAGGTAGAGTGCCTTTCCAGTGCTCAAACAAGACTAATAAAACAAGTCAAATACTTGAAAAGTAATAGGGCAATAAGTGCTCCCAAATGAATGCAATTTTTCACAAATTCTTCACTAAAAATTTCTAATTTACTTTTTGTGTATGATGTCACTCTTTTGTGTGTAGCCAAGGTGATTTAGGGGGTTTTGAAGGTTGAGAAGGTGAATAGATGAAAGAGATAGGGAAACCATGGGGTAGTGATGAGATGAAGGGTGATAAATGTTTTGGAGAATGCGAGGGGACGTATTGAGATGAGGGGTGGTAAAAGGTTAGGAGGATGTGAGGGGAAGTACTGGTTTGACGCTAGCTAATGGATAAGTAGATGTCTCAAGTTGATGGGCTTTGATGGATAAGTGATAAGATGAGAAGTAGAGGTGAAATGACAAGAGATGAGGATCACTTATCCTATGAGATTCCCTTATCCAATGAGATTCTCTTATCAAATACGATTCCCTTAACCAATGGTGTTCTCTTATGTAATGAAATCCTTACCTAATGATCAATCATCTTTTTTATGAACTTTCCATTCAAACAATTTTTTTTTTCTTATATAAAGTTTTTAATTTTTCATGCGACACATTTGAATTGCCTCAATCTGAGTTTTCTAGCTCAAGTTATGAACAAAACACTGATGGAATGTCTTTCATGATAAGCATAATAAACAAACTTCTATCATGATCAACGGCATTTTCATGCACTTTTATTTTTGCACTAGCTTATTTTCTCTTCTATAATAACAGTAATCTTTGTAAGCTACAAAAACACATTTTGAATGGCCTCAATTCAAATTTTCTAGTCCAAGTTGTAAGAAATATATTTATGGGGTGTATAACTCCTTTCATGATAAGCATTGAGTAAAGTTTGTATCATGATCAATCACATTTTTTATGCACTGCCAATTTGAACTAGTCTATTTTTCTTTTTATAACTTGTGGAGCTTTTTGCAAATTATGCATAAGACTTTGAATTGCTTCAATCTGACACTTCGAACTCAAATTATGAGAAAAATGTTAAGCTGCTAACACCAAGTAGATTGATGACTTGGTAGAGAGTGTGAAAGAGGGAGAGTGATGAGAGGTGGATCTAGTGATGAGGGGTTAGGCTATGAGGTTTGAGTGACAAGGACTTAGGAAATGAATTTGACTGATGAGGTCTTAGGTGATGAGCTTTGAGCAATGAGTTTTGAGCGATAAGGGTTTAGGCAATGAGGTTTGAGTAATGAGACAATAAATCCATAAGGACTAGACCTCTATCTAGTTGGAGTTGTTGGCAGTAAGCAAATGAGATGGATAGGTGTCAAGAAATGTGGTCTAGAGCTATCCAAATTTTCTCTAAGAAGAGGTTCCCAATCATGATCCACTTCATCAAGCTTCACAAGCAACAAAATCATGCAAATTGAATCTTATTACCAAAGACTTTTGTAATCAAGGTTACACAAGTTGAATCTTATTGCCAAAGACCTTAGGTGATCAAATCCTCCTCCCAAGTCAACTCATGATGAGGTAACACCTTTCAAGATGAGGGATGGCTAGATGGCCAAGTAGACTGCCAAAGTGATCAACAAAGACCCCTCTCCCGAGCCACGTCACATACTCCTTTCAAAAGTGATAAAAAACACCAACACAAAAGTGATCATATTTCACTCAATATTTTCCCATTTTTCATATGTAATAGATTTTTCTGAATATCTTGGTGAGTAAAGAAAGCTTAGAAGTATGAAGAAATACCTTCTTTACTCACATGAATCACGTAAACAAGTGTTTAGTCATGCAAAACAACTTCAAAAGATTACAAGCATGATGGATAACACATGACCGCATATTATACAAGTGTCAGCTACCCAACATCAAGAAATACCTAAGTTCATTTCAAGCAAAAGCAAAGTGATGAGTTTTCAAGAAGAGAGAGCTCACTACCTCACTAGATAAAAAGCTCTTACAAGTAAGGGCTTGGGCTTTTTATGATGGTCAACTCAAGATCACTTATATTTTACAATAAAATTCCCTAAAAATACAAAAGGACTACACAATTATAACTTTCCTTCTTATGGGATTTTCATAAGATAATTCTACTAAACTACTGAGAAATATATTTAAAAAATCTTGTTTGCTACAAATTTGGTATGAGAAAATGCATAAAAAATATATGCCACTACTACCACTTTGTAACACCATGCTTCCTCAAGCTACATGGTCAAATGGATATTCAAAACTTTCCTTATCTTTGATGTCAGAAATGACAACTACTAGTGACTCTCTTGCTAAGAGGGGACTCCATCATCTGCGAAACATTCCAACAAACATAAGAAAAAATTAAGTTTATTATAATGTACATGGAAAGCACGAGGGAAAAAGACCTCCAATACATTGATCCATGGTGTGATGAGTGAATCTATCCACCTTCTTCGACATAGAGATCAACACCAAGACAATTGTTCTTATAATAGTGGACCACTAGGGTATGCTAATGTTCACATAAGCCAAGATCAATGTGTTATAAGTTGTTTTGAGAAAGAAAAGGAGAAATTTGGTAGGCGTAAGAGACAACTTCAAAATGCCAAGTAATTTTAGGATTTGATTCTATTATCTAATATGAGAATCTCTTTCACATTCAACTTGGTGAACAATAGAAGGAGGTTGTTCCTTAAAGTGTGGAGTGATATCTTGTTGTTGAGAAGAGAAGCCCTCTTCAGTTTTGAAACACAACATTGTCTTCCCATCTATGAATGGGATGTTGTGCTTACAAGATGTCAAATTAGAGTATAAAAGTTTTCCAAATTTTATCTTTTTTAAATATAGTTCAATCATTGAGGTGTACTCTTTTGGATTAGCTAAAATTAATTTGAAAGGACAATGAAAGGTGTGGATGTTACCCATAGGACCCTCTGAGCCCCACAAAGCAAGGGTAGGACATCTAATATCTACTAGGATATAGATCTTGAAGCCCTACTAAGGTAGACACTAGGAAGAGATGTCTCTAAGGCTAGAATGATAATTGGTTCGCATTGGGTAGCCCAAAGTCCCAAAAATCCCCCAAAGAGGCTGGTTTTAGCATCTCATCACCTAAGTGGTTAAGGATGTTAGTCAAAGTCCATAGGGGTTCAACCCCTACTCATAGCCTTGAGGGGAAAAGGACCCAACCAACTGAGCTAATGTGCATGGATAGTCTGCTCAAAGTTTGAAGCACAATACCTAATGCATAACTACACACCATTGAGCTTATAAATGAAACTTGCACATAAGTACAATCTCTTTCTTATAACAGAAGCTACTCAATCATCTTATTCGCTTTCTATATCATGTGAAGTGACTTATCGATACTTCATCTATGGAGGAGGTGGTGAAACGTAGGAGATTTAAGGTAGTAAGAAGACATAATGTGAAAGCTTGTCTTAACAACACTAACATTGATGTCTATGAGATCCAAAATGTGATGGATAGTGTAGCTTTGAGTAAGAGGGGATTCTTTTTAATCTATAAGGTAGTTTGAAGTACTTCTCCCAAGTCTTTCCAAAGGGTGGAGAATGTGATGGATAATGTTGCTTTGAGTAAGAGGGGATTTTTTTTAATCTATAAGGTGGTTTTCTCTTGCCTAAAAGCTTAAGGATTCAAAACAGTGCTTCTCCCAAGTCTATGAGATCCAAAATGTGATGGATAGTGTAGCTTTGCATAAAAGGGGATTTTGTGTAATCTATAAGGCAATTTGCTCTTGCCAAAAATCTTAAGGATTCTCCTCCCAAGTCTTGCCAAAGTGTAGCTTTGAGTAAGAGGGGATTGTGTTTAATCTATAAGGTGGTTTTCTCTCGCCTAAAAGCTTAAGGATTCAAAAAAGTGTTTCTCCCAAGTCTTACCAAAGTGTGGAGACTTAGGGAATTACTTGATGATAAACTTCATCAGTACATATGCAGCTATTTTCACACTAGCAAAGAGGACAAAAGCCAGAATGGTTGGAGATTGGCACAAGAAGAGACACAATGGCTGGATTAGCTCTCTCTTGATAGATGATGAACAATGACAAGAAATATGATAATGAGAGTAGCGAGATCTATAAATGAACCTAAGTACTATGTACCATCACATATACATATGTCATGTATGTGTGTTTACATGAGGAAAAAACCTATTAGCTAGTTGTAGAGTAAAAAGTTCCCATGTATAAGGAGATGGTTCATAAGAAATCTAATTGAGGATCACATAAGTGCAACAGTAAAACATATTATGGAGAGATTGCTTTTCTCCTTGGAGACTAGGGATTAAAAAAATTATCGGCTTCAAGAAAAGATCAAATACTGAGACAAAATATGAAGGGAAGTTATTATACTTTAAAAGTGAATAATATTAATGCTTCAATTTTTTCTTTTAGAATTAGAGTTTGAAAGTTGAGAAGTAGATTGTAGCCAAATAATGGAAAGTGATGAAAAGAGATAGAATCCATTTCTGTCTCCATAAAAAATAAAAAGAAAGATATTGTAGAGCCAAAGCTACATGTTTTCCTTCTTAGTAGTAGTAGTGGTAGTGGTAGTGGTAGTGGTAGTGGTAGTGGTAGTGGTAGTGGTAGTGGTAGTGGTAGTGGTAGTGGTAGTGGTAGTGGTAGTGGTAGTGGTAGTGGTAGTGGTAGTGGTAGTGGTAGTGGTAGTGGTAGTGGTAGTGGTAGTGGTAGTGGTAGTGGTAGTGGTAGTGGTAGTGGTAGTGGTAGTGGTAGTGGTAGTGGTAGTGGTAGTGGTAGTGGTAGTGGTAGTGGTAGTGGTAGTGGTGGTAGTGGTAGTGGTAGTGGTGGTAGTGGTGGTGGTAGTAGTAGTAGTAGTAGTAGTAGTAGTAGTAGCAGCAGCAGCAGCAGCAGTAGCAATAGCAATAGCAGTAGCAGTAGCAGTAGTAGTAGCAAGAGCAATAGCAAGAGCAATAGCAAGAGCAGTAGCAATAGTAGGAGCAACAGCAGGAGCAATAGCAGAAGTAGTAGTAGCAGCAATAGCAGGATGAGTAGGAGTAGCAGTAGGAGTAGTAGTAGCAGTAGCAGTAACAGTAGCAATAGCAATAGTAGTAGCAGTAGCAGTAGCAGTAGCAATAGCAGTAGCAGTAGCAGTAGTAGTAGCAATAGCAGTAGCAATAGCGGTAGTAGTAAAAGTACTACTAGTAGTAGTAGTAGTAGGAGGAGGAGGAGGAATTTAAAACTTAACTTGTGAATCAGAGAAAAGAACCATGCACTAAAGTTAGAGGCTAATGGTAGACATGTTGTTTAAGAAAGAAGATCTTGAATGTAGATTAAAATTATCACTAACCCAAAATATACAACCATTAATAACCTACAAACACAAATATGATGGTTTTCTATTTTTTTAACCAAATCTAGTCAAATCTAGAGTCATTTCAAAACTTTCAACAAGCTCCACATGGATCAAATCTAAATAGTACTTGAGAACTTTGAATATAACAAATAAAAATGAAGTATCAAATAATATATTTGCAAAAGACAATGAACACCAACATAATCATGCACTAAATGGTGTTCAACAAAAAATTAAGGGTGGGTAGTATATATGCCACTTGTTTTCTAATTCTAATGTGACATGCACAAAATGCCATGGAACCTTGGGACCACAGGAGTGGCCTTTTATAGTGGCCCCCTCTTGTATCATATTCACTTTATAACTATGGTAAAAGATAACTTGGTGGCATGAAATCGTTACAAGAAAAATAATGTATACATAGATTTGTTGATTTGATTGAAGATACATAAATTCAAAGGATTGAAAATTTCTTATCTACCTCTTCATTTGGTTTTGATTCTCCATGCATTTATTCATTTCATCTACTTCTTCTATGCTAACACTTCTCCCTCCTAGAATTGTATCTCCTTGAGAATGATCTAGGGCTTTACTACATAAATTTCTGATGGTGGAGGGTCTTCTTTTTCTATCTCTAATAGAAACATCTATAATCTTCTTAACAAATGTTGATTTAATATGCAAGTTCTACTATTAGGACTTCCCATGAATGTGATGCTTTATCTTAATAACATAGATCTTGTTTTCTTGATTTTCAACTCCTCTACTCTTTGGAATTCAATATATTTTGTTAATCTTGCTTGAAGTGAGATGGGATGTCCTATAACAATTACACTATGTTGTTCAAAGAACCTTACGTCAAAGGCCTCTTTGAATGTTTGCATACATCTAGATAAAATAGACATGAATTTGGAATTAAAGACCGTCACGGAATGCATGTTGGGTAATTGGAGCATATCAAATAGTAAAGTCTATAGGGTTGAATGGAATTTTATCAACTCTAGAGCATTGATGACAACCCTTATAAATGTGCTTGAGCAAACTATACAAGGTTTAAAATCTTCAATGTCATCTTGATTGCCACATTAGAATTTTCTCCATGAATTCATGAACTTAATAAATTGAAGCACATAATTCTTGGTAATTTTATCTTTCATTAGATACAACAAGACTGGATAACTTTAACCACTATTGTTTGATTTGAAAAAAAAAATCCTAAATTCAGGCATTTTCAAGTCAATTGGCAACATCTTGGATTCATTTGACTGAAATATGTTTTTGTAATGAAGATTGTTCAAAATGAAGGGAACTAGTCTAAGAACAATTTTTTTTCCATCTTGGTTGTGCTTCCTCTAGGATAGCATATGGTGCAAGCACTGGGTATAAGGTTCGTACAATATCAATGGGAGTCAACATCTAAACTAGGTAACCAATCTTCAAGTTCTAAGCATAATTCATCTAGTTTGTCAATCCAAACCTCCCTTTTCCACTCAATAATATCCTCTAGTTAAATTTGATCTCAGGGTAGAACGTGGTCCTATTCTTTTCCTCATTAGCTTCTTCTTGTACTACCTTCCCATGAACTTCTAGTTTCTCATCCTCACCTTTTCTTGGAGCCTCATTTGGTAGAGATATTGTATCCATGTAAGTTTCCATTGATACAATATTGTTGATTTGCCTTGCCTCATGCTCTTCTTGGATTTACTTGATGCATTGCTGATATTGAGAGCTTGTTTTATAAGATTCCTCAACTTTTACCCAATGTTCTTATTTTATTGGGCACTCATGTGGTTGTCGCACTTGTAAATGGCACTTATGATATTTTATGTTTGTGTAAAACTATCTCTTATTGAACCATTTTAAGAAATGACTACAGCACACTAATTCCTTTGTTTGGATTTATCATATTCTCTGTTATGACTTAGGATTATACTTTGTATAGTGATCTCTTTCTCTTCTATATTATTTGGTAGCTACACTCATGGGGATTGACATATGACATAATTTGATATATCATTTTGTGGTTTTAAAGTACATATTCCAACCTTTCTATTTTGAACATAATCTTGAAATTAATCGCAAGATCATTCTCATCACAAAGGCTAGATATAGCCAATGCATAACAAACTAATGTAAAAGACGCATTATGAGAGATCCTAAACAAGTATGATATGAGATAGGTGCATCTAACTTGCTATCTCTCAAAGTTTACACCAACCATTTAGACATAGTCTTTGCCTCTGCAATGTTAGCTCTCTCATAAATAAGTGCATCATGTAAATTTGCATAAAAGTGGAATGATCTTCATCAACGTTTGAAATCTATAAAGATTGAAAAATTACCCCATTATGAGTAACATTTGATTATCCACCCATGAAAACAGGTAGTAAATTGTCATACATATCCTTTAGGCTAACTGATGTCTCCTTGGTACATGAAAATAAGGGTTGAATTGCATCTTCCAAAAAAAAAACATTAAGACCAGAATGTGTTTAATCTATAGATGATACAGATGGCAGCCTTTGATGTTAGAACTATACCCAATGAAAATACATTTCATAGCCTTATCATCTAATTTTTCGTGTTGTTGTTCATGCACTATTGCATATGCTAGATAACCCAAAACACGTAGATGAAAAATAGATGGCCTGAACATGACAAGCCTCATATGGAGTGATAGAATGCAATGCTTTGGTGGGACACCGATTAAGTACATATGTTGCACATTACAACATCAAGCATGAAGTTATATGGTAAAATCTAGCTTTTGACCATACATCTTGACATTTCGATGAGAGATCTATTATTCCTCTTAACAAATCCATTTTGTTGAGATGTATGGGGCATTATAGATTGGTGTTTTATCTTAGATTCATCAAGAAATGCATTAAATGCAAAAGACATATACCACCACCCTCAATCGAAATGGAGGGTGTTGATTTTACATGTTGATAGACACTAATATGAACAAATTAAAGCCCATAAATACTTAGGACTTTCTTTCAATGGATAAACCCATGGATTCCTTGAAAATCAATCAATGAAAGTCATGAAGTAAGGTTAACTCGTAAATGAAGGTATCTACATAGGACCATGAGCATCATTGGGCACAAGCTTCAATTTATGTGCAACTCTAATTGGACCATCTTTGGGGGAAGGAAGAATGTTGTATTTTACCCAAAATACAACCCTCACAAACATTAGAAGTTGCATCAAATTTCCTATAATTAAAGAAAACTAGCAAAATTTAGATGAGTGAATCTCAAAGATATGTTTCAACAAGGTATTGAGGCATTTTATCTATGTTTTTAAAGAATTAAACTAGATACTCATAGATATTTCTTAGAAAAAATCTAAAACATCATCTAACCAAAAGATACTAGTGTGATATCAAAACATCACTTTGTCAACCCACCAATCTTCTATTGATCATATTTTTACTTAAAATCATAATGATTCACTTGAAATTAAGTTAACCTTTTCCTTTTTTACAATCTCTTAAGACTCCTTACTTGGAATGTGGTTCTTATGTATTAATTTGAGTAAAGATATTGATTTCACTGAGCTACACTATGAACTTGATGCTTTCAAACTAACTTAGTCTATCTAACCTTGGTTGAAAAGATCTCTACCCTTGAACATAAACTTGATTCTGAAACTTGAACCTAAAATTGATTTTGGTAAGGAGTAGTACCTGCTTTAGGGTTTCTTCACATGTTGCTGATGTACTTTGCCTATTACTTCATCATGAGAAGTGACCCTTGTTGCTTCTCTTTATCAGTAGAGATGTAATTTCATATTAGGGTTTGTTGTACTGACTGTTTTGAATAGTCCATATCCTTATTTTTGCACATATTCACTCACATAATACCTCTTAGAGACAGACAAAATACTTTTTGTAACTAGAACCCTTAGATTCAATCTTGCATTTAGCTTATGTATCATACACACATTATATATTTACATTTTGCATTTATTAATATGTAGTTGCATTGATTTGAACCACTTTTATAATTTTCTTCTCATGTCTCTCTATTGTCATTTATCCTTGATCAAGTTAAGGTGTGTAATGTGTTAAGTTCAAGTGTTGGAGAGATCTCAAATTAAATCTATGAACATTTTTTGGGGCTACCACATTTCCAACATTTGGTATCAGAGCATAGTTGACATAAATCCTTAACTCAAGATGAGTGACTATAGAGATAGACTTGAGCAAGAAGACAAGTTAGACGGAATGTCTAATTATCCAATGTAAAGTTATATGATGATGAACCTACTAGTTTCCAACTTGTGGAGTATTGTCAATGGAAAGTAACCTAGGCCAACACAAGCAAAGGAAGATGTAGCTTCTTCATCCAAGAGGGTTGCTACCCCAGTTTCTACTCAACGTATTGAATAGGAAGAGTAGATTACATAATCAACCACATGTGAGGGAGAAAGATATAAATTCAACCTAAGAATAGCATTCCAAATGGGATTCATGAGATGCACAAGCAGTCTCATTTATTGCCATGGGAATCAAGCGGCATATTATTCCACAAATCAAGTCATGCTTATTAAGCTTGGTTGGAATTAGAGAATCACTATCAAAGGACAAACCCTACTAGGAAAGTTTATCTCAGAAGGCAATTATAGTCAACAGAAGGATATAACTTGGTGAGTCAGTTCAATCACACATTTTAAAGCTCAAAGACTTATGAGGTCAATAACTCAACATTGGAGTTACTACACATGATGATGAGATGGGGAATACCCTCATAAATTCACTTCCATCTATCTATCATTCTTTTGTTATTTCTCTTTTTCTCCTACAAGAGATAGAGAAATATCATTTGAAGATTTGTGGTTCATGTTTGCTTCAAGATGAAGACCAGTAGATGAGTATGGAACATAATGGTGAAGGTATGGTATCATTCCAAAGGAAATAAGAAGAAGGTGAAAAAAAATAAGGAGAATGAGTCAAAATAACAAGAAGGAAAGTAAGCCTTCAACTCTAAGTCTTTAACCACTTCTTCTACCACATCCGGTTCCAATACTTGTACCACTCCACAAGAAAAATCTACTACATCCACCTCAAAAAAGGGTATGTGTCATTATTGCAAGAAAAATGGGCATTTAATAGTAGAATGCAAAAAGAGGATTTTTAATGAGAAGAAAATATAATCAGGTAATAATGTTGAATAAAGTTTAAAACCTAAATCTTCAAATGAAGAATCATATGCATGTGTCAATGTTGAAGAAATAGATTTTCATCAGGCACCATGAATCTCAAAAAATCCATAGATTTTTTATTTGGTGCTACTAAGCATATGACAAGTTGCAAGAAGGTATTTTCTTCCCTTAATAACTCTACAAGAAGAAGGACTCTCTTTTTCTAATGTTCTATATGTACCAAAAATCAAATAAAATTTGTTGTCCATTTCTACTTTCTTATCAGATGGTTACGAGTTCATCTTTAAGAAAGATTCATGTCAAATTCTTACTCCAAATGAGGAGCGTTTTCTTTAGTAAGGAAAAAACATAAATGGAACATTTATTCTGTCCAAAATTTAGTCATGCTAATATTGCTAGATCTTCTACACCTAAGGAGAAGATAAAGTTATGGCATGCTAGATTTGACCATATCAGTTCCATAGCTCTCAAGCACATAAAAGATCAAGGTATGATAGAGAGTTTTCCCACTTTTTCTTTACCAGATGATGCAAAAGCATGTGAAGGATGTCTTAATGGAAATTTTCACAAGCTACCATTCAAGAAGCATGGATACATCAAAGCTACTAGAAAATTACAAATCATACATTTAAATGTTAGTTGAGTTATGAGAGTCAATTCTATTCAAGGTTTCAAGTATTTACATTTATTGATGGTTTTTCCAAATATTCTTGGATTTTTGGTCTGAGAGTAAAATCAAGAATTTTTCCTACATTCAAGAAGTTCTTAGTTATGGATGAAAATGAAAGTCAATCTAAGATCTAGATTTTGAGAAGTGATAGAGGAGGAGAGTATTTGTTAAAAAATTTCAATTCTTTCCTAGAAGAAAAAGGAATCTCTCATCATCTCACTATTTCTTATACTACAAAATAGAATGGCATTGCAAAGAGAAAAAATAGGATACTTGTTGAAATGATGTGTAGTATGATGTCCTCTATGAAACTTTCACCAAAGTTTTGGTTTGATTATAGTACATATAACCAACCACATTCTAAATAGATCTTCTACCAAAGCTTTAAAGGTCATCACTCCATATGAAGCTTATTATGGTAAGAAGCCCAATGTGAGTTACTTCAAAGTTTTTGGATCTCCATCTTATGTTCACATTAAGAAGGACCATGTCAAGCTTGACGTTAAATCCATCAAATCAAAATTCATTAATTATGCCATTGAAAGTAAGGGATACAAATTCTATGTACCAAAAACAAGTGATATCCTACTCTCTTGCAATGCTTATGTTGCACAAAGTCATATTTATTATAGACATACACATATTCTAAACTTTATAAAGGTACATGATTATGCATTTTTCAATTCAAATTTGGGTGACTACATTCAGCCATATAGAGGGGGTGATCAACTTCTCAAACCTCAAAGATTTTAGTTGATAAAGGTAAAGAGAAAGTTGTTACACCTACACCACTGCTATTTACATCTTCAAATTCACTTGTCTTCACCATCTCTTGATATAGCAACACATGAAGTTGGAGAAACATCAAGAACACATGAAGAAAGAGTTGTAGATGAACAAGAGATTTTACCAATCTTTTAGAAACTTTCGAGATGGTATGTGAAAACTTTATAAGATAGTGGAATTTAGTCATTTAAACAAAGAAACAAAAATCAAAAAGATCATAAAGATCAGGTAAGCTTATGCAGCGATGTATAACTTCTCAAATCAATGAGGAACATTGGATTAACTAAACCTCACATGTGCATGTGCATCCAGTATTGTTGTAACACTACTTATTTTAGAGAGCACATGAACATATGCTAAATTCTATACTCGAAATCTTTGACCTTACACAAGAATGAACAAACCAATTAAACATTCATATCATAGACTTACTTTATAATGCATGAATTTTGAATGAGGGATAAAAAATAGCACTTTTAAATCTAGAAAGTGGTTAGGAGACTATTGAATGATGTTATGATGAGTTTTAAAACCTCTTGAAATTTTTGAATTTTTGAACCAAAGTTGGTTACAAGACTCCTCTCTCTAAAGACAAAACCTGAACTCATGGGAATCATGTCCCTTCTAATTCCCCCTTCAGCATAGTAATTTATATGCTATAGACTATGTCCACCACCCTTGTTTTGGTTGGTCCATCACTAATCACTCCTTAATCTAAAAGGACTGTGAAGGGTTCATTTGTTCCCCCAATGCTCTATAATATAAAAATATAGAAGTGAAAATCCAAATTTTTGAATGATAAAGGAAGTTGTTCCATTTGAAACTCCAAATTAGAGGAAAGAATCATTTCCCCTCTCATACATTCACTTATAAAGAAGGTCTTCCTAAGGGATCACTTTTCAAAATGTTCATGCTCATGAAATTTCTAATCCTCTCTCAACAAAGTTGTTCATTACATTTATTCATATCTGTTATTGTTGCATCCATAGAATATTATACATTTAGTTAGACGTAGATGAAGCTTCTAACTACCTTCACAAGTAGAAAGTATAACTTCTAGTCTTGATAAAAATCAACTAATAATACATGGTATTTCAACCATGTCAATGATTCTTAAAGGCGACTATATTGGAAACTTACACACACACACACACACGTAGATGAAGCTTCTAACTACCTTCACAAGTAGAAAGTATAACTTCTAGTCTTGATAAAAATCAAGTAATAATACATGCTATTTCAACCATGTCAATGATTCTTAAAGGCGACTATATTGGAAACTTACACACACACACACACACACACACATATATATATATATATATATATATATATATATATATATATATATATATATATATATATATATATATATATATATATATATATATATATATATATATATATACACATACATACATACATACACACATACACACATACACACACACACACATACATACATACATACATACATACATACATACATACATATATATATATATATATATATATATATATATATATATATATATATATATATATATATATATATATATATATATATATATATATATATATATATATAGAGAGAGAGAGAGAGAGAGAGAGAGAGAGAGAGAGAGAGGGAGAGATAACAAAACCCTTGTCTCATGATGTGTTAAAATGATGTAAACAAATCAACTGAAAATGATATGTTTCATACATAATAAGAGATTAATGAAATGAAAGCATTATCAAAAGCAAGATTCTTATATAGACCACTAGAAGCATCACAATTACGGAGTGTTGAGCTAGACCACTAGAAGCATCACAATTATGGTGTTGAGCTAGACCACTAGAAGCATCACAATTACTCACAAGCCTCATCAAGACACGTATTACTATTCTAATAGCAACATCAGAAAAAAACACGTATTACTATTCTAATAGCAACATCAGAAAAAGACACGTATTACTATTACCATTGTCAAACAACTAGTAACAAATTTGTTCCATTCGCACCGATTATCATTGTCAAACAACTAAATCCTTATGAAGGTTATAACACCTTCAAAATAACATGGATAAACTGGTGACTTAACGGGGCATAAAAATCCTATTACTTTCATACAATAGAAACAAATGCAAACATAAATCAGGGCCTTGCCTCACCAACCAAATCCTTATGAAGGTTGTACAAACGTTGTAAACGTGGATAAATCCATGTTCTCATGGTGCATAAAGTATGCATAATCATATCATATCATTTCACTTTAATAGAAAATAATACAAACATAAATCAGGCCATTGCCACACAAGCCCTACCGAAATAATAATCAAGTGCTTCCCCTTTTAGAACAACACTTAATAGTGCATGATACATTTGTCAATATTGAAACCGTACATATGCAAATCATAGATGTAAACGTGGAAATTTAAGTGAATAAAAACAATTTAATGCATTAGACAAACAGAATTGGGATAAAAAGCATCGTGATAAATCAATTGCATACGAAGATTAATAAAATGAAAGCATTACCAAAAGCATGATTCTTATTTAGATAGATGACCATGATGGAGTGGAGTTAGACAATGATGGAGTGTTTAGAAGCATCACAATTATTTACAAGCCTCATCAAGACAAGATAAGAGGGCAAAGATTAACATCAAGAAAAGACATGCAATACTATTACAATAAGAACATCTTCCGTAACAAACAAATTCGTTCCATTCGCATTGACTATCATTGTCAAACAAATAATCCTTTTGAAGGTTCTAAAACTTTTTAAACATGGGTAAGTTAGTGTTTTCGCAAGGCATAAAGATATGCATAATCAAATCATAAATCAGGCCTTTGCCACATGCTTCCCCTTTTAGAGCAACACCTAACAATGCATGACACATTTGAGAATATTAAAACTATAAATATGAAAACCATAGGTTCTAAGTGTGGAAATTTGAGTGGATGAAAACAAATTTAACCATTATACAAACAGATATGAAATAAAACGCATATTGATCAATTTACATGTTGAGATAAACACAACTAATCGTTGTAAACGTGGATAAATCCGTGTTCTCATGGTGTACAAAAGTATGCATAATCAAATCACATCATTTTAATATGATAGAAAAGAATACAAACATTAATCAGGCCCTTGCCACACCAGCCCTACCAAAAATAATAATCAAGTGCTTCCCCTTTTCCAGCAACACTTGCACGGTACATTTCTCCATAGTAAAACCATAAATATGCAAACCAATCATACAAACAATTTAATCCATTATACAAACACAATAAAAACAATTTGATGCATTATACAAACAGGTTTGGGATAAAATGCATAGTGATAAATTTACATACAGGCCACATGCATCTAATTCGTAGATGTTGGGCTTTAGAGGCTTGTAAGGTGCCTTTGGAATAGAATCAACATCAATGCACTTGATGGATTCAAGGAAATTAAAAAATACTCACTTATTCCACACATATTACGTGTGTTACAAAGAAAAGCACTATGGCACTTCTCAATCATATTTTTCTCTCCACTTCCAAACAAGAAAAAAGACCCAGGAAAGTCCAAGAAACAAATCCCCTATGAGCTGTCGCGGCCACTCAAGAGAGAAATCTGCAATTCGTCTTTGGAACCAAAGCCTCCATCCTGCAATGAGCCCATAAACAAGCACGCATCCTTTGGCAAAGAAGCAATGGAAGTCTGTATCCCTCACAAACGACACTATGAATAGCAGCAATCCAATGGCAAAAAATAATAAGCCAGTCAGCGCTTCATTTGTTCGAATCAGTAGCTGATCATGCAGTGTTGAGCCCATAAATCTTTTCGACTTTGCATGCGTCTTATCATTGAAGTCGAACAATATAATCACCCCAGAGATCATTGCGATTCCAGAATGAAGAAGACATACTAACCGGAAGCAGTAAGACATTGATCCTGAATGGAAAAATGATCTTCCGTTTAAGAGAAATCAGGTGTAGAGCTTCTCTTCGATAATCTTCAGAAACAACATGTATTCACTTAAACCAAGCATGTACTTGATTCATATTTAGACATCCACATTGGGAACAACATTACAGAAAGATTATGAACAAATCGTGTGCGCATACACAAACAATAGCCTGATCAATACATAATGGGGGACCGCATTATGATGGTCAACGGCCATGCGTATCATGCCTGCAGCTGCTTGAGTAACACGCTGAGCATCCGTTCGCATGACTCATCACTCTGCGCACGCATATGTACATTCACGTATAGCATATTCTGTTCAACATTTCCATATGTTTTACATTCATTTATTCGCAAAACACAAAACCTGCAAGGAAATGGGTAAGTTAGAGTATAAATGGTTGCTTACCGATGCTATCTCTCGGCATCCATCATACCATTGTCCGCATACAAAGAAAAGCAGACAACGTTCCCGCATGAATGAATCTTTCGAGTCAGGACCGGATAACCGGATCAAGATAATCACTTCGTTATTTGACGTCGATCTTGTCAAGATGGCCACGAGGAAGAGCTATAGATTTGATCTTCAGGTGGGGAGCTACAGAAGCGACAACGTAGAAGAAGCGTAGGGGCGGTGAAGGAGAGGGGAACACAGATGGGACGGACATGGCGACCGCGATTGCCAGAGGGTTATAGAGGAAACGGAATCGCAAGCGTGGAGAGAAACAGCAAGAACGTCTATTGGAAAAAGAGAGTGATTAAATATTTTATTGAAGGTTACAGCTTTTAGCAACCCATCATGCAAGAAGAGGGTCAATGAGTCCCAACTTGTGCTCCCCTCACCCACCAAACGACAAATATCAAGGTTATGTGAGCTTTGATGGGTTGCCCTACCCTTCAAATCTGAAGATTATGTGAGGTTAACACTCGTATTATGTGTTTTTTAGTTTACCTTATGATGGTTCTTGAAAAATCATCTATAATATTTGGTTAAAAAACATAAAAGATGATCAATATGGTCCATAGAAATCAATAAGAAGTGGTCAATACGATCAACAAAAATCAACCAAGGGTGGAGGATTGAAGCTAGATTTGTAGTGTGGTAGCAAGTGAGACGAAGGAAAAAAAAAAGCTTGTGTCTTAACCCTCATTTAGCTGGGGTGTGGTAATGGATGATACTACATAAGGTGACAATGGAGTTTTGCTAAAATTGTTGGGTCAAAAAAATTGCATTTATCAATCCTTAATCCTTAATCTTTTGAGTATACTGAGATCCTTAATCTTTTTACCATGCCATTGAAATGCCTATTTTAAGTAGAATACATGGACACAACAATTTTTTTTGGATCAAATGGTGATAATATTTTATAGGTTTCTCGTTTCCTCATATGTAATGGCCATATGATTATCGCCTTCAGGAATGGTTTTGTAAATGGAGCTGATCTTATATGAAATTAGAAGTCATTCTTAAAACATCAAAGGGGAATTTTTAGCTTGTGTTAAGAGTTCCAAGAACCACCCTTCCTCTAGAAACTCTCATATATACATTTTGCAAAGAAATACAGTGAAGTTGGTTGGTAGTAGCATTTTAAGACATCTATTATTATTGATGGACTTATTGGAACGATTGGATTTAATTTATTCTATTTTCTAGATAGAGGAATTTGGTGTGCTTCATGTTTTGATTAGTATGTCAACGATCATGCAGGCATGGACTTTCACAATCCCTCGAGTTTATATACATGTCTTAAGTTTTCTAAAAATGCAAAAAGTAATTTTTTTTTGTTCTTTTACTTTTTTCCTTATTTTGTTACATGTATGAACATGTGAAGCTAGCTAAATTATGCTTAATAGATAGAGGAATTTTATGTATTTTATGTTTTGATTAGCAATTCAAGGATCATGAAGGTGTGGAAGTTGAATAGTCTCTCATGTCTATATATATTTTGTAAGGAATTTAAAAAGAGAAATATTTCTTGTTTGCTTTCCTTTTCGTGTAGAAAAATGTTTTTTTCTTGAATTTTCTAGTTAAAAGTGGTTATTTTTTTTGTTAGAAGCTATTTTTGGTCTAACAAAAATACTATAAAATAAGCATTCACAAAATGTAAGTGGAAATTCAACTGATAAAAGCATTTACAATACATTCTTTAGATTTTGCCTTGAGAGATATGAAGAGAGATGTTTCTTCGTGCTATTAAAAACCTCTAAAAGTAGAAAGAACAAGTTCTATTGTGAAACCCCTTGCAAAAATAATGTGGTGATTATATGTTAGTCTTAAGGTGATTTGTAAACTCTATGTACAACTAGAAGCCAATGGATGTTATAAAGTAACTTCATGATCTGAGTGTTCAATTGGTTCATACATATCTAAATTTGCACACCGATTGGTCACTTAATTATTTGTCCAAAGATCTCAAGACTATACTTAAGCAAAGGTTTGTATGCTCTCCATCACTCTAGACAACAGTGAGTACCAAAATCAAGGAACTTCTCTTCTGAATTATCAATCTGTGGAGACCTCAAGATGATATGACAATCATGAGTGAGTGAAATGTGTGAAGGTGAAGGTGAGAAGCATGCAAGATGCACACATGCATACACACATACTCACACAAGGAAGAGACAAAGAGTATGAGAAATGGAATCAGTGAAGTACTTCAATTACAATCAACTTACCTGCTTTCTTCTCAAGATTCTACAAAATTTCCCACAATTTCTAACCTCAAAAATAAGCTCTTTAGCTCTATTTATAGTTTTTCACTACTTTTGACCAATTTCAGACACAATGTCTAGCATAGTTAAAATTAGGTTCTAGAGCTAATTTAGGGGGCCTTATGAGCTCCAAAAATTATGAAAATTGATATGTGGATTTTACGTAAGCCCCTCAGCTTTGAGTACTCCCTAGATTGCACAAAATGGAGCATTTATACAATTGGATTTCTTGGTTTTCTTGTATATATAAAATTAGTGATAAAATCATTGTTTTCTGTTTGAATAGTACAAATCATTATTGCTCATGTTTACACACATCACACATGCCTTGATTTACATGTTTCCATGTCTTCTTTGTCTACTTCCTCTAGGTCTTCCTTGACCTTGAGTGCAAATACTCCCCTCCCTCTCGCATCTATCATCCCCACCAGACCCTTGTGGAAGAGAGTGATCTATGTATTGTTGTATAATATCAATTGGAAGGGATTTTTTTGCCACATGAATACCTTTTGCCAAATGTGCCTCGAGTTCAGGCCAATCAATAGCTCATGCGATATCCGATTGTTGGATTCTATAATGCATTGAGTATTGGACGGTTTCACATGTAAAGAGGTGTAGTAAAGGAGTTCACTTGGAGATGAACACCTCTCAATGGTACTTCCAGAAACCCTTTGTGAACATTTCTTCAAAAGTCTGCATGTAATAGGGAGAGAAGTATTTGACTCAGCCATGTCATGCATAAAAGACTTTTAAGGAGGGCATCATACTCATATCGTATACTAAATCAATTTTTCCATGTTCAAAGCTTAGAGTTAATAAGTGTGGCACCTTGAACTTTCTGAAGACTTTAAATGTAGTTTGCATCAAGTCAAATATCTTCAATTGCATGCACGTTGTAACATCCTGCATCTTGTGTAGTCATGGCATCCAATGGTGTATACTAGCTATCATGTAAGCAATAGTTAGTGACCCTTGTGGGGGTGCGAGATAAGGATAGTTCATCTAGTTGTGACATTTCTTAACATTCTTAACAGTATATGCAAAGGTGCCTTTGTCCATGTCTACATCATCTGTAGATACTCTTGTAGTAATTGCACCCACCAATTTGGTTGGAAAGATGGTTATGTGGCATGCCTCTAAAGGAAGATCTTCAAGTTTGAATTGCATTGCAAATGTGGGAAGCTTTCCTATTATTTGTTTAATTTTAGCATGATATTCTTCCAAAATAATAAAGTACAATAGGTATTGCATTTCATTCATGGAAATATATCTTCTCAGTGCAAGTTCTTGGAATTATGTTGACTTTAGAATGGATTCTTCAATTACTATCATGGTCTATAGCTGAGCTTCCACTTGTGCCAAGTGTGTCCTTCCTAATTCCCCTATTAACTTCATCCATGTAGGTCTTTGGAGATCAAAAGTACCTCGGCCTTCATCAATAACATGATCATCAATGGCCAATCATGATTCTTATTCCTCTTCAAAAGATCACTCAACTGGGATGTGTAGGAGTTCCTTGGGCTTGGGGATGTCAGGTGGTGCCATAATTCTTTCAATGACCATCTCAATTCCAATTTGTATTTCATCTTTTCCACTTGTCTGCAAAGGTTTTTTTGCTCTGCTATGGCATCCTCAAAGATAGTAGACGTAGTTGGCACCTCATAGGTATTGGCAGGAGTGTCTATGCATTTTGCTTGAAGTGCCGCAAACTCCTTAGATAATTTTTCATGTGCATTGAGGAGATTTATATAGTCTTTGAGAATGGTCTTAATACTCTCAGGTGCCATAGCCTAAAAGCATGATGAGCTTATCGGGGCACTGACGTGTCTAGTGCTACTTCAAAATTCTCAACATTCTGAACCTATGGCCTTTCATTTTCTTCCCTTGTTGTTACTAAGTATCTTGTGAGGGGGCCCATGATTCATCTAGCATTTGGATCCATGTGTGCTCATAGTTGTTTCTTCTATTTCTTGTATCGGTTGCTTGTTATGTGCTTCTAATTGTAACTCCAATGTGTTATGACCTTCCTTTAGTTGGGCCTCTCTAGAGTTAAGCAAGGCATTTTCTACCATCAAGGAATTTAGTTGTAATTGTTCTTGCAAGTGATCATATCATTGTCTTAAGTTAGCATATTCATCACTAATTTGATTTATACATTGGAACATTTGACTCAATGCAAATTCAAAAACCAATTATATAAACAGGATTGATGTGCATGGATGCAGTTTGATTGAAAATTGATGTAGAGGGAAAGGGACATGGGATGGGGAGTGTTGATGCAAAAGTGAAAACATTAGTGAGTGGTGGTGGGGGGATTGGGGATGGTGGTAATGTGGGTGGAGGTGGTGATGTGGTTGGAGGTGATATGTGTAATAAAGTGATAGGTAGAATATGGTTTCCACGTGCTAGAGAGATAATGAGTAGATCATTGAGGACAATGATCAAGTAAGGGGGGAATAATATAATAAAGTGATAGGTAGAAGATGGTTGAACCACACCTTGATAGATAGGAGATGGTTGAACTACACCCTAAGAGAGAGGATTAGGAAGTAATCTTCAACCATGGCTTTTGGGGCAAGTGGTTAACCCATCACATTCCTATCCAAGAGGTTCTGAGTTCAATTCCTTACATTAATGTAATAAAGTGGTAGGTAGGAGATGGTTGAGCCACACCCTTGACGGATAGGAGATGGTTGAACTACACCCTAAGAGGGAGGATTAGGAAGTAATCCTCAACCATGGCTTTTGGGGCAAGTGGTTAGCCCATCACATTCCTAACCAAGAGGTTGTGAGTTCGATTCCTTACATTGGTATCAGAGCCCCCTTGGTCAATCATTGTCCTCAATGATCTTGTCTTATATCCCTCTAGCCTCGGTGATCAGCCCTTTGAACTCCCTAGGTACTCTTGAATTGATGTCCTCAACCTCACATAGTTTCTTGAACCTTGTTTGCAACCTTGGTCTCTTGAACCCTTGGTCTCAACTTTGGTTTCTTGAACCTTCTTGTTTGCAACATTTGTGTCTTGGGCCCTTGTTCTCAACCTCAGTCTTGAACCTTGTTCTCACCCATGTTTGGTATCTTGAACCCTCAATCAAGTGTCACCCATGGTTTCCCAAGGGCTTTTTGCTTTCTAGCTAGCTCATTAGATTTGGAAAGTTCTTTCCGAGAGCTTTCCAACAGTATCTTACATGCCTCAATCCGACCTACGGATTGAGAGATACACCTCAATCTTTGTTAGGCTGACTTGTGAAAGCGACGTGTGCTACACTTTGTACCCTTTCATATAGAGGATGCCCCTTTTTTACAGGCCATTAGGTCAATCCACCTTTCCCAAGCCTACTTCCTATGCTCTGATACCAATTTAAGGAATTGAACTCAGAACCTCTTGGATAGGAATGTGATGGGCTAACCACTTGTGCCAAAAGCCATGGTTGAGGATTACTTCCTAATCCTCTCTCTCAGGGTGTAGTTCAACCATCTCCTATCTATCAAGGGTGTGGTTCAACCATCTTCTACCTATCACTTTATTACAATATGTCCATATGTTTGGACATGTAAGTGTGTGTAGTGGTAATCATGAAAAGTGGAATGTGTTGGTGCATGTTGTGGTGTGTGTATTCATGAGTTGTGTAGTGGTGGGTAGTGTAATTGAGGAGAATAGAGGTCTCATCAGGGATTAATGAAAGGTCTGAGAAGGGCTTCAAAGAAGCTAGACATCAAGGTCATGGTGAATGGATTCAAAGATGGAAAAGGAAGTTTTGTGGATGATGTGGGGTTGCAGAAGTCAAAATGGGTAGGGTGGATAGGAGGTTAAATAGGGACTAATATCCATTGGATGAGGGGAATGGTTGAGGAAGTGGTGTGAGTGGGTGAATGTACATGGGACTCAAATACAAGGCCTTGTGTTGTTGCACTTGTAGGTCTTGGGGGTGAATGAGGTGGGGATGATATGGGTACATGAAATCGGGTTGGTGTCTGTGGAGGGGTTTCGAACATGGATTGTAGTTCTTGGGAGATCCAGGTTGTGGAGGAAATAGGTGGAATGTGTGGATGATCTAATGAAGCAGTGTCTATGGGAGGGATTGATGGAGACATATGTCCTCAGAGTGTCAATTGGAGGGAAACATTAGGAGGGATTGGTACTTAGATGGTCTGGCCCTAATGAGGTTGCATTTCGACTCTCCTTGAATCGTATCTGGTTTGGGGGTGCTTCATCAAAAAAATCAGAGCTTCAATTATCCCTACATGTTCTATTAGGGTGTGCATGGTTTCTATAAATGCTTCATCGAATCCACTCTATCATAATTCCTATTGAAGGACGGCATGAATTTGATCCTCATTTGTTGGCATCTCGCTTGCACAATCGCAATTTGGGTATGTAGTCTTTGATGTGCTGATGTACAGGCAGATCTCTATAGCTCTTCCTTGTGCTTGTTTCGATGTTTCTTGTCTTGTTTGTCCTATTTCTCTCTTGTCCTCTCTTCCTCTTATTCTGTAAGTGGACATTCTTCATCTTCTTGATCTGTTCTTGTATAGCCTTCTTCCTAGTCAGTTTGTGACCCTAGGTAGTTGGGCTGCTCATATTCTTGGGATACATAATGTACATTGAAGTATTGAGACTTAGCAAAATCTGGTAGGGGCTGTCCAAAATTGAAGATTAGGGTTTTCTCTTCTCGAGTAGTTGCACCTATGATAGGAAAAATAAATTCTCACCCCATTGGTGGTTATGGCTTCAATACAATTGTTTCCATTGTTGTGGTCTGCACTTGTATTTCTGGTTGCATTTTTTTGATTGAAGTAGTATTTGATGTTCTTGGTTGGGGGAGTGTAATGGTGAATGGTGGAACAGATGTTTCCATACCTATTGGTGACTATTCTGAGGTTGCCACAACTTTAGTGGGTTGCAAGCAAGGGATAGTTCCTCACATTCACTTAGTCAGCTCGCCTAAAGAAGATCATCATCCCTTAAGTGCTTAGAGTTGAGGCCTTATGAGTGCACGTTCTATTGTAATATCATAATCCAAACACATGCATACTATGCATGTAATAGTGTAGAAACCTCTAATTTGCTGCATACAATTGATACATGATCCAATGTGGAAGTTCAATTTTCAATTGTGCCATGTGTGCCAAATATAAGTGAAACCATATCTTCTTATAGGGCTGAGTGAAGTGATGTTGTCTAGGGAATGCAAAGTGTTGCATGCACATTTGTAGAGGTGTGGATAGATTCATGGTGATTTCTCACATTTTTGATAGCTTTAAAACCTCATTCTTTTTCATTTCCTTTAGTATCAATGATTCTTTGTCTATATGAATATGTGTAGTGAAATTTTTAAAGCTTCTCTTACCAACTTGTGGATTAATCTGAATTTCTTTAAGGGTTTCTTTAGAAGCAGCACTTGTAGTATGAAGGTTCCTATAACATCTTTGTTCACATGTGGTTGCAATGTATGAATGATATAATAGCACCGTAAAAAAATTGGTCTGAGAAGGGGTGCATTGAAGTAAGTGTCAAACCCTAGCTTTTCCCAAATGGTTTTCAAATTATCTTCATTTTTAAACTCTCCAAATTCTTAAGAGAAGAACTGGAAACATCTGCATCTATTATAAAACTTCAATATGGATTCTTAGATAAATGGGGCATCTTCTAAGGTTCCAACAAGTCCTTGAAACCAATAGGACTTGGTCTGAACACGTTCAATTCTCATAGCTAGTGGATCTTCTATTGGTATTAGTCCTTGAAAATCAGCAAGTTTAGGTGGCAGGAGAAGAGGGTACTCCTTTACTGGTATGGAGGGATAATTGATAGACTGGTGGCTTGGTCTTAGAGTTGAAGTGTTGGATGTTTGCATTGTCCAACACTCTTGAATACTATGATTTACTAACGCACGGAAAACATATTAGTATTGAAATAGATCTTGATTCTTAGTATAGCAAGACCTCTTCCCTTTTCCAATATTGACTTGATTCCTAGTGTAGGTTTGTGATGCATAAGTGCACTATTGATATTGTGCATAATGCAGGTCACTAGACCACCTGCATTCATACTTGGATTGTGTGTTAGCTCAACATGCTTTAGGTGATCCAAGTATGTGTTACAATGTTCATGTTCTGTAGGTTTATTGGTTTCTTATGAATATGAGGTTCCCTTATGGGATTACTGTTAGATATGCTCAATACTCCACCCCCAAGTGACCACAAATGGTCCATGGTGCCCTAATTTGTAAGGCCTCGATTATGAGGAGAAGCCATTGTGAGAGCTTGGAAATTTGTGGAACCCTAACTTCCAATTTTGATGAGGTCTATGTGTGACTGTTGATGGTAATATATGATCTTTGTGAGTCTAGCCATTAGGCTAGGTAGGGCATAAACTTTCGGGCCATTGGGATGTCATTCAAGGTGAAAATAGAGGCCTTGTGGTGCCACATGGTTTCCCCATAGAACCTTAATGGGGGAGTGTAGAGGGGTGCTTGCCCCCTTTTGCAAGGTCTAGGGGGCCTATCCACTTGCCCTGTAGGGCCGAGAGGGTAGGACTTTTGTGCATGGAAATATTGTCAAATTGTAGCTTTTTTTCGACTATTTTTATCCCTCTTGATTACATTTATCTATACTGACTCACACCATCATTGTGACTGGATTACTCTTGGCAATATGAGAATTTGAGTTCTCTATGTCTTACTTTGCATCTATCTTTGTCTGCGTTTTTCTTTCAACTCTTTCTACTGGTCTATTCCATTGTGCTAATATTTTCTTACATGATATCAGAGCTCAAGGGTCTATGAGTGGCGTAGAAGCAAAAATGCAGAGGTTGCAAAGGTTTCAATGATAGAAGAGAGAAGATGTCAAGCAATGTGTCATCATCTACAATTGGGAATCAAGGTGGTTCATCAATAGGAGTAGGTGGAGCACAGACAGGCGAAACAATGATGCCAGTCATCCCAACATTGTGGATATGAACATTAGCCTTCACAAAAGGTAAGTTTTATGGTACGAACTACACCCTATGAAAGTTTAAAATCACTTCTATCCTTGATTCATATGAGCTTATGAAGACTATTCTTGGGATTGATCATTAGCCCTAAGAAATACTTGATCCAAATAATCCTGGTCGAATGATTCCTCTTTATGCTCATCTTCTACATGCTTAGAAACATAGGAATGTAGATGCACTTTGTGCTCTAGTTACGAGTATTATTAATAGTGTTCTGACCCTCATTCAAAATACTACCAAGACATGTGAAGCATGGAACATATTGAGAAATCAATATGAAACTCATAATCGGACATGGATTCAAAATTGGAGAATCATCTATCAGGAGAAAGGTTTGTTGATGGGGAGACTGCAAAGGTGTGTATCACTCACATAAAGAATCTACAAGATCAAATGGCAGAAACAGGTGTACAAAAGTCAATTGAGGAGCTAGCTCAGCATTGTCTTTGAATTTGTCCATGGTTTGATGGTTTGGTAACTGCTCGTAATACTCAAATTAGACCTCAAACACTAAATTTTAATGAATACAGTGCCTTACTCATAGATGAGGAGTTGTGGCTTAAGGCAAGGAGTGGTGGTAGCAAAGGGGATGCTGCATTTGTAGAAATGCCAAAGGAGGCAAAGCAGAATCTTTAAAAGATGGAGACAAAAAGAACAACGAAAAAAAGAAGTTCAAGGGAGAGCATTTCCACTACAAGAAGAAAGGACACAGAATCCAAGATAGTTGCATCAAGAAGGCAGAAGAGAAGAATGGCTCTTCAAAAGGTGGCAAGGGCAAGGAGTCTGCCAATAGTGCAGAAATAGAGCTTGAGTTATTTGTTATGATAGAGAAGGTATACTCCTCGACTGAAGGTTCAAGAACAGATGAAGCATGGGTGTTGGACAGTGGTGCCTCTCGTCACATGATGAGGAAAAAGTACATTTATAGTTCCTTACAGCCTCTAAAGGAACCCATCACAGTAAAGGTAGGAAACATGCAAGATGTTCTACAAAGGTTGAAGGTACGATTTCTTTCATTAATTCTAACGGGGATGTCTAAAAGCTTTCAAATGTGTTGTATGTCCCACAAATCGAACAAAATCTACTTTCAGTAGCTTCTATAACTGATCAAGGTCATCAAGTATCTTTTAATAACACAAGAGCTAAGATTATGGAGAGTAACAATAACGTTGTTGGGAGTCGCATAAGGAGAAACAACTTGTATGAGTTTTTGCTCTTATAGCCACTACAAGTGTGGGCATAAGTAAGCTATGGCATGAGAGATTTGGCCACATCAAATACCCGGTACTAAAGGGGATGCATCACAAGGGTATGGTTGCACACCTACCATAGATTATAGAAATGAAGGAACCATGTGAAGCTTTGCATGATGGGCGAGCAACAGAGGAAGGCATTTCCACAAGAAGGCAAGAACAGAGCAAGATATCCTCTAGAGTTGGTGCATGCTGACTTGTGTGGAAAAATGCCTACAAAAGCCTTGGATGAATCTTCCTACTTCATGTTACTATTGATTTTTTTTTTTAGTGATGTGTATGAACACACTAGGACCACTAGGGCACTTTTTTCCCTCTTTAGGAGGTTTTTTCCCCTAGCTTGTATATACGCCTATAACCCTAACGGGTTACTTATCTTTGTACATTCTCTTGGTAATACATTCAGTATTGTGTGTTGTGCTCCAAGCTTCTTCTTCCTTGTGTTTTTTGCGTGCTTTCGCACACCTCAAACTCCAATAATTTGTATGAGAACAGGTCCCCCCTTCATCTAAGGCATTGTCAACACCCCTCCGGTCACAATCTCAAAGTCGCACGAAATTTGATGAGCATACTCAAGGCGATTAGGAGTTCAAAATGGCTTTGCTTTGTGGTGTCGAAATTGCGATCTAAGCTCATTTCTGCCTCCGAATGCACTATCATAGTGCTTGTGCAGGCCATTTCATCTTTTTGTGCCAAAGATATATATAGGTTTTTAGTCACCAATATAAGTGGATCAAATTCTGCTACAGGTTTAACAAAACTCAATAAGGTAGTTCTGTTCAACTTTTTGAGATATAATCATTTTTTTGCATCAGGGTATTTTAGTCATTGGCCATGGTTGAAAGCAATGATGTATTACATGTGTTGGCTATTGAAGATAAGTTGGATGGTACCAATTACCCATTATGGGCTTATATGGTGTTTCATGTATTGGTTGCAAAAGGACTATGGAATATTGTGCTGGGTATTGAAAAATGTCCTATTACACCTTCAAATATAGTTACTAAAGTTGATGCCAATGGCATTGAAGATGGTGATATTCTTTAGGTTCCTGTTTATGCTATGGTTCCTACTACATCTACTCCAGAGCAACTTCCTTGTGATGGCAAAGATGCTCTCACACATGCATTGATAGCCTTGTTTGCCAGACGTGCTATTATTCCTCACATTCACTCCTGGAAAATAGCAAAGGATGCTTGGGATACACTTATACCAGGCAAAGAATGAGGCTCGTGTTGCTTACCTCCGAAAACAATTAGAGAGTGAGCACATGAATGAACGAGATTCCATGGACAGTTTTATGACAATGATCAAAGATTTGAAGGAGATGCTGATTTTTGTTGATGAAGTCTTGGATGACAGTTGACTTGTGCAGAATATTCTGAATGGTTGAAAGGTCTCATCAAAATCAATGCCTCTTTCCTAAGCATAACCCTTTGCAACAAGCCTAGCCTTATACGTGTCAAATGTCCCATGAGGCTTACAGTTCAGCTTGTATACCCACTTAATGCCAATGGGCTTCTTGCCATGAGGCAAGTCACATAAAGACCGAGTACCATTTTTCATTTCATTCTCATCATAGACACTAGAGGCTGCCATAACATAGCATAGCAATATGATGCAAAAGAAGCACTATGAGAGCCAGAATGATTACGATATGATAGAGCTGCATCTAATTTGTTATCACGCAAAGTCTGCACCAGCCATTTTGGCATAGTTTTTGCCTCCTCAATATCAACTCTCTCATTAACAAGTGCATCATGTAAATCTGTATAAAAAATGGAATGATCTACATCATCACATGAAACTTGTAAAGGTTGAGAAGTTGCCTCATTAGGACCAGCACTAGACTCTCCACTTGTAAAAAGAGGCAACAAAGTATCATACAAGTCTTTGGAGCTAACATATGTCCCCTTAGTACATGAAAGTAATGGTTGAATAGCATCTTCCACAAAAACAACATCACGGCTAACTAGAATGTGTTTAGTTTGTGGATGATACAGATGATAGTCTTTACTTTCACAACACTGCTTTATCATCCAATTTCCTGTTTGTTGTTCAAGCATTAATGCATATGCCAGACAACCAAAAACACACAAGTGAGCAAGAGATGTCTTGCGACCATGCCAAGCTCCATATGGAGTGATACACTCCAATGCTTTAGTATGGCACATGCTAAATCATTCACAGATTTTTCATAGTCTATGAGATTTTACAACCCACAACATTAAATGCCAGAAGCAATAATGGCATCGCCATTCGAGAGATCATGAACTGTACATCTTTCATCAACACATTTCACAACCAAGCCAATTTTAACTAAAGCTGAAACTGATAACATATTCTTTTTTATCCTTGGCACAAATAAAGCATCCAACAATGTAAAAGAACTACCATTAGTAGTAGTCAGAATGATCTTACCAACTCCCATGACATGATATGAGGAGTTGTTGATGCATGTGACAGTATTCTTTGTGCTGCAAGGTAATATGTTTGGTTTCCCCACTATCAAAGTACCAAACATATGATTCTAGTGCATACATACACTGTTCATGAGAAGACGAGTCATAATCGCAAACAATAGTAAATGCCCATTCTTCATTCTGCAGAAGATTAGCAGACTTTGTTTTGGGTGTAGAGGCTTTTGCAACAACCATTCCAACCTCTTTCTTCCTTGCCTCTTTAGCATCCAATTTATGACATGATCATTTCCTTTACAGCATTCCCAAACAATTTCTACTTTTCTTTTTTCTTTTCATCTCTATCATCCTTCTTTGATTGTGTAGAATTAGTAGATTTCTACTTACTAGTAGAAGAGCTCCATTTACCTTTGCCCTTCTGACTAGCAAGGAAAGCTTGATCTGCAACATGCATAATGGACTTAGTTGATCTTCCTACAATAGAACAAAGACTAAATCCTCTAATGTTAATGCATTTGGATTGCCTTTCATCATCAAACAAAGAGTAGAAGCAAAACTCTGATATGAATCGAAATACCATTTAGAACAGTCTACACAAGTGAACTATCAGACAAGACTTCATCAGCAAAAATCAATTGTTCCTTCAAATCTTTGATCTTTATCAGAGAATTGTCCATGGAATCTCCTTCATTCATGTGATCACTCTCCAATTGTTTTCAAAGGTAAGCAACATGACCCTCATTCCTTGCCTGGTATAAAGTGATAAGTGTATCCCAAACATCCTTAGTTGTTCTGCAAGAGCGAACATGAGGAATAATGGCACATTTGATAGACAAGGCTATCAATGCATGTGTTTGAGCATCTCTACTATCCCAACATTTTTCGCTACAGTAGGTGTAGCAAGAATCGTATCACGGACAAGAACATGAAGAATATCATCATCTTCAACACCATCTGCATCACCTTCAACAACTATGTTTGTAGGTGTAATAGGATGTTTTTCAACACTCTACAAAATATTCCACATTCCTTTTGCAACCAATACATGACACATCATATAAGCCCATAATGGGTAATTGGTATCATCCACCATCCTCAACAACCAACATATGGAATACATCACTACTTTCAGCCATGGCCATTGACTAAAATACCCTAATATAGAAAAATGATTGTATCTCAAAAAGTTGAACAGAACTACTTTGTCGAGTTCTATTAAACCTATAGTAGACTTTGAGATGCTTATACTAGCGAACTGAAATTTGTATCTTTTGTTGGACTTAGACGTTTGCGGAAGCACGTGAACAACACAAGGAAGAAGAAGAAGCTTGGAGCACAAGACACAATACTGAATATATTACTAGAGAATGTACAAAGATAAGTAGCCCATTAGGGCAATAGGCGCATATACAAGATGGGGGAAAAAAACCTCCTAAAGAGGGACAAAAAGTGCTCCGGCTGTCCTAGAGTGTTCACACACATCACTACCTAAATATATCAACAAATCCCCCCAAGGAGTGATGCGGTGAAGAAGGAGTTGGCACTCATGTATAAGGAAGTGCCAAGCTATGTGGAAATCACTTCACAAAAGGAAGTAAGCCCAAAGCTTTGCGGAAATCTTCAGACTTCTCCCTAGGCAGAGCCTTCATGAAAAGGTCTGCAATGTTTTCCTGCATGGGCACATATGCCAAGCTGATCTCCCTAGCAGAGAACCTCTCCCTGACATAATGATAATGCACCTCAATGTGCTTAGTGCGAGCATGGAACACAAGGTTCCTCGCAACTGCCAATGCGCTCTGACTGTCAGTGAAGATGGTGGTGGCAGAAGACTAACCAACACCCAAATCAGCCATAAGGCGTCTGAGCCACGCACACTCAACATTCGTTGTGAAGCTTCCCTATACTCAGCCTCACAACTGGAAGTGGCCATAGTAGGCTGCTTCTTGCTCAACCAAGATATACATGAGCTACCAAGCATGAAGCGAAAGCCACTAATGGACACACGAGTGTCATAGCAACTAGCCCAAACAGAGTCAAAAAAAGCATGCAAATCTGGCAGTAGTGATCCCCCCTTGGGATAAAACAACCCAAGTAGCCGAGTACCACTCAAGTAGCGAAAGATGCGCTTAACTGCCTGCCAATGCTTGACTCCTCGACAATGCATAAACCTGCTCATCTATGAGATAGAAAACTGAATATCTGGCCAAGTAATGCATAAGTAAATTAGGCACCCAATAGCCTATTGATAGAGAACAACATCAAATGCATCTCCAGCATCCTGAAGACTCAATCCTAAACCTATCTCCATAGGAGTGGCAATAGGTTTACAGTCTTCAAGGCCAAAACACTGCAATGATGTGTCAATATATTTTGTTTGACACAAAGCCATTCCACCATCAATGTGCATAAACTGAATGCCCAAATAATGACGCAAATGCCCCAAACTAGACATCTCAAATGAGGCATGAAAATCAGCCTTAAAATCAGCAATACGCCTCTCATGAGGACTAGTGAGCAGCATGTCATCAACATAAACCACAATGATCAGAAGTACGTCATTAGCATGCTTAACATATTAGGTGCTTTCAGTTGGATTGTTCTCAAAACCATTGTATCTTTTCATACCAAGCACGTGGTGCTTGCTTTAAACCATATAATGCCTTCCTTAACCTACACACCTGGTTTTCATGCCCTTTCTGCACAAAGCCACGGGGCTAAAAAACATACACTTCTTCATGCAAGTCACCATTCAGAAATGTTGTTTTAATGTCCAACTGATGTACATTCCAACCATGATGAGCTGCAAGTGCACAAATGCTACAAACAGTAGTCATTCGGCAAGTAGGAGCAAAGGTTTTATCAAAATCAATGCCTCTTTCCTGTGCATAACCCTTTGCAACAAGCCTATCCTTATACTTGTCAACTATACCATCAGGTTTACGCTTCAGCTTGTATAGCCACTTAGTGCCAATGGCCTTCTTACTAGGAGGCAAGTCACATAAAGACCAAGTACCATTCTTCTTTATTGCATCATATTTAGATTGCATAGCAGCCATCCAATTTTCTGAATTTTGTGCTTCATCAAATGAAACAGGCTCAGTATCATCACAGAGACTAGATGTGGCCATAGCATAGCAATCTGATGCAAAAGAGGCACTATGAGATCCTGATCAAGTACGATATGACAAAGGTGCATCTCATTTGTTGTCACACAAGGTCTGCACCAACCATTTTGGCACAGTTCTTGCCTGCTCAATATGAGCTCTCTCATAAATAAGTGCATCATGTAAATCTGCATCACAAAGGGAATGATCTGCATCATCACATGAAACCTTCAAAGGTTGAGAAGTTGCCTCGTTAGGACCAGCACTAGACTGTCCACCTGTAAAAAGAGGCAGCAAAGTATCATACATGTGTTTGGAGCTAACAGATGTCTCCTTAGTACATGAAAGCAATGGCTGAATAGCATCTTCAACAAAAACAACATCATGGCTAACTAGAATGTGTTTAGTCTGTGGATGATACAAACGATACCCTTTACTTTCAGAACTATACCCAACAAAAATACATTTTACTGCTTTATCATCCAATTTTTTGCGATGTTGTTCGGGCATTAATGCATATGCCAAACAACCAAAAACACGCAGATGAGCAACATATGGCTTGCTATCATACCAAGCCTCATATGGAGTGATAGATTGCAGCGCTTTAGTGGGACACCTGTTAAGTACATATGCTACACACGTGATAGCCTCAGGCCATAAACTATGTGGTAAGGCCTGACTCTTGACCATACACCTGGCCATCTCCATGAGTGACATGTTCTTTCATTCAACAACTCCATTTTGTTGAGGTGTATATGGCACTGTACAATAGTGTTTTATCCCACGTTTAGCCACAAATGCATTAAAATCAGAAGACATATATTCCCCCCCTCGACCAGAATGGAGGGTGCCCATTTTACATGCTAATAGATTTTAAGCCAAAACCAAAAACTGTTTGAAGCACATGAACACTTCGGACTTTTCCTTCAATGGATATACCCATGCATGCCTAGAAAAATCATTGATGAAAGTCACAAAGTAAAGATAATTCCCAAAAGAAGGTGTCTGCATAGGACCGCAGACATCACTATGTACAAGCTACAATTTTTGAGTAGCCCGAACTGAACCATCTTTTGGAAAGGAAGAAGGCTCCATTTTGCTCAAAATACAATCTTAACAAACATGTTTTCTAGGTGCCTCAAGTTTGAGCAAAGAGGACACCATTTTAGATTTCTGCAGGCATAGCAAACTAGCAAAATTCAGAGGACCAAAGTGTGCATGCCAAAGCTTTGCATCTGACATAGCCTGAGAATCATGTACTGCACATGCCGAATCATTTATAGATCTTTCATAGTCTATGAGCTTATACAACCCACGACATAAAATGCCAGAAGCAATAATCATGTCACCATTTGATAGATCATGAACTCTACACCTATCATCGACAAATTTCACAACCAAGCCAATCTTGGCTAATGCAACAACTGATAACAGATTTCTCTTGATCCTTGGCACAAACAAAGCATCTGACAAAGTGAAAGAACTACCATCAGCACTAATCAAAATGATCTTACCAACTCCCATAACAGGATAAGAGGAGTTGTTGGCACATATAACAGTATTCCCTATAGGGGCAGGCTCGAGTGAAGAGAAGAAACTGCACTGCGAGGTAATATGTTTGGTCGCTCCACTGTCAAAGTACCAAACATGTGAGTCTACTGTAGACATGCACTGCTCATGAGAAGATGGGTCAAAACTACAAACAATAGTAAACACCCATTCTTCTTCCTGCACAAGATTAGGAGACTCTGTTTTTGGTGTAGAGGCCTCTGCAACAACCATTCCAGCCTCTTTCTTATTTGCCTCTTTAGCAGCCAGTTTTGGACAGTTCTTTATGATCATTTCCTTTATAGTACTTGCAAAATAATTTCTGCTTTTCTGATTTCTTTTCATCTTTGTCTTCCCTCTTTGATTGTGCAGAATTAGCAGATTTCTGCTTACTAGTTGAAGAGCTCCATTTTCCTTTGCCCTTCTGACTAGCCAAGAAAGCTTGATCTGCAACACGCATAATGGACCTGTTCTGCCTGGACTGATCCTCTTGCAACAAAACAGAGAGTAACTCCTCAAAAGACAAGGCATTGTCTGCACAACTGAGTTATCTAGTATAACCTCATCAACAGAAATCAAATGTTCCTTCAAGTCTTTGATCTTTGTTAGAAAAGTGTCCATAGAATCACCTTCATTCATATGCTCACTCTCTAACTATTTTCGGAGGTAAGTGACACGAGCCTCATTCCTAGCTCGGTACAATGTGGTAAGTGTATCCCAAGCATCCTTAGCTGTTCTGCAAGAGCAAATGTGAGGAATATTGGCATGTTTGACAGACAAAGTTATCAATGCATGTGCTTGGGCATCTCTGCCATCCCAACGAATTTGCTCTACAATAGGTGCAACGAAAACCACAACACAAACAGGAATATGCAGAATATCATCATATTTGACACCTTCTGCATCAGCTTTAGTACCTGTAGTTGTAACAGTTATAGGTGTGATAGGACGTTTTTCAACACCCTGCACAATGTTCCACAGTCCTTTTGCAACCAATACATGTCGCATCATATAAGCCCATAATGGGTAGTTGGTACCATCCAACTTATCCTCAACAGCCAACATACGGAATACATCACTTTCAGCCATGGCCGGTGACTAAAGTACCTTGATGCAGAAAATTGACTGTATCTCAAAAAGTTGAACAGAAATACCCAAACAAATTTTGCTAGACTTGTAGCAGACTTCGAGACGCTTATATTGGCAAACCGAAACTGGTATATACCTTTGGCACATAGAGATGAAATAGCCTGCACAAGTGCTATGATAGTGTGTTTTCGGAGACCGAAACGAGCTCAGATCGCAATTTCGGCACCACAGAGTGAAGATGTTTTGATCTCAGAAACATGCTGAGTATGCTCACCAAAATTCGTGCGATTCTGAGACTACAATAGGAGAGGTGTTGACAATGCCCTAGATGAAGCGACCACCTGTTCTGATACCAATTGTTGGAGTTAGACGTCTGCGGAAGCACACGAACAACACAAGGAAGAAGAAGAAGCTTGGAGCACAACACACAATAATGAATGTATTACTAGAGAATGTACAAAGATAAGTAGCCCGTTAGGGCAATAGGCGTATATACAAGCCGGGGGAAAAATCCGGCGGTTCTAGAGTGTTCACACACATCACTACCTAAATATATCAACATCTTTAACACAAAAAGACAAAATTACATGTACAAACACTGTGATAATGCATTCAAAGGCTGAAACGAGCTCAGATCATGATTTGGACACCACAAATTAAATCTGTTTTGATCTCCTAATCACCCTGAGTATGCTCACCAAATTTTGTGCAATTATGAAGTTGTGACCAGATGGTGTCAATGACACCCTAGGTGAAACAACGGCCTACTCTAATACCAATTGTTGGAGTTTGAGGTCTACAAAAGCATGCGAATAGCACAAGGGAGAAAAAGAAGCTTGGAGCACAACACACAATACTGAATGTATTGCCAAGAGAATGTACAAAGATAAGTAACCCATTAGGGCTATAGGTGTATATAAAATCCGAGAAAAAAAACCTCCTAAAGAGGGAAAAAAGTACCCCGGTGGTCCAAGTGTGTTCACCTACATCACTACCTAAATATATCAACACAAAGAAGGATGACATAGACGAGAAAAAAATAGAAAAGAAAAATTTGTTTTGCAAATAATGTAAAGGAAATGATCATGTCATAAAGAGTTGTCTAGGAAGGGGCATTTACTATTGTTTGCAGTTACGACCCATCTTCGCATGAACAGTGTATATCTATAGTACTCTAAAATGTTTGATACTTTGATAGTGGGGCAACCAAACATATTACCTCACACCATAGTTTCTTCACTTCACTTGAGCTTGTCCCTACAAGGAATAGTATCACATGCACCAAAAACTCCTCTTATCCTATCATTGGAATTAGTAAGATCATTTTTACTACTACTCATGGTAGTTCTTTTACAATGTTCGATGCTTTATTTGTGCTAGTGATCAAGAAAATTTGTAATCAGTTTTAGCATTAGCCAAGATCAGCTTGGTTGTGAAAATTTTTTATGAAAGATGTACAATTCATGATCTAAAATGGTGGTGTTGTTATTGGTTCTTGCATTTTATGTCGTGGGTTGTATAAGGTCATAGACTATGAAAATTTGTGAATGATTCAGCATGTGTAGTACATGATTCTTAGGCTATTTCAGACGCAAAGCTTTGGCATGGATGCTTTGGTAATCTGAATTTTGCTAGTTTGTTATGCCTACAAAAATCTGAAATGGTGTCATCTTTGCCCAAACTTGAGGCACCTGGTAAACATGTTTGTGAAGGTTGTATTTTAAGAAAAATGTAGCATTCCTCCTTCCAAAAGATGGTTCAGTTCAAGCTACTTATAAATGGCAGCTTGTTCACAATAATGCCTCTGGTCCTACATATACACCTTCTTTTGGGAACTACCTTTACTTCATGACTTTCATTGATGAGTTTTCTAGATGTGCATGGTGTATCCACTAAAAGAAAGTCTAAAGTGCTTATGTGCTTCAAACAGTTTCTAATTTTGGCAAAAAATCTATCAAAATGTAAAATGGGGAACCTCCATTCCGATCGAGGAGGGAATATATGTTTTCTAACTTTAATGCATTTTTGGCTGAACATGGGATAAAACATCAGCACACAGTGCCATATACAGCTCAACAGAATGGAGTTGTTGAAAGGAAGAACACGTCACCCATGGAGATGGCGAGGTGTATGGTCAAGAGCCAGACTTTACCACATAACTTCTAGCTTGAGGTTGTTATGTGTGTATTGCAGTGTACCACTAAAGCATTGCAGTCTATCACTCCATATGAGACTTCGCATGGTCACAAGCCATCTTTTGCTCACCTCCATGTCTTTGGTTGTCTGTCATATGCATTAGTGCATGAACAACAACGTAGGAACTTGGATAATAAAGCAGTGAAATGTACTTTTGTAGGGTACATTTCTGAAAGCAAAGGCTATTGTTTGTATCATCCACAGAATAAAAACATTTTGGTTAGCCATGATGTTGTTTTTGTGGAAGATGTTATTCAGCCATTACTTTCATGTACTAAGGAGACATCAATTAGCTCCAAAGATGTATATGACACCTTTCTACCTCTTTTTACAAGTGGAAAGTCTACTATTGGTCCAAATGAGGCAACTTCTTAGCCTTTACAGGTTTCACATGATGATGTAGATCATTCCATTTCTGATGCAAATTTACATGATGCACTTATTGATGAGAGAACTAATATGGAGGAGGTAAAAATTATGCCTAAATAAATGGTCCATACTTTGCAAGATAGCAAATTAGATGCACCACTATCATATCATACTCGTTAAGGCTCTCATACTTCTTCTTTTACATCAGATTGTTATGCTATCACTGCCTCTAGTCTTTGTGATGAGAATGAGCATGTTTCTCTTGATGAAGCACAAAATTCTAAAAAATTGGATGGATGCTATGCAATTAGAATATGATGCTACTATGAAAAATGGTACCTAGTCTTTATGTGACTTGCCTCCTGGCAAGAAGGCCATTGGCACTAAGTGGGTATACAAGCTGAAGTGTAAGCTCGATGGAACAATTGACAGGTATAAGGCTCGGCTTGTTGCAAAGGTTTATGCTCAAGAAAGAGGCATTGACTTTGATGAGATCTTTGCTCCTACATGCCAAATGACTACTATTTGTAGCATCTGTGCAATTGGAGCTCATTGAAGGCATTTGGTGTGCAAAACAAGAGGAAAAATCCTATGTAAACTGTAGGAGAAAGTTTTTCCATTTACCTTGGATCAATCTTGAAAGTTTTTCCATTTACCTTGGATCAATCTTACTATATCTTGACCAAGTAAAATTCAAAATGAAAACCATCCAACCTAGGATACTTTTCTCAAAGACTTCAGCTAAAAGTTCTTGAGAATTGTCAATCTTATGAGCAATTCCTAACTTCCCTGTTCTAGAGTGTACTGAACTCTAGAAAGTCATAAGAGTTACACTAGTAACTGGAAGCAAACTCAAATGAATAAGTCAATCTTGGACTTTCTATCTTTTGAAGATTGAAGAAGTTCTGGTACAGAACATCTATCTTGGATGTTTAATTTAGTTATCTAGTTCCAATCGCCGAACTCTGGACTTTTGTGAAATGAATTAGATACCATATCTGAGACAATTCCAAAAGATTTGGAAAGCGAAAAGAAAATAACTAAAACTCTGTATTAACTAATTCAAACTTCTAAGATATAAACTTACTATGAGTCAAATACTTGATAACTCAAGACTTTAACTTCTTAACAATCTGTTTTAACAAGGCATTGAAGCATTTATTTCTTCCATCTTTAAGAGAAAGAAACTCGATTCTCAAAAATATTCATGGCATAAATCTAAACATCATCCAACCACTAGCTACTAGTGTGGCATCCAACATCAGTGTGTCGACCCACTGACATTCTACTGATGAGTTTTTACTCAAACAATGCTTCACTTGAGACTAAGTTCATGCCTGAATTCAATCTTTATGACTCCTTACTAGGAATGCAATTCTTGTGCATTACTTTGAGTCAAAAGAGTGAATTTACCAAGTTACACTAGGAACTTGATACTTGACTTAGTCAGTCCATTCCTTAGTCGAAAGGTTCAGTTCAAAGTCAAAGTCTTACTCTTTCATAAATTTATCAAATATTTTTGAATCATCAACACTTTAGTTTGAAGTGTTTCAAGAAGAACTTGGAAGCTACCTACTTCATATCTTCTTACGAACTTGACCTTGAACTATCTTGAGATCATACTTTTATCCTCCATGAATTAAAACTTATCCTTGGAAGTCTTAATTTCCTTGAAGATGAAATCTAACTTCAAAATTTATTATAGGGCTAAAAGATAATTATCATTGCACGGTCCGATGTCCCATACCATCTTTCCTACATCAATCTGAGTATAAAATCTGGTGTCCCATACCACCCTATTTTATATTCACATTAATGTGTGCGTGATATTTATCCTAAAGTCTAAAGATCTCTTGATAGAGTACATTCTCACTTCAAGCATTTTGAAGTTTTAGGCATTACCTCTAACTTGACATTCTAGGTTTTGATCCCTTCACATGATCATTTCACGATCTTGTGCTTGCCTTTGGGAACTTGAAAACCTAAAAAATAGAATATCTATTCCTTTTTGCTAGGTTTTCAAAATGAAAACCAATCAGAATTCCAAGTACTTGAATTTTCACAGATTCAAGTTCAATTGGTTTATTCTTGACCAATTTGTAGTGACAAGAGCCTTTGACTTCTTGTCTTTAGATTCCTTTCTTACTGATGCTTTAGGTACCTACCCCGGCTGGAACTTTACAGGAATCTCTCTACTGCATAAGTCTAAGCATCCACTCATGCTCTTTGGATTTGTACCAAAATCCCTTTAAGGATAGGCAAACATTTATGTTTTACCTTCCACAGACTTAAGTACCATTGACAAGGTTGCAGACTACTCACTTGGAATATCTATTCTGTTCAAACTTGGAACAGCTTACTATTTCGATTGCCAATACTTGGGCAAACTTCACAGTAGTTCCAACCGCAATTCTTGGACAACCATGGCCAAGATTAATCAATTCTTGTTGATCACACGATAAACTAAAGACTTGGTCTTTATCATTAAGATCTCTTTGAACTATCAAAAGCTTCTTTGCTTACCCATGGGCTTTTAGAGATCTTTCCTCTACTCAAGTCCAAGCATATTCTAATGCTTTTCAAATTCTAAAGCGAAGAATCTTTGATACACCTCAAGATGATATCAACCATTGGACTTTAAGTAACCATACCAAAGGTTTGGGAACTACTTGCTAAAAGAATTTAAAGAATTTCCTTCTCACTACTTGGGAGAACATTATTCTTCAACAACTAGAGATTCATTCTAGACCATGGTGTGCATCCAATCATCCATGTCCAATCATTCATGCACAAATAATCTATCTTCTACTTTACAAAAGTTATAAATATACATGTGCACAGGCTTGAGTGCATCTTATTCCTTTTGCAAGCAAGAAGAAAATATAAATTGTGCATGAAAACATTCTTTCATATACGCATGCTTATGCTTTAATGAGTGTGTCAATATATGTATGCTCTTTCATGTAGCTTCAATAATTTGCATCAGGATTATCAAAAATGAAGTTTCAATGATAAAAATGCATCCTACATGAAACCAGAGAGCAAAAATAAATATTGAAGCCAATCATTAACTTGGAAAATACTTATCTCCCAATTGAGCTACGTCTTTCCTTTGATCCTTGAGAAAGTCATTTTCCATCTTGAAGATCTTTGCTTCATCATGTCCTCTCCTTAGAAGAAATGAAGTCTTTTTTTGTTGCTCGAAGAGAAATAAAAACCAAAAGACGATCCTCCTTCATCCAAGGTTACTTCTCTTTGTCGTTGGATGATGTGTAGATGATGCTTCACTTGAAGTAGGTTGGAAATAAAGCAAAGAGCTCAAAAAATAAAGCTTCTTTAGAGGTCAAGTTGATTAGGAACAATCGATTCCACTTGGCTTCATCAAATCAAGTTCACCTTTGGGTACAGCACAAAGGGACAAGTCATGCTTATGTGCATCAGGGGGTAGCTTGTTTGATCCCCACATCCACACAATTTGAATATGTGTTTCATGCTTTTGATTTTCGTTTTTTTTTTTTCTATATAAGCAGAGGATATGACGTTTTCGTGGAGAGAACAAGTCATCTAGCCTGGAGAGGATGTGGGATCAAGTCTTGAACCTGCCTGATTGGGCTATATTTCTCCTTTTTTTGTGAGAAGTTTCTGCGTATGCGAACAAGGCCTGGTCCCATTGAAGTAGAGCATGGTTCGAACTCTGTGAACGTCAGCCGTGAGGAGTGAGCCCAAACCCCGCCGGGAGACCCTTCTCTTTAATACCGCCGAGAACAAAAAGTCTAATCTAGTTGTCTCGGGCTCAAGTCCGTCTGCCAACTATTGCATATAGTTTTGTACTTATCTGTGAGAAGTGACAATGTCGGCGACGGTATTACTGTAGCAGATAAGCGGATGCTCGTATTACTCAACGTCGTAAGATCGACCCCTTCATGATACATCGAACCAGGATAACATGCTCAGTGGACGTGCCAGAGTGGTTATCGTGCATGACTAGAAATCATGTGATCTGCCCGTGCAGGTTCGAATCCCGCCCAGGTTCTTTCCAGACATCGTTGTTGGACGTAAGGCACTCCTGCCTCTTGACAATCCTAGCACCTATGATAAGCATAACAACTGCGACTGAAAATGATGCTCACCAAGGAATGCATAACATCTGCTCTCTTGTAACTCGCTAACTAAAATCAAGCTCATAGGGACAAATGCCATAGACTCTCCTGAAATCACTACCTGACCTGCACCACATGCATATCTCTGATGTCATCATCGCATGCGCCTGAAGCAACATCGGCGAATATGGCCCTCACGACCACAATGCCAACATCGAACTCGTTGATATGATCTATGTCTCACATGAGTCAATGGATTCGCATACATATCATGTAGTCTCTGCCATAATGCACGACATGTCTCCTCATACATCACAGACTCATATATAGAATCCACAAGCTGTAATCAGATAGTGGAACTAGTCAATGCATCCATATCCATCCATACATGGTCGGGCATGTCACGAGGCCTCTGTGCATCTCTATGCATATATATGTGTAACCCTGCACGAACCCATGTATGCCACATCTGAGCTTTCCATCTTGAAAAGTCAGTGCCATCAAACCAGAAAGCCACCATGCTCGCAATCCAAGAGACTATAAATATAACAAGAGACTAGAAACAATACTCTATCCTCAATAGAATCACACCTGCATATCCATATGCATAACTCACATCACAAATGTCTCGATGGAGAAGGAACCATGTGAATCACTTGTCACATAACCATGCATCTAGCATGCATATAAAACCATGAGCATAAGCCTACTCACCAAGTCTCCAAAGTGACTAAGTAGATATAAAAGAATCCTGGAAAAAATTCGACAAAGTATCCCCTGTAAACTGAGCAATCAAACAAGATAACCAATATCAAAAGACCAATGAATAACCCATCACCACGTGTCACTGATCCAACCAAAGATAGTGGCAAATATAAATGCCAAAAAATTAATGGCAATACACGCCAATAGAATGGTAATGCACCTCCCACTCAAGAATGAATCTTGCAAGATGGTCCAACCTGTCACGAATAACTTGTGACGAAGTCCAAGTGAATGGAGATAAATAATGATCCGAAGGTATCTCCCAAGCATAAAGGATCTACTAGATCATCTGTCTAGCATAAAAGCTGACACAATTTCGGCAGCATCTCCTCTATAAAATGGACTCTGAACCAAATAAACCATGTGGGAATCACCATCCACATATGCCAAGAATCACACTGGCAAATACGTATCAATCAATGACCAAATGCTAATAACGGTAACAAACAAATGTGTAATTGAGGCTCCAATCTGGATCATGTACCTGCAAAGAAAACAAAGATACAAGTACCAACAAATATCCAAAATCAACTCTCATAAAATAATATGCAACCAGCAAGTAAATCTATAACTAAGTGGCATAAGCAAGATATAAACCACAATGCCACTATACATCCATCATCGAACTCATGATGACATAAACCTCAAAAAAAAGAGTATACCGCAATGTCATATTATATGTCAAACATGCAACAAGATCATGCTCTACTCTCATATGGAGGAGCTACCATAGTGATCATACATGTACAATGCCTTGGAGCTCTGAGAATAAGAGCTTGCACACCAAAAAATCTCTCTCGAAGAAAGTTCCAAACCAAAATGAAACTGCAAGCCTTCAGCATGCTCTAATACCAATGAAGGGCTTTGGTGTGCAAAACAAGAGGAGGAAGGAGGAGATGGAGGGAGAGAGAAGAGAGGAGAGACGCGCACAGATGCATGGGAGCCTTGAAACCCACATAATGATCTCTCTTGAGACAATGCTCTATATATGATGTATATATATGAATATGGGGGTAAGGTCACATGATCCTTACATCCCCAACACTCATCATGGTTGGAACCTACTTTAGTTGGAGAATAAAACTACTTTTTTGAATGGTGACTTGTATGAAGAGGTGTATGTTTTTTAGCCCTATGGTTTTGTGCAGAAAGGGCATGAAAACAAAGTGTGCATGTTGAAAAAGGCATTATATGGTTTGAAGCAAGCACCACGTGCTTAGTATGAAAAGATACATGCATACTTGATTGCACATGGTTTGGAGAATAGTCCAACTGAGAGCACCTTATATGTTAAGTGTGCAAATGATGTGCTTCTGATCATTGTTGTCTATGTTGATGACATGTTGTTCACCGGTCCTCCTGAGAAGCATATTTCTGATTTTAAGGCTGATTTGCATGCCTCATTTGAGATGTCACATTTTGGGCATTTGGATCACTATTTTGGCATTGAGTTTATGCAAGTTGATAGCAGAATATCTTTGTGTCAAAAAAAATATATTGATAGATTATTGTAGTGTTTTGGCCTTGACGACTGCAAACCTATTGCCACTCCTATGGAGACAGGCTTACGGTTGAGTCTACATGATGTTGGGGATGCGTTTGATGCTTTTCTCTATCAGTAGGCTATTGGATGCTTGATTTACTTATGCATTACTCGGCCAAATATTTAGTTTGGTTTCTCATAGATGAGCAGGTTTATGCATTTCCCAAGTGTCAAGCATTGGCAAGTTGTTAAGCGCATCTTTCACTACTTGAGTGGTACTCGACTACTTGGATTGTTTTATCCCAAGGAGGAATCACTATAGGTAGATTTACATGCTTTTTGTGGCTTTGACTGGGCTGGTTGCTATGACACTCGTGTGTCCACCACTAGTTTTTACTTCATACTTGGTAGCTCATGCATATCTTGGTTGAGCAAGAAGCAGCCTATTGTGGCCACTTCTAGTTGTGAAGCTAATTATAGGGCAACTTTCACAGTGACTCTTGATTGTGTGTGGCTTAGATGCCTTATGGCTGATTTGGGTGTTGGTTAGTCTTCTCCCACCACCGTCTTTACTGACAATCAGAGTGCATTGGTGAACCATGTGTTCCATGCTTGCACTAAGCACATTGAGGTGCACTATCATTATGTCAGGAAGAGGTTCTCTGCTAAAGAGATCAGTTTGGCATATGTGCCCACATGGGAGAACGTTGCAGACCTTTTCACAAAAGCTTTGCCTAGGGAGAAGTTTGAAGCTTTCTGCAAAACTTTGGGTGTACTTCCTTTTGTGGATTGATTCCACATAGCTTGGCACTTCCTCATACATGAGTGCGAGCTCCTTATTCACCGCATCACTCTCAAGGGAGATTTGTTGATATATTTCGGTAGAGATGTGTGTGAACACAAGAGGACCACTGGGGTAATTTTTCCCCTCTTTAGGAGGTTTTTTCCCCATGGCTCGTATATACACCTATAACCCTAATGGATTACTTATCTTTGTGCATTCTCTTGGTAATCCATTCAGTATTGTGTGTTGTGCTCCAAGCTTCTTCTTCTTCCTTGTGATGTTTGCATGCTTCCACAGACCTCAAACTCCAACAGCTACTTGTCGAGGACTATAGCAAGAAGATGTGGGTGTACTTTCTTTGTGATAAGGCTCAAGATTTTGGTAAGTTTAAAGAATGGCTTCAACTTGTTTAAACTCAAATAGGGAAGAAGATGAAGAAATTTAGGGTAGATGGTGGTGGTGAGTTCACATCATCAGATTTTGAAGATTTTTCCAAGAGTAAAGGAATCAAGCATCAACTCACATTGGCACATAGCCCTCAAGAGAGTGGTGTTGCAGAACGTTGGGATCCAACCATCATGGAGATGGAAAGATGCATGTTGAAGGGAAAGGTTTTGCTTAATCAATTTTGGGCACAAGTTTTCAATACTGTTGTCTACATCTTGAATTGAAGCTACACCAAGGCACTTGATGGAAAGACTCCACAAGAGACCTACACTGGTAAAAAGCCATCTCTTTCCCATTTCAACGTATTTGGAAGTGAATGTTATGTACATGTTGCAGATAGGGAGAGAAACAACCTTCAACCAAAAAGCATCAAATGTATCTTGTTAGGGTACATTGAAGATAAGAAGGCTTATAAGCTTTATGACCCTAAGGCTACGAAGTTCATGGTGAGTCATGATGTGGTGTTTAAGGAGGAGCAATAACATGCACTAGAGGAGAAAAAGAGAGATTCCACTTTATCATTAGGCGAAGGAGCAATCCACTATGAACCTTACCCAAGAGTCATCCCTTCTACACAAGAGAAGGAAGCATCATCTTCAGATGATAAATCTCAAAGCCACAACCTATCATCACCGAAGTGGAAAATACATTGCCATGTTGGTGAAGTAGCTCTATGATTCTACAAACTCCATCCCATAATCACTAGATTAGGTTGCAGATGGACCAAGGTGATCACAGAGAATAGAGGAACAAAGACGGGGAAGCACCCATGTTGTAAACATAGCCCTGATGGCTGAGATGATTCAAGAACAAGCAAAAGAACCAACCAATGTGGAAGAGGTGCTCCACGATCCGAATTAGAGGGCTACCATTCAAAAAGAATAAAACAATATCATAAGAATGGAACTTGGAAGCTAGTGAATCAACCCCCTAAGCATAAAGCCATTGCCACCAAGTGGGTCTGGAAGCTAAAGTACAAGGCTAATGGTACTTTGCAAAATTACAAAGCAAGACTTGTTGCACAGGGCTACTCACAAGTTGAAGGCATTGACTTTTGTCAATCATTTGCCTCGACTGTAAGGATGACTATTATTCGAGTAGTACTAGTTGTGGTTGCACATAAGCATTGGTCAGTCTATCACATGGATTTTCAAATCAACATTCCTGAATTAAGAACTCAAGGAGGAGGTATATGTGTCTCAGCCACTAGGGTTTGAGGCTCCCCATTCAAAGAACAAGGTATGTAAGTTGAAGAAGGTATTACATGGGCTGAAACAATCCCCTAGACCATGGTACTAGCGGATAGATAAGTATCCCTTGGATCTATGTATCAAAAAATGTGAGTTTGATGCTAACTTTTATGTTCTAAAGAGAGGAGGGAAGACAGTTGTGGTTGTACTCTATGTAGATGACCTTGTGATTACAAGAAATGATGATGTTCTTCTTCAACAAACAAAAGATGCCCTAAGTTTAGAACTTGAAATGACAAACTTGCACTTAATGCATTATTGCTTAAGCCTTGAAGTTTGGCAGGAACTGGGGAAGATTTTCATCTTTCAACAAAAGTATGCAAGATAGATATTGAAGGCATTCATGCAAGGAGATTTCCACACTTATGGAGGTCAACACAAAATTCTCTATTGAAGATACTTCACCTCTAGTGGATATTAGAACATATAGGAAATTAGTTGGAAGTCTCATCTACTTGTGCAATAGCAAACTAGATATCTCTTATGCTATTGGAGTAGTAAGCAGGTTCTCTAATAAGCCTTGTCAAACTCATTCGAAGGCAAGCATGCAGATACTCAGCTATGTTAAAGGAACCACTGATTATGGTATTCTTTATGAAGAAGGATCATATCTTCAGATATTGTGACTCAGATTTGGTAGGAGATATTGACACCAAAAAATCAGTTTCTAGACATTGCTTTTCTTTAGGATCAAGGATTTTCTCTTGGATCAATAAGAAGCAATCGACTATAGCATTATCTTCTATTGAAGTTGAGTACAAAGGTGCATGTGTGTAGCATGTGAAGCAATATGGTTGAGGAGGATCCTATGGCACATGCATACAAGGACAAGAGGCTACAGAGTTGAAGTGCGACAACCAAAGTTGCATGGCCATTGCAAAGAATCTTGTTTTCCATGCACATACCAAGCACATAGAAATTCAGTATCACTATGTGCATGAGTTGATTCGGGACGGGGTCGTGGAGATAAGCTATTGTCCAACTAAAGAAAATGGAGCAGACATCTTTGTCAAGACTCTTGTGAAAGAGATGTTGGAGATAGACGTCTGCGGAAGCACGCAAACAACACAAGGAAGGAGAAGAAGCTTGGAGCACAAACACACAATACTGAATGTATTACTAGATAACGTACAAAGATAAGTAGCCCATTAGGGAAATAGGCGTATATACAAGTCGGGGGAAAAAAACCTCCTAAAGAGGGAAAAAAGTGCCCCGACGGTCCTAGTGTGTTCACACACATGACTACCTAAATATATCAACAAATCCCCCCTGGGAGTGATGCGGTGAACAAGGAGCTGGCACTCATGTATAAGAAAGTGCCAAGCTATATGGAAATCACTCCACAAAAGGAAGTAAGCCCAAAGCTTTGCGGAAAGCTTCAAACTTCTCCCTAGGCAGAGCCTTCGTGAAAAGGTCTGCAATGTTCCCCTATGTGGGCACATATGCCAAGCTGATCTCCCCAGTAGAGAACCTCTCCCTGACATAGTGATAATGCACCTCAATGTGCTTAGTGCGAGCATGGAGCACAGGGTTCCTCGCAACTGCCAATGAGCTCTCACTGTCAGTGAAGATGGTGGTGGCAGAAGACTGGCCAACACCCAAATCAGCCATAAGGCGTCTAAGCCACACACACTCAACAGTGGCTATGAAAGCTGCCCTATACTCAGCCTCACAACAGGAAGTGGCCACAGTAGGCTGCTTCTTGCTCAACCAAGATATACATGAGCTACCAAGCATGAAGCAAAAGCCACTAGTGGACATGCGAGTGTCATAGCAACCAGCCCAATCTGAGTCAAAAAAAGCATGCAAATCTGGCGGTAGTGATCCCCCGTTGGGATAAAACAACCCAAGTAGCCGAGTACCACTCAAGTAGCGAAAGATGCCCTTAACCGCCTTCCAATGCGTGACTCTTGGGCAATGCATAAACCTGCTCATCTATGAGACAGCAAACTGAATATCTGGCCAAGTAATGCATAAGTAAATCAAGCATCCAACAGCCTGCTGATAGAGAACAGCATCAAATGCATCTCCAGACATCATGAAGACTCAATCATAAACCTGTCTCCATAGGAGTGGCAATAGGCTTACAGTCTTCAAGGCCAAAACGCTGCAATAATGTGTCAATATATTTCGTTTGACACAAAGCCATTCCACCATCAACTTGCATAAACTGAATGCCCAAATAGTGATGCAAATGCCCCAAATTAGACATCTCAAATGAGGCATGCAAATCAGCCTTGAAATCAGCAATATGCTTCTCAATAGGACCAGTGAGCAGCATGTCGCCAACATAGACAACAATGATCAGAAGCACATCATTAGCGCGCTTAACATATAAGGTGCTTTCAGTTGGACTGTTCTCAAAACCATGTGCAACCAGATAGGCATGTATCTTCTCATACCAAGCACGTGGTGCTTGCTTTAAACCATATAATGCCTTCTTTAACCTGCACACCTGGTTTTCATGCCCTTTTTGCACAAAGCCATGGGGCTGAAAAACATACACTTCTTCATGCAAGTCACCATTCAGAAATGTTGTTTTAATGTCCAATTTATGTACATTCCAACCATGATGGGCTACAAGTGCACAAATGCTCCTAACAGTAGTCATACGGCATGTAAGTGCAAAGGTCTCATCAAAATCAATGCCTCTTTCTTGTGCATAACCCTTTGCAACAAGCCTAGCCTTATACCTGTCAACTGTACCATCAGGTTTACGCTTCAGCTTGTATACCCACTTAGTGCCAATGGCCTTCTTGCCAGGAGGTAAGTCACATAAAGACCATGTACCATTCTTCATTATAGCATCATATTCAGATTGCATAGCGGCCATCCAATTTTCTGAATTATGTGCTTCATCAAAAGAAACAGGCTCATTCTCATCACAGAGACTAGATGCAGCCATAGCATAGCAATCTGATGCAAACGAGGCACTATGAGAGCCTGAACGAGTACAATATGACAAAGGTGCATCTAATTTGCTGTCACGCAAAGTCTGCACCAGCCATTTTGGCATAGTTTTTGCTTGCTCAATATCAGCTCTCTCATCAACAAGTGCATCATGTAAATCTGCATCAGAAATGGAATGATCTGCATCATCATATGAAACCTGCAAATGCTGAGAAGTTGCCTCATTAGGACCAGCACTAGACTGTCCACCTGTAAAAAGAGGCATCAAAGTATCATACATGTCTTTGGAGCTAACAGATGTCTCCTTAGTACATGAAAGCAATGGCTGAATAGCATCTTCCACAAAGACAACATCACGGCTAACCAGAATGCGTTTAGTCTGTGGATGATACACACGATAGCCTTTACTTTCAGAACTGTACCCAACAAAAATACATTTTACTGCCTTATCATCCAATTTTCTGCGATGTTGTTCAGGCACTAGTGCATATGCCAAACAACCAAAAACATGCAGATGAGCAACAGATGGCTTGCGGTCATGCCAAGCCTCATATGGAGTGATAGACTGCAGCGCTTTAGTGGGACACTTGTTCAGTACATATGCTGCACACATGACAGCCTCAAGCCAGAAACTATGTGGTAAAGCCTGACTCTTGACCATGCACCTCACCATCTCCATGAGTGACCTGTTCTTTCGTTCAACAACTCCATTTTGTTGAGGTGTATAGGGCACTATACACTGGTGTTTTATCCCACGTTCAGCCAGAAATGCATTAAAATCAAAAGACATCTATTCCCCCCCTCAATCAGAACGGAGGGTGCCCATTTTACATGCTGACAGATTTTCAGCCAAAACCAAAAATTGTTTAAAGCACATGAACACATTGGACTTTGCTTTGAGTGGATATACCCATGCATGCCTGGAAAAATCATCAATGAAAGTCACGAAGTAAAGGTAATTTCCAAAAGAGGGTGTCTCCATAGGACCACAGACATCACTATGTACAAGCTACAATTTCTGTGTAGCCCGAATTGAACCATCTTTTGGAAAGGAGGAACACTGCATTTTGCCCAAAATACACCCTTCACAAACATTTTTTCCAGGTGCCTCAAGTTTGGGCAAAGAGGACACCATTTCAGATTTCTGTAGGCGTAGCAAACTAGCAAAATTCAGATGACCAAAGCGTGCATGCCAAAGCTTTGCATCTATTATAGCCTGAGAGTCATTTACTTCACATGCCAAATCATTTTCAGATCTTTCATAGTCTATGAGCTTATACAGCCCACGATATAAAATGCAAAAAGCAATAATCACATCTCCATTTGACAGATCATGAACTGTACACCTGTTATCAACAAATTTCACAACCAAGCCAATCTTGGCTAATGCAGAAACTGATAACAGGTTCTTTTTTATCCCTGGCACAAATAAAGCATCTGACAAATTGAAAGGACTACCATCAGCAGTAGTCAAAATGATCTTACCAACTCCCATAACAGGATAAGAGGAGTTATTGGCGCATGTAACAGTATTCCCTGTAAGGGCAGGCTCGAGTGAAGAGAAGAAACTGCGCTGCGAGGTAATATGTTTGGTTGCCCCACTGTCAAAATACCAAACATATGAGTCTACTGCAGACATGCACTGCTCATGATAAGATGGGTCAAAACTGCAGACAGTAGTAAACCTATTCTTCTTCCTGCACAAGATTTGCAAACTCTGTTTTTGGTGTAGAGGCCTCTGCAACAACCATTCCAGCCTCTTTCTTCTTTGCCTCTTTAGCAGCCAGTTTTGGAAAGTTCTCTATGATATGATTATTCCTTTTATAGTACTTACAAAACAATTTCTGCTTTTCTGATTTCTTCTCATCTTTATCTTCCTTCTTCGAATTGCAGAATTAGCAGATTTCTGCTTACTAGTTGAAGAGCCCCATTTTCCTTTGCCCTTCTGACTAGCCAGGAAAGCTTGATCTACAACTCGCATAATGGACCTATTTTGCCTGGACTAATCTTCCTGCAATAGAACAGAGACTAACTCCTCAAATGATAAGGCATTCGGATTGCCTTTCATCATGAATCGAAGAGTAGAAGTAAAACTCTGATATGAGTCAAGAAAACCATTCAGAACGGTCTGCACAAGTGAGCTATCTGGTATAACCTCATCAACAAAAATCAACTGTTCCTTCAAATCTTTGATCTTCGTTAGGAAATTGTCCATAGAATCACCTTCATTCATGTGCTCACTCTCCAACTGTTTTCGGAGGTAAGCAACACGAGCCTCATTCCTAGCTTGGTACAATGTGGTAAGTGTATCCCAAGCATCCTTAGCTGTTCTACAAGAGCGAATGTGAGGGATAATGGCACGTTTGACAGATAAAGCTATTAATGCATGTGCATGGGCATCTCTGCCATCCCATCAAATCTGCTCTGCAGTAGGTGCAGCAAAAACAGCAGCACGAACAGGAATCTGCGGAATATCATCTTCGACACCATCTTCATCAACTCCAGCACCTGTATTTGTAGTACCTGTCGTTACAGGTGTAACAGGACATCTTTCAACACCTTGCACAATGTTCCACAATCCTTTTGCAACCAATACATGTCACATCATATAAGCCCATAATGGGTAGTTGGTACCATCCAACTTATCCTCAACAGCCAACATACGGAATACATCACTGCTTTTAGCCATGGCCGGTGACTAAAATACCTTGATGCAAAAAATTGACTGTATCTCAAAAAGTTGAACGGAACTGCCCAAACAAATTCTGCTAGACTTGTAGCAAACTTTGAGACGCTTAAACTGGCGAATAGAAATTGGTATATACCTTTGGCACAAAAAGACGAAATAGCCTGCACAAGCGCTGTGATAGTGCATTCGGAGGCCGAAATGAGCTCACCAAAATTCGTGCGATTCTGAGACTGCAAGTGGAGGAGTGTCGACGGCGCCCTAGATGAAGTGACGACCTGCTCTAATACTAATTGTTGGAGATAGATGTCTTCAGAAGCACGCAAACAGCACAAGGAAGGAGAAGAAGCTTGGAGCACAAACACACAATACTGAATGTATTACTAGAGAATGTACAAAGATAAGTAGCCCATTAGGGCAATCAGCATATATACAAGCCGGGGGAAAAAAACCTCCTAAAGAGGGAAAAAAGTGCCCCGGCGGTCCTAGTGTGTTCACACATATCACTACCTAAATATATCAACAAGAGAAACTTCGTCGACACTTTCCAAAGCTTGGCATTGGACCAAGGAGGTAGTTCAACACAGGGTGGACATTGAGGGGGGGTGCTAGATTTGCTCAATACTCTACCATCAAGTGATAAAAAATGATCCATGGTGCTCTAAGTTGTAAGGCCCCCATTATGAGAGAAGCCATTATGAGAGCCTAGACATCTATAGAACCCTAAATTCCCAATTAGATGAGGTCTATGTGACCATTGATGGTAATAGATGATCTTTGTGAGCCTAGCCATTAGGTTAGGGAGGGCATAAACTTCCGAGCCATTGGGATTCAATTCAAAGCAAAAACAAAGGCCTTGTGGTTCCACATGGTTTCCCCATAGAACCTTAATGGGAGGATTGTAGAGGGGGGCTTGCCCCCTTCTGTGAGGTCTGGGGGCTATCCCCATGGCGGGTAGGGCTGAGATGGTAGGACTTTTGGTCATGAAGATATTTTTGGATTGTATATTTTGCCAAATATTTTGTACCTCCTGACTACATTTATCTATACCGAACTCCCCTTGTAAAAGTTATATAATCATGGCCGAGGTTGAACTTTATAGAGCATTACACACTAGCAAGCCCTTCATCTAGAGTTTGTCTAGATAACCATCTAAGCTCCACATCGGGAGTGCACGGGTGGACAACATCATCGATGTAACTGGATTACTCTTGGCAATCTAAGAATTTGAGTTCTCTATCTCTCAGTCTGCATCTATCTTTGTCTACATTTTTATCTCAACTCTGTCTACCGGCCTATTCCACTGTGCTATTATTTTCTTACAATTACATGGTGATTTGGAAGATCTATACAAGTCTTTGAGGGAGGGATGAAGAGATAGCTAAAGTTTTTTGGTCACACGGCCCTTTAGGCACCCAAAGTGTTCTAGAAGAATGAGTACAAGACTTTGAATGTGATGTGTCTTTTTGTCTAGATGTACATGTTAAAAATCAAACCTTAAATATTAGCTAAAGTCTCAAAGGCATGGATGACAAGTTAACCTATCATTTGGAAACTTCATATCACAAATTTCAGCTACCAAGGAGTTTCCACCACTTTCCTGAGTCATAGCTTACCAAAAAGTTAAGTGGTTGATTAAAAGATTCTTGCAAAATTGTAGGAGAACATTTCGGGAGCCTATATACGTATCAATTCAAGTTGTGTATGGAAATCCACCACTTCTGCTACCTTCCTAAAATATTTTAGAGTGTAAGGAAGTTGCTACATGTAGCCCCCTTTCTCAGTTAGTCATTTTGTTAGCTTATACTTTTGTGTATTTATCTATTGCCCACTACCTCTATATGGAGTGAGCTAGTTTCGAGCACAATATTGTTTTAGTTGTTGCTCCTTCTTTCGGTGTCCATTTGTAGTGATCTCACTTGTATTTGATTGCACATAGAGTCGATAAAGTCTGGGATGTGATTTTTCCATATGTGGGGATGTTCACACAGATTATCTACATAGACCTCTAGATTCCTATGCAAGAGCTCTTTAAAGATGTGACACATGAGCCATTGAAAAGTAGCAAGTGCATTGGTGAGCCCAAATGGCATTAGAAAGAATGCAAACATTCCCAATTCAATAGTGAAGTTTTTCTTAATATTGGTCTTCTAGGATGATGATTACTTGGTTGTAGCCTAAAAATCCATCAAAGAAGCTATAAAATTCCTTGTATGCTACACATTATAACAGATTGTTCTGTGATAAAAAGTAGATAATTATATCTTATGGTAGTTGCATTAACTTTTTTCAAGTTAAAACACACACGTAGTTTGCCATTTGTCTTGCGTACAACCACAATGGGGGATAACCATTTGGTATGCTCAATTTTGTAGATAAATTTGGCTTCTATCAACATGTCAATTTCCTCTTTTATCTTGGCTCCATATGTATCATTGTAAGTGCATGGATTTTGTTTCGTGGGCTTGGCTTCTAAATTCATTGTTGATATATTTCTATAGTGATGTGTTTGAACACAGTTAGGACCACGAAGGCATTTTTTTCCCCTCTTTAGGAGGTATTTCTCCCCTGGCTTGTATATATGCCTATAACCCTAATAGTTCACTTATATTTGAACATTCATTTGGTAATACATTCAGTGTTGTGTGTTGTACTCCAAGCTTCTTCTTCTTCCTTGTGTTGTTTGCATGCTTCCAAAGACCTCAAACTCCAACAATTGGTATTAATGACAGACACCCATCTATTCTGATAGATAGGACCCTATGATAGACACATGTCTATCACGACAGACACCATCTATTGTGACAGACTAAAATTTGCAACAAACAATAGATGATAGACAACAGACAATAGAAACCCATCTATTGTGATAGAAACCTTTTTATCATGACAGATAGGACCCCACAATAGACACCATCCATCACAATAGAAACCATCCATCACAATAGACACCATCTATCATGATAGATTAAAATCCAAATAGATGACAGATCACAGATGATAGACACATGTGTATCATGACAAACATGACCCCATGGAAGATACCGTCTATCGCGAAAGACATCGTCTATCACGACATATTGAAATCCGTGACAAACGACATATGATAGGCAATAGACACCACTCTATCACAATCAATATGACCCCATGATAGACACCCATCTATCATGATAGATAGGAGGCCATGATAGAGGACAGATAGCGTCTATCATGATAAACACCGTCTATTGCGAGAGACACCATCTATCGCGATAGACACCTATCTATCATGGCAGACAACCACGCAGGATAGAGACCATCTATTGTGATAGACACCAGTCTATCATGACAAATAGGTCTATCACGATAGACACCATCTATCGTGATAAACAAACAATTTCGGCAAAAATTAATGTGGTAATTTGTTTAAAAAAATAGGTTTAAAATTTGGCATTTTTCAAGCTCTTTTACCTACACAATTATGGAGGCCTTAAACAAATAAAAATATCTTGAGAGCTTTTGTTTGTCTATTTTATCTCTAGGATCATGAACTGGCATAACTTTTTCATACAAAATCTATTTTTTGAGCCCTAGAATGCGTTGGAAAGATCATTTCAAATCCCACACAACCTCAACTGTTTTTCTTAAGTGATTTTTAGATAGGATAATTTGAAGTTTACCTTCACGTGGGATTAGGAAGCCAAGGGAGCTCTAGAGGGTTTTTCATCAATACAAAGGGGAGGCAAAGGATCTTTAAAAATGCATGAATCAAAATTGTCTATCAATTAAAGTTAAATATTGAGCTAAACTTGGAACTTTTATAGGTCGATTAAGATCTCTTTGAGAGGCCAAAGCAAGGTGTCAGTGTGTGCAAGCTTGGGAACTTGTGTCGTGGGCATTCAAAAGCAATCAAGGGAGAAGCGACTTGAGGTTGGAAGCATGCTTAACCCCTTTGGTCAATTCTCAACTTAGGCTAAAATACAACTGGTGGTATTAACTAATTAGGGTGACAATAAGCATGGCATAAGTACAAGAAAATGCTAATTAATCAAATGCACATACAGTTAAGATATTGTTGTGACAAAACCTAAGCGAAAATAATATAATTTTTTTTTATAAAAGCTTCAAGTACAATAAAAACTCAAGTATTCCTTACGACGCAAACTAGTGGACAAGAAGTGACAATCCAAGTAAAATAAAAAGAACAATTGATTGATACAAAGGGACATCGCAATGTGGTTGTACTTAGGAAATCGGGGTTAATCGATAAGGCTTATGAATCTTAGATCAAATAGACATCTAGGACATGATAGACAAAACATTAGATCTTTTGAGGCTAATGCCAACCATAGAGCTAGATTGTGGGCTCACCAACTCAGTGATTATCCCTATGTGCTGAGTTCATAAACAAGTGACTCAGAGATGTCATATAGCATGGAGAGACTAGCAAGTAGTTCTGGTGTTGCACACTTAGAGAAGTGAGAAGGTCCATATTAAGACTCAATTGGAGTATATTAGGATCAACTAACTAAGTGCTCGTATCTATGATGAGGTTTGAGAAGGTCTATTGTTCAACTTAGGAATCTAGATCAGCTAGTTGGACGTGAACACCCAGTGGTCAAGTTTGAAGAAGGCTCATACTCATACATTGATAAAGAGGGAACCATGTAATGATCATGAGCTTACCTGATAGGATAGATGAATTTGGAATTGTGATTCTAGAAACTGAAATGGAAGACTTAGAACAAGGAACCCTAAGAGGAGACCCTAGGACCCCTAGATGCAAATCAGTCTTGACTAGAAGGATCATCCCAGACTGGAACCCCCTAGATAATAAGAGCATAGAATTATTCTTGAATAGAGAAATAGACGAGGCATTCTAGAGATATAAACCTAACCAGCCTAACAAAGTTGGGACAGTCAACGTATATGAATTTAAAGATCTTGATACACTAGGAAAGGTGGTCTACTTAGACAACACCTCAGAGAGAGTGTTTATGGTATCAAAGCATGGTAGGCATGCTTACACTTGGAAGGGTGAATTTGTATTTCTCCAACCAAGATCAAATGTATATTTTGGCCAACAAGGAGCAGAGACATCCCAAGCTCATGGAACTCAGATGGATAAGAGTAGAGACAAGCCTAAAGTCAGTTTTGCACTTGGAAGAGAAAGAACCAAAGCAGAAATGGGTAGAATGGATAATGAGAGGCATAGAGGCTGAAGACTTCAAAGAGGAATGGATGAGTTTCCCCTGCCAAGACCTAGAGAACATCCTAGGATCTTGAGGCCAACGTAGTTAGTTGTCCATGAAGAACTTCTTTGATGGCACAGGAGACCCATATGACCATGTAGTAGAGTTTAGGCAAGTTTTGAGAGCTAAACAAGTTGAAGACTTGTTCACTCAATACAAATGTTTTGGCCTAACTCTCAAGAACACTATCTTGACTTGGTTTCAATCACTTTGCTAGAGGCAATTTAGAAGCATTGACCAACTATTGGAAGCCTTCATCATCAAATTTGTTGAGAGTGGCATTAGGCACAACACCTCATCTCTAATACGTTGCTTCAAACAAACACCTCAGGAAATAGTTTGGCTTGTAGGAAGACGGTTTAGACAATACTTAGAGAGATTCCATGTTCCAGAGTTACCCATATGAGCCAAACAAGTGGCTTTATTCATAGATGGTTTTTTAAGTACCAAATTGAGATCTTATGTGTACTTGAAGGAACCTAGATCCATAGAACAATGTGGATGCATGTGCTGACATTGAGGATAATCTGGGTGATGAATTAGAGCTTTCAAAAATCTATAAAGATTTAGATAGCTCTATTAGCCTCACTTCCAAACCATCTACATCTATTGAGGAACTTGTAGAGAAGGTAGCTCAGAAGTTAGGAGTCTCGACCAAGCAGAAGCCTAGATTTGTCTCAGTGAAACTATGCTACACTTGTGGAGGAGACCATATGGCTAATGTGTGCCCAATCATGGCTCAACCCCAAGTGAACTCGAATATCCAGTACTACACAATAGAAAGGAGGTATACTAACCATAGTGCATAAGATTGCCCATATCACAAGCAAGTGGTTAGGCAAAAGTATCCACAACAGGGGAGACACCAAAATCAATATCCACCACAACAATATGTTAGGCCCCAACCACCCTATCAAGATCAATAAAGGCCTCAACCAATGTTAGTTCAACAACCCCCAACTCCAGCCAATGTGATCCCAGTGAAGTATGCAGCTCTTGAAGAAAATTTGAATAGATCCCTAGTGCCAACATCACCATTGATTTTAAAAAGTGACCTGGATAATCACAATTTTGACTCCTCTCACGTGAATAGTCCAGTAGCCTATTATATGGAATCGCTAGAGCATAACAAGATTCACCCTCACAAAAATCCTAGCAAACCTAGTGGGGAGCCATAATACGCTAATGTCATGTACACAAATCCTAAATCTAGGCCCCTACCTAGATAGATAAGACCCAAAGCACCTAGAGGACCATGTTTTAGATGTCACGGCGAGGATTTAATTTGTGAATATCCCCACCCACCAACTTCGAGACAATGACATACCATTACAATACAAGGCTTTTGCCCAGAGTGTGGCAAGGAACGTCTCCCAAGAGATTGTCCAAGGAACCCCTCTAGTGAGACCATGGTTACACCCATTAATGAGGTAGGATTAGTGGTGGATTCAAGTTCAAGTAGCATTAATGTGGCTCCTATACAGGCAATCACTAGGGCACAAGCCTTAAAATAGGCTAAACTAGTTGAACAATCAAAGTCAAGTGAATCAAGAGAGCCTAGTAAGAGGAAAAGAAGAACATGGAAGGATACCAAGGAGAAGGCCAATCATAAGTGGGCTAGAAAGTCATTCAAAGTAGAAGAACGCCTAAAAGATGCAAAAATAAAAAATTGCAAACATCGCATCTCAAAACCCCTTGCATGCTGAAAATCCATCCACTCCACTTTATCCCACCCCACCACTCATTATGAATAGATCACAAGCAAGTTTTGTTCTTGCAGATCCGACCCTAGAAGGCTTAGACATGATGTTCAAGGCCTATCAGGCTCAACCTCAAGAAGGGCAAATAGTTGAAACCTAGAGAAGAGTTACCCTAGAACAGATTTAGAGATTGAACAGAAAAAATTTTGCATGAAAATGGTAGAACTAGCTCAGGCTATGGTTGAGTACAATCAGTTGTCCAATCAAACAAATCCTATCAAACCGTTTTTGCATTTCCAAGGCTTACTAGAAAAACCAAACTAGTTGGTAAACAAGTTGTAGGTTTCTTTGCCTCCACAAGCTCAACCATTTGTTGAAAGAGAAAGCTCAACACCAACAAAAGTTTATGTTCTTGATTCCACGGATGCTCGAACACCTCTTTCAATTCAACAGTAATCTCAAGAGTTCATGCGGGAAATACAAGAAGAAAAATGGGCCAAGGAGAAGGGTAATCCCCCTCCTATTCATGAAATTGATGATCTTCATGATCAATTTCCCCAAGACATTCCATCTATTTATAGAGGCCAAGCAGAGCAACAAGAAGACGGAAGATTAGATTTTGAATCTAATTCTTTACAAGATTTTCCACAATTCACAAGCCCATGAGAAACTAAATCTCTTCTAATCAAAGCTCCCACAATACTGATAAGAAATGAAGACTCAGTGGTTACAAGAAACATTGAAGTCGTGATGAACACTATGGTGTAGTGTCATCTCACCTTAGAAGAGTTTCTCAAAGTAAGACCTGAGTTGTCGAAACATGTGGAAAATCAAGTTCCAAAAATTGGTTACAATATGTCAAAAGTAGGCTCTAAGCAAAATTCCTAGAGATACCTCTAGGAAAAATAGGATACATGAGTGAAGGTGAAGAAGGCTTAGATTCAGGTGTTGATGTTGCGATTGCGACCACCTGTTTGTGGAAAAAAAAAAACATGCATTAAGACCAACCAAAATGAAGCTTCAAATGGATGATGACCATATTGAAAGAACTCAAGGATTTCTATAAGGGATAACTCTAACCACATGTGGTATAGAGTTTGAACACACCTTTGCTATATGTGACTTTGGCAAAAATAACATCTATGAAATGATCCTAGGAAGAACCTTCCTATGGAAATTGCAGATAGTACAAGATTGGGGAACCAAATCCTTGTACTTGCAACACTTAAGGATCACAACCAAATTCAATCTAAAGGATTATACCTTCAAGAATGTACCACCCCTACAATGTGAAAGAAAAGTTGGAGAAGCTTGGAGAGGCTTGGAAAGTTGAGTTGTCAAGTGGTGAAGTTGATCCAACAAACCAGCATAGGACCAGCCCTAGCTCTTTGAATATGTAAATGAGACCTTGTGGGTTTGTTTTTAGTGCAATAAAACCCATTAGGTACTTTGTAACATCAAGAAGAACAAGTTGATGCAAAACAGATAACTTGTACCTTGACTAGCTCACAAAAACCTTCGAAAAATGGATGGAAGTTATGACTTCAAACACTGAGAGCAACCAGCACATTAAAAATTGGAAAAATTCCTCTTAAGGGAGTTTTATACATACAATTGGCTTTCTAAAATGCATAAAATACCTAATTTATAACAAATATAAAAGGATCAATCACCTTAACATTGAACTGGTTTCATCCCGATTTTTCAAGGATGTGTAGAGAATGACCCCGAGACTGTAAAACTCAGATTTCTTTGAAAGTAATGAACTAAATGACTTGAAATTTTTTATCCATAAACTAAACAGTTATTAATCTCCAATGAATTCTTAAACACTAGGAATGTATCTTCTCTGAGTTAGATACATCCCTTCATCTTTATGAATCAGTTGCATACCTAGGAAATATGTGAGCTCATCTAAGTCACTGATTTTGAACTCCTCTTGCATGTGTCCCTTTTGATCCTTTGAATGCCATTCAGATCATCACCTATCACAATAATATCTTAGACACACATAGATAGATAACCTCATTGTGATCCCTTTTGATAAATAGATAGATAGACACACATAGATAGATAACCATAGATAGATAACCTCATTGTGATCCCTTTTGATAAATAGAGAAGGATGTGAGTTGCTAGGTTTGAAACCTTGATCTTGAAGGTATGTAACCAACCTGTAGTTCCAAGCTCTAGGAGCTTGTTGTAATCCATACAATGCTCTCTTAAGTACGCAAACATAAGATGTATGATTAGCGTTTTGTTGGTTGTGACATGTATACCTCTTCACTTAAGCAACAATTTAAGAATGCATTTTTCACATCAAGTTGGAGGAGTCTCCAATTTCTTGCAACAGTTACACTTATCAATGTTTTGATTGTAGTCATCTTTGCAACTAGTGAGAATGTTTCCTCATAGTCCATACCATGAGTTTGTGAGCATCCTTTGGCAGCCAATCTTGCCTTGTACTTGCAAAGTGCAAAAAAGAAAGTCCCTAGGGCATCCCAAGTCTCTTGAGATATCTTGCATCCTCTAATATTTCATAATAGAAAATCAGAGATAGATTTGAGTATGTATGACCTTGCTTGAGCATCCCTTTCACACCAAAGTGTGAGCCTATCTGTTTCCTCTTGAGTAGGCCCTCCTTTGGATCTTGGAATAGGCATTGCTTCATCACTTGATACAATCCCATATAGGTTTCTGCCTTGGAAATAAGCCTCCATTCTGATTTTCCAAGTAGTACAATTGTGTCTATAAAGATTCTCAATCATTGACGAAGATCCCATCTCCCATCTTGAAGTTGCTCTAATACCACTAAAAAAAAAATTGGAGAAGCTTGGAGAGGCTTGGAAAGTTGAGTTGTCAATTAATGAAGTTGGTCCAACAAACCAGCATAGGACCAACCGTAGCTCTTTGGATATGTAAAGAAGACCTTCAAGCCTTCTATTTAGTGCAATAAAACCAATAATTACTTTGGAACATCAACAAGAACAAGTTGATGCAAAACAGATAACTTGAACCTTGTCTAGCTCACAAAAACCTTCTAAAAATGGATGGAAATTGTGACTTCAAACACTAAGAGCAGCCATCACAGTAATAATTGAAAAAATTACTCTTAAGGGAGTCACATACATAGGTTTTGCTTGCTAAAATGCATAAAATCCCTAATTTATAACAACTATAGGAGGAGCAATCACCTTAACATTGAACTGGTGTCATCCTGATTTTTCACAGATGTGCAAAGAATGACCGCGAGACTGTAAAACTCAGATTCCCCTGAAATTAATGAACCAAATGACTTGAAAATTTGTACTTGTAAACTAGACATTTATAACTCTCCAATGAATTCTTAAACACTGGAGTTGGAGCTCTATAGAGAGAGCAGCAATCTCTGCAAGTTGACTAAGTATGAGGAAGAAGGAGTAGAGAACAAAAATGGCACCAAGCAATGATCAAAGAGTATATGTATTGCTTCAAATCAACAATCTAATTGATGTAAAAATGTTTTGGAGTCTTTATATAGACTCTTGAGGATATGAACACACGTTTTCTTCATGTATTGAATTCAAAATTAGGCGGGTTTGGTAGTTTAGATTGATTGGAATCTTTTCCTACAATCTAGGAAAAGAGAAAATTGAAGTCACATCTACCTCTTGATTGATTGATTGATAATAAATCTCAACCACTTCTAACTCGTGGATTTTAGGTCTTCTACTCTTTCCTTTTACAAATGTAAATACCTTGAAGCTTACAAGGAATGATCATAAGTGATCAACCAATTAATACAAAGAAAATATGTGCACATAAGTGCTACTCTTCAAGATACATAAATATGGTAGATGGTTCCATACCATCCAAATGATGGATTTGATGTAGAACATATCCTCCTCAAGCATAATGCAAGCTTGATGTTCCAACACAATGGAATCTTATCCATAAGGTGCAAGAAGATTCAATCTCTATGCATTCTATAAGTTCTTCTAATCCATCTTGGATGCATGAAGATACTCACTTCATGATGTGCAAGCTTGCAAAGGAAGAGGAAAGACACCTAAAAGCAAGAGAAGAAAGAACTTCTCAAGGAGCGAGATTGGTTAGAGACCCAGCCTACACACCGATGATCTTTCCAAATGAGGAATTTAAGCCTCATGGTTGGGCGGAAATCTTAGCCAGCATGGATATCGCTATCAATGAAGAACAGTGGATGCCTCATTGTGATAAGGAAGGATATGATATCTCTTTGTTCATGTGTGAACCCTTTCTAGAAGATTGTGACTCTAATGAGGTCGTAGAAGAAGAAGGGGATGGCAACGATCTAGAGTCCATGGTGATGGATAGTTGCTTTGACTCAGAGGAGCACTATCTAGAAAATGTAGGAGTATTTACCCAAAAAGAAGAAGAACCTCTCACAAGCATTAAAACTATAAATTCAAGGGACGAAATTGAAGGTAGTCAAAAGAAAAAGAAAAGAAAAGGAGTGAAACAAGTAGAGGAGGAATCATTGTTCGAAGTACCATAGAATTTCAAGAAATATGAAGTTGCATATCGCAAAATTTTGGTACGAATGCCTAAGAGAGAGGCCATCATAGGAGAAGCATATGATAATAAAGAAAAGACCAAAAAAATTATAGTAACCATTGAAGAGAACAAAGAGTGATGTACGTACATAGGAGAAGACCTAAGTGAAGAAGAAGTAGTAGAGATTGTAGCTTTATTAAGGGAATATAGGGATGTGTTTGCATGGACCTATAGAGACCTGAAGGGGGTAGATCCAGAAATATGCTCTCATATGATCCCCATGATGATTGATGCCAAGCCCACCAAACCCTACACATATAATGACACTTATGCAGCCAAAATAAAAGAAGAAATCGACACATTGATTGAAGCTAGATTTATCTATGAGATTGAGCATAGTGAATGGGTGTCCCCCATCGTAGTGGTTCCCAAGAAGAACGGAAAGTTGCGAGTGCGTATTAACCTTAAAAACATTAATGCCACTACCTATTTATAGATTACTTTTACACTAATCCAAATATAGAGTTGAGCTAGCATACATCTACCTTGTTATCTCTTGATCTAGCATTTTTCTATACTTCCATCTAAGCTCCAATTGTGGGAGTGCACAAGTGGACAATGCCATCATTGTAGCTTGCTTATCATAATAAATTATTTTATTCCTTGCATTATCTCTTTTTTCTGTTGGTTTTTGAGCTAGAGTATGGCTTATTGTATCATGTCATATTTTCTTTCACTGTCTTGTTTGTCTTTCCATAAGTATCTATGTGGTTTTCTCCTTTTTTTTCATCCATACTCATTTAATCATCACATTATTTTCTACATGTTTGATTGTTTTGCTCTGATTTTTGCCATAACCAATTCCTACACTTACACACTAGAGCCCTTCATTACAACTTGCAACTTTTGTGCTAGAGATGATCTAACAAAATTCACGTGTGATTTTCACTCTACTAGCATGTATATTCTTCTCATGATCTTCTATGCCAAGACTTATCAAGGTCTCTAACTCCTTTGAATTCTTGTTTTTAGGGTTTGATTTGAGTGCACATAATTTTCATGGAGCAAGTGATGTTCACTTTTTGGTTCAATCTTTGTTCTTGCTCCTCGGCTAAGCCAATAGGCTCCTTTGGATCTATTTCCAACGTGAATTTCTTTGTTTTCTCAACCCTACCTTGGGGCTCTACTATTCTACTTTAGCATTTCCTTTTCCACTTATTTATATAATTGGTGGCTTGTCATGTTTGAATTCCTCTCCCTTCTCTTTTGTTACTTGATTCTAGACTTCTTGCCCCATGAAAGCCCTAAATGTTTCTTCCATAACTCTTGTATTAACATGAGGAACTTATGGCTCTAACATAGCTTGTGCTAATTCTACAATTGTCCTACATAACTAAAGTCTTTTAGCTTCTAATTTCATCCTAGGATAGGTTTTACCATGTTTCTCTAAAGTCGATCCATCTTTAATCCTAGCCTAATATGCTTTCATTATTGTGTCTACTTACTTAGGTAAGGATTTGAGCCTAGTACCCTATGTTTTGGTTCTTTTTCCTTATCCTAGAAATATTCTACCATTATTGTCTTTCGGATTTATTTTGAGGCTTTCTAGGTTCTCCAAGCCATGAAAACCTTCTACTATATGGGCCTAGGAAGTGACTTACTACCAACATGTTATGTTGAGAGTAAAGAAGATGAATCTATGTACTTCACATGACTTCAAAAATAAACAAGGCACTTAAGTTCAAAGCTAGAGATAAAGTCAAGATCAATAATATGAAGAATGCCCACAAGCAAATGCAAAGGATCTTTAAGATGTAAAAAGACATTCAACATAGAGAAGTAGAGTTGGCATTGAAGCTCTTCCCCTAGTACTTGTGTGCTCCACAAATTGTCCAATACACACTACTAGACAATCAAGTCTTATACCTGAGGATTCTCTCAAGCTTTAAAGGCTCATCCATTTAACTTTGCACCATACATTGCATAATAATTGAATGAGACTAGCAGCACTAGACAAAAAAGCACTTCTTGAACAGAAAGTTAGGCTTGACAAGAATTCTATACCAGGCTTTAAATATGGAAGATGTATGATTTCCCGTCTTCACTACTACAATGATGGATCAGTATAAACAAGCAGTCTACAAGGTCGTCCCTCCAAAGAAAGGAGGAGGACCAAGGGCAATGAGGGGACAACAAACCATGGAGATGTTAGTAAAGAATCATTGGGACATGTCAATCAATGAAGAGGAAGAGATTGAAGCACAACACCAACAAGCCCAAGATCAAATACAAGCACACAAAAGGAAGGCACCCAATTAACCAAAACCAATTAGTATAGTTAACTTCCATCACAAAATAGCAAAAGAAAAGCATATGAAGAATGGTATCAAAGGCTCTTAGAAGAGTTCAATAAAGTCAATACATGGACAAAGAAACTACTTAAGGAGTATAAGGAAATTATGGAAAAAATCATCAACGCAAAGATTGAAAAGGAAGCCCCTCCTTGAGAACAAGGCCTACAAGAGAGATTCAATAAATTGCAAACAAAGAAAAACAAAATCAAGGTAACGGCTTAATCGAAAAAGAATAAAGAAAAGGGAAAAGATGAGGGTAAAGATGTTAAGAAAAATGCAAATGTATAAAGTCCAAAAGATGGAATCCCCCAAGAAAAGGAAAAAGAAAACAAGGAAAGACGTGGAACTGGAGGAAGAAGCCTTTGGCGGATCTCATCATTTTGCATCGAAGGAAACTCGTATCCCATGGTACAAAAAAAAATGAAGGAAACTCGCATCTCATGGTACGTGGAACTGGAGAAAGAAGCCTTGGCGGATCTCATCATTTTGCATAGAAGGAAACTCGTATCCCATGGTGAATGAGACCGGACTAGAGCAAGAAATATTAAAGGATTATAATTTTGCGAATGATTTTAATGACATTTTTATAGATATTCCTTTGACAAACCCCAAGCATACTCAAGAAGAAGAGGACCTGCAAAGGCAAGGAGAGGCTGAGAAGGGGTCTAGAGTGGACAGGAGTACAGGCTGAGCTTGTAAGGACGATTGCAAGAAAAAGCACGAAGGACATGGAAATGGAAGACATCTTCATTGCCACAGTCATTGATATTTACAAATAGCATATCAACCAGGTGTTTGTAGTAAAACTACAGGGTATAGAAGAAGTGTCCAACAAATCCACTAAAGAGATGAGTCTACCTACATATTTGGAAATAAGCATTAGATCCTTCTACAAACCGGCTCAACAAATGATATTATCTAGAATTCAGACAAATTACCATGGATGAGCACACCAAGAAAAATGGAAAAATGGAAGGCGACTTAGTTATGGAACGAGCAGTTGTTGAAAAAAACAACACAGAAATCGTAGGTATGTAGCAGAAAAAACCGAAAAAAAAAAAAAAAAACTTTCACAATGAGAAGTGATTGAAAAGTTGGGAAATAAGAATAAGATTTGTGGAAAGATCCCTGAAGCGACTGAAGGAATATAATGGTGAACTTCTACAACTAATTTCAGATCAACGATCCACATGAAGGACTGGCATATCCGACATTCAAGTTAAAGCTTTGATCATACAGAATGGCGACCTAAAGATGGAGCAAAGAGCAATAAAAGAGTAGTTAGACAAATTGACTATCGAGGTTGAGATTCTGAAAACTGAACGAGAAAAGTGACTGGAGAAAAGTACTCAACTAGAGTAAATGATACTATATGGGCATGAACAACACCAGTACGCAAGTTCTGATAGAAAACTACCATGATTTTTCATTGTTTTTTTTAGTGTTCAGATTTTCAAAATCTCTCTACCAATTGTTTGATAATTATAGAAAAAAAATCTGCCATCATGATAATTTTCCTGCATACTACGACTAATCAAGAATCATAGGTAATAGCATATCAATTACACCATTACAAAATTTAGCAAAATAAGAGTATTTTAAAAGACATTATAGTGTCCTAAGACACTTATGTACTTTAACAAAACGACTGTTAAGTATTCATTGCCCTTCCAAGCTTTGACCTCTGTTTCCACAGAGACACATATTGCTTATAAATCCGAACCTTTTATTTACAAACTCCAGTTCTATGCCCCAGCTCCAATAACCCTTGTTTGTAGGGGCAACCTCAGACACAACAAACACAACATTATTAAAACCACCATTGTCACGGGCATAACCTTTGTCATTCATCATCCTCCCCATCAGAAGTCTCTCTCACATTTACAGAGTAAAAAAAAAAGATACTGCAAGCACAGATCAACAGGCAGAGAAGATCAGATAAGCACAATTATACCAAGAAAAGCAGGTCTATCTATGACTAAATTTTTCACTCAAATCATCTATCCAACCCAAATGAGCTAAATATTCACAGATTAAAACAGCATCAACAACCCAATTGTGGAAGCTGAATATCTCACCATTCTCAAAAGCAGCATTCAAGTGGATACATTAGCAAGAAACATCAATATTTCATGCTGATCCTGGAATAAACAGGCAGAAAGTTCCAAAAACACATGTTCCATTAAAAATCATAATGTCAGTATTAAAATATGACATAAGAATTCAAACACTGTCCGTGCGCCATAGGTGAATTGGTTGGACTTTCACCTCTTGAGGGAGAGGTCATGGATTCGACCCTCCCTTCGGGCTGCTGGACATTGTATGGGCATTAAGCCAGCCTAATCTCAGTTGTACCACCTTTGGGCTGCTAAAACCAGTGTCTTCAGGCAGTCCTTTCCAAGTGCTGCCTTCGGCAGTCTTAACCCCTGGTTTTTGGGATATGGGGGGTCCCATGGGTACTATGCCCTTCACTGCAAAGTTGTTCTTTCAATCTAAATCAAGCAAGGGAAATTAAGCTTTGGCCGACTTCCTCTTTTAAAAAAAAAAGAATACGAACACTATTTCTAATTCACAAAACTGAAATCAGCGAACTTTGAAGATGTTCCTTTTCATTCACTAGGGAACCACTGAGAATCATGTTTGTCATTCAAAGCTGCCCCAGCTCTTACATCTTTTCTCAAAAGAATACTATACATTTTGCAACTGGATGAAATTAACATCATAATATGAGTATGTTTCTAGAGAGAAAATGAATCCTCTCATCCCACAAGTGAGAAGAATCTATGTCACTGACGTCTATTAGGTAGCCAACGAGAAGCATGGGGCAGATGCACTTACCTATTGGAGGCAAGTGGTCTTTCAAATAGAAGTAATAAATGCACAAACCTGGAAATTTCATAAAGCCTAATCTTCATGGAAATAAATTTCATTTTTTTGCTTTGACTTGCTGCATTGAGTGGTTTATTTGTTAGTATTTCACAGAAACAAAACATCTGGCAAAGCAAAATATGTTTTATTGTACTAAACTCATAGCATGCGAGATAACTGAGCAGATCTGCACCATTTTAGGCATCCTATATTAATACAACACTGTCCATATGAAACTTCATCTAAACCTTACATTACCGCGATGTACATACACATTCTTGGCTATAAAAACATAAGAAAACTGATAAAGATGATCAGAAAAACGAACACCCATAAAACATTAGAATATTATTCCCACAACAATCTCCGCTAGGAACAAGCTTAGAAGGCTATATCCTCAATCACAGAAGCAAAGAGCCTCACTGCAGAATAACAAAACAGGCGGCAAAAATCTTGCTGTCGTGTAAACTTCTGTTGAGATAAAAAATGGGAAAAAGATATTATTCAGTTATACTGAGCTGAAGATAATGCTGCTTTGTGGAATTAAATGCCAAATTACTAGACACTGGATTCAAAATTCTAGGAGGATCCACAAAAGCAATTTAAAAATCCAAGGAGAGCAAAAGAAGAGATTGGTCTCTCAATAGATTGAAAGAAAGAAAATAGGACCAAAGCTGGCCTAGTCCTATCTTGAGCTGAGATTTGGCACAAACTTAGTAAGAATACCATTACATGCACATTTAAAGGTGGGTTGTAATGACACCGTGGCATGATTACAAAATTTTCACTATGGAATATCTTGGATTATGGAGGACAATATCAAGTGGAACCTCGTCTTTTCGTAGCTTATATCATCATGCCAAAGAGCATACCTCTGTACACAAAACTCCACCAGAATAACCAACATGATACATTGAAGTTGCATCTCTTGGCAGGCGTTTACACTGAATTAGAAGTCTAGACCATGCTCCCGAGCTGAATCTGCAAGAGCTTTAATTCTACCGTGATAAACAAAGCCTCCTCTATCAAAGGCAACCTTTGATATTCCTTTGGCAAGACATGCTTTAGCAACTTCTTCACCCACTTTCTTTGCGGCCTCCTGGAGAATGATTGAACAGAGGAAAACGAATCATTGGCCGAGAATTGGCACCACATAACAATGCTTAATCACTTACATGAAGAGTCTCCCAGACAAAACCATTACATGATCACAGCCTGTATGCTAGAAATATCGATAAAACATACATAATGAATTACCAGCGTAGGCCCTGATGTTAGTTCAAGCTCTTCTCGCATAGACTTCTGGATAGTGGATGCCGAAGCTAAAGTAAAACCTTTTGTATCATCAATAACCTGAGCATACATGTGCTGGTTCGACCGGAAAACTGCAAGGCGTGGTCTCTCAGATGTTCCACTTAGCTTCAACAAAAGTCGAAAATTGCATCTCGTGTCAGACAACTGCCATCAAATGATCCAAAACAGACAGGATGCCTAACTACGCAGAGCCCATTTCCTGAGGCTCAGCTTGTACGATGCAATAGTTTTTATTCCCCGAGAAATATAATGGACCATCAGAGGCAGTATCCATTCATGCACATTTTCCAATTGCGCTTACACACATGTTTCTGCAGTGCCAATGCAACCATATAGAAATGAAGACCCTCCCGCGTCCCCCTAAAAACTCATATAAGAAAACACATTGCCGAAGAACAACTTTCATACGTCTAACCTTCTTTCGAATGCGGGTGTGACGAATCTGGATAGTCTCCCTACGGCTCGGCTGTTTCTTGGCCTCAATACTCTGCAAAAAACAGGGAGCTGCAAATAAAAGAGAGAAACAACATTCAGGAAAAACTAGAAGGAGGAAAACAAGAAGACAGAAAAGACATGTAGACAGATTACTTTGCCGAGAAGAAAGCGGAAACACCGACGTCGAGGAAGCTTTCAACGCAGGGTCGGACAGAACAGCAGCAAAGCTGAGGTTCACCCCCACGTTCGTTGTCGCCATTACCATTCCTTGAAGATGGAGAGCAGAGAAACCTCAAATGAGGATAAGCTTACAGTCAATGAGAAGATGAGGAAGAAGGAAGGAAGCTTTTTTCCTCATTTCTTTTTTGATTTCAGGGCTTAAAAAAGAGGGAGGGATACAGCCAACAATGTAAGCTTTAAGAGCTCTTTGTACAATTAATTTTCGTATAGGCCTCGGCCTAACTTCCTCTAAGGGACAAATCAATTCGAAGCAAATCCTATTGGTTGAAGCGATCCGTTGTTCCTCAGCATTGTAGAATGCCATTAGAAGAGATACCCTCTCGAAGAAATCCGGAAAGAGAGGTGTGCCACCAACTTTGGTAGCTCTTCTAAAGAATGGTCGATTGAAAAATCTTCTTTTCTTTTAGGCAAAATAATTTCTAATTATAAGAAGCCTCCGCCTTTTGGACATCACAGAGTGTTTTTTCTCGAGAGCAACAAAATTAAAAGCAAGTGAGCCCCCATGAAGGGGACGAAAGAGTTATCAACCTTCTTTGTAATGTTTTCTAGCAAGTTTTAAGCAACCCTTGCTTTGTGGGATTCAAGGGATTCCATGGGTGCTAAGCCAGTTCACTTGTACAGTTGTTATTTCTATTAATTAAAGTTTGAGAGAGTAAGCTATTGTCGAACTTCCTTTTTGAAAAAAAAAACTTCCTCTATAAAATTAATTTTTCTATTGATGAACAAATTGTATTAGAAAGAGAATTTTGTATCAAACGTGGTGTATCCCGTCCTTAAAAAACAATATCCAAAGGCTCTCATCTTTTGGATGGGGATTATATATAGATACAACCTAGAAAATAAAGAGGCTCTCATCTTTTGGATGGGGATTATATATAGATACAACCTAGAAAATAAAGAGAATGCTCTCTTCTTTTGGATTGGGATCCAAAATATATACAATCTGTGAAAGAGAAATTTACAAACATATTTTTACTTTTATATTTTCTTATTTATTTGGAGAAATAAGGATGTTGTTCAAGCATAGAATTATCGAGCTCTCATAAGAATTAACCACGTTATTGTATCCATATTCTTCCATATGGCTTTTCCTATTAAGACAATCAAAATCCATGTCAAACATTCAATGAACTATCATAAGAGCTCTTGGTTTTGAGAGATATTATTTTCGAGTTTTAACATATTTTGCCGAATTCTCTCCACTCCCTTCACATGCTTTTGTTGATATATTTAGGTAGTGACGCTGGGGTACTTTTTTCCCTCTTTAGGAGGTTTTTTTCCCTCTCTAGTAATACATTCAGTATTGTGTGTTGTGCTCCAAGCTTCTTCTTCTTCCTTGTGATGTTCCCGTGCTTCCGTAGACGGCTAACTCCAACAATTGGTATCAGAGCAGGTCGTCGCTTCATCTAGGGCACCGTCGACACTCCTCCAGTTGTAGTCTCAGAATTGCACGAATTTTGATGAGCATACTCAACCTGTTTTCGAGATCAAAACTACTTCGTTCTGTGTGCCGAAATCGCGATGTGAGCTCGTTTCGGCCTCCGAATGCACTATCGCAGTGCTTGTGCAGACTATTTCGTCTTTTTGTGCCAAAGGTACATACCAGTTTCTGTTCGCCAGTATAAACGTCTCGAAGTCTGCTACAAGTCTAGCAGAATTCGTCTGGGCAATTCTGTTCAACTTTTTGAGATACAGTCAATTTTTTGCATCAAGGTATTTTAGTCACCGGCCATGGCTGAAAGCAGTGATGTATTCTATATGTTGGCTGTTGAGGATAAGTTGGATGGTACCAACTACCCGTTATGGGCTTATATGATGCGACATGTGTTGGTCGCAAAAGGACTATGTAACATTGTGCAGGGTGTCGAAAAACATCCTATCACACCTGCAACTGTTACAACTGCAGGTACTGAAGCTGATGCAGAAGGTGTCGAAGATGATGATATTCTGCCTATTCCTGTTCGTGCTACAGTTTCTGCTGTACCTACTGCAGAGAAGAATCGCTGGGATGGCAGAGATGCCCAGGCACATGCATTGATAGCTTTGTTTGTCAAACGTGCCATTATTCCTCACATTCACTCTTGCAGAATAGCTAAGGATGCTTGGGATACACTTACCACATTGTACCAAGCTAGGAATGAGGCTCGTGTTGCTTACCTCCAAAAACAGTTGGAGAGTGAGCACATGAATGAAGGTGATTCAATGGCAGTTTCCTAACAAGATCAAAGACTTGAAGGAACCGTTGATTTCTGATGATGAGGTTATACCAGATAGCTCACTTGTGCAGACCGTTTTGAATGGTCTTCCTAATTCATATCACAGTTTTGCTTCTACTCTTGAGTTGATGATGAAAGGCAATCCAAATGCCTTGTCATTTGAGGAGTTAGTCTTTGTTCTCTTGCAGGAAGATCAGTCTATGCAGAACAGGTCCATTATGCGAGTTGCAGATCAAGCTTTCCTAGCTAGTCAGAAGGGCAAAGGATAATGGAGCTCTTCAATTAGTAAGCAGTAATCTGCTAATTCTGCACAATCGAAGAGGGAAGACAAAGATGAAAAGAAATCAGAAAAGCAGAAATTGTTTTGCAAGTACTGTAAAGGAACTGATCATATCATAAAGAACTGTCCTAAACTGGCTGCAAAAGAGGCAGGAATGGTTGTTACAGAGGCCTCTACTCCAAAAATAGAGTCCGCTAATCTTGTGCAGGAAGAAGAATGGGTGTTTACTACTGTTTACAGTTTTGACCCATCTTCTCATGAGCAGTGCATGTCTGCAGTAGACTCAGATGTTTGGTACTTTTACAGTGGGGCAACCAAACATATTACCTCGAAGCGCAGTTTTTTCTCTTCACTCAAGCCTGCCCCTATAGGAAATACTGTTACATGCGCCAACAGCTCCTCTTATCCTATTATGGGAGTTGGAAAGATCATTTTGACTACTGCTGATGTTAGTTCTTTCACTTTATCACATGCTTTGTTTGTGCCAGGAATCAATAAAAATCTGTTATTAGCTTCTACATTAGCCAAGATTGGCTTGATTGTGAAATTTGTTGATGACAGGTGTACAGTTCATGATCTATCAAATGGCGATGTGATTATTGCTTCTGGCATTTTATGTCGTGGGTTTTATAAGCTCATAGACTATGAAAGATCTGTAAATGATTTGGCATGTGGAGTAAATGATTCTCAGGCTATGTCAGATGCAAATCTTTGGCATGCATGCTTTGGTCATCTAAATTTTGCTAGTTTGCTATGCCTGCAGAAATATGAAATGGTGTCCTCTTTGCCCAAACTTGAGGCACCTGGAAAACATGTTTGTGAAAGCTGTATTTTGGGCAAAATGCAACGTTCTTCCTTTCCAAAAGATGGTTCAGTTCGGGCTACTCAAAAATTGCAGCTTGTACATAGTGATGTTTGTGGTCCTATGCAGACACCTTCTTTTGGGAATTATCTTTACTTCGTGACTTTCATCGATGATTTTTCCAGGCATGCATGGGTATATCCATTGAAGGCAAAGTTCGAAGTGTTCATGTGCTTCAAACAGTTTTTGGTTTTGGCTAAAAATTTGTCAGCATGTAAAATGGGCACCCTCCGTTATGATCGGGAGGGGAGGGGGGATATATGTCTTCTTATTTTAATGCATTCCTGGCTGAACGTGGGATAAAACACCAGTGTACGGTGCCGTATACACCTCAACAGAATGGAGTTGCTGAACGAAAGAACAGGTCACTCATGGAGATGGCGAGGTGTAAAGAGTCACGCTTTACCACATAGTTTCTGGCTTGAGGCTTTCATGTGTGCAGCATATGTACTTAACAGGTGTCCCACTAAAGCACTGCAATCTATCACTCCATATGAGGCTTGGCATGATCGCAAGCCATCTCTTTCTCATCTGCGTGTTTTTGGTTGTTTGGCATATGCATTAGTACCTGAACAACATCGCAAAAAACTGCATGATAAAGCAGTAAAATGTATTTTTGTTGGGTACAGTTCTGAAAGTAAAGGCTATCGTCTATATCATCCACAGACTAAACACATTCTGGTTAGCCGTGATGTTGTTTCTGTGGAAGATGTTATTCAGTCATTGCTTTCATGTACTAAGGAGACATCTGTTAGCTCCAAAGACATGTATGATACTTTGCTGCCTCTTTTTACAGGTGGACAGTCTAGTGCTGGTCCTAATGAGGCAACTTCTCAGCCTTTGTAGGTTTCATGTGATGATGAAGATCATTCCATTTGTGATGCAGATTTACGGGATGCATTTATTGATGGGAGAGCTGATATTGAGAAGGCAAGAACTATGCCAAAATGGTTGTTGCAGACCTTGCGTGACAGCAAATTAGATGCAGCTCTGTCATATCGTACTCGATCAGGCTCTCATAGTGCCTCTTTTGCATCACATTGTTATGCTATGGCTTCATCTAGTCTCTGTGATGAGAATGAGCCCGTTTCATTTGATGAAACACAAAATTCAGAAAATTGAATGGCTGCTATGCAATCTGAATATGATGCTATAATGAAGAATCGTACTTGGTCTTTGTGTGACTTGCCTCCTGGCAAGAAGGCCATTGGGACTAAGTGGGTATACAAGCTGAAGCGTAAGCCTGATGGTACAGTTGACAAGTATAAGGCTAGGCTTGTTGTCAAGGGTTATGCACAAGAAAAAGGCATTGATTTTGATGAAACCTTTGCTCCTACTTGTCGTATGACTACTGTTCGTAGCATCTGTGCACTTGCAGCCCATCATGGTTGGAATGTACATCAGTTGGACATTAAAATTGCATTTTTGAATGGTGACTTGCATGAAGAAGTGTATGTTTTTTAGCCCTATGGCTTTGTGCAGAAAGGGCATGAAAACCAGGTGTGCAGGTTAAAGAAGGCATTATATGGTTTAAAGCAAGCACCACGTGCTTGGTATGAGAAGATACATGCCTATCTGATTGCACATGGTTTTGAGAACAGCCCAATTGAAAGCACCTTATATGTTAAGCATGCTAATGATGTACTTTTGGTCATTGTGGTTTATGTTGATGAGATGCTGCTCACTGGTTCCATGAGAGGCATATTGCTGATTTTAAGGCTGATTTACATGCCTCATTTGAGAGGTCTAATTTGGGGCATTTGCATCATTATTTGGGCATTCAGTTTATGCACGTTGATAATGGAATGGCTTTGTGTCAAATGAAATATATTGACACATTATTGCAGTGTTTTGGCCTTGAAGACTGTAAACCTATTGCCACTCCTATGGAAACAGGTTTACGACTGAGTCTTCATGATGCTGGAGATGCATTTGATGCTATTCTCTATCAGAATGCTATTGGATGCTTGATTTACTTATGCATTACTCGGCCAGATATTCAGTTTACTGTCTTACAGATGAGCAGGTTTGTGCATTGCTCAGGAGTGAAGCATTGGCAGGCAGTTAAGCGCATCTTTCGCTACTTGAGTGGTACCCGACTACTTGGTTTTTTTTATCCCAAGGGGGGATCACTACCGCCAGATTTGCATGCTTTTTCTGACTCTAATTGGGCTAGTTGCTATGACACGTGTGTCCACTAGTGGCTTTTGCTTCATGCTTGGTAGCTCATGTATATCTTGGTTGAGCAAGAAGCAGCCTACTGTGGCCACTTCCAGTTGTGAGGCTGAGTATAGGTCAGCTTTCACAATGACTATTGAGTGTGTGTGGCTCAGACGCCTTATGGCTGATTTGGGTGTTGGTTAGTCTTCTGCCACCACCATCTTCACTGACAGTCAGAGCGCATTGGCTGTTGCGAGGAACTCTGTGCTCCATGCTCGCACTAAGCACATTGAGGTGCATTATCATTATGTCAAGGAGAGGTTCTTTGTTGGGGAGATCAGCTTAGCATATGTGCCCACGTAGAAGAACATTGCAGACCTTTTCATGAAGGCTCTGCCTAGGGAGAAGTTTGAAGCTTTCCGCAAAGCTTTGGTCTTACTTCCTTTTGTGGAGTGATCTCCACATAGCTTGGCACTTCCTTATACATGAGTGCCAGCTACTTGTTCACCGCATCACTCCCAGGGGAGATTTGTTGATATATTTAGGTAGTGATGTGTGTGAACACTCTAGGACCGTCGGAGTTCTTTTTCCCTTTTTAGGAGGTTTTTTCCCCCCGGCTTGTATATATGCATATTGCCCTAATGGGCTACTTATCTTTGTACATTCTCTAGTAATACATTCAGTATTGTGTGTTGTGCTCCAAGCTTCTTCTTCTTCTTCCTTGTGTTGTTCCCGTGCTTCCGCAGACGTCTAACTCCAACAGCTTTCACATGTACTTGTTTCCTATTGCATTGCCTATCTTTGAACTTCTCTTATGTAATCATTTCTCTTATTTTCAAGCTCTATTTTGCAAGTTATGCATGGTGTTGCAATTAATTCATGGATTTTTAGCTCAAATTTACTCTTTGTGTGAATCTACATTGCACTTTTGCTCACATAACTTGCATTTATTGAGATTATCTTTGTCTAGGGCTATCATAGGCATGATTTGGTCAAGAAATGAGTGAGTTATGACCATTGAAGTGATTTGTTTGGCATCGATCACCTATGTGCAATCAACCTTGCCATTGATTATCTAATTAAAGGTCCACTAATCTTGTGATCGGAAGTCCATTGATCGTGCAATTAGGTCCAATGATCATGCAATGGAGATCCATTGGTCATGTGATTGGAGGCTCTTTGATCATGTGATTGGGGAATGAGTGACCATGTGATCTTTTGACTTGGGATTGTGTGCACTTGAGGTTGATTCTTGTTTTGATAGAGATGCACATGGAACTTGACAAGAAGAAATCCATCTTGTCTCCTTATTGTTAGCGATTGCAACTATATATTTTGAACCTATAGATAAGTGCTACTACCACAATGTATACACTTTTTGGTGTCATTGCCACGGAGAGATGTCCATGTTTATGTAACTTGCATTGTTGTAAAATACTCCACGCTCATGAGAGAATGACCAAGAACTCATCACCCAACCATCTATTATATAGCCTTGAACTTGAGGGTTCTTTATTTAGCACGCGTGCACATGTGTGCCATGTGTCTCAAATCTGCTCTAGCTAACTCAATTTCACTTGAGCATACGCTTAAAGAAGGATTAAAATCTCTTTGGGAAAAACCCTCTCCCCATGCTTCCCATGGGAGTTGAGCCCAATACTTCCTCCTTCCCATCCATGAGATTTAAACACTAGGTTCAGCTTCTTATTTGTCTAGGAATTATATAATTTAAGTCTCTACTTATTTTTTAGTCTTTCCAAGTCTTATTTTATAACATTCTCCCCCTCCCCCCTTGAAGAAAATTTTCATCCATGAAAATATGCTTCAAGTTATAGGCTATATAACAACTTTCCTCGCATGGTCCAAATTGAGGAGCATGGTTGTCATCTCTCCAATTCACCTCTTTAACCATAAGGGGATCATATCTTGGATCTAAAAAGATGGGAACCTATGTGTGTTCACAAGTCCAAGGTTTTTGAGAAGCAGGAAAGATCTGAAACTCTATGTAACTGATTCAAACTTCTAAGACACTAAACTGATTCTAGTTGTGAGAATCAAAGCTTTAAATCTTCATAAATCTATTCAAGTCAAGATTTTTAAGCACTTTATCTACCTTTATGAGAATAAAATGGGATTCTAAAAAAAAAATCATTTGAGTAAAGTTAAAGCATCATGAAACCACTAAACTTTGTGTGGTACCAAACATCGATTTCTCAAGCCACCAAGATTATATTGATGGTGTTTCTCCTTTACTCAAAAACATTAATGCTTCAACTAATTCAACTACTAAGCAACTTTCCTTTACACAATCCCTTGAGACTCCTTATTAGAATGCAATTTTGATGTATTTTTGAAGTGGTGTGGTTGCAATGCACCACAATGGATTCCCCTCCATGTGCGCTTCATGATGATAGCATCACAGTGGAAAATTGACCTTTGGATGCCCCACATAGTACTCCATAGTAGACCTGCACAATACATAGAAACCACATAGTACATAGAGAGCATGAACACACCCTAGGTTTTACAAATGTGGTCGAACCTCTAGTCTATGTTTGACTAGGCCACTATATGTTTTATATACAAAAGTGTTTGATGGGCATTCGACCTTTCACATGGACACTAATGATAACAATCTCCCACTAAAGGCCAATATGGCCAAAGTTACTAGAAGAGAAAAAATAAAGAATGATAAAGAATACCTAAGTGTAAGTATACAAGCTATACCTCCCACTAGATGGGCATAAGTAACTATGCAAGATCAAGAATCAAGTAACCCCCATCAAGTGATAACAATTTCCAAAGCTATAATGTGGTAGAGCTTTGGTCAAAGCATCTACAACATTATCTAGAGCATGAACCTTCTCAAAAATAATGTGCTTAGTGGCTAAGTAATCTCTAATGAAGTAATACCTTGCCTCAATGTGGTTCATCTTTGCATGATAGAACGGATTCTTAACCCAAGAAATGGCACTCTGACTATCACTAAGCAAATGTATCATCAGATAAGGAGCTCCATTTCAATTTACATTACAAGAAAAAGTGATATTTCTACTTTTATTGCATATAATAGTGAATGCATGCAAGTGTTCATTAATGAGTATGAACATAACTTCAAAATCTTCACAGTAAAAGAAGGAGAAATAGAAGATATAGATGTAATCTCGATAGTAATGAGAATATTGACCTATCTATTAGATATGTTCAATACTCCACCCTCAAGTGACCACAAATCATCCATGGTGCTCTAACTTATAAGGCTCCCATTATGAGGAGAAGCCATTGTGAGAGCCAGTGTATTTGTGGAACCCTAATTTCTAAGTTAGATGAGGTCTATGTGTGACGGTTGATGGTTAGAGATGATCTTTGTGAGCTTAGCCATTAGGTTAGGTAGGGCAAAAACTTTTGGTTCATTGGGTTGCCATTCAAGATGAAAATAAAGACCCTGTGGTGTTGCACAGTTTCCCCATAGAACCTTAATGGGGGGAGTGCAAAGAGGGGCTTGCCCCATTCCGGTTGTGGAGATATTGTCAGATTGTATATTCTATCGACTATTTTGTATCTCTTGATTGCATTTATCTATATCGACTCTCCTTGTAAAAGCTATATAAGCATGGCCCAAGTTGAGTTTTACATAGCATTGCGCACTAGTAAGCCCTTCATCTAGAGTCTTTCTAGATTGCCATCTAAGCTCCACATTGGGAGCACACACATGGACAACACCATCATTGTAACTGCATTACGCTCGACAATTTGAGAATTTGAGTTCTCTATCTCTCAGTCAGCATCTATCTTTGTCTACGTTCTTTTCTCTCAACTGTGTATACTGGTCTATTCCACTATGTTGTTATTTCGTATTAGAGCTCAAGAGGATTTGAGTGGTGCAAAAGCAAAAATGTAGTAGAGATCTTAATGACGAAAGAGAGAAGATGTCAAGTGGTATGTCATCATCTACAACAGGGAATCAAGGTGGTTTATCAACAGGAGTAGGTGGAGCACAGATAGGAGTAGTAGTGATGCCGATCCTCCCAACGTTGCGGATCGGACCACTAGCCTTCACGAAAGGTAACCCTATGGAAGTTTAAAATCACTTCTATCCTTGGTTCATATGAGCTTTTGGAGACTCTTCTTGGGACTGATCATGAGCCCTAAGAAACACCTGATCCAAATAATCTTGGTCGAATGATTCCTCTTAATGCTGATATTTTATGTGCTTGGAAACATAGAAATGTAGATACACTCTCTAATCTAGTTACAAGTACTTTTGGTAGTGTTCTGACTCTCACTCAGCATACTACCAAGGTGTGTGAAGCATGGAACATATTGACAAATCAATATGAAACTTCTAATCAGACACGTATTCAGAACTTGGAGAATCAATTAGTACCAGAATGGTTTGTTGATGGGGAGACTGCAAAGGTGTTTACCACTTGCATAAGGAATCTACGAGATCAAATGGCGGGAGCAGGTGTTCAAAAGTCAAGTGAGGAGCTAGCTCGGTGTTGTCTTCGAATCCGTCCACCTAAGTTTGATGGTTTGGTAACTGCTCTTAATACTCAAATCAGACCTCAACCACTAACTTTTGAAGAATTTAGTGCCTTATTCATGCTTGAGGAGCTACAGCTCAAGGAAAGGATTGGTGATAGCAAAGGAGATGTTGTATTCACAACAAATGCCAAAGGAGGCAAAGCAGACTCTTCAAAAGATGGAGACAAAAAGAAGAATGACAAAAAAAAGTTCAAGCGAAAGTGTTTCCACTGCAAGAAGAGAAGACATACAATTCAAGACTGTTGCATCAAGAAGGCAGAAGAGAAGGGTGGCTCTTCAAAAGGTGGCAAGGGCAAGGAGTCTGCCAACATAGTAGAAAAAGAGCTTCAGTAATTTGTTAAGATGGAGAAGGTGTGCTCCTTGGCTCAAGATTCAGGAACGGATGACTCATGGGTGTTGGAGAGTAGAGGAACATAGACAGGCAAGTTCCCATATTGTAGACATAGCCAAAGTTGCATAGCCATCGCCAAGAATCTTGTTTTCCATGTACGTACCAATCACATAGAAATTCAGTATTACTATGTGCATGAGTTGATTGAGGACTTTGTATTCAATAATATACCAATGTCCAACACTCTCACATGGCTTCTTCTCATAATGGGAGCCTTATAAAATAGAGCAATATAGAACACTACTAGTGGTGCTTTATGAGGGTGAGGCATTGATCATATCTAACACCCTTCCTCGATGTTCATCTGCAAGTGAAATCCTCCTTAGGCCAGTGCTAAGGCATCAATATGAGAATAGAAGTAGTCCTTTGGAAGTTCCTTTTTGAAGATTTAAGCAACACTTTGATGTGATGGAAAATACACTAATTCCATAACTCCATTCTCAATCAACTTACATACATAGTGATATTTGTTAAAAAATAGAAGCAAGGTCGTATATATTTCGTAAAAAGGATTTCCTTCAAATAAGAGGCAAATACAAAAATGAAAAATGGAAGAATTTACTTTAGCAAGTAGTGGAGGATAAAAGAGAATAAATCAAAAGAGAATCAATCCAAAAACTGAACCGAACGAGAAGAGTGGCTCCTCGAAGTAGTGGAGAAGTTATGGAGAAGAGCTCATGAAGGCATCATGAGAGCTTGTGGTCACTTGGCTACAAAAGAGGCTAGGGAGGAAACTCAAGTACAGAGGAAAAATGCTCTAAAGTCCCTTTGTTCATTTGGTTTTAGTCATTTTGTTTCCAATCTCACAAACTATGTCCAACCTCTTATCATTTCTAGGTAGCCTGATTGCGAGAGTCATATCTCTAAATGTATGTATCCATTTCTAGATTTTAAATATTCATTAGAAAGATTATCTATGTACTTCATTTTTTTAAAATAGCTTTGTAAAATTCATCATGATCTTTGAGTTATTAAGTTTTTAGTGAAGACCAGTTTTCAGCATAACTGAGTGGACATGCAGCCTATTTTGAGGCAAAGAGTTGCCAAACCCAAAATACTCTAAATTGAGTATTTGATGTCTCACTTGAAAGCTATTAGTGTCTAGTTGAGTGAGCAAAGTCACAAGTTCATTGTGTTCTTTAGTTAATACCATTTTTCATTCTAAGTTTCAGCTATAGCTAAAAGTCTTGATCTTGAGAATGTCTTCTACACTTTTCATTGCGCATATGAGAGGAATTCTCCAACAGCTGGTATCAGAGCTCAATAATTGAGCATTCGAGCTTGAAGAGGCAAAGCATTGATACTGAAGTAAAGCAAAGGAGAATCTAAAAATCAAGGGGGTGCTTTGTAAAGTCAAGATAGAGTGTCACAACATACATAAACTTCAAACTTGGAAGTTTCAATGATTGATTTAGGACAACAAGTTGAGAAGTTAGATAAAGATAATTTTCAATCTTGGAGGTATAGAATGACAAAGTACCTTAAAGGTAAAGGTTTATGGAGTCTAGATATGGGGGATGATCCACAACCAGTGGACCTTCAAGATCCCAACATTACTCCAACACAAAGGAGACAATTTGTAGATTGGGAAGAGAGGAATCGAAGGGTGATGTTCCTCATTTCACAAGTTATTTCTAACACTATGATTGGTCATGTGCAAAGCCTAGAGATAGCCAAGGAAGTTTGAGAAGCATTGGAGAATATGTATGCTACCTCAGCAAGGTCTTGGAAGATGCAACTCAAGAACGAGCTCAACAACATGAAGAAAAACTGAAACCAAAGCATTAGTGAGTATACATTGAAGATCAAGGAGCTTCGAGATCAACTAGCATCAGTTGGATGCAAGATAGAAGAGGAAGACATCATCCAAACAGACCTCAATGGCTTGAGGAGTGAAGAGAAGTGGAAGCCCCTCATTACAAACATTCTTTATAGAGACCCTCTACCAACATTCGATGAGATTATACCAAATCTTGTGGCTGAAGAGGTTGGTTCAGCAAGGGAGAAGGCAACAAAGGTAAGGACAACCATAGCCAATTGTTATATGTAGGTCGAGGTAGAGAAAGGAACTCAAGAGGTGGCTCGAGAGGAAGAGCAAGAAGCTACAACAACACGAATTCCAGCCAACACAACTCGGAGGACAACAAGGACAACTCAAAGGACAACACACATGGAAGAGGTTGAGGTTCATACAATCCTCATAAAGGTATAACATGTTGTCATTGTGGTAAAGTAGGACATTATGCAAATGATTATTGGCAAAAGAATGGAAGGCTAAATGGAGGAAGCCAAAGGATCCAAAATAACTATGCAAGTGTATCAAGTGAAGGAGACAAGCAAACCATGCTTTCCATGAAGCATAAGTACAATAGGCTGAGAAGTGATGATAAAAAATGGTTTATAGATTCAGGTTGTAGCAATCATATGATGTGCCTATTACACTTATGTGTTCCTCAAGTAGCTTTGATGTGAACCTTTTCCCTATACATGGGCACTTTTTACTCTAGTGCTGGCTAGAGGTTTTTTCCTCATGTTACCACATACTTGATACTCTCATATGTGGTGGTACTTTGTACTTAGGGATATTATTCAGCTCTTACTTCAGTTCAGTTCATTATCAATAGAGAGAGCTATTCCAACCATCGTTTTCTCCGTGTGTCTTGCTGCATTTGTGCTCCTTGTGTGTGCTTCTCGTGTGTCTCACACTTCTACACACACCCAATAGTGGTATCAGAGTAGGCTCAGCTCCTTCTCAAGTTTCGGTTTTTCGCGTCGCGGTGTGCGCACATTTTTAACAGTGCAAATCGACTTCGGAGCATAGAAGAGTGAATTTCAGCAGCCAAGAAACATTTCCAATAGGTGCCCTGGAGTTTTACCCCCATTTCGAAGCCATTCGTGCAATCAGAATCACCATCAGAGTGATGGTTTGCGAGCTGAAATTTCAGCATTCATTTCAACTTTCGTCGAAGTAAAGATTTTATCACATTCTTGTTCTTTTGTGAAATGGCGCGCAACAATGACTTGTTTGGTATGCTTCAAGCTAAAGATAAGCTTGATGGGAACAACCATCCAATGTGGTATTACATGATGAAGCATGTTCTTGTTGCTAAACAACTTTGGAACATAGTGGCAGATGTAGATCGAAGACCCGCAGGTGCTTCTACTTCACAGTCTACTGTCACAGATGGAGCTTCGTCTTCAAGTACAGTGGTTTTGTCCTTCTCCACCTACATAGGAGCAGCTTAGATGGGATGGAAAAGATGCTCAAGCTCATGCTTTGATTGCGCTTTCTGTGAAGCGTCATATAGTTCCACACATTCGGTCATGTTCTACATCACGACAGGCATGGGACACTCTTGCTTCTTTGCATGCCGTGCATATTGAAGCATGTGTTGCATACTTGAGGAAGCAACTTGAGGATGTATATATAACTAAAAATGAATCGGTGGATGTGTATGTGACATGCATCAAAGACTTGAAAGAGCAATTGACAAACATAGATGAGATCATTCCCGATGCATCATTCATTTCTATATTGTTGAAGGGATTACCAGAATCTTTTCAAAGCTTTGCTACTACACTCCGTTTGATGAGGTTGTGTCTCTTCTTTTGCAAGAAGAGCAATCTAGAGTGAATACGAGTGGTTTGATTGAGGGAACACAAGCACTTGCTATCTCACAAAAGGGGAAAAGCAAGTATGGTTCAGCTTTGGGTTCATCAAAACCAAAGCCTCAGCCTTCCTCTTCCACTCATTCCTCTAATGATGGTGATTTTCAAAAGAAGAAGAGATGCAAATATTGCTGGAAGGCTGGTCATACTATCGATGGGTGTAGAAAGCTTGTTAAATGCAATGAAAAGAAGAAGGAATCTGACATGCCTATTGCTGAAAATTTAGCAAATGTAAAGAATGATGAAGCTAACATGGCTCAAGATTTTTGGGCATGTGTTGTTACATGTAATTATGATGCTTTTTTGCATTCTAAATGATGGTTGTGAGTGAGGCTGATTCGAAATGGTTCTTTGATAGTGGTGCTTCAAAACACATAAAATCATGCAAAAGATTTTTGGCCTCTTTGAAAGATGCAACCAAAGGAAAACATGTGGTGTGTGCAAACAATGCCTCTTATCCTATCATTGGAGTAGGAGAAATTGAGCTTACGGCTGCAAATGGAGGTGTGATTCTCTTGAAAAATGCATTGTATGTGCCCCATATCAAGAAGAACTTAATTTCAGTTCCAATGTATGGTTCATGATTTTAGCAATGGCGATGTTATCGTGATGTCCGGTACATTATGTAATGGTTTGTATCACATGGATACATACAAGAGGGCTGCCTCAAATGCCTTGGTTGCTCATACTTCTTCCATGGCTAAATGGAGCTTTGGCATGCTTGTTTTGGTCACTTGAACTTCAATAGTTTGCTTTACTTGCAAGAGAAGGACATGGTTATTGTTTTGCCTACACTTGAGTCCATTTGAAAATCATGCATGTGAAGGTTGCATTCTTGGAAAAATGCATCGTGCTTCTTTTCCAAAAGATAATCATACACACACTACAAGAAAATTGCAGCTTGTTCATAGTGATGTATGTGGTCCTGTCAAGACTCCATCTTTTGGGAAGCATATATATTTTGTTACCTTCATTGATGATGCTACTCGCCATACATGGGTGTATCTTATGAAAGCAAAGAATGAGGTATTTTCTTGCTTCAAAGCATTTTTAGCTATGGCTAAAAATTTTTCTTCACAAAAGCCTTTGACTCTATGCATGGATCGTGGTGGTGAATACATGTCACATGAGTTTAATGCTTTTCTTCATGAAAGAGGTATTTCACACCAATGTATAGTGTCATATACACCTGAGCAAAATGGTGTTGCCGAGCGTAAAAAATAGAACTCTAGTTGAAATGGCACGATGTATGGTTAAAGGAAAGCATCTTCCTGATAAGTTTTGGATGGAAGCAATCATGTGGCAAACTATGTGTTGAATCATTGCCCTACAAAATCATTGAGATTCATCACTCCTTATGAGGTTTGGAATGGTCATAAGCCTATGGTTAGTCATATGCGTGTGTTTGGTTATTTGGCATATGCTCTTGTGCCATCACAACAACGTCAAAAACTTGATGACAAGGCAAAGAAATGTATATTTGTTGATTATAGTGCTGAAAGTAAGGAATATCATTTGTACCTTCCATTGACGAATACAATTATTGTGAGTCAAGATGTGGTATTTGCTAAAAATTTAGTTTTCTTTCTACTTGAATGCAAAAAACAGCCAACAGTTAGCTCACAAGATGTGTTCGATGCACTCATGCCTTTGTTCCAAAATGGTGCGCTTGACTGTGGCCATGTAGACCAGCCAGCTGAGGCTCAAAGGGCTGAAAATTTCCAGCAAAATAGTGCTGAAAATGCAGCGAATTTCCAGCCAAAAATCATCAAAACTGCTGGAAATTTCTAGCCACATATGGCTGAACATTTTTGTCAAAATATGGCTGAAAATGAGCATGAAATTCAGCCCATGCATGATGTATATATTGAAGATGTTTTACATAATGAACGCATGTCTATCAAGAGTGCACAAACTATGTCAAAGTGGTTGAAACAAACTTTGCAACACAGCAAATTGAGTGCACCTTTACTTGGTAGAACAAGATCAAGCTCTCACCGTGCATCAAGTAATTTTATGGATTATTCTCTTATTGCTATAGCATGTAATGAAGAGCCACTTTCTTTTGAAGATGCATGTGACGATCCACAATGGATGAATGCTATGCAATCAGAAATGGATTCCATACATAGGAATGGTACTTGGGAGTTATGTGAATTGCCAAAAGCAAAGAATGCCATTGGTACAAAGTGGGTTTATAAGATTAAGAGCAAATCTGATGGTAGCATTAATCGCTACAAAGCTAGATTGATTGCCAAAGGATATGCACAACAATATGGCATTGACTGTGAGGAAACTTTTGCACCTACTTCACGCATGACTACCATTCGTACCGGGGTTGCATTGGCTGCCCATCGAGGTTGGAAAGTGCATCAATTGGAAATAAAAATAGCCTTCTTGAATGGTGATTTGCAAGAAGAGGTTTATGTGAAGCAACCTTCTAGATTTGCTATGAAAGGGAAAGAGCATATGGTTTGTCGCTTGCATAAAGCCATGTATGGTCTCAAGCAAGCTCCACGTGCATGGCATGACAAAATCCATAAGCACTTGATTGCTCTTGGCTTCACATGTAGTCCAATTTAAAGCACACTCTATGTATGCAAAAAAGGGGCTGATCTTACAATGCTTGTTCTTTATGTCGATGACATACTCTTGACTAGGTCATGTGATGCAAAACTTGACATTCTTATGGCTGATTTGCAGCATACTTCTGATGTCACTTATCTTGGTCGTTTGAGCTACTATCTTGGCACTAGGCATTGGCAAGCGATGAAACATGTGGTTAGATATCTCCGAGGCACTTTGAGCTTAGGTCTCTTTTATGGTAGAGATATTCCATGGGAAAAGTTTAAAGCTTTCCGCAAAGCTTCAGGCTTATTACCTTGTGGGGGTTGATCTGTCACTCCCTGTATGTGTTCACGTCATTCGCTCCAAAGGGGTTTGTTACACTTATGTGTTCCTCAAGTAGCTTTGATGTGAACCTTTTCCCTATACATGGGCACTTTTTACTCTAGTGATCGCTAGAGGTTTTTTTCCCATGTTACTATATACTTGATACTCTCATATGTGGTGGTACTTTGTACTTAGGGATATTATTCAGCTCTTACTTCAGTTCAGTTCATTATCAATAGAGAGAGCTATTCCAGCCATCATCTTCTCTATGTGTCTTGCTGCGTTTGTGCTCCTTGTGTGTGCTTCTCTTGTGTCTCTCGCACTTCTACACACACCCAATAGTGCCAAGGAGATTTATTCACAAATCTACAAGCTCGAAGTAGTGTGTGTAGAGACTAGTGATGAAACTCAACGCACAATTGAGCATGTTGGAAAAATCAAGCTTGGAGACAAGAAGGTATTGACTGATTTCATGTTCCTACTATTGCAAAGAATTTGATTTCAGTAGGACAAATGGTAGAGAAATGATATCATGTTATCTTCAAAAAAAGACTGCTTTATAAAGAATCCAAAAAAAGGATTCAAGGTCATTGCTCAAGGAAGGAAAGAAGGTAGGATGTTCACTTTGGACATTCAATGAACACATGGAAAGGTGATGTATATTCAATTTGGAAACAAGAAAATTGTTGAAATCGATTTGTGGCACAAAAGCTTTGGACATATCAACATTCCAAAGCTCAAGGACATGAGTAACCATGAAGTGGTAAGAGGTCTTCCAAGATTCAATGATGCTTGACTATCATAATAGGAAGTAATGTTGCAGGAATACAAGAGATAAAAAGAAAACTCAATAAAGAGTGTAAAATCTCAAATATTCGTGAGCTAAAATATTTTTTAGGCATTGAGATGGTCTATGGGAAAGATGGCATCTACTTGATGCAAAGAAAGTACCTGTTGGATGTTATTTTCAGATTTGGAATGAGTGAATGCAAACCACTCACTCAACCTATGGACAAAAATGTGAAGTTATGCTCAAATGATGGAGACAAGTTACATGATGTAACTACATATAGGAGTATTATAAGTTCATTGATCTATGCTATGATCACAAGACTAGATTTGTGTTATATTGTTGGAGTACTTTCTCAATTTATGCGAACTCCAACAAATGAACATTTAAATTCATCCAAACGAGTGCTAAGATATGTGAAGCACACAGTCAATCATGCCTTGTTTTATAGATATGATGAAGAATTGCAGGTAAAGGGCTTTAGTGATGTAGATTGGGATGGTTTTAAAGGAAGAGAGAAGATCCACTTTAGGCTATGTGTTCATGATTGGTAGCAAATCTATCACATGGAGCTCGAAGAAGCAACCCACTATTTCACTATCATCTACAAAAGCTCAATATAGAGGATTAGCTTTTGCAACTTGTGAAGCTATGTGGATTAAGAAGCTCTTGGTTGATCTTGATGTGTAGATAGACACCATTCCAATTTATGGTGACAACATGTCAAGCATTTACTTGACAAACAATCAAACCTTCCATGCATGAACTAAGTACATAGAAGTGCATTATCATTATGTTCAAGAAAAATTTATGAGAAAGGATGTGCATATGAAGTTCATTAGAACAAATGACCAGGTTACAGACATGTTTACAAAGTCCTTAGATTCTTCTAAGCTAAAGAGGTTCAAGGATGAAATCAATTTGCAAGATATGGTTGAGGGTGTAAGCTCACATGTGAGCTTGAGGGGGAGTGTTAAAAAAATAAAGAAGCAAAGCTGTATATATTTCGCAAAAAGGATTTTCTTCAAATAGGAGGCAAATGCAAAAATGAAAAATGGAATCATTTACTTTAGCAAGTAGTGGAGGCCAAAAGAGAATCAATCCAAAAATTGAATCGAATGAGAAGGTGGTTGCTCAAAGTAGTGGACAAGTTCTGGAGAAGAGCTCACAAAGTCATCATGAGAGCTCATGGTCACTTGGCTACAAAGGAGGCAAGGGAGGACTCAAGTACAGACATGCTCATCTGTGAGATAGCAAACTGAATATCTGGCCGAGTAATGCATAAGTAAATCAAGCATCCAATAGCCTGATGATAGAGAACAACATCAAATGCATCTCCAGCATCATGAAGACTAAATCGTAAGCCTATCTCCATAGAGTGGTGATAGGTTTGTAGTTTTCAAGGCCAAATGCTATAATAATGTGTCAATATATTTGGTTTGACACTAAAGTATTCTGCCATCAACTTGCATAAATTGAATGCCTAAATAATTATGCAAATGCTCCAAATTTGACATCTCAAATGAGATGTTGGGGGGATTCTTGTGCAGAAAGGGACTTGAGTGTTTCTAGGAGAAGGAAGAAGGGGAAGAAGAGAAATAAAGACACCGAAGCTTCTACAAATTGATTATGAAGAGAAAAGTACAACGATGATGTATAGAACAAAGCCAAATCCTCTCTGCACGTAATGCATAATCCCAAATAATACACAATCAACAAGGTTACAAAATACCCAAGGTTCTTTCTGCCACTGACATTCTCTACACTAGACCTCCACCTTCTCCAAGAGCTTGCACTTGTGCACACCTTGCACTCAAGCTTCCAATAGGGGAGGAGGCATGGACACCTTCTGTCAACACACACACAACTTCAATGGGACCTTGTGACCCTTGATTGCCTTGCTTAGCACTCCTCTACACACACCTAAGTCACACTTCTTGCACACCTTGCACTTGCTTCTCTGCATCGCAAACTCACTGAATGCCCCTTGCTCTTCTCTCCTAGTGTAGACTATGTCCCTCTTGCTTAGTCTTACCAAGAATAATGCATGCCTTGAGTGAGTATCGGGTCATGTACGTACACTCCTAACTGATAGAGTATCTTGGATCTCACTTCTATGTCCCAAGATTGTCTCCAAATGTGTACAACCAACGAATCTCTGTTTTGTACTGTAGTGACTTTCAGACTAAAACAAAATTTTAAATGGAGGCCCATACTTTCACTTTTTGTGTACTGCTTCCACTTCACATACCTTCACTTTTTGCCCTTCAATTCTTCAAATGTGTACCTAAGGGAAGGTTCACCTAAACCTTCCAAACACTTAAAAAACCCTTTGAACCTTAAAGAAATTATAGAAAGACAATTTGCAACCTACATCCAACTTTTTGCAAGACATAGCCTTTGTGAGCAATTTTGTGCACTACCTGTGCACCTTGACAACTAAACTTTAAGCCCTTTGACTTTGATTGTTTTGAATTTGACCAATATGACTTTGAGGGGCTCAACAATTGCCCACCACCTAATGCGCTCTCTAGAACAACCAAAGCTTTGAGCAGAGATGTCACCATGATTCCAATGCTACAAAATCTTCAAAAGGACACTTGAGCAGCTACCAAGTCCACTAGGAACAGTAAAGAACAAGCATTAGATAAGAACCAACAGTGGAAATTATGCATTGTAGAGCAGATGATGGAGAATGAAGGGTAGGAGGAAAGTTTATGGAAGGGTCGAGAGGGCTGAGAGGGATAGGGTAAGGAGTGGTAAGGAGGGGGCTTTGTAGAAGGATAAATGTAGGGGTAGGGAGGAGGAGTAGGGGCTTTGGAGAGGGCCACAATGAGAAGACATGAAAGCTCTATAGGGTGCATAGTGAAAAATGTGAAAGATATGGTAAAATAGGGTGAGAATAAACCATGTGGACCATGTGCAAAATAAGAAACAGATGAAAAATGTGCATCAAACATGTGGGTTTTTTTACCAAAAAGAGAATTAAAGTCTGCAAAAATTGAGTCCAACAAGGTCAAGAAACATGGAAAAAACCCCAAATTTGAAAAAACAGCCATCCGAGGCACAATCTAAAGCCAAAAGTATGTTTTCGAGAAAAATAAAAGATATATATTTGACCACCATAGGATAAACTTTATCGTATGGTGTGGGGGGGAGGGGGGAGGGAGAGAAGGGAGAGAGAGAGGGATTAGAGAGAGAATAAAAAGAGGGTTTTTTTTAATATACAAAAATAAAAGAAAATCAGCCACCAAGGGCTTTTTTTTGGGAAAATACCAAAAAATAGATTAAAAATACAAATTAAATCCAAAAAAATCAAAAAAATTAAAAAATAATTCTCAAAAAATTCCCTAAATTGTAGGCCACTTATCCCACTCAAAAGCACAGAGAGCTTCCTTTTTTCCTCCATTTTATCAAGAAAAATATCATTGAAAAAAAAAAAGATGAAAAAAATTTTAAAAAATTTTAAAAAATCTTAAAAATGCTTTAGAAATTCCAAAAAGCATTCCAGAAAATTGTTCATGCAAAGGACTATGAAATGGCTTCTAAGTTGCATAAAAAATCCAAAGAACAAGTATGAAAATGGATAAAAACTAATAAAACTTAAGCAAAAAAATGGTACAGGAAGGCTATGTACAACTTGGATAGATTTTGCAAGTTCCAAGTGATCCAAAAATCTTCACTTATGCTGATGATAGGCCTTGAGCCCTGATATGATGACTAATTGAAACTCTTTGCCCTCCATAATCTCCAGCTGTACAAGACTTCATTTAATCTATCTTCCTTTTGGTCACACTAACCACTTCACAGGGCCACCCTAAATCCTTCATGGGAATAATCTTTCCAACATACTTCATCTTTCATATCTCTATTTCAGCTACTGTGTGACTTAATCTGCAATATTTCATTTTTTCCATTCTAGCTTCTTCAACCAATGGAATCCTTTGTTTCGAAAGATTTGCAGGTACTCCTTCCACATCCTTCTAAAGCCCTGCACTTATTGCCATAAAAATGAACGTAACAGATGAAATCCATACCAGCATCCATAACAAAGTGGCCACTAATATAGGATTTGAAGTAGCTTCATCATTGCTGCACTTAAGGGATTTTCTTTTCTTCTCTTTTATGGCCTTTGGCTAAGACTGTTTCACTCAAATCAGTAACCTGAATGGTGTCCTCTTTTCCTTCATAGACTTCCTCTCTCCTTGCGTGGTTAGGAAAAATTCCATAGCAGGAAGATGGGTCTTCTGCATGGAGCTAAGCCAACATGTTTTCTTCTTCATATAAATTCGCTTCTTCGTTGTGTCCTTATCCCAGTCATGCAGCACATTGGCATGCCTTAACTAAAGTCTCCCAATCAACAGGGGGAAACTTCCTTCTACCTGTGGTAGTCTTAAGACAACAAAATCCAAGTTAAAGATGGTACCTTGTATCTCGACTGGGACTCCACGGACCACTCCCATAGGCCTTATTATGCTTTAGACTGCCAATGTTACAATGAAGTTGGTAGGTCTGGAAGGTTGTAGTCCAATCTTTTTCATGGTATGTTCAAGCATAAAGTTAATGCCAAAATCGCTATCCACAATAACTCCTTGAAACTCATGTCTTCTAATAGTGATTGTTAGTCGAGGGCTCTTATAATCTATGAGGGGAGCTTCCCCTACAATTCTATCTTTATGCATAACAACAATTTTTGCAACTAAATTTGTTATGGAAGCCTCATCAATTATCTGCAAGAGCTCTTACCTGAATTTCAAATCCATCTTTATTAAATAAAAAATACTGATCTCCTTTTTCATGGACTTGAGTAGTCTTGAAGCTTTTGATTCCTTAAGAGCATGGGCTCTATTTGACTTATCAAACTCCTCATGCGCCATATGAATGCATATCCAATGGCATCACTAGTACCTATGAGATCTTCTTTTTACCTTGTATCTACACATATGTTGACTTTGTCCTTAGATGTCTCTTTGTCCCTTGCTTCTTGTCTACATAAAAAAAGAGTCAATTTCTTCTAACTTCACCACTCTAGTAGATGGTGATGGCACATTGACTTGTTCTACAACTTCTTCCTTGCGCACAGAAATCATTTGAATGTGTGGCCCACATGAAGATGCCTGGTTCTTAGGACAACAATTAGTATAATGGTCTTTGGCCTCTAGGCAGTTCTTGCAAGGAGGGGCATTTTTTGGTAGAGTGCACCTACTTTGGTAATACCCACATTCTCCACATTTGAAACAGATAATTGACCTCTTTGATCCATCTCCAAAGTTATCCCTATGTCTAGGGTTGTAATTGTTACCTGGATTGGGTGTTGTTGTACATATTTAAGGGCCATATAGCAGCTCTTGAGTTGGGGAAGCTTTGGAGATCAAAACATGAACTCAAACATGTGTAGATAGAGCCTTTTGCAAGTAGTTAAGGTGGAAAGTAGAGAAAACGCTCATGTGCAAAGGGGATAGTTCTAAGTGAGATGTAAGTAACATGAGTGGCTTAGGAAATGAGCAAGCCAAAATGGATCTCAAACAAGCAAAAAATGAGAAACATATTGAACAATCATCCTCTTGCAAGCTAGTATTTTTAAGGCCATTGGCACTAGATAAGTATACAAGATGAAACCTGAGTCTCATGGAACAGTTGACAAGTATAAAGCTACACTTGTCGAAAGGGTATGCTCAAGAGAGAGGCATTGGTTTTGATGAGAAGTTTGCACCCACATGCGAAATGACCACCATTCATTACATATGTGCACTTGCAGCTCATCATGGTTGCATGTACATAAATTCGACATTAAAACAAGATTTTTAAATGATGACTTGCATGAAGTGCATGTATTTGAGTCCTATGGTTTTGTGTAGAAAGGGCATGAAAACCAAATGTACAAATTGAAAAAGGTGTTCTTTGGATTGAAGCAAGCACCATGTGCTTGGCATGAAAAAGATACATGCCTACTTGATTGCACATGGTTTTGAGAACAATCCAATTAAGAGCACCTTATATGTTAAGCGTGCATATGATGTACTTATGGTCATTGTTGTGTATGTTGATGATATGGTGCTCACTAGTCCTAATGAGAAGCATATTGCTAGATTTAAGGCTTATTTGCATGCCTCTTTTAAGATGTCAAATTTAAAACATTTGCATCATTATTTGGGCATTCAATTTATGTAAGTTGATGGAGGAAAAGCTTTGTATGAAACAAAATATATTGACACATTATTGCAATGTTTTGACCTTGCAAACCTTATGAAAACATGTTCACAATTGAGTCTTTATGATGTTCGAGATGGATTTGATGTTGTTGTCTATCAATAGGTTGTTGGATGCTTGATTTACTTATGCATAACTTGACCTGATATTCAGTTTGTTGTCTCACAAATGAGCAAGATTATGCATTGCCCAAGTGTCAAGCATTGGCAGGCAATTAGGCGCATCTTTCACTCTTGAGTTGTACCTGACTACTTCGATTGTTTTATCGCAAGTAGGGATCACTACCACCACATTTACATGCTTTTTTTTACTCAAACAAGGTTGGTTGCTATGACACTCGTGTGTCCACTAGTGGCTTTTGCTCCATGCTTGGTAGCTCATGCATATCTTCGTTCAACAAGAAGCAACATTAGTTTCAACCATATATTCTAAATGAGAACATGATGATGCAATCCTCTCATTTGTAAAACATAATCATCTTTTAATCGAAGTGAACCTAAATATGGTTTCAATTTTCCATTATAAATCCTTGATATAATAGTTCATGGTGCAAACAAATCATAAGTAATCACATGATCAAACCTTTATCTACAGATATGCCATTCATATGGAACTATGACATTAAGTTAGATTTGGTATGAATATACAAACATGTGCCAAATGAACTTCAAAGTATTCATATAGGTTGACGCATAGTGGTTTAAATATCTAAAGGAAAAAAAGTTAGAACACTTGAGATTATTCGTGCCAAAGATAACAAGCTTAGGTAGATTGTTTTTTAGTTCCAAAGTTCTAGACATGAGTGAGTGTATGACAAAATAAACTTAATAATAATTAATTGATATAATATTTAGAGTTCTTTAGGTATCATCTTGTCTTCTTCATGTACCTTTTGTTTCCTACCCATATAGTAAATTGTTTGTTAAGACTGTCTGTTATCACTCAAAGGTTAGTGGAATCTAAGCTATTATGTAATCCAACATGTACCACAATCATTCTACAAATCCACACTTAGAATGATGCAATGATAAAGTGTTCTACATAGACTTGAAATCTTAAGAAGTCTTTAGGCTAAAAGACCAAAAACTTCCCATCAAATGAAACGTACTTGAGAATGATAATAAAAAAGCATGTGTGGATTCTGAAAAAATAATGATCTTAATTATTAAATCAATCAATAAGAGGACCCTAACCTCTTGTAGAAAAACTCAATTTTCAAGTTTAGACCTCAATCAACAATAGTAAAATCACACATGCCACATGGTAAAGTTTTGAATAACATAATCCAATCCCAAATGGTCCCATCTCAAACAAAACATATTCGCAATAGAGAGACCTTCATATAAGCATCATATTCCATTAGTACAAATGAACCTGGAATGTCCTAAAAAAGGACATTCTAAAACATGAATGCATGGCTGATTAGAGACCAACTCCACTCTTCATATGCATGGTGTAATGTTATGTGAAATCTAGATGTTCAATACCATCTTCTGATTGAGAGATGTTACAAAAATATCTATCTAAACTCAAAAGATGAAGGAATTATACAAAAAATATCTCAACTATTTTGAACGAGTTATACATATAAAATTCTTATGGAAAGATCATAATCCAACAAAACATGAAGAGCCTAAAATCTTAAAAGAATTTGGTTCCATTCTTAAAACGTTGATGGAAATAGCTATTAAAAATGGTAGTTTTGGCAATCAATCAAATAGTGTAGAGAAACAAAACCCATTCCCTATAAAAAGCACAATATGATCAACCTATCGCACTTTGAAAATGGAATGAACTCCTAGTGAACAACAAAGAGAGTCATAGCTTCTTGGTAACATTTGAAGCCTAGAGTCATAACTTCTTGGTAGAGATTACCAATTCTTGTAAAGCTTTGGTTGATGTTAACCTCAAAAGAGGTTTAAATATAGAAATGTACTTTTTTTACTACGGACTAAATTAAAACCACTTTTTCAGCAAAACAATGCTTTTTGTAAAGTTACAAGAAAAATGTGTGGAGGTGAAAAACTTAAGAGCTAAGCTAAAATAGTATGACAGAGTGAGTGATAATAAGCCTTTCAACAATGTCCAATAAAGAGCATTTTAAGAGCCATTGGTTTTAGAGAGGTTTCAAAATTTTCACATTAAGGCTTTTCTTGTTGAACATTTTTGGTTCAAAATGCTCGAGGTCCCTCAACAAATAGTTAAAATATCCGAAGTCCACAAAACAAAGCGAAACCATGATTCTTTAAATCACCAAATTAATAAAGGCCATACAGTGATTTAAAAATCATTGTTTAATAGAGGAGTGATTTTCAAAATTCCTAAAGCCCGTCCAACTTTACAATTATAAAGTCGAAGTACATGGGCTAGTGAAGTTCAGCAAATAGCTCAAATATCCAAAGCCCTCCCCAAAAGAAAGTAAAACCTTCATCTCTTCAGTTATGGAGATAATAGAGATCAAATCAGGGCTAGCATTTTTCACTATAACTTATTATTAGAACATTTGTAATATAGCTAATTTGGCACTATAAACCAACAGATGCATTTCGCATAATTGCAACATTTCTAATTACCACTACAAATATAGAAGCCAATAGTAAAAGTTATTATAATCAATAAAGAATTTACGCATGACGTATACCAATTTCTTGGACATGAAAAGAAAACGGCAAGAGGTTTCTTGATTCAGTACTGTACGAATTGACGACTTTACCATCACTTGAACGATAAAATTTATATCCTGTTATCTTCCCTCGTCCTTAACTTTACCAACAATCGCATAGTAGCTTCCCATTCCCCAACTCAAGAACTTACTTTCCAAGGATAATTCTACGCATAAGACTTTGAGTGAACAAGGATAGCATCCCTTATCACAAGACTTTGATACTATAGAACAGTATGCACCAGGTTCACAAACTTGAACGACCGCGATAGCCACAAGTATCAAGAAAACGCATGAACATAAAAGATTCAGTAACACTATTTGCTTGAACATATTGTCCTTGACAATTGTGACACCTATACCATGTAAAAACAAAGCGATAACGCTTAGTTTCATAAAAACGTTCCAAAAATGGGATAGACCGAAAGAAAGTTAAAGCTTGCACAATCGAAATCTTTATAAAAGATCCCCACTGAAGTAGGCTAACATAGAGAAACATTGAGCCAAAGAGGTTTTTTCCCCCTATACATCAAGCGCTACTTCAAGAAAAATAGAAGCTTAAATTAAACTGTCTGACAACAGAAAACCTTAAGACTCTTAGATGGAATCACAAAACCAACATCTCAACTATTTTTTATACATGCTTCTCTATTAGAAAATTTTTCCTTCGTGCAGATGACTACTACATCATTAAAATCGTATTAACATATTTTCTTCTTCCGTCACAATTCAAAAAAGTGAGTTAACATGATAGCAGAACTCAAAAAAGGCGACAAAGGTATAAGACAAATCTGGTTAACATGATGGCTGGCCACAGTGAGTTAACATGATAGCAGAGCTCAAAAAAGGCGACAAAAGATATAAGACAAATCTGGTTTTTTGTGTCCGCATTTCTTCTTCCTACAATTCAGTGCTCGCGGATTAAATGGACATAATGTCTATGCAACCATGGCAAACACTCGAGTTATTACTCCCTCAAAATAATTAACATGTCAGTGCCTTCCTCAGAAGGACTCGTTACAAGTTGTAGCACCTTTAGATGATCGAAGTGGCCAGATAATACCACACGACAAAGTGAAGGTTCTTGGTTGCTTTAGGAGCCAGGTTCATCTCTTTAGCACTAGGGCTAGCTAATGAGTATAAGTAACTTCTGGCCCCTTGACAAAATGGATTTTTAGATTGAGAAGCCTAAAACAGAATAACTCCATAGTGAAATGAAAACACTTCACGCATAAGAATAGATATATTAAAGACACATGATCCACGACTCAATCGGCCTCAGACAGTAAAACACAACAGGGATGTAGGTAAAATGCACAGTAATGTGCATACACATAACTAACTTTCTACAGAATACATAAACTTCATAAACGCATCTACTGAATAGATAGCATATAAAGGGGGGAAAAAACAAGAAACGAGCCACTCCGCGTCCATAAGGCATTGAAACATAATATGTGCTTGCTTGAAATAATCTTGTCGTAATTTACTTCCCTCCTAGCACGTGAACAAACACAGCAGGATAAAACTCTACGTAACATGAAGAACTCACAGATACGACATGAAATCTACCTTCCGTATCCTATATCTTTGTTTTCACATTATCAATGTTATCGTTGCTCTCGACCGCAAGCATGACGGTTTTGCTAGTCCGGGTCTCCGCGAGGATCTGCATTCTCGAAAGTTCCCTGTGCTACGATGCACGACAAAAACCTCGTTCACAAATCATAATACCCCGCTCACGACGCGCTTAAAGCTCTTTTTTTTTGGGATTTTTCAACCACCTAGGAGGAGGACTTCTTGTTTGCTGGCTGGGCCATTGTACGAAAGTCCATTCATCAGAACCATCTAGGTAATACACGAGTTACATTTAGGTTTTACACGAGCTAACTAACCTTCTTTCTATGCGAACTGGTAGCCACAAAACTAGTAATGCATTAGTTAGCATGGGATGTGAGAGAGGAAGATAGTGGGATTCTTTATATGCAAACTGGTGGCGAAGAAAATGCTAAATAAATTACTTAGCATGGGATGCGAGAGAGGAAGACCAAGCGAGGTTGTGAGGAGCATGTGAAGATTACATCAAAAGATGGACCTCGAAAATGTCCGAGCATGAACTTGAACATTGAGTGAAGAGAAAGAGAAGGAAAGAGAGATCGAATTGATATGCATACCAATCTTTTTTTTTTTTTTTTAAATGGAGGTTCAGCTGAAGCTTACTCTTCCAAGCTTTAACTTTGAAATTGCAACTGTACAAAGAAGGGCATAGTACCCATGGGACCCCCCTCATCCCACAAAAACAAGGGTTTACATAGCTGGGTTAGACTACGATCACATCTACCGCGAGACAGAACAAACGGTGGCACATCAACCACAAGATACAAGGTTTCCATGATAACATGTCCCTTACATGTTGCCGGTGGGGGTTGAACCCTCGCTCCCACCTCAAGAGACGAAAGGCCCAACCACCCAACCAAGCGGCTTGGGACGATGGAATTGATATGCATACCAATTTTAAACTCTTCACATACTTTTGACATTAATCAGGTGTTGGTGGAGCTTAGGGATTTGAACTAATCAAGAAACTTTGAAAATGAAATTAATATTCCATGTATTTTGTAACTCTCATGGACTAAAATAATATTATTCATTGAGTACACGAAAATCTTAGTCCTAAATTAAAAAATATACATTTTTTAAATTAAAAAATATACATTTTTTAAATTAAAAGAATAAAATTCAAGTATGATGTTTACACCGTGCATTACGGCTTCACATGACATATTTGAACACTCAAGAAAGGGATAACTTTGGGTTTTAACATGACTAAGCGTTGCTAGTAAAGCTTGTGTATCTCTAATGGCAACTTTGAAATATTAAATTTGACATAAAGTTCCTAACACCCGTAAAATTTGTGAGATTAGATTGCAGCAATCCAATGAGTTTATAGGATATAAAAATCCAAAAGAGGAACGGTAGAAAATAAGATGGTAAAGTGAGGGATCATATTTGAGCTTTAATATTCTTCTTTTGGGTTTCCTTAAGTTTTGGTAAACAAGAGGAATCATATGCATCACGGGCTTCCAAAATTTAACATGTAAACATTAGGAATTTTCCATAATAAGTACATATTTATTTAATAATCTTAAGAGCATTCAAGTAAGCACAACCCTTGAGCAATAGTAGAATTGGATTACTGAATTTCTAATATTCTGGTTTTAAAATTATTGCAAATATTTTCCCACTTTAATTTAAAAAAACATGCTTAAGGTGGAGACCGTCATTGAAAAATGTGAACCTTCTCTTGAGTCCTTGTGTGGAAAAAGGTAAAAACTTTAGACTTTGTTATTCATACCTAGGGGGCAAATGACTAGGAAGTGTGTGATTAAGCTCAATGTCTCATAAGTTACCACTTCAACATGAGGCATAAAGTGACAAGGGAACCATCTAATTAGGGTTAATGCTTCATAAGTCGAAGTCCTAAACATTTTGGTCATTGCACTTTGAAGTAATCATCCAAAAAAACATGAGCATCATTTGCCCCTCTGCTTTTTATTCCATCCTAGTTGGTAGGTTGATTATAGAAACTAGAGTGGTTTGTAGTCCTCTAAGCGTGAAGCTGCCGTTGAGATAATACAACGAGATAATCGCTTGAATATGGGTAACAATTTGATTGATGACATAGCTAGATGGCTCCATATCTTTAAGTTTGTGTTTATTAATCTGCCGGACTTAAGAGTTCATTAAGTGTGATCAAGGATGCTCCATAAAATCGCTTTTAAACCATCCTGCATTTTTAGCAAACCAGTCTATGAAGGGGGTAACCGGTCAGGATAGATTTTCCTGCCCTTAAGAATACCAACGCCACAATAGTGGGTGAAATTAGATCCACAAATTATATGGCATTCAAACTTCTTCATCACATGATTGTGTCCAAGGAAATAACCCTTTCGATTTTTGTCTTTGACAATATTAGACAGCATTCTTCCAAAACCCTTTGTTATTTCTTCTATTCTGTAATATAACCTTGCAATCCTTATTTCCACATACTTCTAAAACAACAAAAGCACAAGCATGCACAAAGACAGTAAATTGCTAACTTCCCCAGATTTCTGGTGGGGTTCTATTTTGCAAAAAAACTAATGGAAAAGGGCTTGTGGCATACACTTCACTTGTCTTTGTTCTTTACAGTATCACGTCAGACAAACATGAAGGGCCTGTGTTGTAAAAGAACCAAACTTAAAAACCTTTCTGCTAAATAATTTGAATAATTGCATTGCAATCAGAAAAATATATGACAAGCAAGTTGACAATTCATATATAGTCTCCACAACAGACATGCATTGATTTGCCTCAACAAAACATATGGGCTTGCACGTAAGAGAGAGACCTCTAAAGGTTGAACAAGAAAGGGCACCAACGGAGAGAGAATCCTATTTGAAAAAAACAAGGTGTTTCTCCCAGTACCTAGGAAACTAGATCACATCAAATCTAGAATCGTATATCACCATGGGTTTCATATATCCAAACACAGTGTTAGACATTCGATAATCCATTATGTCCACAATCTGAAAACTAGTTCATGCTCTCAATTGAACTGATGAAATCAAAAGTCAAACCCTGCTAACGATCATGGTTATAAAGTATATAAAAGCATTGTACAATATGTACTGATGCCCCTAGGCCCTTGATTATGATTACAAAGTATATAAAGGCATTGTACAAAATGTACTAATGCCCTATCCCTACCCAGCATATCTATATTATATTAGATTACTAGGATGTAAAAAACTGGTCATCTGTCCCTGAGGATAATCAAACAAAGCTTATAATCACATGTGTATCTCCATTTTCACTAAGGAAACAAATGGAGACTATCAGCTTCTTGCACACTCCGCGTGATTAACATAATAATCAAAATTGAAGACATGCATCTGCATTATATGTAGTAAGCTGGCCATCAAGACATCCCAACCACCATCTTAATCAACGTCCGTCCAACTATCATCCAACTCATCGATCTCAACAATGCTATTAATCACCTGCGTGTCTCTATTTTCACTAAGGAAACAAATGGAGACTATGGGCTTCTTGCACATTTCATATGATACACATAATGGTCAAGATTGGAGACATGCATCTGCATTATATATAGTAAGCTCACCATCAAGACATCCCAACCACCAGCTTAATCAATGGCCATACAACTATCATCCAACTTATCAATCTCATCATCATCGATTCATTTTTCCTCATCTGATAAAGATTGATCAACCACCAGCTTAATCAATGGCCATACAACTATCATCCAACTTATCAATCTCATCATCATCGATTCATTTTTCCTCATCTGATAAAGATTGATCTCCAGCCAAACTCATTAAGGACTCCTAATTTACAAAGGTTGACGGTTCAGCTCCTCTGCCACTCTTGTTGAAGACCTTACATTCTACTTCTGCATTATCACCAAGGAAACCAAACGTTATTATATATCTTCAAACATCCACTCTCCAAAAATAATGACAGAAAACTTCAAAGTATGTGCATCTGCAAGCAATGATGAGAAGCCAACACCATCAGATGTGTGTGTGTGTGAGAGAGAGAGAGAGCAGTCAAACAAGGATATATCCATCGAAACATGGATAACATCTTCAAGAATAACAACATAATTGCAGCATTTCTAATTACCACTGCAAATGAAGAAGCAAATAGTACAAGTTATTATCATCCATAAAGAATCATATATGTTAATTTTTTAGACCTGAAAAGAAAAAGGCAAGAGGATCTCGACTCAATACCATACGAATTGATGACTTCCCCATCACTTACACAACCAAATTTATACCCTATGTTCTTCCATCGACCTTAACTTTACCAACAATCGCAGAACATCTTCCCATTCCCCAACCCAAGGACTTACATTCCAAGGATAATTCCACGCACAAGACTTTGAGTGAACAACGATAGCATCCCTTATCATAAGCCTCTGCTACTATAGAACAGTACGCACGAGGTTCACATACTTGAAAGACCTTGATAACCACAAGTATCAAGAAAACACATCAACACAAAAGATTCAATAACGCTATTGCCATTGAACATATTGTCCTTAGCATGTGTCACCGATAGCATGTAAAGACAAAGCGATAACGCTTAGTTTCATAGATGTTCCAAAGAAGGGATAGACTGAAAGAAAGTTGAAGTTTGCACAATTGAAATCTTTAGAAAAGATCCCCAATAAAGTAGGTTAACATAGAAAAACACTGAGCCAGAGAGTTCTTTTTCGTTACATCATGCACTACTTCAAGAAAAACACAAGCATAGATTATAATGTTTCACAACAAAAAACCTTAAGACTCTTGGATGGAGTCACAAAACTAATGCTTCAGCTATTTTTATATATGCTTCTTTATTAGAAAATTATCCCTTTGTGAAAATGACCGCTACATCATTAAAATCATATTAACATATTTATCTCTTCTGTCGCAACTGAATAACTGGCCAGAGTGAGTAAACATGTTGGCAGAACTCAAAAAAGGCAACAAAGGCAGAGAACAAAATGGTTACTAGTGCCACATTTCTGCGTTCACTGCTCCCAAATTAAATGGACATAATTTCTATGCAAGCATGGCAGACACTCAACGCATTATTACTCCCTCAGAATAACTAACATGTCAGAACCTTCCTCAGGAGGACTCGTTACAAGTTGTAGCACCTTTAAATGATCGAAGCGGCCAGATAATACCACATGACAAAGTGAAGGTGCCTGGTTGCTTTAGGAGCCAAGTTCATCTCTTTAGCACTGGGGCTAGCTAACGAGTATAACTCCTGGCCCCTTACCAAAATGGATTCTCAGATTGAGATGCCTGAAACAAAATAGCTCCATAGTGAAACGAAAACACGTGGTGTAATTCACGAATATACCTTGAAGAATTATGCGTGAAGAATAGATATAATAAATACACATGATCCACGACACAATCTGCCTAAGGCACTAAAACACAACAAGGATGTAGGTAAAATGCACATATTTCCAATTAAACCTATAGTGTGGCTACATAACTGAATTTCTACAGAATACATAGACATCATAAATGCATCTGCTGAATAGATAGCATCTTAAGGTTAAAAAACAAGAAACTAGCATCATAAACGCATCTACAATTGGACATCTAATGTAGCTACCAAACTTACTTCCCTGCTAGAGCCATGTGAGATAGACACGACTGGATAAAACTCTGAGTAACATGAAGAACGCACGAGATAAGACATGAAATCTACCTTTCATACCTTGTATCTTTGTTTTCACAATATCAATGTAAGGCATATCATCCTTGAATTGGAGGAGTGAATAATATGACCATAGGTATACTAACAAGGTGTTTATCAATATGAACGAACAAAATGCCCATAAACTCTTAAAGAAAAAAAAATTCAATGCTAGGCTTGGACAAATGATGCATTGCATCAAATACATAATAAAGCGTTCCAATCATGCTAGATGAAAGTGTAAACTGACAATCAATTGATATTGAGGAATCAAGAATAGAAAACATTTTGGAGACCATGATGGGATTCGGTGTCGCTAATGGGATATAGGGTAAGCCGTAACATGCAATTGGAAGATCTTTTAAAGGATGGCTATAAATCATGCCAATGCACTCTATAGCCAAATACTCGCACGTTTATGAAGAGAAGGAGCAAGTGACGACCGCAAGAGAATTTGTCTTTGAAACTGATGAAGGGTCCACCGCTGGGTTAGCAAGAAGTATCTGCATTTCGAGACGATCATTGTCACTAATGGAACATGGAGTAATTATGTATACATTTATCATGCAATTGTTTGAAGTACAAGTGACATTTGAAGCTGCGAAGTTACGAGCAAAAGGGGTTAAAGGTAAGCATGCTATGAGAGAATCAAAGGAGGTGGAGGAGTTGGAGGATGAAGCTTCCTAGGATTTTGAAGCAACACCTAACCTTCTAGATTTTGCATGGATGGAGCAATTACGAGAATTGCCGATTGAGCTAGAGGTGAGATTGGAGGTGGAATTCCCTTCAACATCCACTTACACAAGGCTACATAGGCAAACTCTGCAAGAGTTGGCAATTCCAGCACAACATATTAGTGCAATGCAATTTAACCAGTTCAATGATAAGGTGGACGATGTTCATGTTAGATTATTCGTGATCCAAATGTTCATGTTAGATTATTCAAAACGTAGTATGAGCTTTAAGAATGTGGGCAGGAAGATGCTCAAAAGTGTCGAATATTCAAGCTACATTGGACAAAAAAGAGGTTGCTCATTAACGGAATTCACACCAAGGTGGTTCAGTACGTTTGGTGCGATACGTACAATACGTGTATGGTACATGAATGGTACGTGGCAAGGAGGTTTGCTACGGTACGATACTTGTATATATATACATAAATAAATAAATACTTGTATGTGTGTGTGTGTGTCTGTTATATTCCAAAGATGTACATGCTTGGAGGAACAAGAAGTTCCTTGCTCGAGGGAGGAGAATTCCTCTATAAAGCTTAATCAACCTTCATAAAAACCTTCTTCATTGCTACTAATTTCCAATGTAAAAATTCCATGAATACCTGAAGATTCTTCAAATTTTAGAATAAAAGTATCAATGCCCTTTCCTATATCTTTAAGTATGCAAGCATCTTTAGAGGTACGAAGCCTCAGTTTAAATCCCTCTAAAAAAAAGTTCTTCCAAACTACTAGTAGGAAGAATAGAACAATCAACAAAAACTATATGACCCAAATCCTTGTTTACGAAAGAGGAAAATAAAACATTATTGCAATCACAAGTTCTTCTAGAAGTCAACAATCTATCTTGCTCTTTCATTTTTCTTCGAATATCATTGTAATTGAAAGCTTTTTGACCCAAAGTTTTCATATATTTATATGTAACCAAAGGATGGACCCAAAGCTTTCTAACATAAGACGAAAGAGATTCTAACACTTATTTTGATTTCAAAATAGAGTTGAGACCAAATTTATCTTTATCTGGAGAAGTGAAATTAGTATTAAGTAACACTTTTCTTGAAATCAAAGGATTATTAGAAACACAAAAGGATTTTAGAAATTTGGATATGAGAATTCGAAGCTGAAAACTATTGGATTTTTTGAGACTTAAATCCTCATCAGAAGAATTTTCTAGGGTATATAAAAGTTTAGACAAGGCCCTTTTGTTATATTTTTCAAATATTTTGTAAGAAAAAGACGCCTCTTGCATAATTCTATCCAAGAAAGTTAATCTTCTTTTAAAATCACTAAACTTTAAATATTGATCATTCAAAGAGCTAACCAAAAGGTCATTAGAAGAGAATGATGGGAAATCCTCATCCATAGAGTCTAATGAATAAAGAAACCTATGGGAACACGAAACAAAAACATTAATATTAGGATTTGGAACACAAATTTCTGTATGTTGAGGAGATTGGATGGTTAAGGAACGTTTTGGATATATACACCATATCATAGGAGTTTCTTAATGATGGATCTACTCTTACGACAATTAGATTTTGCTTCTAAATTGAATCCTTAGCGCAAAGTTCAAATCCAAAATAATTCCCTAGGCAAAGCTACATTGTAAAACTCTTTAGAGTTTCTAAAATTGCCTTCAATGTGTTCAATAGAAAAAGAGAAAAACGACTCAAAACCATATTTTGCAATGGATGCATAAAACATGAACTAGTGAAGTTAAGCAAGTAGTTCAAATATCTGAAGCCCTCCCTAAAACAAAGCGAAACCTTGATCCCTTAAGTCATGGAGATAATAGAGAACAAATTAGGGTTTGCATTTTTCCCAATAATATATAATCAGCATATTTGCAACATTCCTAATTTGTCACTATAAACAACTAGATAGATTCGTCAAAATTGCAACATTTCTAATTACCACTACAAATGAACAAGCAAATAATAAAAGTTATTATCATCGATAAAGAATTTACCCATGATGGGTGCTAATTGTTAGACTTTAAAAAGATAAAAGGCAAGAGGATTCTTGATTCAGTACCGTACGAATCGACGACTTTCCCGTCACTTAAACAGCCAAATTTATACCCTATTTTCTTCCATCATTCTTAACTTTACGAACAATGGCATAACATCTGCCCATTCCCCAACCCAAGAACTTACTTTCCAAGGATTACACGCCAAGACTTTGAGTCAACCAGGATAGCATCCCTTATCACAAGCCTTTGCTACTATACAAGAGCACACACTAGGTTCATAGACTTGAAAGACCTCGATAACCACAAGAAACAAGAAAACGCATTAAAAGGATTCGATAACACTATTGACATTGAACATATTGTCCTTAACATGTGTCATTGATACCATGTAAAAACAGAGAGATAGCGCTTAGTTCCATATAGATGTTTCAAAATTGGGATAGACCAAAAGAAAGTTGAAGCTTGCATAATTGATATCTTAAGAAAAGATCCCCACTTAAGTAGGCTAACATAGAGAAGCATTGAGCTAGAGAGTTCTTTTTCTTTACATCACGTGCTACCTCAAGAAAAATGGAAGCCCTCCTCAAGCTGTCTAACAACAAAAAACCTTAAGACTCTTAGACAGAATCACCAAACTAATGTTTCAACTATTCTTTTACATGCTTCTCTATTAGAAAATTATCCCTTTGTGAAAATGACTGCTACATCATTAAAATCGTATTAACACATTTTCTTCTGCTGCCACAACTCAAATAACAGGTCAAAGTGAGTAAACATGATAGAAGAACTCATAAAAGGCACCGAAGGCAAAGACAAATCGGGTTACTCGTGTCTATATTGCTTCTTCCTACAATTCACTACTCGTAGATTAAATGGACATAATTTCTATGCAAACATGGTAAACACTCAAAGAGATATTTGTTGGAAATTTAGTAGGCCCTTAACTAATACCACAAGTCCATGGTTCCATAGGTCTAGGATTTACAACACAGATTCAAGCAATCTTCCAATTTTGACAAAACAACCACTGCTTACTCACACTATCATATATACAAATGTCAATTTACGATGTGGGAGTCAAAATCTCAACCACTTTATGTGAACAGAAATAGATGGATGAGTGCACCATGGCTGCACCATGTGTGCTAGAGCACCACCTCTACTGAGGGACCAAAGCTAGTGTTGCCAATTGGTGTGTGATGACTCAAAAGTGACCCAAGGCTAGCCCTCCAAGGACTTCTAGTGATCAAAATTGAATAAAGAAGCTTTTTGCGTTAAAAACTCATCATCGTAGCTTTTTAAAACTTGGATCGTTATTTTTTAATTGAGTTTGCTTTATTTTTAAAGTTGCTTTTAGCTAACTTTAAAAATGACTTCGTGACCTGCTTTTTCACACTTCTAACTACCTGATGAATGATCTGACAACATTTTTATGATCCTCATGCCCAGAGCTATCATATGAGGTCAAAAACCCTAAATCAGCAGAAAATTAAGGTTAGGGTTTCTCCCAAATCTGATTTTTGATGACTGAATGTCATATACCATTGGAAAGCTCTCTTCAAACTTTACAAGATAGGCTCATAAAAATTTTACCCATTTTTGTGCCGAAAATGACTAAATACTGAAATTAGGGTTTCTGCCCTAAATGGATTTTGGACTTATGTGACATTGTTTTCCAACAATCCCCCCTACAATGTCATATTGGTACAAACTGATGTGGATAAGCAACTTCATTCATCTGCAAACTGTCATAAACTTCAAACTTGTCCTCCCTAATTGACCTTCAAACTTTTTCTTCAAAAGTCTTCTTCAAAATTGAATTTGAATTTCTTCAAACTCCAAAAAAAAAATCTGAATTTGCTGAATATGAACCATAATACCTGAGAAAATATGCAAACTAGATATCCAATAGTGTATAAATCAAGCAATCACTGCTTGACAACATATGTAGCATAAACTGACTCTGAACCTACTATCTCTTGTCTTCTCAAACCTGTAAACATACATTAGGATCCACATATTTGCATAAAAGATTTCTCAACATACTTCTGTTGTGTCATGTAGATACAGAAAACAAAATCAGGAACTGAATCTTGGGACTTGTGACTGACAACTCACAACTTAGTGTATTATGAACACTAGCTGGTTCATCTCTAACTGTACTCAACTCAACTCAACTCAACTCGACTCATGAGTCTCATCAAAATTTCATATCTATGATGTCATCTTTTTTTCATCCTTGTTCTATCTGTAAGTCCATACCTCTTTCCTTCAGAATCTGGTATAAACATATATTTGCACACCTCATAAGTAACATACCTCTCTGAAATATCAAGCTTCTCTGCAATAGAACTCTGGAACTTTCTCTTAAACAAGAACATCTAATAGGAACTTTCTCCAAACATTCTTTTTCTTCCTTCTTCTTCTTCCTTCTTCTTTCAAAGCTGGACCATAAAGAGAAACTGACAAAGGAAATATAGAAATACCTATAGGTATGACTCTGCATTCTTTCACATATGACTGAAAATAAGTCTTCATGTTTCATCACCTCCTTGGATGATTTAACACTAGTATCCAGATTTCTTCAAATTATATCAGACTTTATGAAATCTGTCTTTCAATAAATCTGATCTTCAGTGATCAATACCTGTATTTGAAACAAAATTTTAGGATCCATAATCTTCTGCAATATAACAAGTATCTTCTTCTTTTTCTCTGATACACAAATTTGATAGAATCTGAATCTTTGACTTACTTCTTCCAATGCTAAGAACTTTTCAAACAAAGGATAGACAACTAACTTATAAATACTAAAGATCTTGAAGATCTATCTAGATCTTACAAGATCACTCCAACAAAATATCTATGTAGAATCTGCTCTCATCAAACCTTCATGGCTGAATGTTTGATTTGTTACCTGAATGTCTCTAAGTGTCCATGCTTCTCACATAAAGTTGTACAACTTTTCTTTAACCAAATCGTTCCCAAGAATCTGCAACTCTACTTGAAACATAAGTGGACAAACTCTCACCTTGACAACTCCAAAAGTTGTAAGTTGATACTTCATATCTTCATATTCTACCCGGGTGAACTGTGATAGTATCTGCTTAACTTTCTTTGGCTAACTCCACTTCTCAATCAAGTGATAGGATCTAATGGAACACCTTTTTGAATACAAGCATGTATCCATAGAAAGTAGATTCTTCAATTGGCTGGTTCATCAAAAAATCTGAATTTTCCTGAATTTTCTGAATTTTCTCAAAATATTGAAATTTCTGAATTTTTTGAAAATACTGAATTTTCTGAAAATACTGAATTTTCTGAAAATACTGAATTTTCTGAAAATACTGAAATTTCATCATTTTCCTGCAAATTCTAAAATTCTGAATTTTTTGAGAACACTAAAATTCTGAAAATACTGATGAATTTTTATCTTGAAAAACTCTGAATTTTCTGAATATACTGAATATACAGAATATGAGGTACCTTTTCCAAACACAAAACCTCACTCCAAGTCTTCAACATCCGCTACAAATACTCTTTTACATCAAGAGTTAGGTCAAAAAGAATCTCTGCAACTTGTCAAGTAGCTCTGAATTGACACTCCAAGAAGTCTTTGAGGGAACATATCGTTGTTTGCTCAAAATCTTTAACTTATACATAACTCATACACATATGAGTCAAAACATATAAGCTGCCTTTCTTTCTCTCAATGCAATTCTTTGTCAAGACCTACTAAAACATGACCAAGTGTAATGCAAAACAAGAAACTGCTTCTTTAAACTATCTTCACACAAGATGTTCTCGTAGACTTGTCTTTAGATGTAGAGGATAAAATTATGAAAAGTATATGGAAAATATAAGAGAAAAAGAAGTCTTAATTTCCCTTTAGAATTGTTGGACTTTCTTTTTCTGCATCTTTCTTCTACATGATGCTGTCAATATCTTCAAACTTCTCTTCCATACCTTTTGTTCTCTTCATCTTGAAGTAGCAAGCACTCTTATCTTCTTCAAATGAATTTTTCTCTTCCTCTAGTACTAAGAATAAGAGACAAAACAAACATGATATACAAATGGAAGAGAATATAGAATCATGTTTTGCCATCTCCTCATATCTCTGAATCAAAACTTCAAATGTGACTAATATGACTGAATTCACCAACCTTTTGGCTGAATGCTGAATTACCTTTCTAGTGTACCGAGATCAAATTCTGTACCTAGATAAAAAACTTCCAACCAACATACAACACAAGGTTGGCTGAAAACGAAACTCATCTATCTCCAAATTTGTCTTCTTAGATAAGCTTTCTTGCCATAAAAGAGATCTATCAAAACTGTCAAGAACAACCTCTGGATATCTTTTTTGATGTAGTTAATGCTTTTACTTTCAAAGAATGAAAGTGTATAAAAGCACTTCTTCAATCCTTCAAATCTCTTCATAACTGCTCTTCTAAGATATGACCTGCAAATGATAATCTGATAGTAGAAACTAATACCTGATTTGATGTTGATTTGGTTCCTTCATCTTCTCCAAACCATTGTTTTTCCTTGAATTTGAAGTAGCCTTCTCTTCATCAAGTCTTGGTCTTCAAATAATACTTCTGTAAAGTCTTTTCATACTCTTCCAAAAGTATTCGGTTGCTAACCGATCATCAACTTCATACTTCATACCTCACACTGATGAATAAACATGTAACTGAATTGTCTAATTCTCAAATCTCTACTCATCTAGATTAAGTGTGTATGTCAAATGTCAAATGTTAGAAGATGCTCTTAAATCATATGTTGTAAACTTGGAAGTCTGGGAACCTGGGAATCTGAGAGCCTCATTGCTCTGATACCAAATGTTGGAAATTTAATAGGCCCATAACTAACACCACAGGTCCATGGTTCCATAGGTCCAAGATTTACAGCACAGATTCCAGCAATCTTCCAATATTGACAAAACATGAACATACCACATTTAATCATACAAATGATGAGACACAGATAGAGAAAGATTAGACAACATGTGTAAAGTGTTATGTAAGCCACTGCTTACTCACACTATCATATATACAAATGTCAATTTACAATGTGGGAGTCAAAATCTCAACCGCTCTATGTAAACAGAAATAGATGGATGAGTGAATGTACAGAATTTACAAGAACATTCAGATGTAGAAACAAAAATCTGAATATGTATGAGATGTATGACATGATAGGTTGTAGAAGAGTGAATATGAGTGACAAAAAAAGGAAACATCAGTTTGAAACTCATATTCAGCAAACCATAATCTGAATTTAGGCAATGGAAGACCCTAAATCAGATGTGTGTGTGAAAGATCACATACTTACAGAATTAGCATACTCATGTGTGCTAACATGTTGCTGACAGAAATCCTCATACTCATGTGGAAACACCTTCTCAAACATCTCATCCAAATGTGCATGTAGCATGCATGTACTGATTCTCCTTTAGATATGCCGAATAGGACTCCTCTTGATATGGATGCCACTGCCTCCATAAGCTCCAAGTAGTACCTTTGTGCATAAAGAGAATATGTATCTGAATTATTACATAAGATGCAAATCTTATGTTAACCTCCATCCAATGTCTTTGAAGTACACCAAAATCTTCATGTAGAAGACAATCTTCAAATACATTATGTAGATGGTTGATCCACATCACCAAGCTACTGATGGACAAGTCCTCTCCATAAGCAAGAGTGTGAGCACACTCTTCTCCAAAAAGAACTCCATAGCTTCTCCTCACATGCTCCTAGAGTGCACCATGTCTGCCCCATGTGTGCTAGAGCATCACCTCTATTCAAAGACTAAAGCGGGCGTTGCCAATTGGTGTGTAATGACTCAAAAGTGACCCAAGGCACTGTTTATATAGTCCTCCAAGGACTTCTAGCGATCAAAATTGAGTAAAGCAGCTTTTTGCGTTAAAAACTCATCATTGGAGCTTTTGAAAACTTGGATCGCTATTTTTTTATTTGAGTTTGCTTTATTTTTAAAGTTGCTTTTAGCTAACTTTAAAAATAGCTTCTTTACCTGCTTTTTCCGCAATTCTGACTACCTGATGAATGATCTGACAACATTTTTATGATCCTCATGCCAAGAGCTATCATATGAGGTCAAAACCCTAAATCAGCAGAAAATTAGGTTTAGGGTTTTCTCCCAAATCTGATTTCTGATGACTGAATGTCGTATACCATTGGAAAGCTCTCTTCAAGCTTTACAAGATAGGCTCATAAAAATTTTATCCATTTTTGTGCCAAAAATGACTTAAGTACCAAAAATAAGGTTTCTGCCCTAAATGGATTTTGGACTGATGTGACATTGTTTTCCAACAATATTACTCCCTCAAATTAACTAGCAGGTCAGTACCTTCCTCAGAAGGACTCATTACAAGTTGTAGCACCTTTAAATGATCAAAGCCGCCAAATAATACCACATGAAAAAGTGAAGGTGCGTGGTTGCTTTAGGAGCAAGATTCATCTCTATACAACTAGTGCTCGCTAACGAGTATAACTTCTCGCCCCTCACCAAAAAAGATTTTCAAATTCAGAAGCCTGTAACCAAATAACTTCATTGTGAAACGAAAACTCATAGTGTATTTCACAAACAGAACTTGAAGAGCATAATATGTACTTTATGCATGAAGAATAGATATAATAAAGACACATGATCCACGGCTCAATCTGCCTCAAGCACAAAAACACAACCGGGATGTAGGTAAAATACACAAATTTGCAATTAAACCTATAGTGTGGCTACATATAGCTAAATTTCTACGAAATACATAAATACATTAGCTGAACAGATAGCATATAAAGGCAAAGAAATAAGAAACGAGCCACTACGCCTCCGTAAGGCACGGAAACATAATATGTGCAAATATCATAAATGCACTTTCAATTGAATGTCTAAAGTAGCTACGACACTTACTTGGAATCATCTTTTCCTAATTTACTTCCCTGTCAGAGCCAAGTCAATCAAACAAAACTGGATGAAACTACGCAACATGAAGAACACATGAGAGAGAACATGAAATCTACCTTCCTATCATGTATCTTTGTTTTGACAATATCAATGTTATCACTTCTCTCGATCGAAAGTGTGATCAATATTATCGACGTTATCACTCAGGGTCTTCCTGAGGATCTACATCCTCGAAAGTTCCCTGTGCTATAGGGCACGACAAGAACCTCCTTCAAGAATCATAATACCCTCCTCTACACAACGCTCTTAGTGTGCGAGGGTCTATTCATCTCAACCGTCTAGGTATAACATGGGCTACATCTAGCTTTTACACGAGCTAATTGACCTTCTTCATAATGCGAATTGATTGCCAAAAAACTAAATGTAATATTTAGCATGGGATGCCAGAGAGGATCATTAAGCGGGATTCTTCATATATGAACTGATGGTTGAGAAACTAGTAATGTGTTTGTTAGTTAGAATGGGATGCAAGAGAAGGAGTTAGAGTGAGATTGTAAAGGTATTTGAAGATAACACTGTACAAAAGATGGATCTCGAAAATCTCCGAGCATGAACTTTGAGTGAAGAGAAGGAAGAGTGATGGAAAACATATGCATGTTTTGTTTCACGATGAACAACAAAAACCCGAAGTTAAAGGATCAATAACTTTGTTGGTGGATCAACAACTTTCACCAGATCAATCTACGAGGGCGGAAAGTCGTCAAGACAAATTTCCCCACTCTTATGAATACCAATGCCACAATAGTGGGTGAAATCCAATTGAATCCTGATGTTGTAAGGCATATCATTCTTGGATGACCATACATGTACTAACGACATGTTTCTCAATACGATATCATAAAATATCCATAATCTCTTAAAATAAAAAAAGTCAATGCTAGGCTTGCACAAACGATGCATTGCATCTAGTAATCAATAAAGCATTCAATAATTCTAAATCGTCTTAGATGCAAGTATAAATTGTAAATCAATTTATGTTCCTATAACCAATCTCATGTATGCTTATGAGTATGTCACGTGAATTTCTTGAGATTATTTTAATCATAACTTTACACAACTAAGCAAATTACATGCTTGTAAAGATCATCCTTCCAAACATTGATCCATAAATTATCTTGCATTTAAATTTCTTCATCACATGATTGTGCCTAGGAAAATATCCCTTTCGATTTTGTGTTTCACACTATTATATAGCATTCTTCTAAAACCCTTAGTTTTTTCTCTTACTTTGGTATATAACCTTGCAATCCTTTATTTTGCATACTTTTAAAACAACAAAACCACAAGTATGCATAAAGCAAAAAAAATTGATAGCTTCCCAACATTTCTATTGGGGTTTTATTTTCCAAAAAACTAATTGAAAAGGGCTTGTGGCATAGAGACCTCTTCGCTTGTCTTTGTTCATTATAGTATCAGTTTAGCCAAACATGAAGGGCTTCTATTGTAAAAGAACCAAAACATATGAATACGAACATAAAAAATTCTCTTCTGAATAATTTGAATAATTGCATAGCCATTACAAAAATGTATGACAAGCACAAAAAACAATTCATATATAGTCTCCTCTAAGAGATGCATTGATTTATCTCAACAAAACATAAGGCCTTGCGCGTAAGAGAGAGACCTTTGAAGGTTGAACAAGAGAGCACCCAAGGAGAGAAAATATATTTGACACAAACAAGGTATTTCTCCCAATACCTAGAAATAGATCACATCAAATCTAGTATCATATATCACCCTAGGTTCCATATATGCAAATGGCAAAAACAGTGTTAGACAATTGATAATCCATTATGTTCACAATTTGAAAACTAGCTCATGCTTTGAATTCAACTGATGAAAGCAAAAGTCGAACCTTGCTAACGATCATGGTTATAAAGTATATGAAGCATTGTACAAAATGTACTAATACCCCTATCCCCTTGATTATGATTATAATATATGTAAAGGCATAGTACAAAATGTACTTATGTCCCTATCCCTATCAAGCATATCTAAATTATAATAGATTACTGGGATGTAAAAAATTGGTCATTTGTCCTTAAGAGATCAAACAAGGCTTATAATCACCTATGTGTCTCCATTTTAACAAATGGAGACTAAAGGCTTCTTGAACATTTCCCATGATACACATAATAATAAGGATTAAAGACACACATCTACATTATATATAGTAAGCTGGCCATCAAGACATCCCAACTACTTAATCAATGTTTGTCCAACTATCATCCAACTCATCAATCTCATAATCATCAATCCATCTTTTCTCATCATTTGATAAAGATTTCTCTTCAGCAAAACTTACCAAGGACTCTAAATTAACAAGCATTGATAGCTAAGCCTCTACGACACTCTTCTTGAAGACCACATATTGTACTTATTAATCACCAAGTCTTGGCACTCCTAATTCATTAAGTTTCGTTGAATGAAACAATACTCATGGAACCTAACAAATGCTTTTTCCATTTGATATCAACACCTTGAGGTCTAAAAAATACTCTGACTACCAAAAAATATGCTCTTTGCAAATCACTCTCATGACCATGTCCATCATTTGGAACCAGCATAGGCGATCCTTCTATTTAGATTTACATCTTTGAGTATGCCAGCATGTGCTTCACCCACAACTACAGATCAGGGTCATACCGATGCTATCAGTATGCCTGAAGATGCTTGGAAAAATGCTAAAAACCTGATATCCAAATAGACTCCATAATAATGATCCAAATAAGAGCCAATATAATCCTCAATATAAGCATTGGTATTGCAAAGGCACATATCAACGCTAATTTCGACGATTATACTGACGCCAATTCCAATGTCGTGTTTTATAAACCAAAAGTTGGCTCTCTTGTTTTTTACCCGAAAGCAAACGACTATTTTTTCACTCGAATACGCATGCATACCTTCCCTCCATCCCACATGTAATCTTCCCTCTCCTTTGCTTCTTACATCTCTCCTCACACACATCCTCCCTACTTTTCCCCTCCCCAAACACACACATCTCTCACTCCTCACACATACATATCTCTCTCCACATACTCACATATCTCTCTCTCACTCTCTCTCTCCTACATCTTGATAAGTAATGCACTCCCTCACCCTCTCTCTCTATTCCTTATTGTTTTAGAGTTTCCTAATTTCGATTTCATTTTGTTTTGCAGAAGCTTTTTGGCGGCAATTTTTTGTTTGACAAGAAAAGACTTCGATTATGTGTTCATGACGAGTGTTTGGAAGTTACATTCATGTGAGTGATCTACGTCCATGCATGTATTGTTTTGTTCTTTATTTTAGAGAGAGAGAGATAGAGAGAGATTGAAAGAGAGATAGATATTGAAAGAGAGAGATATAAAAAACATAACATTGATGCAAAAAAGAAAACAAAACCTTAATAGATAGATAGAGAGAGAGAGAGGGAAAAAAATGTAATGACGTGATGGACAAATTGATCGACAAGCGCAACAACAAACGAAAGAAAGCTGGGATATAGAAACACCATTCGCTAGCATGAAACGGTTGTCGATCTTTCACGATCTCCCTTATTGGAGTCAATTATTGATTAATCACTTGGTGGACTAAATGCATATTTTCAAGCATATGGAAGAGATTCTCTGGAAGACATTGATCGGAAAGAAAGAAAGCAAAGGATAAAGGGATGACTTAGAAGAACGAAGTCGTATGCAAGAGTTATGGGCATTTACTAAGCCGAAGAGGACATCACTACCAAGAGCTACTTGGATGCTTTGCAAGATGGAAAAACAATAGATGAAGAAAGTGATTTCAAAGTTTCGAACATCTATTGGGTGCATGAGGTATCCCAAACTCTAAAATCACCTTTTTTTACTTGTTATTCTTCTATCTTGCAGAGTAACAAAGGAACTATTGGTAGTGATACTGTTCTGTTCGACTTGATAATTGCTCAAAACTCTTGTATACGACGTCACTCTTCCAAGTCGTCCCTTTCTCTTTTGCTTTTCTTCTTTTCGATCAATCTCTTCTAGAGAATCTCTCGCACATTCTTAAAAATATGCATTAGGTCCATCAATTGATTGACCAACAACTCATTTCAATAAGGGAGATCGTGAAAGATCTACGACCGTTTCATGCCGGCGAGTGATGTTCCTACATCTCACAAAAGCTTCTAATCGATTGCTTTCATTTGTCGTTGCGCTTAAGTAGCTGATTTGTCCTTCTCGTAAGACATGTCTATCAGGCAAATATCTATGATATCCTTCGTATATAGTTTTTCGAAGAGCCCTAGAGTACCATGCTTCGAGTCGTGATCCGAATAGGGGACATGGACTATAACCTAAAATCGATAAACTTATACGAAAAAAAAACTTCCTAATATAACCTAGATCAATGAATGTAGCCAGGTTCAAAAAAAAAAAAACAATTGACTGAAATTACTTCAACATTCACCATAACCGAACCAATCATACATCAAGCACATAAATATGCTTTGCACTCGCACATCTCGTCTTGTTAAAGTTTGAGCCATGTCACGCACAATAATCCTATCCTATAAAGTGTGAAGCTCTTCCATAAGCGATACAAGATATACATCCACGTTTTTTACCTTCTATTTACTTGGCATAATGAAGGTTAACAACAAATTCCTCTTTTTATGGCTAACCATGATTGGATGTTATAGTTGACCAAACATACAGGCCATGTGCTGCATGAGGAGCTACGTAAACTAAATGAATTTACATCATCCATAGCTATGCTTAGACGTATATCTTGAGCCTCTCTAACAAAGAAAGACCACTTACTACCTACATGTTTCCAAGGATCGCAATCAACAGGAACTTGCATTACACTATCTGTAGATATGCTCTTTGCATGGCATGATATTAATTGGCTACGGATTTGCATCTGAACATGCTCTTGATTCTTAGGGTAATAGGAAAGTGGCAAAGAACCTTTGCAAGGTTTGCTTCGTCTATGAAGTCTTTCCTAAACCTTCTCGCTCCACACTTTGGACATATGTGGAGGTACTTCTACTTATTGCGAAAAAGAACGTAATCATCCGAACACACATGAATTTTTTTACAATCCATATCCACAAACTATAGAAGCTTCTTTGTGTCCTCCCGTGTTGGAGGCATGTCATTACCATCTCGCAAAAACTGAACTTTCAAAAGCCTGCAAGAGATAAACAATTACAATAATATTAGTAAATAAACATATTTCAATGAAGCAATGAAAGTTTCAATTCCACTCTATCTGAACAATTCAGAGACACTATCATCCAACCATCCATAGATAGATTGAAGATTAAGCATCGCAAGCGACGCACGTAGTACACATATCTTTGTGTCATTGTAAAATTAAAAAGGCTAATTCTTGCCTGTTTTAATGTTCTTTATCGACTTTTCATCATGGAAATTCTATCGTATTCATGGAACCCACGACATCGTCTCCACTATCGTGGTCTTAATCCAAGTCATGAAACATCTAGAGCATTTCTTCCATGTGTTCATTCTCTATCATACTGCCAGTAGCTTTTCGTTCTGCATCCTATGTCATTCTCTTCTGCCTACGAGAGATAGACAATGCAATGTCGTGTGTATAGAGCTACTCACTAGCCAAACCATGCAACTGGAAGCATATGTTTCGTAGTCAATCTCAAGCGAAGGGTCCATATTCTTGAACGTCTACAATACAAATCCGTCCTTTATAAAATATCTGATACTTGCAATGGGTGCAAGGACATATCATTCTCTCCTCTGAATCCAAAGATATCATCTCATACCATGCGGAGGCATTCAGACATATCTCATCATGTATCTTATGTTTTATCTCATAGGCCGACTTTGGCATGCTAGCCATAAAAACTCTCTCTCTCTCTCTCTCTCTCTCTCTCTCTCTCTCTCTCTCTCTCTCTCTCTCTCTCTCTCTCTCTCTCTCTCTCTCTCTCTCTCTCTCTCTCTCTCTCTCTCTCTCTCTCTCTCTCTCTCTCTCTCTCTCTCTCTCTCTCTCTCTCTCTCTCTCTCTATCTATCTATCTATCTATCTATCTATCTATCTATCTATCTATCTATCTATCTATCTATCTATCTATCTATCTATCTATCTATCTATCTATCTATCTATCTATCTATATATATATATATATATATATATATATATATATATATATATATATATATATATATATATATATATATATATATATATATATATATATATATATGCTCTTCCCTCTTTCTTAATGCTCTCTCTCTCTCTCTCTCTCTCTCTCTCTCTCTCTCTCTCTCTCTCTCTCTCTCTCTCTCTCTCTCTCTCTCTCTCTCTCTCTCTCTCTCTCTCTCTCTCTCTCTCTCTCTCTCTCTCTCTCTCTCTCTCTCTCTCTCTCTCTCTCTCTCTCTCTCCCCCTCCCTCCCCCTCCCTCCCTCCCTCTCCCCCTCCCTCCTCCCCCCCTCTCCCTCCCCCCCTGTCGTGTAGCTCTGTAGAAACCCTAACACGCAACCCGTCATGCTCGTAACTTTGTCTCTCCCCCCCCACTGCATCCAGCTCCCTCTCCCGCCACCCAGTCTGCTTCACTTCGACCCCCTGTGAGAAGCACTCACCCACCCCACCAACTACCACCTCTATCTGCTATTGCATCATCCCCGTTCAGAAATCCTAAACCCGAGAGTTGTCTTAAGTCCCCCCCCCCCCCCCTCGCAATGCGTCCCCGATCCACCCGACGACTTTTAGGGCTTCAATGTTATGAACTGAAAACCCTAACCCGAAAAACCCTAGATCTCATTAGTAACATTGAATCTTGAGAAACCTAAGTTTATTAGCCGCTACCTATGGCCAAATTGGAGGATCTAAATAGAATAGAAGATAAGCTTAATGTCATCATCAAAGACAACAAGAGGACAAGAGACTTGACTATCACTCCATTATCAAACACCTCTCCAAACTTGAGAAAGAAGTGAAAGGCTTCAACAAAGAGCGTGAATCATGGAGCAAAGAGAAAGAAGAATAGGAGATGGAGAGACTAAGAGAGAGAGAAGAATGGATGAAGAGGCAAAACAATTGGGTAGAAGAGAAGAAGGCCATGACGGAACGAATCGAACTACTCAAAGTCTCAATAGCATCCCTCACTCTTGAAGAGGGTGAACTTATAATGGACACAAAAGATGTTGGAAATCGCTTGAATGATGTGTGTGACTCTCCTCCCATCCATATATACCCTCTTGTACTCTAAAAATAGCAATGGTATAGCAAGGTTGTCCACTCTTCCCCACTCTATTTGGTCTCTATATCGACGAGATTGAGGACTACATTCTCCAAGCTGGAGGAGAGAGTGTAGACCTCGCAGGTACATATGTCCACATTTTATTATATGCCGATGACATTGTATTGATTTTAGAGCACCCGAGGGATTACAGCACCACCTGGGTGCCCTGGATGAGTTTTGTACACAGAGGGACTTGACAATAAACCTTGGGAAGACCAAGGTCATGATCTTCCACACCTCCCCCATGGTGACGAATGGAGCAAGATTCACATCAGGCAGTAGACCGATTAAGGTGATCACTTCCTATGTCTACCTCGGAGTCACATTCACGAGCTTGACTGGCCCCTTCCGCATGAGACAAGCAACCATCCATAGACTCATACGAGGATATGCAGCTTTAGCCGTGTTAGAGCGGAGATGTCACCAAGCACACTTCCAAGAGCCTCTCACGAAGGGGTGGCTATTTCACACACTAGTCAAATCAGCTATGATGTATGCTGCAACAGTTTGGACCCCAGACCTCATAGTCACCCAGTGGAGTGCGATAGAGAGGTCAAGGGTACGTATGATCTCGTGACTATTTCGCAAGAAACACTAAGTGCCACATGACATCATCAAGGCAGAGCTAGCTGCACAACCCATGGTAGTAGATGCACTATTCCAAACTATCTATTTGATTCAGAGTGTGGGGGAGCTCCCTACATACAGACTCACATACAAAGCTTTTGAGGCATCTATACAGATATCAAAGTCAGGATATGAGAGCTTGGTACACTCACGTTAGAGTCTGGTTTGATAGTCATGGACTTGATATGGACAGATTGCCACCTTTTCAATACGACCCAAACCTCACATCCACCTCTCCCATCGTGAGAGGAACGTTGTGCTCAAACAATCTCTGGCAACTCTACATTGGTCAGACATGGCACACACCACACATGGGATCGAGACTATCGCACTCTCGAGTCAAGTTCTTAGACATACTAGCATACGGTTTCATCCAACGAACATGCTACATGGATACTTACATGCCTCATAGCTGGAGGGTAGCAATTGGCCAGGTGAGAGTCTCATCACACTGACTAGAGATTCAGACGAGCAAAGCTGCATAGATTTCCACAGAGGAGCGAATATGCAAGGTATGCAGAGTAGAGATGGAGGATGAGGAGCACTTTGTATGCAGATGTAGCACATATGATGACATCAGAGGCAGTTACAAGACTGTTTACAGGGCAGCCTGGCTGAACCGAGAGATCATGGACTCTGGACTCTAGAGACCAGCGACAGCTTGGGCGGTTCTTACTAGAGATACAGTCACAGAGATTCCCTACTCCAACCCACTGCTGCAGCTTGGACAGGAGTGAGATAGAGTCAGCTCACTGACATTTTGTTCCACGACATGAAGCAACCCTCCCCCCCTCCGCTCACACACCAAGAGGGGTGACTCTTCAACATGCTCAGACCTCTCGAGCTAGGAGACGACCCCTTGCTATAGGATATCAGGCATCGAGACTTCACCGACACCAGATTGCAAAGATCAAGGCTCATGACCATCACGCCATGGAGGAGAGACGATCCGAGATGATGACTGATCTTGCTCGAGCCATCAAGGCAGCCTTGACTCCACCTCCACCTATGTATCACATCTTACACCCCCCCCACTAGTACAGGATGAAGCTAGTAGTTGTTTCAAATGCATTCGCATGCTTGTTGTACTACCCTTTTGCATATAGACTATCATAGATATCGCACTCCATACACCCCCCACTTTCATGGATATCTCCACATGCATACTACGGAGATCTATATCAGCTTTACCAATTTTTTCAGCACTTTTATCTTTCCGATTGTCAGAAGATAAACCCATGTACATCGATTTGTCTCAAAGGCCGAGTTCGCCCTTCTAATAAACGTAAAAACACTCCCTCCCTCCCCACCCACCCACCCACCCACCCACCCACCTACCCACCCACCGACCTACCCACCCACCCACCGACCTACCGACCGACCGACCTACCGACCGACCTACCCACCTACCCACCGACCTACCTACCCACCGACCCACCGACCTACCTACCTACCTACCCACCTACCTACCCACCTACCTACCGACCTACCTACCGACCTACCTACCCACCTACCTACCTACCTACCTACCTACCTACCCACCTACCCACCTACCCACCTACCCACCTACCTACCCACCTACCCACCTACCTACCCACCCACCCACCTACCCACCCACCCACCCACCCACCCACCCACCTACCGACCTACCGACCTACCGACCTACCTACCTACCTACCTACCAACCAACCAAATAAGGTTTTTATATGTTTTTTTGTTCTCTTTTTTTCATCAATGTTGTGTTTTTAATATCTTTCTCTCTTTCAATCTCTTTCTCTCTCTCTCTATTTCAATATATCTCTCTCAAACGTTTATCCAACATTTCATCTCTCTCTCTCTCTCTCTCTCTCTCTCTCTCTCTCTCTCTCTCTCTCTCTCTCTCTCTCTCTCTCTCTCTCTCTCTCTCTCTCTCTCTCTCTCTCTCTCTCTCTCTCTCTCTCTCTCTATCTATCTATATATGTATGTATGTATGTATGTATGTATGTATGTATGTATGTGTCAAGGTTTTTTGTATGATTTTTTGTTCTTTTTTGCATCAATGTTGTTCTCTCTCTCTCTCTCTCTCTCTCTCTCTCTCTCTCTCTCTCTCTCTCTCTCTCTCTCTCTCTCTCTCTCTCTCTCTCTCTCTCTCTCTCTCTCTCTCTCTCTCTCTCTCTCTCTCTCTCTCTCTCTAAAATAAAGAACAAAACAATACATGCATGGATCTAGATCACTCACATTGATATAACACTGAAACACTCGTCACGCACACACAATCAACGTCGCCTCTCGTCAAACAAAAAACCGCCGCGAAAAAGCTCCTTCAAAAGAAAATGATATCAAAATTAGGAAACCCTAAAAAAAAAAAAATAGAGAGAGAGGTTGAGGGAGCGCATCACTTACTAAGATGCAAGAGAGAGATGTGTGTGTATGTGGAGAGAGAGAGAGAGAGATGTGTGTGGAGGTGTGTGTGGAGAGGGAAGGGTGGATGTGTGTGAGGGGAGAGGCAAGAAGCAAAAGGGGGAGAAGAGTATAGATGAGATGGAGGGGAGGTATGTGTGCATATTCGAGTGAAAGAACAAGGGAGTCAACTTTCAAGTTAAAAACAGGAGAGTCAATTTTCGGTTTATAAAACACGTCGCAATAGGCACCAATATAATGTGGTTGTGCAATATAAAACACAATGTGGTTGTGCAATATAGACACCTATATCGACGATTATAGCGACACCTATTCGGACCATTATTCCGGAACCTATTTCGAAGTTGGGTTTTTAGCGTTTTTCCAAGCATCTTCTAAGGTCATATCAGCGTCGCAGATGACAGTCGATATGACCCTAATCTGAAGTTGTGTGGGAGGATTTTGAGTGTTTATTAGTCTTAGATGGTTTTTCTTGTGCACTTGTTTGATGTGCCTCTTTGAGAGAAATCTAATTACCACACATATATGCATGGAAACATACAAAGTTATCTATATACATGTGAACATAGATCTATCCATGCATCCATAAAAACCTCTATCAATTCATAGATCCATACATATAACATGCACACATTCCCAAAGACACATACATGCATAAATATGCACATAGTACTTCATATGAAACTAGCGCATCCAAGAAAAAGTTACAACACTGTAGATTTTACATACTTTAGAAGAGAAACAAATGAAATTGTATAGTAAACTTCAAATAGAAGAAACGATTCATTTTATCCAATTAATTAGAAAGGGAAACATCTTAAACCTTAGAGAGTACTCTCTGTGTGAAGGGGGGAGAGAGAGAGAGAGAGAGAGACGAAGTAATTAAACAAGGATATATTGGTCCAACATGGATAACATCTCCAAGAATATAAACACTCAAAATCCTCCCACACAACTTCATATTAGTCTTAGATGGTTTTTCTTGTGCACTTGTTTGATGTGCCTCTTTGAGAGAAATCTAATTACCACACATATATGCATGGAAACATACAAAGTTATCTATATACATGTGAACATAGATCTATCCATGTCTTAATCTATCCATGCATCCATAAAAACCTCTATCAATTCATAGATCCATACATATAACATGCACACATTCCCAAAGACACATACATGCATAAATATGCACATAGTACTTCATATGAAACTAGCGCATCCAAGAAAAAGTTACAACACTGTAGATTTTACATACTTTAGAAGAGAAACAAATGAAATTGTATAGTAAACTTCAAACAGAAGAAACGATTCATTTTATCCAATTAATTAGAAAGGTAAACATCTTAAACCTTAGAGAGTACTCTCCGTGTGAAGGGGGGGGGGGGAAGAGAGAGAGAGAGAGAGAGAGAGAGAGAGAGAGAGAGACGAAGTAATTAAACAAGGATATATTGGTCCAACATGGATAACATCTCCAAGAATAACAAGGATAACAACATGGATCGAAACATGGATACCATCTCCAAGAATAACAAGAAAACAAGCACGTATGACAAGCTTGGATGCCACCGAAGGTAGAAATGGTCCATTGCAAAGTTTTGGTTGCATATACCACATCTATATATCGATCCATTTGTACATGCATGTAAAAATGATCATGCTATTCATTCATCACTCTTGCTGTTATAACAAATATCTAAGTCAGAGTAGTAGAGGTTTCTTCTTTTGAGATGGGCGATACTAATTCCTCTTGGTGTTATAACAAATATCTAAGTCAGAGTAGTAGAGGTTTCTTCTTTTGAGATGGACGATACTAATTCATGTGGTAGAGATTACCAGTTTTTGCAAAGTTTTGGTTGCATATACCACATCTATATATCGATCCATTTGTACATGCATGTAAAAATGATCATGCTATTCATTCATCACTCTTGGTGTTATAACAAATATCTAAGTCAGAGTAGTAGAGGTTTCTTCTTTTGAGATGGGCGATACTAATTCCTGTGGTAGAGATTACCAATTTTTGCAAAGTTTTGGTTGCATATACCACATCTATATATCGAGCCATTTGTACATGCATGTATCCATCCACCCATAACAGCATGCATGTATCAATCCATCCTTTTACCCAGCTTTACATTCATACATTACATATCATTTGTACATTACATATCCATGCATTTAATAATCTTAATACCACACGTATATGCATGGATTCTGGAAACATACAAAGTTACCTATATACATGTGAACATAGATTTCTCCATGTCTTGATCCATACACATACATACACATGGGTAAAAGTAAACCTTAGTTGACGTTACTGACTTCGGGTACCTAACGGCTGACTCGTTACTAATGTGACTATTGCAGGTGTAATTTTTGTACATATTTTTCACCCTGAACTTTTCAATTTTGCTCATTCTTTACCTGCACACATACATGAGCTGCAGCCTCTTTGCCTTTGCTTGCAAATTGCATACCCGACATCAGAGCACTCTTACGTCTGCCTGAAATGTTGAAAATTGAGCCTTGGAATCCCTCATGTTAGATATGAAAGGGCAAAGCTGAGTGTACTTAAGGTATTCAACAGAGAAGCCTGAAGGTACTTACCTTTTTTTAAGGCGAATGTAACCTGTAGGCTTTATTAAGAGCTATGAGTATATGTTTGTACATGTGTATATCATCATTCATGCATGTTTTATCATGCTTTTGCAGTTCATCACGTGTATACAGCTGTTCGATTGTAATTTATTATGATAGGAAGCTTGTATGGGAGGAATTGGACTTGTCAATGATTATTGAGCTGGTACATACTATAGCTGTTGCTCAGTTGTTTGAAAGGCTGAAGCCTGAACAAATCAAGATTCCAGGGTTGTTGGAACTTGAAACTTGGGTAGGTGAATTAGAGGCTTGGATTGCTCAACTCCTCAGTCCTGTCCAGATGGATTCCAGTTTTCAATTTTATAGCATTCGTGTGCTGCAGCGTACATTTAACTTGTCACACAGCAGTTATATGAACGTCATGGATTGCTCAACTCCTCAGTCCTGTCCAGATGGATTCCAGTTTTCAATTTTATAGCATTCGTGTGCTGCAGCGTACATTTAACTTGTCACACAGCAGTTATATGAACGTCATGGATGATGGAATTTTCTCTGTTGCATTTTTTACCTTGCCATACGGTTCTTTGATTTAGATGTATGTATGTACTATGTATATAGTATACATGTCTTTATACATGCATGTCCTACACTAAGCCTTTGGTATCTGAAATCCAAAATATGAAGTTACTTGTCTACATATTTACTTGTCACACTATGGAAAGGGACGCAGTGGCTTCAATGAAGGGTACTCTCATATGCATCAATGGCATGGACACAAGGGGCTGCAAGGTGAAATGGACACAATGAAAGTATGCAACAATGATCAAAAAAGAGTTGAACAATGCTCCGAAAAGTGCAAGGTAATGTTTGCAAGAAGTGGGCACAAAACATCAAAATACCTAACATAACTCACTTATGAATGGTGGGATGAACCAACAGGTAAGGTACGTACCATATGGTACCTTAAGAAGCGAATGGCATGAGGCATCCGATTCACGAACAGCTGCTACTATGCAATATTGGACTTGGACATACTGTCCTTAACACGTGTCACCGATACCTTTGGGCTATCCCATTTTTGGAGCGTCTATATGAAACTAAGCGTTATCACTCTATTTTTACATGAAAACTAAAGCTTGCACAATCAAAATCTTTACAAAAATCCCCACAAAAGTAGGCTAACATAGAGAAACACTGAGCCAAAGAGTTCTTTTTCTTTACATTACGTGCTACTTCAAGAAAAATAGAAGCTCAAATTCAGCTATCTGACAACAAAAAACCTTAAGACTTTTAGATGGAATCACTGTACTAACGTTTCAAACTATTTTTTATACATAGTTCTCTATTAGAAAATTATCCCTTCATGAAAATAATCGCTGCATTAAAATCGTATTAACATATATTCGTCTTCGACTGCAACTGAAATAACTGGCCATAGTGAGTAAACATGATAACAGAACTCAAAAACGGCGACAAAGGCAAAGGCAAAGGCAAAGACAAATTTGCTTACTAGCGTCCGCATTTCTTCTTCCTATAATTCACTGCTTGTGGATTAAATGGACGTAATTTCTATGCACGCATGGCAAACACTCAGCGAGTTATTACTCCCTCTGAATAACTAACATGTCAGTATCTTCTTCATAAGGACTCGTTACAAGTTGTAGCACCTTTAAATGATCAAAGCGGCAAGATAATACCACATGACAAAGTGAAGGTGCCTGGTTGCTTTTAGGAGCCAGGTTCATCTCTTTAGCACTGGGGCTAGCTAACGAGTATAGCTTCTGGCCCCTCACCAACATAGATTTGAAGAGCATCATATGCACTTTATGCGTGAAGATAGCTATGATAAAGACACATGATATACGACTCAATCTTCCTCAGACGCTAAAACACAACAGCGATATAGGTAAAATGCACAGATTTGTAAGTAGACCTATAATGTGGCTACACATAACTACATGGTACATAAACATCATAGAAGCATCTGCTGAATAGATAGCATTTAAAAGGCAAAAAAATAAGAAATGAGCCACTGCACCTCCATAAGGCACAAAAACATAATTTGTATAAATATCATAAATGCATTTACAATTCAACGTCTAACATAGCTACAGAACTTGCTCGGAATCATCTTGTCTTAATTTACCTCCCTTCTAGAGCCATGTCAGACAGACAGAACTGGATGGAACTCTGCTTAGCATGAAGAACGAAGCAGGTAAGATCATAAGACATGAAATATAGGTTCCGTATTCTGTACCTTTGTTTTCACAATACCAATGTTATCGCTGCTCTCGACCGGAAGCGTGATGCTTTGGTCGGTCCGAGACTTCGCGAGGATCTGCATATTCGGAGGTTCCCTGTGCTATGGCGCATGACAAAACCTCCTTCAAGGATATAACACCCTCCGCTACATGACGCGCTTATGTACGAGGGTCCATTCATCGGAATCGTCCAGGTATTACATGAGCTAACAAACCTTCTTCATATGCGAATTGGTAGCGAAGAATCTAGTACTACGTGAGGGAGCTTGGGATGCGAGAGAGGAAGAAAGCACGGCTTCATACGCGAACTCTTGCATCCCATGCATTAGCTATCATGGGATGCGAGAGAGGAAGTTAAAGCGGGACTCTCAGTCCGGGAGAGTAGGCTAACGCCAAACTTCTTTTTTTTTTTTTTTTTTTTTTTTTTTTTTTATATATTTTTAATAAGATCGTACAAAAGATGGATCTCGAAAATGTCCAAGCATGAACTTTGAGTATAGGATCAGCAACTTTGTTGGTGAATTCAGAACTTGCCTTCGATGAATCCATTGAGTGCAGCTTAGGGATTTGAATTAATGAAAAAACTTTGAAAATGAAATGAATACTCCATGTCTTCTTGTAGCTCTCAAGCATTCATTGAGTATCTCAAAAATCTTAGATCTAAATTAAAAAATAAACATTCTTATTTTTTATTTAAAAAATAGAAAATCAAGTATGATTTTTACATAAGGGAACCATTTAATTAAGGTTAATGCTTCATAAGTCAAAGTCCTGAACATTTTGTTCATAGCACTTTGAAGTAATCATCCATGTATCCATGAGCATCATTTGCCTTTGTCTTTGCTTTTCATTCCATTCCTAGTTGGTAGGTTGATTATAGAATATAAAGTGGTTTGTAGTCCTCTAAGAGTGAAGTTGGAGTTAACATAATACAATGGGATAATGGCTTGAATATGCTCAACAATGTGATTGGGGATATAGCTAGATGGTTCCATCTCTTCAAGTTTGTGTTTATGAATCTATCTGAAACTAGTTTCAGCATCATTAAGTGTGCTCAAACAAGTTTGATCTATGTGGAGGCAAATGCTCATTGTAACATTAAATCCAGCTACCAAGTTCAAGTAACATGTGCATGCAACCTACAAGATGGTGATGTCTAACCAATACCTGAATTTATAGCGTCCCTTTCCATAATAGCAACCTTGGAAAACTGGACAGGATAGATTTTCCCCCTCTTATGAATACCAATGCCACAATAGTGGATGAAATCGGATAGAAACCTAATGTTGTAAGGCAGATCATCCTTGAATTGCATGAGTGAATAACTTTACACAGCTAAGAAAATTACATGCTTGTAAAGGTGATCCTTCCAAACATAAATCCATAAATTATATGGTATTTAAATTTCTTCATCACATGATTGTGTCTAAAGAAATATCCCTTTCGATTTTGTGTTTCATACTATTATATAGCTTTCTTTCGGAACCCTTAGATTTTTCTCCTATTTTGTAATATACCCTTGCAATCCTTATTTCCGCATACTTTTAAAACAACAAAAGCACAAGTATGCACAAAGATGGTAAATTACTAACTTTCCCACATTTCTGATGGGGGTTCTATTTTCCAAAAAACTAATTGAAAAGGGCGTGTGGCATACATACCTCTTCACTTGTCTTTGCTCTTTACAGTATCAATTTAGACAAACATGGAGGGCATGTATTGTAAAAGAACAAAAACATATGAATATTAACCTAAACAATTTTCTACTAAATAATTTGAATAATTGCATTGCCATTCGAATAATTGCATTGCCATTTGAATAATTGAATTGCCATCAGAAAAATATATGACAAGCACAGTGACAATTCATATAGTCTCCACAAGGGACATGCGTTGATTTGTCTCAGCAGAACATATGGCCTTGCGCATAAGAGAGAGACCTTGAAGGTTGAACAAGAGAGCACAAAAGGGCAGAAAATCCTATTTGATTGAAACAAGGTGTTTCTCCTAGTACCTAAGAAACTAGATCACATCAAAACTAGTATCATATATTACCATGGGTTCCATATATCCAAACACAGTGCTAGGCATATGATAATCCAATATGTCCACTATCACATAACCTTAGTAAGAGATGGTTGAACCATACTTTAAAGAGAGAGGATTATGAAGTAATCCTTATCCATGGCTTTTGGGGTTAGTGTTTAGCCCATCACACTCCTAGCTAGGAGGTTGTGTGTTCAATTCCTCACATTGGTATTAGAGCCTAGGTGAGAAAACTTGGGCAACATGGAGGTTGGTGCTCATTTCGTGGGCACTTGGAAAAAGCACTTGACCATGGTGAGTATGAAACTAGTCTTAGATGAAGGCATGTGGGCATTTGGACACCAGCAAGGGTTCGATATGTCCAAATTTGGTCCAGTTGCTAGAGTTTGCCTTTGATACCAAAAACTTGAGGTATATGCTCTTTGCAAATCACTCTGAAGATAATGTCCATCATTAGTAACCAACATAGGGGATTGCTTCTTTGCTCGACCAACAACACTCTATTTTTTATCTATATGCTTCTTTGGCATCTATATTCTCGTACATGTTCTACAATGTGTCTCGAAGCATAAGCATATGTCACCGTATATGTCATGGACAAAGAAACCATCCTGGACCTTAGATTCCATGTGAATTTCTATATCTCATGTTTGGTTGAGAATTTGGAAAAACTAATGCTTCCATCATTCAAAACATGTCAAAACCCCAAGATCGATTGTCTATTTGCTTGATTTTGACACTCGGAGGTCTTGTTTTGAGTTGAGGATATCATCAATAACATCATCAATTCGCAACCATCCTTGAATACCTATACAAGGGGGGGTTGGCCGCATACATTCTCAGTCTTGAGGGGACTAGTCTTGGGGGCTCAAGGAGTTGTGATCACCAAGTAAGTACTCTCCAAATTCCAGTTTGAGTTCTAGTCTTGTCCTTTGTTCTTGTCTTGTCTAGTCTAGTTTGCTAGACATCCTATCGTGTCCTGTTGTAATCTCATAGCACAAGATCATGTTGAGTTGTTCCTTGTATCTAGTTCATCTCCCTAAAGGTATTTCTAGTAATCCAAATATCATGCTTTATACCTATTGTCCCAGGTTGTGGGATCTCTTGTATTATGTCTAGTCTAGTTATCCATACCTATCAGTCTCGGGGTGTGGCACTTCTTATATTAGTTACATATTCTTGTAATATTTCCATATGTGGATGATCTTGTAATCAAAAGTGTAATTCCAAAATCTTGTCTAGTCAAGTCAGAGGGCACAATCTATTGCTTCCCTGGCATTTTTGCATGACCATCCGCATCAAGACCATGTCAAGAATGATGGACTCCATGTCCATACTCAGAAATATAGAATTTACTTTGAATGATATATATATATATATATATATATATATATATATATATATATATATATATATATATATATATATATATATATATATATATATATATATATATATACATACATATATATATAACTCCAAGAGTTTGAAAGGAGGTTACGGCAAGGTGATCGATCAGTTGCAAAATTCACATCAGAGCTCAAAAATTTATTTCAAGGATCCACATATCAAGAAGACTATCTAGTTAATCAATTTCAAAGTGTTCTCAGAGATGAAATAAAGGTTTGTTTACCCTATACATCTCAAATAAATACTTTAGATGAGGTTATCAATCAAGCAATTCAATTTGAGAGTTAATTGTTCAAAGAAAACCAATTCCAATAGCTAGGAGTGTTGAATCAAGATGCTATTCCTCAAGAATCCAAATCAAGAATCTTTGAAGCCCAAGAAATCATTACAAATGATATGGAGTACACGTATTATGAAGATATCAAGAAGGTAAAGGACAAGGATGAGTTCATGTTCAATCAAGGAGGTGTGCTTACTCAAGGCTCTCTATCAAAGACCTTGGAAACACCACAACATACCACCACAAGCTCAAGGGATCTATCGCATGGAGAACCCAAGGAAGCTCAAGAGAGACCCATTCCTTCACCATCTATCAAGATTGAGGATCATGAAGAATTCGAGGTTGAGCATGACTTAGATTCAAGAATCTCCCGAGAAATATTGGAATACCTTATTTGTTGGAAAGGGTATGGCGTAAGTGATCGTACTTGGAAACTTACAGAAAATCTTCACAAAGAAAAAATCAAGGTTCATAAATTCCATAGGAAGAATCCAATGAAACCCAATCTAGATAACATGGGTGCTCCTCATGGAACTCATCGCTTGAGGGGGAGATGATTTCATGGACAAAGAAACCATCCTCAACCCTAGATTCCATGTGAATTTCTATATCTCATATTTGGTACAGAATTTGGAAAAACTAATGCTTCCATCACATTCAGAACATGTCAAAACCTCCAGGTTGACTGTCTATTTTCCTGTTCTGACACCCAAAGCTGGATTTCATATCCATACTAAAAAATGTATAAATTACTTTGAATGATATGTAAAAAAAATTCCAAGATTTTGAAAGGATATTATGGCAAGGTGATTGCTCATTTGCAAAATTTGCACCACACTTCAGAGATTTATTTCAAGGATCCACATATCAAGAAGACTATCTAGTTAATCAATTTCAAAGTGGTCTCAGAGATGAAACAAAGGATCGTTTACTCTATACATCTCAAGTAAATACTTTATATGAGGTTATCAATCAAATAGTTCAATGTGAGAGTCAATTGTTCAAAGAAAGCCAAGTCCAAGAGCTAGAAGTGTTGAATAAGCAAGCTATTGTTCCTCAAGAATCCAAATCAAGAGTCTTTGAAGCCCAAGAAGTCATTACAAATGATATGGAGTATACATATTATGAAGATATCAAGAAGGTAAATGACAAAGATGAGTTCATGTTCAATTAAGGAGGTGTGCTTACTCAAGACTCTCTATCAAAGATCTTGGAAACACCACAACATACCACTACAAGCTCAAGGGATTGATCGCATGAAGAACCCAAGGAAGCTCAAGAGAGACCCATTCCTTCACCATCTATCAAGATTGAGGATCATTAAGAATTTGACGTTAAGCATGTTTAGATTCAATAATCTCCCCAGGAAGATTGGAATACCTTATTCATTTGAAAAGGTATGACGTCAGTGATTGTACTTGGGAACTTACAAAAAATCTTCAGAGAGCAAAAATCAAGGTTCATGAATTCCATAGGAAGAATCCGATGAAGTCCAAGCTAGATAACATGGGTGCTCCTCGTGGAACTCATCGTTTGAGGGAGAGATGATGTCATGGACAAAGAAACCATCCTAAACCTTAGATTCCATGTGAATTTCTATATCTCATTTTTGGTTCAGAATTTGGAAAAACTAATGCTTCCATCACATTCAAAATGTGACAAAACCCCAAGATTGACTATCTATTTGCCTAATTCTGAGACTTGGAGGTCTTGTTTTGAGTTGATGACATCATTGATAACATCATTAATTTGTAACTACTGTTGAAAACATATAAGGAGGAGTTGGCCACATACATTCTCAATCTTGTGGATCTAGTCTTGGGAGCTTAAGGAATCATGATCACCAAGTAAGTACTCTCCAAGTTCTAGTTCGAGTTCTAGTCTTGTCCTTTGCTCTAGTCTTGTCTAGTCTAGTTTCTTGGACATCCTGCTTTGTCCTCTTGTAATCTCATACTATAAGATCCTATCGAGTTATTCCTTGTATCTAGTTTATCTCCCTAAAGGGAGTTCTAGTAATCTAGAATCATGCTTCATACCTACAGTCTCGGGTTGTGGGGTCTCTTGTATTATGTCTAGTCTATTTATCCATATCTATCAGTCTCGGGTTGGGGGACTTCTTGTATTAGTTACATATTCTTGTATTATTTCCCTACATGGGTGATCTTGTAATCAAAATTGTAATTTTGAAATCTTGTTTAGTCTAGTGAGAGGGCACAATCTAGTGCTCCCTTGATAGTATCTATCGCATCTACTATACTATATCAAGTCATTTGTACATGCATGTGTGCATCCCCCCATAATAGCATGCATGTATGAATCCATCCTTTTACCTAGCTTCACACTCGTATATTATATATCCATACATTTGGTAATCTAATTACCACACCTATATGCATGGAAACGTACAAAGTTACCTATATGCATGTGAACATAGATCTATCCATGTCTTGGTCCATCCATGAATCCATAAAAACATCTATCAATTCATATATCCATACATATAACATGCACACATACCCACAGACACATACATGCATCCATATATAGAGAGTACTTCATATGAAATTAACGCATCGTGTAGGTTTTACATACTTCGGAAGAGAAACAAATAAAATTGTGTAGTAAACTTCAAACGAGAGAAAGATGCATTTATATTGCAAATAATTTGAAAGGGAAACATCTAAAACTATGGAAAGTATTGTGTGTGTGTGAGAGAGAGAAAGAAAGAAAGATAGTTATAATGTCTCCCAAAGACCAAACTTGGTTTATGAGACAAGACCACATACAATTGTGGTAATCTTTGTGTAGAAATCAGTAAAAAAAATCGCAACACAAAATTGGGTAGGTTGAAAACAATCAAGGATGGAGCATCTAGTAATAACTAGGTAGTAGGGATAATGCAGTCGTGTTTGGGGGAACATGGCTCTGACTCTGTAGATAATGAACACCTAATACAAGGGGGACCCATGGGGGAGTGAGTGTGTATACCCTACCTATTGATGACGGGGGAGGTGGATGGAGTATGTGGTGGTTCCAATATGGATCATGTACCTGCAACGAAAACAAGAACATATGATAAAACTTTGTTGCTCTATATTTGTTTTTTCAAGGTTTATAACCTCTGAATCTCAATTTTTTTTCTCTTCATGAAACTTGAAGAATGTTTCTTATCTTCACAACAACACTTAGAACACCTCAATTAGAGGTATGTAGCTCAAAATACAAGCAAAATAAGCATCTTCTCTTATTTTCATTTTCACCTACAATAATTTTTCTCTGTATTTTGTGCTTTTGATGACCTTTAATTTTGAATATGGACCTATATTCTTCTATAAAGTTGTGATCTTTCTCAAATACACACAACAATTCCAATCACTTCAATCTGACCTCTAGAAAAGTTACAACCAAAATTATGACATGTTTTCCAAGTGATACCAAAATGCTTTTATGTCAATGAAATCCTTTAGCGGGCTGAGCAAGATGAGCAAGGAGGAGATGGAGGGAGAGAGAGAAGAGGAGAGATGCACACACATGCATGGGAGCCTCGAAACCCACATAATGGTATGTATATATATATATATATATATATATATATATATATATATATATATATATATATATATATATATATATATATATATACAGAGGTAAGATTACATGATCCTTACATCTCCAAGAATACTATCTACTACAACAAATATGATTTCCACTTCAAAGGTCCCATTTTTCAACAAGCCTTCTCAACATGGCATTACCTTAAAAGACAAATTGGATATCCAAAATATATGTGGGGAACTATTGAGGACAACAATATCTAGTTTAATTCCATATGACCACCCCTTAATAGAATCTTCTTCAAGACACGACACATACTTATGAAAAGTGGGATTGTTACCCACAAAGAAATTTGGAATGAAAACCATCAGTTGTTGGACTTGGGTTCACTTTGTCATGAAAAGCATATCTCTCGGGGAGCATACAATATCCTCCAAAACATCAACAAGGAATCAAGATGAATATTGAAAAATCATATCTACTTGTCCTTGGTTCGTGGGCTTTCAGAACAACATTTGCTTCCAAACTTAACAAATTATGGCATATCAATCGGTCTTGGCAACAATGGAAATACAGATTTTATGTTATTTGGTTTTTGTTTCAACCATAAAGGATCGATATTTTCTTGGCTTTAGATACATCAATCTATTTGATTTGGTAATAAAATGAAATGAACACAGATCTTTCGCCCCTTCTACAAGCAAGATAACTCGACAATTTATCTTTTTGAAGACTACAAACATGCCAAACTTTATTGGTTATGGATACATGCTACATCGCTTCCTCAAAACGAAAAAACCCTTCGAATGGAATGAGGTATTGTTAAGATTCAACTCTTTTAATGACATCCTCTTATGGAATACAATTAGGATTATAATACTATATATAATTAGGAAAGAAAAAAATATGATGGGTTTCAAAGGTGAAAGCCATTTTTTCTTCCAATCTCTTAGAGATCTAACTAAATAGTCCCTTTTGGTGGTAAGAGAGTCAAATTTGTTGAAGATATCGCCCAAGGTCTACAATAGGGCCCTAAAGTCCCTCCCTTGAACTTCATGCTTCTAGAAAAGAAGAAGATTTTTTTGATTATGCTCTATTTTTGGGTAAAAAGAGTCCACTCGAAGATCTCATAGGAGTATATGGTCTTCCATTTCTTTATAAGTAGTCTCAAAATTGCCTCGGAGAACAACCCCCTACTTTTGATTATGTTGATGACATCTACAAGGTCTTTGATTATAGCAACATGAAGATGAAAAAGTATTGATCTGTCCATGTTTGTTCCCACAATGGCCTATTGTTGATATATTTAGGTAGTGATGTGTGTGAACACTCTAGGATCGTCAGAGCACTTTTTTCCTTCATTAGGAGGTTTTTTCCCCCGGCTTGTATATACGCCTATTGCCCTAAAGGGCTATTTATCTTTGTACATTCTCTAGTAATACATTCAGTATTGTGTGTTGTGCTCCAAGCTTCTTCTTCTTCCTTGTACCAAGCTAGGAATGAGGCTCGTGTTGTTTACCTCCGAAAATAGTTGGAGAGTGAGCACATGAATGAAGATGATTCTATGGACAGTTTTCTAACAAAGATCAAAGACTTGAAGGAACAATTGACTTTTGCTGATGAGGTTATACCAGATAGCTCACTTGTGCAGACCGTTCTGAATGGTCTTCCTGATTCATATCAGAGTTTTGCTCCTACTCTTCGGCTGATGATGAAAGGCAATCCAAATGCCTTGTCATTTGAGGAGTTAGTCTCTATTCTGTTGCAGGAAGATCAATCCAGGCAAAACAGATCCATTTGCGAGTTGCAGATCAAGCATTCCTAGCTATTCAGAAGGGCAAAGGAAAATGGAGCTCTTCAAGTAATAAGCAAAAATGTGCTAATTCTGCACAATCAAAGAGGGAAGACAAAGATGAAAAGAAATCAGAAAAGCAGAAATTGTTTTGCAAGTACTGTAAAGGAAATGAACATATCATAAAGAACTGTCCAAAACTGGCTGCTAAAGAGGCAAAGAAGAAAGAGGTTGGAATGGTTGTTGCAGAAGCCTCTACACCAAAAACAGAGTCTGCTAATCTTGTGTAGGAAGAAAAATGGGCGTTTACTACTGTTTGGAGTTTTGACCCATCTTCTCATGAGTAGTGCATGTCTGTAGTAGACTCAGATGTTTGGTACTTTGACAGTGGGGCGACCAAACATATTACCTCGCAACGCAGTTTCTTCTCTTCACTTGAGCTTGCCCCTACAGGGAATACTGTTACATGCGCCAACAACTCCTCTTATCCTGTTATGGGAGTTGGTAAGATCATTTTGACTACTACTGATGGTAGTTCTTTCACTTTGTCAAATGCTTTACTTGTGCCAGGGATCAAGAAGAACCTTTTATCAGTTTCTGCATTAGCCAAGATTGGCTTGGTTGTGAAATTTGTTGATGACACAGGTGTACAATTCATGATCTGTCAAATAGCGTTGTGATTATTGCTTCTGGCATTTTATGTCGTGGGTTGTATAAGCTCAGACTATGAAAGATCTATGAATTATTCGGCATGTGCAGTGCATGATTCTCAAGCTATGTCAGATGCAAAGCTTTGGCATGCATGCTTTGGTCATCTGAATTTCGCTAGTTTGCTACGCCTGTAGAAATCTTAAATGGTGTCTTCTTTGCCCAAACTTGAGGCACCTGAAAAACATGTTTGTGAAGGCTGTATTTTCGGCAAAATGCAGCGTTCCTCATTTCCAAAAGATGGTTCAGTTCGAGCTACTCAGAAATGGGAGCTTGTACATAGTGATGTCTGTGGTCCTATGCAGACACCTTCTTTTGGAAATTATCTTTACTTCGTGACTTTCATTGATGATTTTTCCAGGCATGCATGGGTATATCCATTGAAGGCAAAGTCCGAAGTGTTCATGTGCTTCTAACAGTTTTTTGTTTTGGCTGAAAATCTGTCAGCATGTAAAATGGGCACCCTCCATTCCGATCCTGATTTTATTGCATTTCTGGTTGAACGTGGGATAAAACACTAGTGTACAGTGTCGTATACACCTCAACAGAATGGAGTTGCTAAACGAAAGAACAGGTCACTCATGGAGATGGCGAGGTGTATGGTCAAGAGTCAGGCTTTACCACATAGTTCCTGGCTTGAGGCTGTCATGTGTGCAACATATGTACTTAACAGGTGTCCCACTAAAGCACTGCAGTCTATCACTCCATATGAGGCTTGGCATGATTGCAAGCCATCTGTTGCTCATTTGCATGTTTTTGGTTGTTTGGCATATGCATTAGTGCCTGAGCAACATCATAGAAAATTGGATGATAAAGGAGTAAAATGTATTTTTATTGGGTATAGTTCTGAAAGTAAAGGCTATCGTCTGTATCATCCACATACTAAACACATTCTAGTTAGCCGTGATGTTGTTTTTGTGGAAGATGCTATTCAGCCATTGCTTTCATGTACTAAGGTGACATCTGTTAGCTCCAAAGACATGTATGATACTTTGCTACCTCTTTTTACAAGTGGATAGTCTAGTGCTGGTCCTAATGAGGCAACTTCTTAGCCTTTGCGGGTTTCAAGTGATGATGCAGATCATTCCATTTCTGATGCAGATTTACATGATGCACTTGTTGATGAGAGAGCTGATATTGAGCAGGCAAAAACTATGCCAAAATGGCTGGTGCAAACTTTGTGTGACAACAAATTAGATGCACCTCTGTCATATCATACTCAATCAAGATTTCATAGTGATCCACTTAGCTTAGTGGTTAAGTCTCATGGTTGTGAAGAAGGAGGTCTTGGGTTCAACCCCCATGGGGAGCATGGGGAGAGAGTTTTGCCCAAGAAGCTCTAGAGCCTTTTAACTCAAGTTAACATGAGTTTACTTGAGTCTTGAGAGACTTAACTCATGTGTCGAGTACAACTACCGCCAGAGGACTCTAGTGGAAGGTACTAAAGCAGTGGACGAGATCACTTCAGCCACTAGTAGACTCTAGTGGAAGATATGAAAGGAGTTAAGGAGATTGCACATGCACTTGTGGACTCTAGTTACATTTGTGGTCCTCTTCGAACAGCTATATATATAGGCATATGATTGGGAGGAGAGTCATCTCTCTAACACGTGGTGGTCATATTTCTTAGGTTGTTACATTGGTATTAGAGCCTAGCTTCCATTGAGACCTTGATGGGTTTATCATCATCTTGTCCAATGTAGAGCTTCTATGAAAAACTTGGAGGCTCTTTTCTTTCTTGAAGCGTTATCATACGCTTATTGGCTCAAGTTTGCCCTTATGTACACGTGTGCATTGCGATGAATTTCACGTGCAAAAGGATTTAATGTCTCTTAAGGGCGACGAGTCTCGAACTCACGACCTAGTGAGGATAGATTTCAGCAATTCGCTGTGCTACGCTGACTTCTAGATTTGGGTTTGCTTAATATTGACAAAAGCACTATTAGCAAAATCTTTGCGCAACTTTGCGGATGCTTAGACTTAAGCAGTAGAGAGATTCCTATAAAGTCATGGCTAGGATAGCTATTTAAAGCTTCAATAAGAAAGGAATCTAAAGACAAGAAGTAAAAAGCTCTTGTCACTACAAATTGGTCAAGTATAACCAATTAGACTTGAATTTGATAAATTCAAGAACTTGGAATTTTGATTGGTTTTTCTTTTGAAAATCCTAGTAAAGAAGAACGGATATTCTATCAAGAGGTTTTCCAGTTTCCAAGATAAAGGCATGAGATCATGGAACGATCATGCGAAGGAATCAAAACCTTGAATATCAAGTTAGAGGTAATGCCTGAAACTTCAAATTCTTTTAATGAGTTGAAGTAAAAAGGTACTCTATCAAGATATATTTATACTTTAGGATAAATATCCCGCACACATTAATGTGAATATAAAATAGGGTGGTATGGGACGCCAGATTTTATACTCAGATTGATGTAGGAAAGACGGTATGCGACATCGAACCGTGCGATGATAATTATCTTTTAGTCTCAGAATGGATTTTGAAGTTAGATTTGATCTTCAAGGGAATTAAAACTTCCAAGGACAAGTTTTAATTCAAGGAGGATAAAAGTATGATCTCAAGATACTTCAAGATCAAGTTCGTAAGAAGATACGAAGTTGGTAACTGCCAAGTTCTTCTAGAAATACTTCAAGCTAAAGTGTTGATGATTTGGAAATTTTTTATAAATTTCTAAAAGAGTAAGACTTTGACTTTGAACTGAACCTCTTAACCAAGGATAGATTGACTAAGTTAAGCATCAAGTTCCAAGTGTAACTTGGAAAATTCAAATTTTTGACTCAAAGAAATACACAAGAATTGCATTCCTAGTAAGGAGTCATAAAGATTGAATATAGGCATGAACTTAGTCTCAAGTGAAGCATTGTTTGAGTAAAAACTCATCAATAGAACTTTAGTGGGTCGACACACTGACACCACACCAGTATCTTATGGTTGGGTGATATTTAGATTTACTCTATGAATCTTTTTGAGAATCTAGTTCCTTTCTCTTAAAGATAGAAAAATAAATGCTTCAATATGCTATTGAAACCGATCATTCAGAAGTTAAAGTCTTGGGTCATCAAGTATTTGACGCTGTCGGGAAGAAGGAGGTCGTGGCGGGAAGCCGGCGCGTGGGGTTGGATCAGGCCCCTCTCTGGTGCGCGTTCCCGCTGTCCTGCGAGCGGCGTCTGCGCGCTGGGCGCCAATCTGAATGATACAGTGATGCCCGCTACAGTGCGGGTCCGCGATACAAAAATCTGCTACAGTGCGGAACAGATAAATACAAATAAATGCTGCCGCTACAGTGCGGATCGGCTGGATATGATGTAGGCCTCCCGCTACAGTGCAGGAAGTCACCCTCGATCTTTGTCTTCTGGTCTTTGCGATTTAATCTTTTCTTCACTTTTCTTCGATCCAAGCTTTTCTTCAAGTCCTCACTTTGTAGCTCTTTACTTCAAAATTCACAATAATCTCTGATCACGCAGTAACCTGTAGGAAAGTTCCACAAGAAAGACCACGGGGGTGGGGCGTACTCTTTATCTTCAGTCTTCAATCACTTGTTGATGTATAAAACACCACAAGAAATGAATTAATGTGACACTAGAACACCTCTATGGTCACCATTAACTCATTGCCACTTCAAACTTTGAGAAATGATAGCTTAAAGTGAGAACTTTGCTCTTACAGAAATTCCTAGTCACCGAAATGACATACCTTCAGTATTTTGCTAATTTCTCCTAGCTCAAGTATGCTTTCTCCATGAAACTTTATAGGCGGAAACTAGAAGAGTAGAGCTTTCCAACAAGCTATCATATGCATCAAACGGAGCTCTAGAACTCAAGTTATGGCCCTCACAAGATGACCCTGTATGACCTTCCAAGACTGGAAAACTTGCCTGTTTTAGTATTCCTGATGTCCAAAAATAAAAAATTCGATGCCTGGCATCGAATTTCAGTCCAAGTTGATGCCGGGCATCGACTTTGAGCTTTTTTAGGCCCTTTTTCTGCACCAGAAATACTCTCTTTTACACACACATGAAGAAGAAGACTTGTATGCTAGAAGTCGATGCCAGGCATCGACTTTATGCTCAAACTCGATGCCAGGCATCGAGTTGCTCCACAAACTTCATATTTTTAAAAGATTCAACAATAATTAACACACAGAGAATGAAAAAATGACTTATCAGCCAAGATTCGATGCCAGGCATCGAATTGCTCAGAAAACTTGAATTTTTGAATTCATCACACAGTAGGCAAACATGGAGATGATGAAGAGAGACTCATACACAGAACTTTACTCAGTTCTTCTCATAACTATAAAAAAACTCAGAAGTTTTACAGATGCTTTCTCACTCAGAGAAGCCCGACTATTCTCAGTCGTATAAAATGAACTCCTTCTTCTACTTCTTCTCTCTATTCTCTCTCTCTCATTCTCCTTCTTCTTCTCATCGCGTCAGTTAATACTAACTAACTTATATAGATTTTCTCATTCCCGTGATTTTTAAAAACTTCTAAAACTAAAGTGAACTAACTTTACAAATATGATACATTTGTGAATTTGTCCCTTCACATAGGAATGGGGTTTTCTTCCTAAGGTTTGACCTTCAAATATATGTCTAATTAGTGAGTGTTTCTCCAACAGCTCCCCCTCAATCACTAATTGACATTCCCTGTTTCTTCATATCATCTTCTTTTCTTTTACTCCTGCCATGCTTTTGAATCTGCTGGTCTTCACACCATCCAAGCTCTTTGTCATTATGTCTGCTAACTGATCTTTAGTAGAAATGTATTCCACTTCAATCTCCTTCTCCATTACCTTTTCTCTGAGAAAATGATACTGTATCTCTATGTGCTTTGTTCTTGCATGAAATACTGGATTTGCTGCAAGATAAAGTGAACTCATATTATCTCCATGTATTGTAGGTGTACCTTGATCAATGCCTAAGCTCTTGAACAATGTCTTCATCCATATGACTTCCTTAGCTGCTTCCACAAGTCCTTTGTACTCTGCTTCAGTTGATGATAATGCTACTGTATGTTGTTTCTTTGAACACCAACTTACAAGCTTATCACCAATGTATATCATGTAACCATGAGTTGATCTCCTGTCATCTTGATTACCTGCCCAGTCTGAGTCACTGTAGGCTCTCAACTTCAAATCTGATGTAAAAGGATAATATAATCCTTCCTTTATAGTTCCTTTGATATATCTGAGAACTCTTTGACCTGCAATCCAATGTGGGTCCTTTGGACAATGCATGAATTGTGACAAAACTCCCACTGCATAACTAAGATCAGGTCTTCTTAGTGTAGCATAAATCAAACTACCCACAAGAGATTGATACTTCCTCATATCTTTGTAGTCTGCACCATCATATTTACTGAGCTTGTGATTAACTTCAAGTGGAGTTGAAGCTTCTCTGCAATTTTCCATATCAAACTTCTTCAACAAGTTCAGAAGATACCTTTCTTGTGACACATATATGCCATGATCTGTATAAGTAACTTCCATTCCAAGAAAGTATGATAACTTTCCTAGGTCACTGATCTTAAACTCTTTCTCAAGTAATCTCTTTACCTCCTTGATTCCTTCATCTGAAGTACCTGTGATTATAATGTCATCTACATAAATACAAATGTAGATTGTACCTTCCTCTGTTCTTTTGATAAGTAGACTTGAATCTGCTTTTGAACTTTGATATCCGAGATCATTGAGATACTTCACCAGTCTATAGTTCCAAGCTCTTGGAGCTTGCTTCAATCCATACAATGCTCTTCTCAACCTGCAAACAAAATTTGGATACCTGGAATCTATAAATCCTTGAGGTTGTTCCATGTATACCTCATCTGATATGTATCCATTCAAGAATGCATTTTTTATATCCAATTGACTTAGAGTCCATCCTTTTGAAGCTGCAATAGCAATGATTGTCCTTATAGTTGACATCTTAGCTACGGGACTGAATGTCTCATCATAATCTATGCCATAGGTCTGGGCATAGCCTTTCACCACCAATCTAGCTTTGTATCTGGCTATACTTCCATCTGCAAGCTTCTTCACTTTATAAACCCATTTATTTCCAATTACTTTCTTACCATTTGGTTTAGGAACAAGTTCCCATGTCTTGTTCTCCTCCAGTGCATTGAACTCTTCCTTCATTGCTTCTTCCCATTGCTTCTTACCTTTAGCTTCATCATAGTTCTGAGGTTCTTCATCATCTTTGACCATATATGCATAGTTCTTCTGAGTTATGTAAGAAGTATCATAAGAATACCTTTCTGGTTGTCTCCTTGTCCTGCTTGACCTTCTTGGTTCACATTCTTCATAAGTTTCTGGATACACCTCTTCATCAAATATAGGAGCTTCTTCATTCATTCTTGTTAATCCACTTCTGGATGTACTTGCTTGCATATAGTCTTCATCTCTATTCACCTGCACAATTGATTTTCCTTTCTCACATCTTCTTACCTCTTCTTCAAATTCTTCAGCTGTATGACTTTGATCTGCATACCAACTTTTCTGTTCATCAAATGTAACATCTCTAGAAACAATAAATTGTTTTGTTAGAGGATTCCACAACCTGTAACCCATCTGCTTTTCATCATAACCAATGAACACATATTTTTCTGCCTTTGGTTCAAGTTTATGTCTAAGTTGTGATGGCACATAAGCATATGCAATTGATCCAAACACTCTACAATGATCTAGTGTTGGTTTCTTACCCCACCAAGCTTCATATGGAGTCATTCCATTCAGAGCTGCACATGGTAATCTATTCACAAGATATGTAGCTGTATTTACAGCCTCAGCCCAAAGATAATTTGGATAATTCTTCTCCTTTAGCATAGCTCTAGCAAACTCAACCAAAGTCCTGTTCCTTCTTTCTGCTACACCATTTTGTTGTGGTGTATACCTGCAAGTTATTTCTCTCTTAATACCTGCATTCCAAAGATAATCATTGAACTCTTGGGAGAAGTATTCTCCCCCTCCATCAGACCTCAGTCTCTTAAGCTTTTGACCTGTTACTCTCTCTACATATGCATGAAAATGCTTGAAGGCTCCAAACACTTCTGATCTTTCCTTCAAAACATATAATGTTATCCATCTTGTAGCATCATCAATGAAAAGAACATAATACCTTGAGCCACTGATAGATCCTTCTTTTGTTGGTCCCCATACATCTGTATGAATGAGCTCAAGTAGTCCATCATGTTTGAATCCTTTCTTTTGAAATGGTAACCTGTGTGCTTTACCCATTTGACATGCTTCACATTTATAAACCATATGTTGACTTTGCACATTTGGTAATCCTAGTACAGACTGATTAGCAACCATAGCTTTAATTCCTCTTTCATTGAAATGACCTAATCTCTTATGCCAGAGATCAAGCTCTGTAATCACTGCTTCACCATGTGTGAGCAAAGCTTGACCAATGTTCCCTTGCACTCTTAAAGTAAAGAGTCTACCTTCTTTCTTACCAGAGACAATCTGATTATATCCATTCTCTGGATCTTCCACAAATACTCCTTCATTTGTAAACCTGACTTGAAAACCTTTTTCAACTATCTGTCCCACACTAATCAAGTTTTTAGGTATTGTAGGAACATACAAAACATTGGTTAGCAAATCTGCTCCACTCTTGCATTTCACTTTTCCAATTGAATGTACACTATGTCTTGTATTATCACCAGTTTGAACTGTGTGACTAGAAATGCCTATTTCCAAATCTGACATCAATTCTATGTTTCCTGACAAATGATTAGAACATCCAGAGTCAATGTAAAATACCTTTAGATCTTCTTTGTCTGATGTGCTGATTGAATTCATCATCAATGATGTATGACTTTCATTCTGTGTGTCATTTGCATAGTTGTAGTAGGTGGTGTTGTAGGATTGATTCTGTCCCCAACTTCTTCCTCCACCTCTACCATAGCCTCCTCTTTGACTTTGTCTACCTCTTTGAAAATTACTTTGATATCTTCCACCTCGACCTCTGCTATTGTTGTTTTGATTCTGGTTTGATCCTTGTTGGTTGTGCCAACAGTCATGAGCCAAATGATTACTCAATCCACAGATCCAGCAAGCCTTTTTGTTGTTATTTTGATTACCTCTTCCTCTTCCAAAACCTCTTGCTCTTCCTCTGCCAGTGCCTTTACCTCTTGCATAATAAGCTTGAGAATTAGACTCCTCTTCATCCTTTGCTTTACCTTTATCTCCTTTCTTCTTATTCTTCATGTACATTGCAGAACTTTGTCCTTTATCTCCATCTCCCTTCAAGTCTTGCTCATATGTGAGCATCAAACCAAGCAACTGGTTCAAATCTGGAACATAATGATTTAATGAAAGTTCTGTTGATAAGACAAAAGGTTTCCACCTTTCATCCCCTCTCAAACCTGCAAGTAGTTGAGCAATCAATCTGTGATCTTCAACATCTTCATCTATGGATCCAAGACTATCTGCTAGATCCTTCATCTTAGTGACATAATCACTAATGGTTTGACTTGGCTTCTTCTTGAATGTTGTAAACTCTGACCATAGACTTGCTTTCCGTGCTTTAGTAGTGCTTTGGAAATGATATTCCAATGCATTCCATATATCTTCTGATGATTCCAATCCTCTGATGTGTGGTAGCAAATGATCTGAGATTGTATTGTAGATGTAAGCTTTTGCACTTGCATCCTTCTTCTGCCAATGCTTTAAAGCATCTAGTTCTTCTTTCTTTGGTCGGCTTTCATCTTCGAATACTGGCTTCTCTTCTTCACCTGTTACATATACCATGAGATCCTTACTCATAAGTAAGGCTTCCATTCTCATTACCCATGCGGGGTAATTATCTCTGTCCAGTTTGTCAATGGAGATATGATCTGCCATAGTTCTTTCCTTCTGCTGCAACCTGTCAGCTTAAAGGATAAAGGATAATACCTTTTGAAGTTCTTTGTGTATGAGGATACTTCGAAAGTAATCTTTTGATGCCTTGTGTCTTCAAATGCTTCACCTTTCAAACTTTAATGGAAAACTTTACAAAACTTCTCGTACCTTTGTCGTCTTCTGCTCTCGAGAATCTTTCTGCTCTGATACCACTTGTTGATGTATAAAACACCACAAGAAATGAATTAATGTGACACTAGAACACCTCTATGGTCACCATTAACTCATTGCCACTTCAAACTTTGAGAAATGATAGCTTAAAGTGAGAACTTTGCTCTTACAGAAATTCCTAGTCACCGAAATGACATACCTTCAGTATTTTGCTAATTTCTCCTAGCTCAAGTATGCTTTCTCCATGAAACTTTATAGGCGGAAACTAGAAGAGTAGAGCTTTCCAACAAGCTATCATATGCATCAAACGGAGCTCTAGAACTCAAGTTATGGCCCTCACAAGATGACCCTGTATGACCTTCCAAGACTGGAAAACTTGCCTGTTTTAGTATTCCTGATGTCCAAAAATAAAAAATTCGATGCCTGGCATCGAATTTCAGTCCAAGTCGATGCCGGGCATCGACTTTGAGCTTTTTTAGGCCCTTTTTCTGCACCAGAAATACTCTCTTTTACACACACATGAAGAAGAAGACTTGTATGCTAGAAGTCGATGCCAGGCATCGACTTTATGCTCAAACTCGATGCCAGGCATCGAGTTGCTCCACAAACTTCATATTTTTAAAAGATTCAACAATAATTAACACACAGAGAATGAAAAAATGACTTATCAGCCAAGATTCGATGCCAGGCATCGAATTGCTCAGAAAACTTGAATTTTTGAATTCATCACACAGTAGGCAAACATGGAGATGATGAAGAGAGACTCATACACAGAACTTTACTCAGTTCTTCTCATAACTATAAAAAAACTCAGAAGTTTTACAGATGCTTTCTCACTCAGAGAAGCCCGACTATTCTCAGTCGTATAAAATGAACTCCTTCTTCTACTTCTTCTCTCTATTCTCTCTCTCTCATTCTCCTTCTTCTTCTCATCGTGTCAGTTAATACTAACTAACTTATATAGATTTTCTCATTCCCGTGATTTTTAAAAAACTTCTAAAACTAAAGTGAACTAACTTTACAAATATGATACATTTGTGAATTTGTCCCTTCACATAGGAATGGGGTTTTCTTCCTAAGGTTTGACCTTCAAATATATGTCTAATTAGTGAGTGTTTCTCCAACATCACTTTCTCTTCACTTCACATAATCAGCATCCACATAAACCTGGAGAAGCGTTCCACAGAAGAAACCCACAGGGCATCAGAAAAAATCATTAATACTAAAAGGACTCTCTTTGGAAAACTATTTTGTTAAAGAATTTTATCATGTATGATCATTGTGTAAAAAAAATGTTCGGATTTAACCTCCTGCATTCGAATTGTTGTTTCAGATTTGAAAAGTAAGGAGATTCAAGTAATGTGTGGTCGAATGCAAGGCTTTCTATTGGACGCTTATTAATTCTCCTTGCCATTATCATCTTACATCGATCATCACTCATCCCTCCAAGATGAAAATCCTTAACATCACATCTTTCAGAGCGTTGAAACCTTAAATCTTGTTTTCCTCTTGGACGCAAATACATTTTCACCTCACACGATTTGCCTAAACCTGAAGTACTCTTTTCAAAAGAAAAACCCATCGAATTTGCAGTATGATACATAGAGTTCTTTTTGCAATCGAATTTTTGGGAGTCCTGGCCGTCGACAGCAATACTAGTGTTCATGGATTTTCCAGACAGCAATAGAGCATAGGTCACTGATGCCTTCAATCAAATGCGCATAGAGCATGTTATATGTACTACATGGAAACGCACGAAGCTTGTATATAAAACCGCTTCACCATAGCAAAGCAGCTACATGGTCTTTTTCTCTCTCTCTTTCTCTCTCTCTCTCTCTCTCTGCTTTGTGCGGCCATAACTGACCAAACTCCACGTTTCTCTCTCTCTCTTTCTCTCCCGCATGACAACAGCGCATGAGGAGTTCTTCGCATATGTCTCTCTCTATTGAACACCTCTGCCTCCACGTCAATGCACAAATCTTCTCTCTCTTTCTCTCTCCGCAAATTATGCCTCCTGCTGCTGCGACATAGCCCAACTCACTACAGTCCATACGCGATTCTCTCTTCCCAGATTTGAGGAGTACGCAATTGTGTCTCTCAACAGGTGCGCCGCCATATGCTGCCTCTCTCCACTCTGAAGCGTAGCGCATGGTGTCTCTGCTAGCCCCATGTGGCTCTCTCTTTCTTCTAAAGTTCCGAGTTGACCGAGTCCTCAGCGTCCTCTCTCTCTCTTCCACATCATAAGTTGTCGCCAAACCAACGCTGTCTGCATGGTCCATCAGCAACAGGCAAAGGCGGACCTTTCTCTCACTACTAGAGGCCGTCAATCGCGCATCTTCCTCTCTCTAACTTCGTCCACATTTCAACAGATTCTCTCTCTCTGGAACCGTTCAGAAAATCTATCTGTGTCGCCTTTCTTGGCTCTCTGTCTCTGCGATATAACCACATGGATGCCATTTTCTCTCTCTAGCACAGTGTGTGCCAGCGACCAAAGCTCTCCGGCGCTATCTGCGTGTGCCAGCAGGTATCGGATTTTCTCTCTCTACATGTCAGCAATCAACAGGAGCCAGATTCCTCCTATCTCTCTAGACTCCACACTAGCTGACTCCCGGTGCGCAAGCAATCGTCATAATCTCTCTCTCTACTCTACGCGTAACTCCAGGATAATTCTCTCCCCTCATCATCTGTGTCGATCAGACAGCTAACGCACGACCTATCTCTCTCTACGTGTTAACACAGCGCCGCCTCCAAATACTCTCTCTCTCTCTCATGTGTCAGCAGCCAACAGCGCCTCATCACGAACGACTCTCTCTCTCTCTCAACCATAGTATGAACATAAAACAACCATGAATGCAAAATGAATGAAAAAGAGAGAGGGGTAGAAGTTTACCTGGAGAAGCGTTCCACAGAAGAAACCCACATGGAGAACAAATGAAGCTTGGGCCCCTATTTATAGGCGCCTCCCTAGGACTTCCTTCTAGAACGTTCCCACCTCCTCAATGAACTTTCTATTTTTGGCATACCTTTAATTTTTTCTTAGACTATGGTTTTGATTTCACACTGGATATTCACAATTTAATGGGTTTTTAAGGTTTGGTCTACAAAACCCGCCATTTCCAAGGGTCCGACCAAGGTTTTTTGTCGGGAAAATTAGGCGTTTGCTCACAATTATCTCAAACTCGCCAATTCATGGGTTTATTTACAGTTTCGGCCTAAACTCCAAGGGTTTCCAAGGGTTCAAGTCCGATTTTCAGGGGGTAAACTCGCAATTTAAGGGGGTAAGTTCAGGTTTTCGGGGGTTTTGAAGGGTTAAACCTAGGTTTTTATGGGTCTAATGTCTGTTGTTTATATACACGGGTCTAACACACATCTCAAACTTGTTTTCGCATCACACACTCAATTAATTCGGCCAAAATATGTACAAAATATACCACTCTCTCGATCAAAACAACACACAAAAACTCAAAAACAATGATCTTTTGAAAAAACTCAGTGCACACTCCCTGCGGGATTTCATCCCGACATTCGCCCCCGCTAAACCTGCACATCGTCCCGATGGGCCAACCTGCAAGATCCAACAGAAGAGTATTAGGGTTCTTTTTGAAATCTCTTTACACTTTTTATGCCTTTCTTGATCATGATCTCATGCAGTCATGCAATCTTTTATAAAGATTAGTATGAATTTCAGAAAATTAGGTAGATTCAAGCTTCACAAACATCATACTATGTTTCTGCATCTGCAATCTGACAAGTAATCACATGAATAAATCGTCGGCTTTCTAGATCTTTTGTTTGTTCAACTGGTTCAGATCCAACTGCTCATTCTAAGTACTAGCATATACATATGTTTCTACTAACTCAGTTTGTAGAATATACCTCGATTCCTACTATTTATCTCCTACTTGTCCAACTCTCCATTAGATCCTTCTTTCTTTTTCTTTTTCTTTTTCATTTTTCTTTTTCTTTTTCTTTTCCTCTTCATCTCAGCTCAGCATTTCTTTTTATCTTTTATTTTTCACAAATCGGCCTATGTCGAAATCGGGTGCGACTCATGGACTTGTCCGCCCGGCCAAGTTTATCCCACCTGTCTGCCGACCCGACATAGCGCACGATATACACAACATCAGCCCTGCATGAAATCGGCGTCAGCTCGTGGCTCTGACCACCCGATCAGAGTGACTCCACCCGCCTACTGACCCATACAGGCGCATGATAACAGATAGGTCAGGCCTACGACGAAACTAGCTACGGCTCGTGGCCTTGATCACCCGACCAAGGTGGTTCCACCCGCCTACTAGCCCATCGTAGCGCACCAACGACATACACACACATATACAGCTGGCATGAGTATGAATGTTTCTTTATAAATCATGATCCATATGGAGGTAAGATCTCATAAGAAATAAATACTAGGATCCAAAGTTTCCCACTCACTAAGTGTTCAAATTAATCAGCATATACACGCACTCGGTCTAAGCATGTCATCACATTCCCAAGCTTTCACTCCCAAAAGTCTCTAGTCCACTAACTGATCCTATTCATATAATTCCTAGTCGCTCATGCTTCGTGCAAACCCATAATAGATATTTGGTATCTTCATTCTACATGATTTTCATAAACTCATACATCTCTTTATCACACACATCAATGTCATGCATATGCTCTTTCAGAAAGAAAACAAATCTCAAATCAGAAACGTTTCACCTGGTCATTTTTCTTCATTTTGATCCAGCTTTTCTTTATCTTCATCAGCATCAGCCTCAGAGTCATCAACATCCTCCAGCATCATCAGTATCATCCAGTGTCATCAGTTCCCTCCAGAAGTTCTTGCTCAATCTCATAATCCGCTTCATTTCTTTTCTTGAATAGTTTTATCCTCTTTCCTGCAATCAAAGATCTCAAAGGAGTACTGTCTAACTCACGAAGTGCATACGTACCATTCTCAAACACAGACGTAACCACATACGGCCCAAACCATCGTTTGATCAATTTCTTCCTAGCATCGTATTGAGTATCGAATGTACTGTCGTACACCAACACCCAATGATCTATCTCAATCCTACGTGGTCTAAGTCGATGGGTTTTGTCAAAATAGATCTTGTTCTTTAACCTTGACTCCTTTAACTTTTGGACTGCTTCTTTCAACTTTTCATTTCCTTGTTCTAACTGCTTTATTCTCAATGATAAGAACTCTTCTCTCGTCATACCATCATTCCATGGGAGCGTCAACCATGTCACTATCTGAGTCTGGATGGGGAAGATTGGCTTCTGACAATACATCAATTCAGCAGGCATGAATCCTATGGACCGAGTGTAAGTCATCCTATCAGCCCATAGCGCGAATGGAAGAAACCTAGGCCACTGCTTGATGTCATCGCTGCAAGCCTTAGAGATCGCCTTCACAATGGAAGGGTGACCTCTCTCGATTTTCCCATTTGCCTCTGGATTATAGGCAGTGGTGAGAGACAATCGAATTCCATGACGATCAAAGAACTCTTTTACCTCTCTCGCATCTAACTCTCCCCTGTTCGCAACCACTTTCTCAACGTATCCAAATCTCGAGATCACTTCTTCTAAAAGGAATTTGCATACATTATAAGTAGTCTTCGTACGAAGAGCTCGACCTTCCACATGGTTGGTCAAGTCCTCTCTGGCAAGTACAATGTATCTCATCTTATCTATCCCTTTGGGCATGGTTACAAGGTCGACCACCCACTTGTAATGGATACAAGGAGGGTAAGTCGGATGTAACGGGTCTCTGTGCCTAACTGATGAATGCACCTGGCATGTAGTACAAGTGTCTACAAAACCTCTCACACTTACATAAATCCCTGGCCACCAGTAAGCTTCCCTAATCTTCTCATATGTAGCATAAAATCCTTTGTGACCTGCCCATAAGGTCTCATGCATCTCTCTCATAACTTTTCTTTGAAGACTCCTCGAACTCAATACTCTCTGTGGACTCTTTACCTTGCCCTTAGCGTGTCGCCAAATAAGACCATCCTTCAAGAAAAAGTTGTAAGACTTCTTCCTGATGGATCTATACTTATTTGTGGACCAACCGGGGGAAGGTTTCAGAGTACTCAGATATCTTCCAATATCTCTCCACTCACCATCATACTCACTCTCACGGAACTGCTCATAAACATACACCAATGGATCATATCTCATCATATGTATATCTCTCTCTACCTCATCATCATCATCAGACTCATCATCAAATTTTGCTCTTGAAAGCATATCAGCAACTGTATTCAACTTCCCAGCTATGTGTACAAATGCAGGATTTATAAACTTTATATAAGAGATCCATCTAAGCATAGCAATATCCGGAGATGAACAATTTGCAATCATGCCAATCAGTGGAAGACAGTTAGTCTCAACTATCACATTCGCCCCAATGAAATATTCTTTATCGCTCTTTAAAGCAGTCACCAATCCCCATAACTCTCTCTTAATCTGAGGATATTTTCTTTGGGTATCATGTAGGATCTTAGCACCAAAGCGCACTGCATATCTCTGCCCCTCATCATCATCTTGCCCTATGACCCACCCTATGCCAATAAGACTAGTATCAACGGTCAAAATGATAGGTCTCTGACCTGAATAGTCAACACGCTTCAGAATCGGAGCTTCAATTAGCAACTGCTTCAGTTTACGCATAGCTCTCGACTGTTTCTCTGTCCACACAAACTTCTTTCTCTTTCTCAGGAGATCATATAAGGGGTTCGCAACGTGAGCAAAGTGAGGAATCCATATCACATAGAATACACAGGCTCCTAGAAACCTTCTCACCTCACTGACATTACGACACACTTCAGAGATCCTGCTAATGGCCTCAACTTTCTGCGGGTATGGCTTGCGGCCATAATGTCCACACAGATGTCCTACAATGAGGAGACCTCATCAACGCCAAAAACCGATTTCTCTAAAGAAAGTGTTAGCCCCACATCTTCAAACCTCCCAAAGATCTTCTCACAATCAGCAATATGATCTCTCACAAACTTTCTACATCCTAAAGCATCTAAACTCACATCTTTCACTCTTTCCTCACATCCCTTTATTGGAACGTCATCAATGAATGGCATAGTCACAGATGGTATAAAGTCTCGTAAAACCAGATACATGGCATTCATCATGTGAGCCACAGAATTCGTCGCTCCCTGCGGCAAAGTACACATGCGTACAAGGCCTAGTGGAGTCCTCATGGTCGTAATGTCTCTACTCTCCATAGCCAACTGAAACTGGTCATAACCTGAATATAGGTCTCCCATAGAGTAGATGGAATGCCCAGCAAATGCTTCAACAAATTCATCCACTATGGGTCCTGTCCCTACGTTTCTAATTGTGACTTTATTCACAGGTTGCAGATCCTGAATAAAACGAAGCTTCCCATTTTTCTTAGGCACTGTAAACCACCTATTTGAATATGGAGCCGAGGAGGGTTCCAATATCCGCATGGAAATCTTTTCCTTTAGTAACCTCATCAGCTCAGGTAAGTGAGCCTTTGGGACTGGTATAGGCCGGATATTCCATGGTATATGTGGCACTGTAAAGATAATCATGGGAGGTACTTGTTTCGGGTCTGCACAACCTATCTCATGTGGGAAAAGTGCAAATGCTTTTTCGTGTTTCTTGATGGCTTCAATAAATTTCTTTTTCTCTTCTTCTCTCAGGAATGGTTTTTCTCCAAACTTGATCTCTCTAGTAGTCTCATCAGTGAAATGATGCCCTATGAGCTCTCGTCGTCTCAGCATAGGGTCATCCGACACTCGCAGATATTTCTCATGACTATCTTCTGGCAATGGCTGAGCTATAGGCTTCACTTTCTTATCCACAGTCTTATACTTTGTATTTACACTTACTTCATGCTCTCTCATAGACTTCTTAATCATCTCATACTCTTGGATAGAGCTGAGCATAATGATTTCTGATTTCTCATTTCTCTCAAATGCTTGCTCAAGCTCTTCCAGAGTAGTCGAACTTCTCTCCAACTGGATCACATCTTCAATCTTCTCATCAGGTAACATCATTCCTAAATGCTTATAGTGTCTCTCATGAACTTTTCTGAATTTATTTGAAACATTTTCTTTCTGTAAGCATAGCAACTTGAATGCAGATGAATAAATAGAAAAACTTTCAAAACTATGTACAAAGTCATGCGAGACATCAAACCAACTCCCACTGTTGTCTCGCTCAACAGTGGATCCTAACAGAAATTTTGATCAGTAGAAGCTCCATACTCTCCAACAGGCATACACTCATCATGATCATGTGAATTAATAGGTTTCTTTCTTATATTCTTTCTATTCCTGGAGTGATTTGGACACACAATCATCACTTGCAGAGAATGAAGGCCAGATCTAGAACGGATTCGTGCATAGGCAGATCCATCATCCATGGCCTTAGACTCCATTCTTACCTCAGCTATAAAGGGCTGCCCAAGGATAGCCTCATATGAACAATGGTCCTAGACAAAGAAGTGAAATTCCTCAGAAATCCCACCTATGGTCACAGGCACAAAGGCGCATGCCCCAAGCAGTGCTCCTGAACCATTATCCGCTGTCCTCATCCTCCATCCATGATCTTTATCAATCGGCCATCTAAACTTTTCATAGAGCTTCTTAGAAATCACATTTATTTCTGACCCTGAGTCAATCAAGGCCAGAGCAAAACATGACTCCTCGTTGCTCCCTAACTTCACCTTTATCTCTGGAGTTCCTCTCGCCCAAAAGGTCCAGCTAAACTCACTTTCTGTCTTCCTCATTTCATCATCAGGTATGATAGAACCTAGAGAATTTTTATGACACCTGGCAACCTCATCATCATCGACATCAGATGTATCACTTAATGTAACTGCTTCATTTGTCACTTGAATATCTTCAGGTGCTTCTTCCATCTCTACATCTTCAGGTAGTGGAAACCTCTTTCTCTTAACCAGCTTTATAAAACTATCCTTGAACTCAGGCTTCGCTATGGAGAAGACCTGCTCCAAGGACATGGTCACTTGGCTCTTCAGTAAAATGTCATTTAATATCTCTCTTGCATCATTTTTCCTTTCCAACTCAGAAATTAATACAGCCTTTGGAGTTCTCTTCTTTTTCTTCTTCTTTTCTTTGTCAGCCTCTTGAATACTTTCTTGAATTTCATCTTTCTTTTGAACCGGTTCAGGTTCTTTCTCTTTCTCTTTAGTCAGTTCTTGAATCTTAGTTGGCACAGCCGGCCTCTTTCCCTCTCTTATCTCTTTCTTCTTTGCCTCTTCCTTTGAAACAATAGGCTCTTTGAATTGTACTTTCTTTTCTGGCTCTTTAGCCTTTTCTTCGGCCTCTTGACTTTGCTTTCTGGTCACTCTTCTTTCTCGCTCAGTCTCTTCCTGACTCTCATCTCTCTTCCTCTTTTCCTCCACATTGGCTATATGGGAATAGACCGAGGATTCTTCAACAGGAGACTTCCAAGCAGTCTTCTGCATGATCGCATCCCTAGCCCTCACTAAAGCCTCAATGGAATAATTTCTTTGGGGTCGAGGTCTAGGCACTTTTTCATCTTCCTCCTCAACAGGTTCTAATCGTGCAGGTGATGTACTCGCATTATTGCCAGATAATTCTTCATAAAACTTCTTCATTCCCCCCTTTCCCCAATTCACAGGTAGAGGAAGACGGGTCCTGAAGTCACATAACTTCTTATCGATATCTATCACCAGTTGATGCTCTTTTGCTAGCTTAAGCTCTTCACAGGCATATGAAAAATGCTCTTGTGCATCACACCATACGCATCTCTTAGCCCCTCCAAACCCACCAGTCGCTCGTCTCTCAAAAGGTCCTGTGTTTCTTTGAAATGTAGGTTGCACTGGTGGTGCAGGTGTCTGTTGGGCAACAGGCTGCACTAGAGGTGCAGGCTGTGGCATCACATAGCCTTGCATATTTGGAACGGGCATAGTGCCTCTCTGTAATGTATCTACATAACTCTTACTTGCCTGAGGAGGAGTGGGGTCCTGATACCCCATAGAATAAACTTTATTATGGATACTGGCCATTTCTTTTGACATAGATGCCTGCATTGTCATAAGATTCTCTATCTGTCGACTGAGAATCTCAAGCTGTAGCTCCATTGGCGTTCACGAAGTGGACACAACATTAGTAAAAGCTGACGTTGCAGGCACATTCGGAATTGCCGGAAGTGGAGCTTCCCTAGGCGGTTGTGGTGTTACCACTGCAGGTCTATCGTATAACACCGCCTGGCGTTGCCTCATTTGGGCAACCGCTTCTACCTCTCTCCTCACTACACCCCAATCTTCAGTCAATCCAAATCTCTTCCCAGGCTCTTCAATCCTCCTTTCGACCTCAGTCCTGTCTTCAAGACTTAAGATCCTAAGGAAAGATATAACTAGGTCAGGTTTCAAAGCATCTAAATCGGCCTGTGGAAGTTGTTCATATCTTCTCAAGAACTCATTCAAAAGTTGAGTGAGGGATGCAGTGGGCTTTGGAGAGCTTATCCACCGCAAGAACCCTTCTCTGTTGTGTTGGGAAAAGTCTTCCAGATAAAACAACTTATGCAATTCTTTTCTGAATTCGGCCCAAGGCTTTGCTATATGTGCTGTAATAGGGGCTAAAATGGATCCTGATACTACCCGTGTGAAGTAATGTGTAAACACATCCTCGGGTAGACCATAAATCCGTGCCTATTCCTCAAAAACATCTAGGTACTTGGTTACGTTCAAGCCTGTAAACTTCCCTTTTTCTCTCAATACTGCTTGAACTACGCAAGCCCCCTGTTTCTCTATTACCAACTCCTTGAATATATCCTCCATCTCTCTTCTCTGCTCTGTCCTAGAACGTAGCACAAGGTCCAATGTAAGTGGCTCAATTATCTCTCTAAGCTCTGAGTAGAGATCAGAGAAGAGGCTTGATGAGTCACGAGCCAGGAGGTAAAGGTCAGTCTAAGCTCTCTGAATTGCCTAGGCCAAAGTCTAGTCAAACTGTCCTCTCTTCGATTCCGAAAATTTCAATGTATTTTCCCCTCTTTCAATGAGAATTTTCTAATGTTTTCTAACGTTCTGTCTAAGCTAGAAAATCAGCAAATCCCTAGTCTAAGCGGGAAAAAAATGCACACACGTATGGACTAAACTAATGCAAAGTGTGGATGCTCAAACTCAAGCAGCAAGACAATCTTTCTGTTTCAAAGTATGCGTGAAGCAATGCAACAATCAAATAACTTGAAGTGCTAGTACCTGGAAATCTCTGTGCGATGCCGAGGTTCTTGTCTCTTTCCTCAAGGAGTAGGTGACGCGATGAGGATCACCGGGCAACCGCCTCGTTTCACGTCGGGTTCAGGTGTCGGGAAGAAGGAGGTCGTGGCGGGAAGCCGGCGCGTGGGGTTGGATCAGGCCCCTCTCTGGTGCGCGTTCCCGCTGTCCTGCGAGCGGCGTCTGCGCACTGGGCGCCTCGCCTGTGCTCTCCGGAGCGTGCGCGATCCTCGTACGTGTGGACCCTTGCCCCTCGGAAGTGTCGAGACGTGCATGCGTACACGATCGTAGGCGTCGAGAAAGAGACAAATCAGATACAGCACTGATTCTCGAAATCACTGGGTCGGTGTGTATACAAACTCGATGATACAATAAAATCTGAATGATACAGTGATGCCCGCTACAGTGCGGGTCCGCGATACAAAAATACGCTACAGTGCGGAACATATAAATACAAATAAATGCTGCCGCTACAGTGCGGATCGGCTGGATATGATGTAGGCCTCCCGCTACAGTGCAGGAAGTCACCCTCGATCTTTGTCTTCTGGTCTTTGCGATTTAATCTTTTCTTCACTTTTCTTCGATCCAAGCTTTTCTTCAAGTCCTCACTTTGTAGCTCTTTACTTCAAAATTCACAATAATCTCTGATCACGCAGTAACCTGTAGGAAAGTTCCACAAGAAAGACCACGGGGGTGGGGCGTACTCTTTATCTTCAGTCTTCAATCACTTTCTCTTCACTTCACATAATCAGCATCCACATAAACCTGGAGAAGCGTTCCACAGAAGAAACCCACAGGGCATCAGAAAAAATCATTAATACTAAAAGGACTCTCTTTGGAAAACTATTTTGTTAAAGAATTTTATCATGTATGATCATTGTGTAAAAAAATGTTCGGATTTAACCTCCTGCATTCGAATTGTTGTTTCAGATTTGAAAAGTAAGGAGATTCAAGTAATGTGTGGTCGAATGCAAGGCTTTCTATTGGACGCTTATTAATTCTCCTTGCCATTATCATCTTACATCGATCATCACTCATCCCTCCAAGATGAAAATCCTTAACATCACATCTTTCAGAGCGTTGAAACCTTAAATCTTGTTTTCCTCTAGGACGCAAATACATTTTCACCTCACACGATTTGCCTAAACCTGAAGTACTCTTTTCAAAAGAAAAACCCATCGAATTTGCAGTATGATACATAGAGTTCTTTTTGCAATCGAATTTTTGGGAGTCCTGGCCGTCGACAGCAATACTAGTGTTCATGGATTTTCCAGACAGCAATAGAGCATAGGTCACTGATGCCTTCAATCAAATGCGCATAGAGCATGTTATATGTACTACATGGAAACGCACGAAGCTTGTATATAAAACCGCTTCACCATAGCAAAGCAGCTACATGGTCTTTTTCTCTCTCTCTTTCTCTCTCTCTCTCTCTCTGCTTTGTGCGGCCATAACTGACCAAACTCCACGTTTCTCTCTCTCTCTTTCTCTCCCGCATGACAACAGCGCATGAGGAGTTCTTCGCATATGTCTCTCTCTATTGAACACCTCTGCCTCCACGTCAATGCACAAATCTTCTCTCTCTTTCTCTCTCCGCAAATTATGCCTCCTGCTGCTGCGACATAGCCCAACTCACTACAGTCCATACGCGATTCTCTCTTCCCAGATTTGAGGAGTACGCAATTGTGTCTCTCAACAGGTGCGCCGCCATATGCTGCCTCTCTCCACTCTGAAGCGTAGCGCACGGTGTCTCTGCTAGCCCCATGTGGCTCTCTCTTTCTTCTGAAGTTCCGAGTCGACCGAGTCCTCAGCGTCCTCTCTCTCTCTTCCACATCATAAGTTGTCGCCAAACCAGCGCTGTCTGCATGGTCCATCAGCAACAGGCAAAGGCGGACCTTTCTCTCACTACCAGAGGCCGTCAATCGCGCATCTTCCTCTCTCTAACTCCGTCCACAATTCAACAGATTCTCTCTCTCTGGAACCGTTCAGAAAATCTATCTGTGTCGCCTTTCTTGGCTCTCTGTCTCTGCGATATAACCACATGGATGCCATTTTCTCTCTCTAGCACAGTGTGTGCCAGCGACCAAAGCTCTCCGGCACTATCTGCGTGTGCCAGCAGGTATCGGATTTTCTCTCTCTACATGTCAGCAATCAACAGGAGCCAGATTCCTCCTATCTCTCTAGACTCCACACTAGCTGACTCCCGGTGCGCAAGCAATCGTCATAATCTCTCTCTCTACTCTACGCGTAACTCCAGGATAATTCTCTCCCCTCATCATCTGTGTCGATCAGACAGCTAACGCACGACCTATCTCTCTCTGCGTGTTAACACAGCGCCGCCTCCAAATACTCTCTCTCTCTCTCATGTGTCAGCAGCCAACAGCGCCTCATCACGAACGACTCTCTCTCTCTCTCAACCATAGTATGAACATAAAACAACCATGAATGCAAAATGAATGAAAAAGAGAGAGGGGTAGAAGTTTACCTGGAGAAGCGTTCCACAGAAGAAACCCACATGGAGAACAAATGAAGCTTGGGCCCCTATTTATAGGCCCCTCCCTAGGACTTCCTTCTAGAACGTTCCCACCTCCTCAATGAACTTTCTATTTTTGGCATACCTTTAATTTTTTCTTAGACTATGGTTTTGATTTCACACTGGATATTCACAATTTAATGGGTTTTTAAGGTTTGGTCTACAAAACCCGCCATTTCCAAGGGTCCGACCTAGGTTTTTTGTCGGGAAAATTAGGCGTTTGCTCACAATTATCTCAAACTCGCCAATTCATGGGTTTATTTACAGTTTCGGCCTAAACTCCAAGGGTTTCCAAGGGTTCAAGTCTGATTTTCAGGGGGTAAACTCGCAATTTAAGGGGGTAAGTTCAGGTTTTCGGGGGTTTTGAAGGGTTAAACCTAGGTTTTTATGGGTCTAATGTCTGTTGTTTATATACACGGGTCTAACACACATCTCAAACTTGTTTTCGCATCACACACTCAATTAATTCGGCCAAAATATGTACAAAATATACCACTCTCTCGATCAAAACAACACACAAAAACTCAAAAACAATGATCTTTTGAAAAAACTCAGTGCACACTCCCTGCATTTCATCCCGACAACGCATAACAAGTTTTTATCTTAGAAGTTTGAATTAGTTATACATATTTTTAGTTATTTCCTTTCGCTTTCCAAATCTTTTGGAATTGACTCAGATATGGTATCTGATTCCTTTTGCAAAAGTCCAGGGTTAGCCGATTGGAACTAGATAACTAAATTAAACATCATAGATAGATGTTCTGTACAAGAACCTTTTCAATCTTCAAAAGATGCTAAGTTTAAGATTGACTTATTCATTTGAGTTTGCTTCCAGTTACTAGCATAACTCTTATAACTTTCTAGAGTCCAGTATACTTTAGAACAGTGAAGTTAGGAATTGTTCATAACATTGACAATTCCCAAGAACTTTCAGTTAAAGTCTTTGAGAAAAGTGTCCTAAGATTAGATGATTTTCATTTTGAATTTGACTTGGTCAAGATATATTAAGGTTTATCCAAAGTAAATGGAAAACTTTCTCCTACAGTTTACAAGGATCTTCAAGCCTATTAGGACTAAGTAGTCCTCAAGTCGGGTGAAGAAATCAAGTAACTGTTGGTTGGGAGTTAACTATTGTACAAACATCCAAGTCAGATGTTTGGATCAACCAAACTTCAAGTTTTCTAAATCAAATTCAAGTGAATCAAGAGTTCTCAAAGTCTTGATTGGGATACAAATCTTATCCTAGTTACATCTCATATGTTTGTGCCTAGATCGCACATCAAGACACAATGAAGTGGCTACGGATGTTTTTAGATCCACCCTTATTATTCATTCACTACTTTGTACTTTGAGCAGTTTATCAAGGTGCAATGTTGGATGGTGTTTTGAATCATTTGGGCAGGGATGCCACCACAGAGCTGAGACATGTTCTTCTAGTTTTAGAACATGACCATGTTCTTCCGGTTTAAGAACATGAGACTTGGGGGTTGCCTACGGTTATTATATATAGCTTTATTTTTTAGGACGAAAATCTTTCCCAAGGGGGGAGGAATGTAATAAAGTAAGTCTATGGTCTAAGGATCCGACTGCTTCAAACAGATCTAAAATCGGACACCGTTTGGTCACTCGTTTGTAGGACCAAAGATCTCAAGAATATAGTCAAGCATAAGTTCATGTGCCCTCATATTCAAGTGATCCGCTTAGCCTAGTGGTTAAGTCTCATGGTTGTGAAGGAGGAGGTCTTGGGTTCAACCCCCATGGGGAGCATGGGGAGAGAGTTTTGCCCAAGAAGCTCTAGAGCGCCTTCTAACTCAAGTTAACGTGAGTTAACTTGAGTCTTGAGAGACTTAACTCAAGTGGTCAGTACAACTACCACCAGTGGACTCTAGTGGAAGGTACTAAAGCAGTAGACGAGATCACTCCAGACACTAATAGACTCTACTGGAAGATATGAAAGGAGTGAAGGAGATTGCACATGCACTTATGGACTCTAGTTACATTTGTGGTCCTCGTTGATTCGAACAGCTATATATACAGGCATAAGGTTGGGAGGAGAGTCATCTCTCTAGCACGTGGTGGTCATATTTCTTAGGTTGTTACACTATGGCTGCATCTAGTCTCTGTGATGAGAATGAGCCTGTTTTGTTTGATGAAGCACAAAATTCAGAAAATTGGATGGCTGCTATGCAATCTGAATATGATGCTATAATGAAGAATGGTACTTGGTCTTTGTGTGACTTGCCTCATGGCAAGAAGGCCATTGGCACTAAGTGGGTTTGAAGCGTAAGCCTGATGGAACAATTGATAGGTATAAGGCTAGGCTTATTGCAAAGGGTTATGCGCACGAAAGAGGCATTGATTTTGATGACACCTTTGCACCTACATGTCGTATGACTACTGTTCAGAGCATCTGTGCACTTGCAGCCCATCATGGTTGGAATGTACATCAGCTGGACATTAAAACAACATTTCTGAATGGTGACTTGCATGAAGAATTGTATGTGTTTCAGCCCCGTGGCTTTGTGCAGAAAGGGCAGGAAAACCAGGTGTGCAGGTTAAAGAAGGCATTATATAGTTTAAGACAAGCACCACGTGCTTGGTATGAGAAGATACATGCCTATCTGATTGCACATGGTTTTGTGAATAGTCCAACTAAGAGCACCTTATATGTTAAGCGTGCTAATGATGTGCTTCTGATCATTGTTGTCTATGTTGATGACATGCTACTCACTAGTCCTATTGAGAAGCATATTGCTGATTTTAAGGCTGATTTGCATGCCTCATTTGAGATGTTTGATTTGGGGCATTTGCATCATTATTTGGGCATTCAATTTATGCATGTTGATGGTGGAATGGCTTTGTGTCAAATGAAATATATTGACACATTATTGCAGCGTTTTGGCCTTGAAGACTGTAAACCTATTGCCATTCCTATGGAAACAGGTTTACGATTGAGTCTTCATGATGCCGGAGATGCATTTGATGCTGTTCTCTATCAGCAGGTAGTTGGATGATTGATTTACTTATGCATTACTTGGCCAAATATTCAGTTTTGCTGTCTCACAGATGAGTAGCTTTATGCATTGCCCAAGAGTCAAGCATTGGAAGGCGGTTAAGCGCATCTTTCGCTACTTAAGTGGTACTAAGCTACTTGGGTTGTTTTATCCCAAGGGGGGATCACTACTGCCAGATTTGCATGCTTGGGGGATGAAAGGGACGATAAAATGGGGTTCAAAATGATGAAGAAGATGGGTGGGAGGTGGGAAAATGGGCAAACTTGTTACCCAAAATGCTCTATGAGCATGAGCTTGACTGATAAAAGATCCTTTCTATGAGAAAGAAGCAAAACCATCACCACTCAAGCACCACCACCACCAAAATGACCGCCAAATGCACCACCAAGACCTCCACTTAGCGCTCTGATACCATGTAGAGAGTACGCACACGGAAGCAAAATGAAAAGTAAAGTACTCTCACAAAACAAAGAATGTGTGAGACACAAAATGTGTAGACCATGAAATGGGTAAACTCATGTGGATTAGAAATGAGCTTGCCAAGAGCATGGAGTAGGCTCCTCAAGCTTCTAACCAAGTACAAATGAGGGGAGAGGCCCTCCTTTTATAGATTTGGGAGGGGCTCTCAAAAGTACATCATATGTGGGATAAGTCTCTTGAAAGGAGAATGAATACAACTGGTAGAAGCACATGGCAAGGTACCCAAATACAAAGGAAATACAATATAAAATGGAAATAGACTAGAAACGGAGTGCCTCCTGGATACAAAATGGAGATGCACTCATGTGGATACAAATGTAGATGAAGTAGGAGCAATCATGTCGTCAACAATTAAAACTTGAGGATAGAGATGAAGTAGAGAGACGGATAGAATAGCCAGGCAAAAGATATGGTCTTACCAATGATTGGGAAAAAGTGAAACAAGAAATAGAGGCTATCACCCAAATGAAGCAACGACAATCTGTTTTGTATGTAAAACCTAGTTCTTCTCAGCCTAGGGAGATACCTACTGCAGGGCAAACTGATATGCCAATGCGTGCGACTGTGGCTACGGCTAACAATGCACTTGCCCCCTAAAGCTCCAATTGAATTTCAACTAGACATTTTATGTAAACAAATGCAGAATGTTATGAATATGCAGACATCTCTTTCCAAAGAGGTTTCCCAATTAAATAATAAAGTATATTCCATGAGTTTCAATGAGCCTAGAGCTAGCAGTAGTGGCGTAGGACAAGCAACACACATGCAATCGGTTATGCCACAGTATATTCCTCCTAAGCCAGTTTTTCAGCCAACTCCACCTACTCAGTTCACTGCCCAACCAGCTTTTCAAAGGAACACTGAAAGAAAAGGGGCTGGCGGAAAATGGTGTGTGTGGTGTGATAGCCAGGAACATGCAACTTATGCTTGTGATGAATTAAAGAGTGCAAAAGAAAATCAATTAGTAGTAGAGATTGATAAGAAACTGTGTGACTTTACGTCACGACTTCCTTTAGCTGTCAATTGGGACAAAGGAGGTATGAAAAAGTTGTATGAAAGTTTACGGTTGCTAGATTAGAGCTAGCAGATGATAGGCCTCTTTCTACAGCAAGCCAAAATCCTTATTCGATTGAGGCGCTGGTAAGGGCTAGAGATGAAATAATGTGTAAAATAGCATGGAGATCTCTTGTTGATCAAGCCTCTGTTTATTCTCACATTGCCAATATAGAGAAGAAATGGAGACGAGATGATATGCAGGATGATATAGACGAAGGAGATAGGAGGGTGACCAGGAGACAGACGAGAGAGAATGAAAAGAAAAATGATAAAAAAAGTACGATTTGAAGATATAAACATTTCTCAAGAAGAGAAAAGAAGGATAATTAAAGAAGGGAAAAAGCCAATAGAGGAAAATGTGCAATCACAGGAAAATCAGAATACTCAAAGCAAGGATGAGCATAAGAAATCTGAAAATGGTAAATAATCAAAATACTAAAACCGAACAAAAAGATGAACAAAAACAAAATGAAGAAAAAGGAAAAAAGAAAGGAAGAAGAGCTCCACGTGCAATAATGATTTCAGAGCTCAAGAAGAAAAACGATGCAAGGGAAATCTTGAATGATATACTTCTAAAAAGCCAAGTAAAAATGTCTCTTGAACAAGTGTTTTCAATAGCAAAATCTGAGTTCAGGATAGTTTTATTCGACTAATTAGAAGGAGACATTTTCCATTGCCACAAGACGAAGATATGCAAGATGTGGCGGAAGAAACTCTAGCTATGAATGATGTTGTAACATTAAGTGAGAGTGATTACGAGGAAGAAGAGTTTACAACTAGGAGTGTGAATAGAAATTTTTTAGGGCCGATTCAACCTGATGAGGAAATGTTGAAAAGTGAAAGTAAATTTAACACAACCTTCCGGGCACGAAGAATGCCAGAAGTGAAAATTAGAATTGGAGATGAAAAAGATTCCTGTTCAGCTTTGGCTCTTATTGACTTAGGGTCAGAGATAAACATTATCTCAAAGAAATTTTTTGATAAGTTTAGATGGCCAATTGACAAGGAGCACGGCTGGAGGATGAGAACAACTGACAATGGCTCTGGAATTTTATTAGGTGCATGCACAAATGTGCCTATAATGATAGGTGGCATTCGAGAAGAGTTTCACTTCTTCGTTCAAGATAATTGTTCGTATGAAGTAATTCTCAGGCAGCCTTTTATAGCTGAGATGAGAATGGAAACAAAAGCGATGAATGATGGGTCAATGTATGCAAGAATTTGATCCAAATCAGGGATGGTCTCTTTGCAAGTCATGACAATCTGTCCAAATCTTATAAGAAATAGAAAGAACTTACGAAGCAACCCCATTGAGTCGATCAATCATGTATGTGATGATTCACCTGAGAGAATATGGGGCATATTATGACCAAAATTTTTGTTAGACTCCACTATCGAGCGGGAAAATAGTGGACATTATTTTGATGTCTCGCTTAACGATGTACATAAATTCAAAAATTATTTAGTTTGTACTCCTACAACTAGTTTACATTATATTACAAAAGAAAATCTTACAAAAAAATTTAGAAAGCAAAATGAAAAATATTTCAAAAAAATAAGATTAATTTTACCTGATGAAAAATTGAGTGTATAATTGAACTCTCGAAAAGTACTACCTTACTAAAAGAGCTAGAAACTACTTCCCAAGAAAAATTAGAATCAAATCTGATTATTCTTAACTCTATTCAAGAATATGAGTTTATTACTGAATTTATCCTAGAACATGAAGTTAACATAGAAACTAAATATAAGAATGTAGAAAAGAAAATAAAGCCAGTAGCTCAACCCTTACCTAAGGATAGTCATGATATATTCCGATGAGTATCTGAAGACCCTATACTTAGAGACCGATCCAAGATAGGTCATACGTTTACAGAGGAAACTAAGAAATATATTAAATTCGGCGATGAATTTCTTTCGGAGATAGAGAAAGATCAGTTTACAAAGATGATCGTTTGTCATGGTAAAACCTTTTCTTTATTCCCATATGAAATAGGATGTGCAGACCCAAAGCTTGTAATTCCGATGATTATTTTTACGTTACCGCACATTCCTTGGAATCTTTGTCCGATACCAGTCCCAAAGGCTCATTTACCTGAGCTAATGAGACTGTTAAAGGAGAAGATTTCCATGAGAATCTTGGAACCATCCTCAGCACCATACTCTAATAGGTGGTTCACGATACCAAAAAAGAACGGGAAGCTACGCTTTATTCAGGATCTGCAACTTGTGAATAAAGTCACTATTAGGAATGTAGGAACGGGTCCTATTGTAGATGAGTTTGCCGAGTCATTTCTCGGTTACTCCATCTATTCTATGGGAGACCTGTATTCACAGTATGATCAGTTTCAATTGGCCATCGAAAGTCAAGATTTGACCACGATGAAGACTCCTTTGGGTTTAGTACACATGTGTACTTTACCACAAGGAGCGATGAATTCTGTGGCACACATGATGAATGCTATGAACCTGGTCTTACATGACTTTATCCCAAAAGTGACAATGCCTTTTATTGATGACATTCCAATAAAAGGGTGTGTGGAAAAAGAAAAAGATGAAATTTTAGATTCGTCTGGTTGTACAAAGTTTGTTTACAATCATATTTTTGATTGTGAGAAGATCTTTCAAAGATTTGAAGAGGTTGGACTAACTTTCTCCCTAGAGAAATCTACTTTTGGTATTAATGAAGTGCTGATAGTTGGACACTTATGCGATCATTATGGTCGTAGGCCTCACCTAGCAAAAGTTGATACCATTAGTAGAATTTATGAGAGGTGTCATAATGTTAGTGAACTAAGGACATTCTTAGGTGCATGTGTTTTAATTTCTATGTCATCTGGATTCCTCACTTTGCTCATGTCGTGAACCCACTTTATGATTTGTTAAGAAAAAGAAAGAAATTCTATAGACGAAAGAGCATACTAGAACGATGAGATGTCTAAAGCAGTTGCTGATCAATCCTCTGATCCTGAAACGTATTGATTACTCAGGAAATAAGCCTGTAATCTTAACTGTTGACACTAGTCCTATTGGTATAGGCTGGGTCATTGGGCAGGATGATGAGGAGCAAAGATATGCAATTCGCTTTGGAGCAAAAATCTTACATGATACTCAAAGGAATTATCCTCAAATTAAGAGAGAATTATGGGGATTAGTTACCGCTTTAAAAACAGATAATGAATATTTTATAGGAGCTAAATTAATGTAATAGTAGAGACTGACTATCTTCCATTAATTGGATTAATTGCCAATTGTTCATCTCCAGATATAGCTATGTTACGATGGATAGGCTTTATTTAGTTTATTAACCTTGCTTTTGTACATATTGCTGGTAAACATAGCACCGTTGCTTATATGCTCTCAAGAGCAAAGTTTGACAATGATAGTGAAGCAATAGATAAACATATAAACTTAATTAATTATGAAACATTTACTTATATGTATGAAAGATTTAGAGAAGAAGACTATGAGAGAGAGTGGCGAGATATAAGATAATATCTGAGTACGTTTCATCCTATTCCAAGTTGGTATTCAAATCGATTCCAGAACATCAGGAAGAAGTCTTTTAACTTCTTGTTGAAAGATGGGTATCTTTGCAGACATGCTAAAGGAAAGGTAAGAAACCCGCAAAGAGTATTAGGTTAAAAAAAATTTCAAGGGCAAGTTATGAAGGAAATGCATGAAAGCCTTTGGGATGGTCATAAGGGCTTTGTAGCTACGTATTAGAAGATTTGGGAAAGCTACTGGTGGCCGAGGATCTTATCTAAAATCCTTAAGTTTATAGTTGGATACAAGGAAGCTTTATGATTACATATATTTTAATCATGTTCATATGTGTGAGTGTGCATGGGTATGTGCCATAAGAATGCATGGGCATTGATGTTGAATCCATGTTGCTAAATAGCTATGAACAGTTCTATTTAGATATGTGTTTAACCCTACTTCTCAAATTATTCAATCTTATGGTTCATTATTATCTGTATATGACCATGTATTTTTAGGGGCTCATTTTGTATCAGCTTTTAGCCTAATGTTTCTATTATGTATGTACTTACTATTATAAGTATACCTCTATAGGTTTTACTAACATCATCCTAAAACTTATGTAATTACTCTCTTTTGATTATAACCTTTAAAGAATATTTTATTCTAAATTCTTATATAGAACCATATGTATATGTTTATTAGTCATTCCATTATTAAATATTTCACCTATATTAAAAACATATATATATATATATATATATATATATATATATATATATAAGTTTAATTTGGATTATAAATGAAAATACCTAATGTTTAATATATATATATATATATATATATATATATATATATATATATATATATATATATATATATATATATATATATATATAATGTAAAATATTATAAGTAAAATATATTTAAAATATTATAATATAAGTGTATGTCATGAAATGACAAGTGTGAGTGTTAAGTGAAGAATTATGCGCATGCATGCGTGTTTATATTTATATATATATCAAGATTGTGTGATAAAGTTTCCTAATGTTTTTTTTATGCAGGTGCGTACGAGAGAGAGAGAATGAGAGAGATCTTCCTCCCCCTCCACCCCTCGACAGTGCATGTCATCAGATAGAGAGAAAGAAAGGTAGAGAGAGGAGGCTCATGAGCCATCACCCTTCTGGGCAGCTGGCTGTGCTGACGACATCAAAAATGCTCTGATGGCCCCACATATACGAAGCAGAGAGTGATGATGGATTGACTATGGTTGTGATTAGCGCTGGTATCCTTGGTCGCACTTCTTGGTCAGGGGATAGTCTGCAGATGAGTTTGAGGGACTTTCTAAAGAATCCTTAACCTCATACTACCTCTGAACGGAACGTGTCCATAGTGCAATCGGCTTCTCTTCTGACACCCCACGACCTGGGCTTCTAACAGTGGCAACGTGCGATGGCGCAGAGGCACGAGAGAGAGAGAGAGAGAGAGAGAGAGAGAGAGAGAGAGAGAGAGAGAGAGAGAGAGAGAGAGAGAGAGAGAGAGAGAGAGAGAGAGAGAGAGAGAGAGAGAGAGAGAGAGAGAGAGAGAGAGAGAGAGAGAGAGAGAGAGAGAGAGAGAGAGAGAGAGAGAGAATAATCTGAGATAGCCGACGATGATAAAAATATCATGCGCAAATCATCTTGGAGAAATAGAGAGAGAGAAAGAGAAAGAGACCGAGAGAGAGAGAGTGTATGTATGCATGAGTGCATATGCATATAAGTTGCATGCATGAGTTGTATGAGAGTGCATGTGCATATTAGAGTTAGTGCATATGCATATGAAAGAGTTGTATGCATGAGTGCATATGAGAGTGCATGTGCATATGAATGAGTGCATGTGTATATATGCATGAGTGCATATGCATATAAGTTGCATGCATGAGTTGTATGAGAGTGCATGTGCATATTAGAGTTAGTGCATATGCATATGAAAGAGTTGTATGCATGAGTGCATATGAGAGTGCATGTGCATATGAATGAGTGCATGTGTATGTATGCATGAGTGCATATGCATATAAGTTGCATACATGAGTTGTATGAGAGTGCATGTGCATATATGAGTTAGTGCATATGCATATGAAAGAGTTGTATTCATGAGTGCATATGAGAGTGCATGTGCATATGAATGAATGCATGTGTATGTATGCATGAGTGTATGAGAATTTGTCTAATGAATGCATGTGCATATGAGAGAAGATGCATATTAGCATTTATAAACATGTGTATTAGTGTGTGCATGATTAGTATACATGAGCATGAATGGTATGATGAGAGCATGTATATAAAGTGCGCTATTTTATATAAGAAGTATATTAGCATGTTAAACATAAGAAAGTTAATTAGTATGAAATAGCATAGCTTTAAATTATGTTAAGTTTTGAGTGTTAGGATTGTAAATGTAAGTTACCAATGAGTGTTGACATGCATATATGAGCATGTATGCAGGTATAATTATGAAAGTATGTAATAGATGTATGCATTTAAGTGCATATACGTACTTTAATGTATGCATGAGTATTAAGAATATGAATGCATGTGTTAGTTTATATGCATATAAGAAGTTATGAATATGTGTATGAATAATGTTGTGAATGCAAGTGCATGAATGCACCTATGTGTTAGTAAATATGAACATGTGTGTTTGCATGTACATTTGCATATTAATGTATGTTAATCTATGCATATGAAATTGAGTATAATTTTAGTGCATAAGTGAATGGTAATTATGAATGAAGTGTGTATGCATAAATGAATATTTGAAAATGAATGAGTGTGTTTTATGATTAATAAGACATACTTATGTTTTTTTCCTAATGTTTTTTTTATGCAGATCAATTGAAGAAGGAATTGATGAGCAGTAATGCATATGAATAACAAGCGTTTTTTCATTAGCATAGAATGATGACCACATGAACTTTGATAGAAGAATGGACATAGAACGTCCATCATAGCATGGCATAAATACAAATAGAACAAGAGAGCATGGGAAAAGTATACATGCATGATTTGAATGGATTTTCAATTATGAATTTCATGCATGCTTTAAAGAGGGTTCAATTTTTTAACCTTATGCATGCTTAACATTTCCAAGAAAAGATGTACGTGTTCCTGGCATACACCATGTATGCAGATCAATGAATGGTTGTGGCATATGCATGGGTTAAAGGATTAAGAGGGATTTTCATTTTAATTCAAGTTTAAGATAGGTAAAGACTTCTTCATATGAAGTCAAAAAGCATAAAATTGTGATGGTACATTGATGGTATGTAGTTCAATAACCATTATACTTTTATGCTTTTTCTATATTGGATTAATCCAAAAGCCAAAAAATCTTAACAAAATATATAAGAACCTTAAGTTTAAAAGTCATCATTATGGATTCTTAAGATCCATACCACCCATGGAATGCTTGATCAACAAGGACAAGGGCTTAAGCGAACAAGTCAACTAAAGCTTCTCTTCTTATCGACCATAAGTTGGTAGAATCAGGATTAAATGATATCCAAAAGAGAAACTAAAGCCTATAAGAGACACTACACATAGTCATGGGTTAATCTTTCATAATCACAAAAGATGTTAAGAAGTTCATAGACCTTAAGAAATCCAAGATCTGATAATTGAGGACAATGATCACACTGTGTGGGAAGAGAATTTTGTAAAGTGAAAAGATAAGGCAAGAAATGGTTGAACCATTTCATCCTTTTCAAAGAAAAAAATTTCTTCCCCATTAAGGTTCTCCTTTTTTTAACAAGAAGGATGGTCCATTTGGAGCTTATGAAGAAAATTGCTTCTAGAGTTGATATAAACTCATTAATGCATATCTAGAGAAGAGAAATAGTTAAGGGTTGAGAGAAAATCTAAATATCACCTCCAAAAAATGATTTATGAATAAGACGCAATTTATCAATATGGTTCAAGATATAACCATTCAAATAAGCTTATGATTGAGACATGATGATATCCTTTGAAAACATGCCTAGTTGTGTCAACAAATAATCTCTAGTAAGGGAACACTAGCTCTATTATCAAATGAAATAAACAAAGATACTTTTGATTGCACTTGATCAAAGAAATAAACAAAGATACTTTTCAATCCTCAAAGTCTTCTCAAGAATAAATCAAGACTGTTGAGGATGTGACTTACATAGATTTTGATTATACTTGATAAGGATAAGATTAACAAAGTTTTCTCAGTAAGCAATCCCTCCATAAGAGCTAAAGTTGTCGACACTAAGGTGAGAATGTAAACTAGATGGTATGGGATGTCTAGGTTTACACTATCACTAACATGGATTCCATGAACTAGATGGTATGGGATGTCTAGGTTTACATTATCACGAACATGGATTCGATGGTATGGTACACTGGATTTAAAGATAATGGAAGCTTGAACTCAATAATATTCAAAAACTTGCTTAGGTAGCTTAACCAAAAAGAAGATTGAGCTATGATTGGGTTCATATTTTGGAAATTGAATAAGCATCAATTTCTTAGAAGGTTGTACTTTTTTAGGACAAAACTCTTAAAGGGGGGGAGAAAGGTATAATAATATGATGCCTCTAAGCAAATGACATGAAAATTCAGTACATTTGATATCAAGTACCTAAGTATGTTTGAGATTTAAACTCAAACAAATTAAGAACTGGATGTGCAAGGATGGAATTCATGAAGGAATTCTAGTTTAGTATTAATGAAAATATAAGCTAGTCTAAGAATTGAAGCATATCCATAATAAGGTACTTGAGAATGATGGATCGAGAGATTGTGGATAAGTAAGCATGAAAACTTGATTGAATTATAAGGATGACATATAATTATTGATCCTTAAAAAAAGAAAAGTTAAAGGTTCTGATAATAACAACAAGATGTTAAAGATATAAGAAAGAAACGCATGAATGTGTGAGTTGAAGATCCAAAGAAAATCCCATGGGTAAATAATAATGAAGAACAGATCTATAGGAGAAAAGGCTTGGTCTTATCTCCAGTCAACTCGACCAAAGAAATTTTGGGAAAGTCAAAATGAACTAAACTAGTCAATGGAATCAAAGCTTTTATCTCCATGCTAATGAAGTGCTTGGACCACTTATCTCATGCTTTGTTTTTGTTCTTTTTATGTCCTTTTTGGTTCATATACATATCCTACTTGCAACATGTCTTTCCTACCATACCAAATCAAATATGAAATACCTAGACATATTATGGTATTTTTTGTTAGGACTATAACACATAAAATCTTTTCTCTCTAACAATAACTAAGAAATATGCATCTATTTGCCTTGGGATCTAGCTTATGCCTTAGTGGCTAGGATGTGTGAACAAAACACACACAATCAAGAACTTTGAGATGTGAAAAATTGGATCCTTACCACAACAAGGTTCAAAAGTTATAGCTTCATGTACTCTTGAGGTTGGAAATTACTCATAATGTATAAAGTTTTATTCAATGCATTACACCAATAAGAATTAGGCATATCCATTTCATTTAGCATTGTCCTAGCCACTTCTCCTCTCTATCTATTTTTGCTCTTTGCGGCCCCATTTTGTTGGGTTATGTACGTATAAATAAATTACCTCTTGATGTCATATTCATAAAGGAGCTCATAATATTCAGTTGATAAATATTATCTCTCTCCATCTAACTTGAAGCTCTTGATATACTTGTATAACTCCTTTTCCACTATGGTTTTGAACCTCTTGAAGCAATAAAACATCTTTGAGTTGGCATTCATGCAGTAGATCCAACCAAATCTTGAATAATCATCTATGGATGTGACAAAATGCCTATTTTCTCCAATAAATGGATCACTTTTGGGTCCTTTTATGTTTGTATGCATGGGGCTTAACACTTCATTGATCACATTGACTCTCTTCCTAAATGACAATCTACGGATTTACCTAATTGTCATGCATGTCAGTAATGCTACATATCATGATATATGAGATTATGTAGACCACTCAACAAGTATTTATTTTGCATTTTGTTCATCACCTATAGGTTTATATGGCTGATTCATTTCTGCCATAAAATAATCTCTGCAATCTTCTTATTTTGATTTGGCAAATAGACAATGTGAGGGTTTGAAGGTTTTAGCTTGATGTGGAAGATCATGTCTTTCCTTTTTCCTCTTGTAATAAGTCTTTATTCCTGGTTTGGGTCTTCAACATAGTTTACAACACTCATGAAGATGCCCAAGAAAAGTGTGACTGATTTTGTCACCAAGATTAAGGACATTGCAAATGAACTTGGGAGCATTGAAGAAATCATTGATGATATTGTGAGGCAATTCATCAATGGAATCAAGCTTGATGACAAGTGGGAAGCCTTCATCATAGCCATTGATCTATACATGGATATGCAAGTGTCAGATTTCAGCTATTTAGCAAAGGACTCAAAACTCTAAAGAGCCCTCATCTTATGAGGAGGCAAAGAAGAAACTAGAATGGAAGAATGCTATGGAAGAAGGAATTGAAGCCTTACAAGAGAATTACGCTTGGGAATTGTTTCCAAAAACTCCAACCATGAAGATCATTCGATCTAGATGGATATATAAATTAAGGAAGAACTTTGATGCAACCATCAACACATACAAAGCTAGACTTGTGGATAAAGGGTATGCTCAAACCCAAGGAACTGACAATGAAGAGACCTTCTCACATTTAGCAAAGATGCCAAAAATCACAATGCTTATGAGCATTGCAGCTACCAAAAATTGGAAGATCTATCAAATGTATGTGAAGAATGCTTTTTTGAATGGATGGGTATCTGACGAGGTATATATGGCTCAACCTCTTGGGTTTGGAGAGTCACATTTTCTTGAACATGTATGCAGGTTAAGGAAAGCCCAATATGCTCTAAAGCAAGCTCCAAGAGCTTGGAATCATAGACTTGTGACCTATTTGTAGGATAAGGGTTTTGTTATTAGCAAAATTGATCCTTCATTCTTTATCAAGAGAAATCATGGAGAACTCATATACTTTTGTGTATATCTAGATGATGCAATACTCATAGGTAATGATGGTGAAGGCATTCGGAGGATTGAGGAATTCCAGATTAGTGATCTAGGGTAGCTCACATACTTCCTTGTTTTGGAAGTTGTGTATACAGAGAAGGGTATGTATATCACACAAAAGAAATACATCAAAGACATGTTAGCCAAGTTCAAGATGGAGAATGCTAAGGTTGTAGGTACACCCATGGAGATAAACTTGAACCTAAGTGAAACTGAGCTAGTTGAAGACAAAACAAGATACCAAAGCTTTGTGGGAAGTTTAAATTATGCAACACTTACTAGGGTCGACATTCACTATAGTGTAAGTGTTATGTGTCAATTCATGCATACTCCTAGGAAACCACACATGAAAGTAGCTAGGAGTATACTCAAGTGTCTCAAGGGTTTCAAGAGAAAGGAGATAAAGAAGAGAGCTTTCACACACTCTCACATACAAAGAGAGGAGCACACAAAGATTGAGGCAAGGAAGAATAATTTTCTTCAGTACATAAAGAAAACCCTAATTTCCATGAATGAGTGATCTGCCAAGAAAACAAATGTGCCATCACTCTCGGTAGATAAATCTGGTACAACTCACTAAAAGTGTACCTGACATATGTCAATGTAACCACTACATGTCAGAGAGATGAAAAAACAGTACATTTCATCCTCGATCATCGCATGTTGAGCTTATTATCTCAATTCTCCCCCTCATGCTCAATGTCATGTCCTATAATCCAAGCATCTTTTAAAACTTCTTCAACTTCTCTACTTCATGTGCTTTAGTGAAAATATCAGCAATGTGTTCATCTATCCTCACATAAACAAGATCAATATCACCTGCTAATAACTTTTCATATGAAGTGATAATGTACCTTGATATGCTTTGTATTAGCATAAAAAATGGGATTTTGTGCTAATTGGATGTTGCTAAGATTATCACAATAAATGGTGATATGCTTCTATACTTCCACACCTAAATCTACAAGTAACATCTCTAGCCATAACACTTCACATGCTTCCCTTGCAGTATCTCTATGCTGAGCCTCTTTTCTATTCATGATGTGTACACCACTATGCACAACTTTCACTTAATAACAATGAGGCAAATTTTTCTTAGCCACCAAGGCTCTTGTTATTTCTGCGATATGTCTATTTTTGCATTGAGAAACACCATTCTTTTGTGGTGTGTACCTACATGAAAACTACATTCAAATTCCATGACTTTTTAGAAAACTTTTGAACTCATTTAACATGTATTCACCTCTTGCATAAGATTTTATTGTCTGAATATACTTTCTAGTCTACTTTTCCACCATAGCCTTGAAATGAATTGAGTAAACACCACTCTTCTCTTTCATGAAGTATACCCATACCTTCATGTATGGTCATCAATGAAAGTGACATAAAACCTATAGCCTCCCATAGATGTGGTCATTGAAGGACCCCAAACATTTGTATGTACTATTTCTAACACATTCTCACTAACATGCTTGTCACGTGGAAATGATACCCTTGGTTGTTTTCCAAATTGACATGCTTCACATACCTTTTGCATCTCTGCAACCTTGAAAGTTGGTAGTCCATTGACAAGCTCCTTTGATTGCATCAACTTTAGCCACTACAAATTTGCATGTCCAATTTGCTTATGCCAAATCTCTATGTCAACAATAACACTTGCACTTTTTGCAAATATTGGTGCATTCATTTAAGGAATTTGACATTCAAGGTGAACATCCTACCCACTTTGTTTCCTTTGGCAATCAACCTTCCATTATGTTTGTACTCTTCTACATATAAACCATCAGCATTGAGCCTAATTTGTAATCCTTAGTCAACCATTTGTCTAGTAGAAACTAGATTCTTTATTATATTTGGAACATGCAATATATCAATAATATGTTTTACCTTCCATCTTCCTGTAGGAGTTAGACTTCTACGGAAGCACGCGAACAGCACAAGGAAGAAGAAGAAGCTTGGAGCACAACACACAATACTGAATGTATTACTAGAGAATGTACAAAGATAAGTAGCCCATTAGGGCAATAGGCGTATATACAAGCCGAGGGAAAAAAACCTCCTAAAGAGGGAAAAAAGTGCCCCGGCGGTCCTAGTGTGTTCACACACATCACTACCTAAACATATCAACAAATCCCCCTTGGGAGTGATGCGGTGAACAAGGAGCTGGCACTCATGTATAAGAAAGTGCCAAACTATGTGGAAATCACTCCACAAAAGGAAGTAAGCCCAAAGCTTTGTGGAAAGCTTCAAACTTCTCCCTAGGCAGAGCCTTCGTGAAAAGGTCTGCTATGTTCTCATGCGTGGGCACATATGCCAAGCTGATCTCCCTAGCAGAGAACCTCTCCCTGACATAGTGATAATGCACCTCAATGTGCTTAGTGCGAGCATGGAACACAGGGTTCCTCGCAACTGCCAATGCGCTCTAATTGTCAGTGAAGATGGTGGTGGCAGAAGACTGGCCAACACCCAAATTAGCCATAAGGCGTCTGAGCCACACACACTCAACAATCGCTGTGAAAGCTTCCCTATACTCAGCCTCACAACTGGAAGTGGCCACAGTAGGCTTCTTCTTGCTCAACCAAGATATACATGAGCTACCAAGCATGAAGCAAAAACCACTGGTGGACACACGAGTGTCATAGCAACCAGCCCAATCTGAGTCAGAAAAAGCATGCAAATCTGGCGGTAGTGATTCCCCCCTTGGGATAAAACAACCCAAGTAGCCGAGTACCACTCAAGTAGCGAAAGATGCGCTTAACTGCCTTCCAATGCGTGACTCTTGGGCAATGCATAAACCTGCTCATCTGTGAGACAACAAACTGAATATCTGGCCGAGTAATGCATAAATAAATCAAGCATCCAACAGCCTGCTGATAGAGAACAACATCAAATGGATCTCCAGCATCATGAAGACTCAATCGTAAACCTATCTCCATAGGAGTAGCAATAGGCTTACAGTCTTCAAGGCCAAAATGCTGCAATAATGTGTTAATATATTTTGTTTGACACAAAGCCATCCCACCATCAACTTGCATAAACTGAATGCCCAAATAGTGATGCAAATGCCCCAAATCAGACATCTCAAATGAGGCATGCAAATCAGCCTTGAAATCAGCAATATGCTTCTCAATAGGACCAGTGAGCAGCATGTCATCAACATAGACAACAATGATCAGAAGCACATCATAGCACGCTTAACATATAAGGTGCTTTCAGATGGACTGTTCTCAAAACCATGTGCAATCAGATAGGCATGTATCTTCTCATACCAAGCACGTGGTGCTTACTTTAAACCATATAATGCCTTCTTTAACCTGCACACCTGGTTTTCATGCCCTTTCTGCACGAAGCCATGGGGCTGAAAAACATACACTTCTTCATGCAAGTCACCATTCAGAAATGTTGTTTCAATGTCCAACTGATGTACATTCCAACCATGATGGGCTGCAAGTGCACCAATGCTCCGAACAATAGTCATACGGCATGTAGGTGCAAAAGTCTCATCAAAATCAATGCCTCTTTCCTGCGCATAACCCTTTGCAACAAGCCTAGCCTTATACCTGTCAACTGTACCATCAGGTTTACGCTTCAGCTTGTATACCCACTTAGTGCCAATGGCCTTCTTGCCAGGAGGCAAGTCACATAAAGACCATGTACCATTCTTCATTATAACATCATATTCAGATTGCATAGCAGCCATCCAATTTTTTGAATTTTGTGCTTCATCAAAAGAAACAGGCTCATTCTCATCACAGAGACTAGACGCAGCCATAACATAGCAATCTGATGCAAAGGAGGCACTATGAGAGCCTGAACGAGTACGATATAACAAAGGTGCATCTAATTTGCTATCACGCAAAGTCTGCACCAGCCATTTTGGCATAGTTTTTGCCTGCTCAATATCAGCTCTCTCATCAACAAGTGCATCATGTAAATCTGCATAAGAAATGGAATGATCTGCATCATCATATGAAACGTGCAAAGGCTAAGAAGTTTCCTCATTAGGACTAGCACTAGACTGTCCACCTGTAAAAAGAGGCATCAAAGTATCATACATGTCTTTGGAACTAACAGATGTCTCCTTAGTACATGAAAGCAATGGCTGAATAGCATCTTCCACAAAGACAACATCACGGCTAACCAGAATGCGTTTAGTTTGTGGATGATACAGACGATAGCCTTTACTTTCAGAACTGTACCCAACAAAAATACATTTTACTGCCTTATCATCCAATTTTCTGCGATGTTGTTCAGGCACTAATGCATATGCCAAATAACCAAAAACATGCAGATGAGCAACAGATGGCTTGCGGTCATGCCAAGCTTCATATGGAGTGATAGACTGCAGCGCTTTAGTGGGACACCTGTTAAGTACATATGCTGCACATATGACAGCCTCAAGCCAGAAACTATGTGGTAAAGCCTAACTCTTGACCATACACCTCGCGATCTCCATGAGTGACCTGTTCTTCCGTTTAGCAACTCCATTCTGTTGAGGTGTATACGACACTATACACTGGTGTTTTATTCCACGTTCAGCCAGAAATGCATTAAAATCAGAAGACATATATTCCCCCCCTCGATCAGAACGGAAGGTGCCCATTTTACATGCTGACATATTTTCAGCCAAAACCAAAAACTGTTTGAAGCACAAAAACACTTCGGACTTTGCCTTCAATGGATATACCCATGCATGCCTGAAAAAATCATCAATGAAAGTCATGAAGTAAAGATAGTTTCCAAAAGAAGGTGTCTGCATAGGACCACAGACATCACTATGTACAAGCTACAATTTCTGCGTAGCCCGAACTGAACAATCTTTTGGAAAGGAGGAACGCTGCATTTTGCCCAAAATACAACCTTCACATACATGTTTTCGAGGTGCCTCAAGCTTGGGCAAAGAAGACACCATATCAGATTTCTGCAGGCGTAGCAAACTAGCAAAATTTAGATGACCAAAGCGTGCATGCCAAAGCTTTGCATCTAACATAGCCTGAGAATCATGAACTGCACATGCCAAATCATTCACAGATCTTTCATATTCTATGAGCTTATACAGCCCACGACATAAAATGTCAGAAGCAATAATAACATCGCCATTTGACAGATCATGAACTGTACATCTGTCATCAACAAAGAAATGAACCTGCTATTCGCTATATTCGGAGTTCAGAGCTGAGTGAAAAGCTTGATTTATTGTTGACTGCTGCTCCAAATGTCGCGACACCATAACTGGTCCCTGAAACTTGTTTGGAGTAGATTTATGTTTACTAGCACTTTGCGAGAGTTCATTTGCATTGGCCACCACTTGAATGCATGTCTTCATACACTTGGCTAGGTTTTGATACTCCTTGGATTGACAATTAAAGCGTGAGTCCCCACTATATGCACTTGAGTGGGATTGAGGTATAGTCTCTTTCTCCACAAGTCCCTAGGTTCTTAGGTACACACGTTTTTTGGCGCCGTTTCCAGGGATTGTCGAATCAAACGGAGGCATTTGTGTGATGGTAAATAGCTCTTAGTATTGAAGCGAGTAGAGGGGTTGTGAATCTCTCTTCTTTGGTAAGTCACACTCATCCGCACTTACTAGTCCTCACTCTTGGAGTGTGTGTAGTGAGTTGATAGTCTAGCGAAGTGAGTAGAGTGAGTTAGAGTAGGAAGGAGGAAGTAGGCAAGTAGTCTAAGAAGGTAGGGTAGTTGTTAAGTTAGTTTTTCAGCTCTTTGGATTCAAACATTTCCCAAAAGTTAAAAAAAAAAAATAAAAAAATCAACCTTGTCAATTCATTTTTGCATGTGCAAGTATCGAGAGTGCTAGCAACCGAATATCACGAGTGGAGATCAAAGAGATTGGGCCACGCAGAGCAAGTGAGGGTGTGAAAGAGTTGGAGAATAGCCTTCAAGGTGAGCACATCAAATCTCTATTCTCACCATTTGATTGAATCAAGGCTACATAGTTAAACGACTTGCGGCAGATATCGTGAGGGATTATTCAAGGGGTGAGGAAGTTTTTTTTCTTGATTCAGGTATTTGTGAGGGGGAAGACAAGCTGTGGTATCATCCTCATTAAGTGGAAATCTAAAAACACTTGCTGAAATTTGGAAAAAATGCCAAGTATCGTGTTCTCCCGCTATTGAGTATCGCGATATTTGGATGTGGTGATCTCCTGTGGTCGAGTGTCGTGATACCTAGCCACGTCGAATATCAGGTATCGTTGAGTTTTGCTCGCGATATCTGATGAATATCAGGTATCATTGAGTTTTGCTCGCGATATCTGACGAATATCAGGTATCATGGTTTAACATCGCGACATCTATCAAATATCGTATATCATGAGATTTTTCCTCACGATATCTGTGGCATATCGAGTATCGTGGAATTTTTCCTCGCGATATCTGTGGCATATCGAGTATCATGGAATTTTCCCTCACGATATCTGTGGCATATCGAGTATCAAGAAATCACTTTTGTGTCAAGTATCGAGTATCCTAGACATTCTATCGCGACATTTGGTTAATGTCGAGCATCGTGGAGTTCTGAGAACGATATTTGTCCAATATCAAGTGTCGTGGGCTTATCCAGCGTCAGGAGATTTTTAAATACTTCAGTGTGAATTTCCAAGTCAACCAAATATTTCATACAACTCAGAAATTCAGCAAAGAGCATTGGGAGCTAGGGGTTTGATAAAACTCGACTAGAGCTTTTAAGTGAATGAACCTAAGATCCGGAAGAACACTAGGGAGCCGAAGAAGTGTAATCTCTTCTGTGGGAAGTGTAGCCGAACCAAGTAGTCACTCACACTACTCTGAAACCTTGAGCGAGTCTGGAGAAAACTGTCATGGCCTCAGAGGACATGTAGAATTCTGTACCAATAATTGGCATGATGTCAATTATTGAGGGTGAATATCGAACGACTTTAGAATATGTGAACACCAATCAACACGGTTTACCCATCTACCTAGATGGGCTAAATAGATCAGTGGCTAGGCTGAAGAAAGCTACCGAGGCCTATATAGTACCTAGGCCAGCTGTTAAGTAATGAGGAGGATTCTACATGGACAAAAGGGATATCCTGTATGTAGTGACAGAGCATCTTGAAGACATTAATGAGCAAAGGGAAGAAGGCAATACCCACAATCTTAACGGAGAGGGACAGGAAGAACAGGTATCTACACCTCGAGGGAAGTCCATTGTAATTAGGGTTTGGAGAGGAGACCTAATTCCCCAAGATGATTCCCTGATGGATGTTTATTTAATCAACGGGATGGAGCATCTACTTAGAGCACACTCTTCATTGTGGGAAGAAGCCATCAACCCAGCGACCATCTATGAATTGCAAGATCCTGAAAACCCCACTCACATTACGTATCTGGACAAGAATCAGAGGAGGTACTGGTCCTTAACGGAATTAGAAAGAGCCGGTTTAAGATATCAAAACATCCCAGTGTTCCCTCCTAGGGATCAAGCCACAACTTCGCAGAACCCCCAAGGAACCTATCAGGATAACTCTTATCAGCATTCTGGACAAACACAACAAACGAACATCCCAGTTAGGCCCCATGTGCAGTTTGCTACACCGGGCAATAATCTGAATTATCGACCACCTACACATGTAGAATCGAGGATCAGAATCCCTATCCAAGAGAGACCACTAGCAGGAAGAGGACCAGGATTACCAATAGGATGACTAGTCTTCTCTGTAATGCTTAGAACACCTTAACAAGGAAGAAGACTAAGACCCATCCAAGTTGCCAAATGCATGAGAAACCACTATGATGGCTCTAGTGAACCATACAACCATATAGCTGAATTCAAGCAAGTGATAAGAGCCGAACAAGTGGAAGACTTCTTTATTCAATATGAATCCTTTGGCCTAACTCTTACCGAGACTACCTTAGCTTGGTTCCAGCCCTTAGACCCTAATAACTTTCAAAACATGGAACAAGTCTATCAAAAATTGATTGAAGAATTTACCAAGTCTGGAATAGAAAACAACTCTTCCTCATTAATCCATAGTTTTAAACAAGCTCCTACAGAATCAGTGAGATTGGCAGCAAGAAGATTTAAGAAATATATGGACAGATACCCTGTTGAAGAGAGACCCACTCAAAACAAAATGGTGTCACTGTTTTTGGAAGGATTAGTGAATGGATCATTGAGATCATTGGTATATGTGAAAAGAGTCCAAAATTTGCAAGAATGTATGAAAGAGTGTATTGACCTAGAGGATAATCTGGTAGAAGATTTGAAAATACCTAAAGGCAGTGTGAAAAGTGAGGATACCGCCAGCAGCACGTCAAACCCCAGGAACAACGTAGAGGAAATAGCTAAGTTAGTGGCAAAAAAACTGAATGTTCAAGGGCAGAGGAACTACCCAAACAATCCTATGAAAGTACCCATGCTTAGAAGATGTGTGCACTATGGAGGTGATCACCCTTCTCACATGTGCAATAGGAGAATAGTCCCACCACCAGCTTGTGCTTACAATAGACCACCCGCCTTGGGCCCTATGCATTATTGTAGCATAGAACAAAGGTACACAAATCACAACATAGAAAACTATCTTTACAATCGACAGTCAAGACCGGTACAACCACCCATGAGACCTTATGGATACCCTCAGAGAGATCAAGGAGGAGAAGCCTTTAGATATCCCACATATCAGCAACATGCACTTGCACCACGACCTTATGCTTACCAAGGGTACACTCAACCACAACCCGTGTTAGGAAAACAACCTCCACACCCTGAGAATGTTGTCCCAATAAAAATGGCTCAACCGGAAGAGAACCCAGAGAGAGCAATAGTCCCAGCCACGCCATTGGCTAGTAATGAGCCTTATGACCCATCTTATGACCCTAGCCAAGGAAATTATTCCGCATACGAGGGCACTATAGTTGAATACAGACAATCTTATGAGCCATATGCTTACGGTATGGAAGGACCGGATAGCTCTTACGGGTATGAGCAGGATTATGTGTCATTAATGTACACAGCTCCCAGATCACCTTTACCCTCCCGACCAATGAATATACCACCTGTACCTAGAGAATGTACGTTACCCAACCCACCACCACCTCAGCGAGTTTGGGAAGGATATTGTAGTGATTGTGGTAAGCAACATCTTTTTAGAGATTGTCCCAAGAACCCCAACCAAGTTAACTTGAATGTGCAGTTCAATGTGCAATAACAAGAGCTAAGGCTAGACAGATCCCAGAAAAAAATAGAGAGAATGATGAGGCCGACAAAGAATTGAATAAACCCACACCTCAAGTAGTTGCAGACTCTGAAGACTCTGGGAAAAGTATTACAAGTAAAAGGACCCAAAGATGGAAGAATCGTAGAGAAAGGATGAAAGAAAAGAAACTACAACAAAAGATGGAGGACGAAAAAAACAAATAGGGCGAAGAAGAAAAACAAAAACTTGAAGGAGAAAATAAGATAGAAAAGTGTAAAAAACAAGAGGCAGGATCAGTTCTAGCTGATCCTATGCCAGAAGAGTTAGCCATGTGGATTCAAGCATACCAGGCATGAATAAGGGAAGGACCAACCATTGAACAACATGAAAAGGAATATCCTAGAGGTGACCTAGAGAAAGAAAGGTTGGAGATATATAAGAAATTAATTGAAGTGGCTCAACAGACTCTAGAAAAACCTATTTAGCGACTACCCAACTCAAGAATTCCCGAAAAATAATTCCAAGAGTTTGTCGCCCCTAATGATTCCGAGAAAGGAAAAGAAGACGAGACATGTGGTGGAAATTACTGCGAGAATAAAAGAGAAGGATCCGTTATACTTGAAGTTGAAGGGAAGTGGCCTAAAGACTTGTGGGCAGAAGTCCAGGAAGACAGATGGAAGAAAGCAGAAGGAATTGAACCACCCTTTGAGGAGTTAGAAGCAGAAGGTGGATTTGAAGCATCAATACCTGAGTTAAACTCAGAAGGATTATTACAACGTGATGAGAGCAAAAAAGATGAAGATAGTGTGAAGGCTTTACCAAATTACACGGGGGAATACAACCATAATTCTGAGTCATATTGCATTCCCTCAGTGAGAAGAAAAGAGCAGAACCCATCGATTCAAACATCGAACATTATACAACATCTTAAAAAAGTAAAAATCCCTTGTACTCTGACATTGGAAGAACTCTTGAAGGGAAAACCACATTTGAAGGAGAAGCTAACCAGTCAATTAGAGACAAAGTTAGATGAAAAGGAGATGCCTGATGGAGCAACCACAATCAAAATCCCAGTCGACAAGGTTGGAGATTTCAGTGAGGGAGATGAAGGAAACACATGCCTCCCCATTACTTACAGAGGTTACACTACTAAGCCATCTTAGAATCTGGAGCAGGAGTAGGAATTGCGACCAAAGAACTTTGGGAAAAATGGGGAAAACCAACTTTAAGACCGACCAGAATGAAGATTCAAATGGTAGATGGACACACGGAATGAACCCTGGGATTATTGGAAAAAGTAACCTTTACTACCTGCGGAGTTGAATTCGAGCACACCTTAGCAATCTGTCAATTTGAAAAGGCTAGCAATTATGAGATGATACTTGGAAGACCTTTCATGAGACAGCTTAAGGTAGTGCAAGACTGGGGAAAAGACGCGGTATACTTGCAGCATGAAGGAACCATGACCAAAATAAATATCCATACATATACGTATCAAGATGTTCCCCCCTTACAATGGAATCTGATTCATAAGGAGGAGGATGATCAATCGGTTCACAACATAGGTTCAAGTGACCAATCATGGATGAACAAAGACACTCATCTATGGATATGTCAGGCAGCTAAAAGAGAGGAAGAAAGGATTGCAGCAAAGGCAGGGAGTTGCTAGATCTGTACAAGATCCAGCTTACATGCCCCAAATATTCCTAGATGAAGAATTCAAACCTCATGGTTGGGTGGAGATTTTAGCTACTCTTGATGTATGTGTAAACAAAGAGGTAATAACCATGAATGAATGCATCGATGAGGAAGGATATGATGTAAGTCTATACGTGCTTGTTCTCCAAGAAGCCAAAAAAGGAGAGGTAATTGAAAAAGAATGGAAGGAGGATTACGAGAGCATTGAAATGGAGCATGAACAAATTGATTCAGAAAGCGAAAATCAAAGAGTAAGTGCCATTACTAATGGGTTGAATCAAGGAATGACACAGGGAGAAGAACTTGGACTAGATAAAGAAAACGAAGAAGGAGAAAAGAAGCCTCAAGATCAATTCGAAGTACCTGCCCACTTCAAGAAATATGAGGTAGAAGAGAGGAAAATTGCTATCCAAATGCCAAAACGGGAAGCACAACCAGGAATAGCATATGACAACAAAGAACAAACCAAGAAAATAGTAGTAACTTTGAAGGAAGGAGAAGAGCGATGTACCTTTATAGGACAGGATGTCTCAATGGAGGAAGAACAAGGGTTAATACGACTCATAAGAGAATATAGGGACGTCTTTGCTTGGACATATACGGATTTAAAAGGAGTAGATCCCTCTATTTGTGCCCATAGAATCCCTATGACATCAGAAGCCAAACCTTCCAAACAAAGACCATACACATATAATGATGTTTACTCAGCAAAAATTAAGGAGGAGATAGTTAAGTTGTTGGACGAAGGCTTCATTTATGAGATCGAACACACGGAATGGGTATCACCTTTAGTAGTCATGCCAAAAAAGAATGGCAAGTCAAGGGTATGTATTAACTTGAAGAAAGTAAACGCTGCCACCATACGAGATAGTTACCCATTACCTATCACCGATCATCTTTTGGAAAGGGTTCCAGGAAAGGAAATTTATAGTTTTCTGGATGGCTTTTCAGGATATAATCAGGTAGCAATTGCTCCTGAGGACCAACATAAGACAGCCTTTGCAACTGAATAGGGAGTGTAGGCATTTAGGGTTATGCCTTTTGGTGTAACTAATGCCCCAACCACTTTTCAAAGGTTGATGTGTCACGTGTTCAAGGAATTCTTAAGGAAGAGCATGGAGGTATATGTGGACGACTTATGCACTTATTCAGCCATATGATCAGAACATATCCCAGAACTAAGAAAGATCTTTGCCAAATGTCGACAATATAGAGTTTGTCTTAATCCAGAATAGTGTGTCTTCATGGTTTGCCAAGGGAAGATATTAGGACACATTGTCTCTAAAAATGGGATTTCCACGGATGAAGACAAAATCAAAGTGATTTTGGATTTGCGGAGACCAAAGACGACTAAAGAAGTGCAAGCATTTATGGGACATTGTGGATACTACCGTAGGTTTATCCACATGTATGCCATAATCGCTAGACCCCTTTACACATATAGATTTTTAAATTTCATTGGCATTAACCAGGGCACGGACATCCTTATTTTTGATCTATCAGTTATGCCCAGCCACCCAACCATCATGGCGTATTACTCAAGGCTCATGTTCTTACCAAGTACATATATGCAAACCTTGGAGGAGGCATTTTTTACCGAGTTTTTTGAAATTGATTTCGAGATTTTCTTAAAAATGTCAATGAATCTGAATGCTAGAATGGTGGCATATGAATTGAGCTTCTTCGCAGACCACAAACAGCCACCACATGACGATGTGAAAGCTGAACAATGGAAGTAACTACTGATATGTGAAGCTAATCTGCTTAATGAAACAGAGCAAAAGGTTTATAGAACATACTCCCGTTGATTTCCAAAGCCTGTCAGGGACGACAGAGTTCAGGAGGGGGCCAGTGTTGAAGGAGAGTCTAGCAAAAAGAAAAGAAGAAGAAGACCAAAGAAGAAGCTTCACTAAAGGTATTATATCTGAAGAGATATCTCTGCAGTAAGCCCTGCACGGGCAAGCAACACCCATCTCTGCACAGAGCCCCGTAGGGGCATACAACAGGGGAAGGCACGTAGGAGGGAAGGGTGGATAAGGCCAACAAATATCCATGAAGAAGTGCAAGAAGATATCCGACAGATCCTGATCCTTAAGGAGGTCCTTCAACATCTGGGTCTTCGAAAGGTCCAGATTGAAGGCTGAAGGTCCTTACCTTCATACCTTCCACTGGTTGCGTGCATGGCAACTCGACTTAACACAGCAACCCAGATTTCAAAGGAGCGATTGGAAAATTATCCACGGGTTGCATATGGGGAAACAACAAGAAGAGGCCATGACTAATGCAACAGGTCCCGAGTTATGATCTGTTTCTTGACCACTGGTAAAACTATATCATTACAACTTCCACAGAAGCGAGCAGTGGTCGACTACAGGCGTAGAACTAGAGACAAGAAGCGAAGCCTGCAAAGGGACGACAAAGACAAAGAGGGGGAGAGTGTTGCAGAGCTAAGAAGAGAAAAGAGGCAGAGAAAAAGAAGGGCCCCAAAATTTTTTTGATTTGGACACTTTATTCTTGTAATCATAGCCATTTTTTAATATATTTTCCGATGTAAATGCACTAGAGGAGTCCTCTAGATGCATATCCATAGAGAATGGTATCTTTGCCTTTGTAAATTAGCAGGAAATTAGCCTTTTAGTTAATAAAGTGCCGGTCTCTTGTGTGAAAGGATCATTTTTAGGGCACATGTATATAAGTCAATTTGTGACTCTTTGTAGAGACTTTTTGCCATTGTGAGAATCAAGAGCACAGAATTTCGAATTTGTGTCTTCTCCTCTCTGTATCTTCTTTCTTGTGAGCTTGTATGCATGTGTGATGCTTGGAAAGAGTTCTTGGAAGTGTTCTCTATCCATGAAAGTGCTTGTTTACTGTTGGTAAGGTGTGTGCGAAGTGTAGTAAGTGCTGAAGTGTAGGAAGGTCATTCCCGCAACTCAGTATTTTGCTCATAACTTGAAGCAAGAGTGTCAAAATCGAGTCTTTTCCATCATTGGATGCGTCTTCTCGAGAGCTTCGAAACAAACCCGCTATTCACTATATTTGAAGTTTGGGCTAAGAGAAAAGCTCAATTTACTATTGACATCTGCTCCAAATGTTGTGACACAATAACTGACCTTGAAACTTGTTTGGAGTAGATTTATGTTTACTAGCACTTTGCGAGAGTTCATTTGCATTGACCACCACTTGAATGCATGTCTTCATACACTCGGCTAGGTTTTGATACTCCTTGGATTGACAATTAAAGCGTGAGTCCCCACTATATGCACTTGAGGGGGATTGAGGTATAGTCTCTTTCTCCACAAGTCCCTAGGTCGGTACTTAGGTACACACTTACATCTTCTCTCACCTCTTGACCTTTCACTTCATGTCCTTTGCCGTTCCATATCCTTGGGTGGCTTTTGGTGCTCCACATCACTCCATGTGGATAAGGTCACGACTTTTTTGAGTATTCTATCTCTTTATTTATATTTTGGCTTTTATCCAATCCAAATACATTTGCCTTTTTTAATTGAACACTCTACTCTAAGGTTATGAGTGTAGGTTTTAGATTTTCAAGGCCTAGCTTCATTTTCGGCTTACAATAAATACATAAATGATGAAGAGGTAAATAATGAGAGGTGAGTATGTGTCAAGCCTCACAATTGGAGCTTCCACATGTTCCATAATTTTCAACACTCCCCCTCAAGCTACAATTGGGAGTCCATGCTACTCTCCAATTCTCATCCTCTTCGCCTTTGCTTTGTTTGCCCTCATATCTCTTCATTCGATTGGTTGGTGATATTCCTTCTTTGCTTTGATGCTTCCTTGGCTTCCTTCAGCTTTAGCTTTGTTTCTTTGGCTCTTTGTAAAAGCTCTTCTTCAAGATCTAGCATAAACATGCTTCATACAAACTCATAGAATGAAATGAGATCACCTTGGTTGTACTTATCTTCATTGCTTCACTCTCTTCCTCTTTGTTGTCCTCTCTTTGAGAATCTCTCTTTTCTTTGTATACCTTCATTGCTTCATGTCTTCTATGCTTGCATGCTTTGCTTTGATCCTCCTTTGTCTTTGGATCATCTTTGACTTTGTCTATGGTTGCTCTTTTCTCTCCTTTTGATGATGCCATGGTTGTCATGCTTCCTTTTTATTCATGCCTTCTTTTGTGCATCATGGCTGCTCCTTGCCTTCTTAGCACTCCTTCCATATTGGTGGCTCCTCCTAGTCCTTGATGCCTGCTCACAATCTTTCTTTGAGTGTGACTACTTCTCTTCAAATGTGAAAGTTCCTTTGGCTCAACTTTGTCTTCTTTGGACTCTTCTTGAATCTTCCAATCCTTGCCCCCCTTTCTTCATAATCTTTGCTTGATTCTTCGTGGCTTATTATGTATCTGCAAAATCAACAATGGACTGATCATGCATGAACTCTTCCATGAGTTCCTTTCATGTGAAGCATTCATAGCTTCCAAATCTTCCAAGCTCCCTTCATCACCTAAAAAACAACACAAAAAATTCTCAATGTGAACAATGGTGCCTCTTGCACCTAACAAGGCTTACCATTTCTCTTGGGATGGTCTTACTTGCCTTCACATAGGCTTGCCATTCCTCTTTGAATGGTCTTACTTGCCATAGTCTTGCCACTCCTCTTGGATGGTCTTACTTGCCTCAACCTTTCACTAGACCTTCAGTGGTCTTTGGTGCTTCTTACACCTAACATAGGCTTGCCGCTCCTTTTGGGATGGTCTTAATTACATTTTTACATAGACTTGCCACTCCTCTTGGAATGGTCTTACTTGCCTCTACATAGACTTGCCATTACAATTGGGATGGTCTTACTTGTCTTTACATTAGCTTGCCACTCTCTTTTGGCAGTCTTACTAGCCTCATCCTTTGATAGTACATTCACATGGTATAAGCTTGGAACTTACCACCACATAATGTTGATTTTCCTTACCCTTTACCTCAGCCCTTAACATTGCAAACTGTCTTTTTTACCTTCCTTTGCTTCAACCAACATGTCACACTTGTGGCACTTGCTTGTGCTCTTTGAACCTTAGGAGCATCTTCAAGTCCTTGTTGAATCTTCAACACTTTATGGCAGCCATTCGTTGGAGTCTTCTACTCCTCCTTTGTTGGGAAGCTCATTCTAGGCTTCAACCTTGTCCACCTTTCATATTGGGTTCAATCTTCAAGTGCACACACTATGTGTTTGGCAACCTTTGGGCTTGGGCTCCTTCCTTCACTTTGGCTCCAAGCTTTGTGTCCTCCCTACATCATCCAAGCTTTGCCAATATTTTCATTAGCTTGTGCAAATAGGATCATTACATAAACTTGATGTATCTAAACTCAAGAATCAAATGCCTTTAGTTATCATAACATAAGCATACATATTTGCATTTGCAATACCTCAATGGGTTTTATCCACAACAAGATACATCCACAAACTTCATACATGGCAGCATTGCATCTTAGCAATCTTCATGGCATCCAAACACATGTGCTTTTAGCTCATAAATGGCTGAACATGACCAAAATTTAGTGATTCAATATCACTCTAACAATCACATATAATCATGCATGAAAATCACCAATCATTGGAGCATATATTCAGCTCTCTTTGTGCCAATTCATATGGCTACATAGACCTGCAATTTCAACTTGTATAGGCTTTACAAAATAGCCTCATACTCATCCACACATTATTAAACATGTTTATATAAACTCCTTGACCACATGTGCATACATTCTTGCATATTATACATCAATCTTCAGATCCAAATTCAACTTACATTCAGCCTAAGGATGGCTGTCCAAAATTGTCATTCATCATGAGCAAAAACTTCACAAGCATGCATTCATTATAATCTTCATTGCATACATTTCTTGCGCCAAGTAACAAACATATAATGCTATCCTCAAGCTTAAATTTAAGCTTCAATACTCAGCCATGTACATAATATAAAATTGCACTTCATTCGATTGAGTGCAATACCTCAAACACACATACAATGTTCATATGCAACTATATGTAGTTGCTAATCCATGATTCTTTGCTTGAATCTTCATCTCCTTCTATAAGCTGCTCATACATCCTCAACAAAGTGATTAGTATCACTTATAGCATGGCTCAATGCTCAAGAATATGTAGTACAGAGTAGGACAAGAGTGTGTATCACTTCACATAATATAAAGCAACAAAATCTTCTTACATACACAAGCTTCATCTCCATAGCTTTCCAATGAGCATGATAGCTCCAAGCTTTCCGTTGCCATCTCTACATCTTCTTCAATGTCTCTTTATGCAACCATGAGATACACTCCCAATGCTCTACAACCAAAGCTCTGATACCAAAATGTGGAGAAATTTCACTCCAATACATGCAACGGAAGTTAGAGAACCTCTTCTAGAATCTGCCCTGTAAGATACATGATTACTAAAACCTGATTCAGTCACAACTCAGAGATCCAATGTCTCTAAAATTTTTTCCACATAGAGGAGACTTGCATAGCTTTCTAACAAGCTCAATAACACTCCATTTGAAGTTCATTTGACTAGGAAGCTAACTGTTCAAAGATAGACTACCTGTCAACTCAGGTTATGTAGAAAACTAAGGTTCACAAGAAATGTTCCCAGTAACTACTGGAGAATGATTTGATAGAGATATTTGAGACACCAAGAGTATGAGAGATAACCTTTACAAGAAGAAAGATATCACATGCATTAAATGGATAAGTACATAGAGAGATATCACCTTCACAAAGTGGCTGTGTACAGAAAATGTATGCGACTGGAATACCTTTGTATCTTCTAGCATAGAAATGAGGTACCCTGATATCCATTGGTGGGAGAATGACCAGCATATGCTTCTTGAACAACATATTCTTCTACACCATCTCCTTTTCATCTCCACAAATTTTCACGTTCAAATGTCCTCTATAGATAGAGGTATGGGCATGGGACTTTTCACCTACCCTTACAACTTCTCTCACCCCTTGACCTTTCACTTCATGTCCTTTGCCTTTCCATTTCCTTGGGTGGCTTTTGGTCCTCCACATCACTCCGTGGATAAGATCACGACTTTTTTGAGTATTCCATCTCTCTATTTATATTTTGGCTTTTATCCAAGCTATAAATACATTTGCCCTTTTTAATTGAACATTCTACTCTAGGGTTATGAGTGTAGGTTTTATATTTTCAAGGCCTAGCTTCATTTTGGGCTTACAAAAAATACATAAATGATGAAGAGGTAAATAATGAAAGGTGAGTATGTGCCAAGCCTCACAATTGGAGCTTGCACATGTTCCATAATTTTCAACATTGTATTGGTCTTATACAATGTGACCAAACTATTCGAAGCCTCTTTTGACTTTTTTGGCACCCTATATGTGCCCAATCATTCTATCTTGTATGCTAACAGGCAACCAATACATTACCTTTTGTGCTCCTTGATTCCACTCTTCATATGCTCTTAACTAGTCTGTGGCATGATTCCTCTCTAGTAATTGTGGAGCATTTTGATTATCTCCTTTGATGTACTTCCAATAGACTTTTCCCATCGAGAGATTTTTCATTATGAATCTCCAAGCATGAAAGTTGTTCTTTTCCAACTTATTTCTCATAACTTGACTCATTCCATCGACATATGCCATTTTTGAAATGATTCACAATACAAGAAAAACACTAGAAGCATTAGTTCTACTTGAACATTGTCACATTGTGACTGAACAATTTGATCTCATAAAAACATAGTTTTTGTGTATGAACATTACATAGAATCACTTGAAACTCTAGATCTAGAATATTTGAGAGATTTCAACAAAACTCAAGTTAGAATTTTTCAAATTTACCTATTTTTCCATGAGCCCCACCTTGCAGGTTCAGAATGGATGTCGAGATCGCTTTGAAATTGAAATATGAGAAGAATTTGTAGCAATATGAGATCTTTTGTGAAGTGCACATTCTCCACACCTTCTCACATATTCTTCATTATCAATCTTCTCCATGAGCTCTCGACAACCACATTGGCTCTAATACCATATCAAGAGAAAAGAGATAAGGAAGAGAGCTCTAACACATCTCACATACAAAGAGAGGAGCACACACAGATTGAGGCAAGGAAGAATAATCTTCTTCTTCTTCTTCTTCTTCTATTACATAAAGAGAATATACAAGAATGACCTAATACAAAAATGCAACCAATAAAATTTTAAAGGACATTACATAAAGAAAACCCTACTATTTACAAATGAGTGAGTTGGCAAGAAAATGAATGTGCTATCACTCTTAGTAGATAAATCTCATACAACTCACTAAAAGTGTCCCTCATATATATCAACATAACCAGTACATGTTAGAGAGATGAAAAACTGGTACATATCATCCTCGATCATCACATGTTGAACTTGATATCTCAACAGAGGGAACCATAAATGAAGGTCTTTTTTATCCATATACCTATAATATAGACATAAAGTTATCCCTTGATGCAAATTGGGTAGGTTCTAAAGATGATAGGAGAAGTACTTTAGGTTATCTTAAATTTCCAAGTACAAAGCTCATTGCATGATCATCCAAGAAGCAAGCCATTGTTACTCTTTCATCAACACAAGCTGAATATAGATGTTTGACAAATGTAGCTCAAGAAGCCATGTGGATTAAGACTTTATACTAAGATTTAAGTGTGAAGTCTTCTAGTCCTTGTATCTTTGGAGACAACATAAGCTCTCTTCACCTTGCATCAAATCCAATTTATCATGCTAGGACCAAACACGTTGAGGTCCACTATTGCTATGTCAGGGAGAAAATCACAAACAAGGAAATTGAGCTCTCACATTTATCCACTCAAAAACAATGTGCATATATGATGATCAAAGCATTGGATGGAGTGAAATTAAAAAGGCTCAAAGCTATGATTGAACTTCAGGAAATATCAATGGATTGAATAATCAAGCATCTTAGGCTTGAGGGGGAGCTTTTGGTGCATGAATCAAGCCTAAGTGCTTCATTTATGCACAAGGGATTTCTCTTGATATTTGAGGCATAATTTCACACTCATAGCAGCTTACCCTTAAGGAACTTCAAAGGTTAATGTCCAATTTTATCTTAGTCAAAGGTAAATGAGATAATTGGAGAGAATCTTATGGACTCATTGGAATCCAAATGCCCCGCTTCATTTGAATTCAAAATTTAAATTATTTCCTAGAAGTTTGGATCACTTTCAGGGAAATCTATCAACAACTATGAAGCAAAAGTATTTATATACACTAGTCACTTTATTCATGGGTAATGAGCTGATCATCACACTCATTCTCAGTGATTTGTGTCTTGTCTTGACACTAGAAAAGTCCTACACTCTCTCATTGTATCTTATCTCAATTTGCAATATATTTATACTTCATTTTTGTAGCTACATGTATCGTCTATTAAGTTCTCTGAGTCATTGTATATGATCTTATCATCCAATCTATCAATTGGAGTACAAAGTTAGGACTGTGAAAAGTATGTCTACAAAGTTTCATAGTCAATGGTTCTATAGATCTTGAGTTATGAGTAAATAAAGGTGACTATGTATGTGTATCTCCTTCTCCCTAAAAAGTTGGGACTACCCGCCTGAATTCTTATGCACATTGCTTTGAGCACAGTCCTCCTAAATGCACGCAATAAATTGGTATAGATCACTCAACACTTTATTTGAAAGTTTTAAAATGTCTCGATTCAACTACTACCAGGTTGTGAGCTCTAAGTGAAATAGATAGCTTGTGTGTACAAACCACCTTGAGGAAATAGAAGGTTTCCTCAAGGTGGTTTGTACATACAAGTTATCTATTTTGACATAGTGTTTTGGGAATGATGTTCCAAAGTACTATGGTGACAAGGTTTGTACACACAATTTATCTATTTTGACATAGTGTTTTTGGAATGATGTTCCAAAGTACTATGGTTGTCAGCTTTGAGTGAAACAGATAGTTTGGGTGTACAAACTGTGGAGAAATTTGATGCCAATATATACAATGGAAGTTAGAGAACCTCTTCTAGAAACTACCTTGCTAGACACATGCTTACTAAAACCTAATTCAATCACAACTTAGAGACCCAACAAGTCTTAAAATTGGTCCACACATAGTAGAATCTCTTAGATTTCTAATAAGATAAATAACACTCCATTTGGAGTTCATATGATAGGCAAACAACTAAATAAAGATAGGCTACCTATCAACTTAGGTTAAGCAAGAAATTGAGGTTCACAAGAAATGTTCCCAATCACTAGTCAACAATCATCTAGTAGAGATATTTGACATTTAGAGAGCACAAGAGATACATTTTCCAATAAGATATGATATGCATAAAATGGATAAATACGTAAAGAGATATCAACTCACAAGTCGGCTATGTACAAAAAAGTATGCGGCTAGAATACTTATGTGCCTTATAGCACACCATTGAGGTTCTGATATCCATTGGTGAAAGAATGACAAGCATATGCTTCTACACCATCTCCTTGTCATCTCCACAAATTTTCACATTCAAAAGCCTCCTATATATAGAGACATGTGCATGGGAGATTGTGTCTCTTCACCTGCCCTTGCATCCTCTCTCACCTCTTGACCTTTCACTTCATATCCTTTATCCTTATAAAATTTCCTTGGGTGACTTTTGATGCTCCAAATCACTCCATATGGATAAGTTCATGTCTTTTTTTTTAGTGTTCCATGCCTCCAAACATAATTTGGCTTTTATCTAAGCCTATTTACATTTTCACCTTTTACTTTGACACTCTCCTTTAAGGGTATGAGTGTACTCTTTATATCTACAAGGCCTATCTTCCTTTTGTTGATATATTTAGGTAGTGATGTGTGTGAACACACTACAACCATCGGGACACTTTTTTCCCTATTTAGGAGGTTGTTCCCCCAGCTTGTATATACGTCTATTGCCCTAACGGGTAACTTATCTTTGTACGTTCTAGTGGTAATACATTCAGTATTGTTTATTGTGCTCCAAGCTTCTTCTTCTTCCTTGTGTTGTTCACATGCTTCCACAAACCTCGAGCTCCAACAATTGGTGTCAGAGCAGGTCGCTGCTTCATCTAGGGCATTGTTGACACCCCTCTGACATAGTCTCAGAATCGCGTGAAATTTGGTGAGCATACTCAGGCTGATTAGGAGATCAAAACAGCTTCATTATGTGGTGCTGAAATCACGATCTGAGCTTGTTTCGGCCTTCGAACACACTACTGCAATGCTTATGCAGGCTATTTCATCTTTTTATGCCAAGACATATACAAGTTTTGGTTTTCCAGTATAAGTGTTTTGAAGTCTTCTACAGGTTTAACAGAACTCCACAGGGTTGTTTTGTTCAACTTTTTGAGATATAGTCAATTTTCTACATCAGGGTATTTTAGTCAATGGCCATGGCTGAAAGCAATGATGTATTTTGTATGTTGGCTGTTGAGGATTAGTTGGATGGTACCAATTACCCATTGTGGGGTTATATGATGCATCATGTATTGGTTTCAAAAGGACTGTGGAATATTGTGCAGGGTGTTGGAAAACATCTGACTACACTTGCAAACATAGTTGTTGAAGATGATGCAAATGACATTGAAGATGCTGATATTCTTCATGTTCTTGTTTGTTTTGTGGTTCGTATTGCACCTACTGTAGAGCAAATTCATTGGGATGGAAGAGATGCTCAAGCACATGCATTGATATCCTTGTCTGTCAAGCCTACCGTTATTGCTTTTGTAGAACAACTAAGGATGCTTGGGATACACTTACCACTTTATACCAGACAAGGAATGAGGCTCGTGTTGCTTACCAATGAAAACAATTGGAGAGTGAGCACATGAATGAAGGTGATTCCATGGGTAGTTTTCTGACAAAGATCAAAGATTTGAAGAAACAATTGATTTTTGTTGATGAAGTCTTACCTGACAGTTCACTTGTGCAGACTGCCTTGAATGGTAATCTTGATTCATACCAGAGTTTTGCTTCCACTCTTCATTTGATGATGAAAGGCAATTCAAATGTCTTAACATTTGAGGAGTTAGTCTCTGTTTTCCTACAAGAATATTAGTCTAGACACAACATGTCCATTATGCATGTTGTAGATCAAGCTTTCCTGGCTAGTTAGAAGGGCAAAGGTAAATGGAGCTCTTTTACTAGTAAGTAGAAATCTACTAATTCTACACAATTAAAGAGGTTGACAGAGATGAGATGAAAACAGAAAAGCAGAAATTGTTTTGCAAATACTGTAAAGCAAATGATCATGTCATAAAGAGTTGTCCAAAATTGGGTGCTAAAGAGGCAAATAAAAGAGGCTGAAATGGTTGTTGCATAGGCCTCTACACCAAAAACAGTCTACTAATCTAGTGTAGAATGAAGAATGGGTGTTTACTATTGTTTATAGTTTTGACCCATCTTCTCCTCAACAGTGTATGTTTGCAATAGACTCTAATGTTTGGTAGTTTGATAGTCGGACAACCAAACATATTACCTCGCAACATAGTTTCTTCACTTCACTCGAGCCTACCCCTACAGGGAATACCATCTCATGCACCAACAACTCATCTTATCTTGTCATGGGAGTTGGTAAGATCATTCTGACTACTGCTGATGGTAGTTCTTTTACATTGTTGAATGCTTTATTTGTGCCAGGGATCAAGAAGAATCTGTTATTAGTTTCAGTTTTAGCCAAGATTGGCTTGGTTGTGAAATTTGTTGATGACAGGTACATAGGCTAGTTGCTATGAAACTTGTGTGTCCACTAGTGGCTTTTGCTTCATGCTTGGTAGCCCATGTATATCTTGGTTGAGAAAGAAGTAGCCTACTATGGCCACTTCTAGTTGTGAGGCTTAGTATAGGGAAGCCTTCACAACAACTGTTGAGTGTGTGTGGCTCAGATGCCTTATGGCTGATTTGGGTGTTGGTCAGTCTTCTTCCATCACCATCTTCATTGACAGTCAAAGCGCATTGGCAGTTGCTAAGAACCCTATGTTCCATGCTCGCACTAAGAACATTGAGGTGCATTATCATTATGTCAGGGAGAGGTTCTCCACTGGAGAGATCATCTTGGCATATGTGCCCACATAAGAGAACATTGTTGACCTTTTCACAAAGGCTCTGCCTAGGGAGAAGTTTGAAGCTTTTTGCAAAGCTTCTGGCTTACTTCTTTTTGTGGATTGATTCCACATAGCTTGGCATTTCCTTATACATGAGTGCCATCTCCTTGTTCACCGCATCACTCCCAGGGGAGATTTGTTGATATATTTAGGTACTGGTGTGTGTGAACACACTAGGACCACTCGGGCACTTTTTTCCCTCTTGAGGAGGTCCCCCCCCCCCGGCTTGTATATACACCTATTTGTACATTCTTGTGGTAATACATTCATAATTGTGTGTTGTGCTCCAAGCTTCTTCTTCTTTCTTGTGATGTTTGCGTGCTTTTGTAGACCTCAAACTTCAACACTGTGTTGCACTCCAAGCTTCTTCTTCTTCCTTATGTTGTTCATGTGCTTCCACAAACCTCGAACTCCAGCACCTTTTGGGCTTACAAGAAATACATAAATGATGAAGGGGAAAATAATGAGAGGTGAGTATATGTCAAGCCTCACAATGGGAGCCTGCACAAGTTCCATAATTTTCAACACTTCCCCTCAAGTTACAATTGGGAGTCCATGCTACTCTTCAATTCTTGTCCTCTTTGCCTTTGGATTCCATTGCCCTTTGCATAATAGGTTGGTGATCTTCCTTCTTTGCTTTGAAGCTTCTTTGGGTTCTTTCTAGCTCCATGCTTTCTTCTTTGGCTCTTAACAAGAGCTCTTCTTCAATCCCTATCATAAACCATGCTTCATAATAAATCATGTAATGAAATGAGATTAGCTTAGTTGTACATATCTTTGTTTCTTCACTCTCTTCTTTGTTGGCCTGTCTTTGTGAATCTCTATCTTTGTATGCCTTCATAACTTCATGTCTCCTAAGCTTTTTTGCTTTGCTTTGATCCGTCTTTGTCTTTGTATCATCTTCAACTTCATCTATGGTTGTAATTTCTTTTGCACGTCTTTTTGATGTCATCATGATTGTCATGGTTTCTTCTAACTTTTCTTCATGTCTTCTTTTGTGTATCATAGCTGCTCCTTGCCTTGTAAGCTCTCTTTACATAGAGTTGGCTCCTCCTAGTTCTTTGAAATTACCTTTTATGGCTACTCTTACTCTTTGTTTGAATGTACCTACTTCTCTTATCTGAAATTTTCTCTGGATGCACTTTAACTTCTTTGGAATCTTCTTGGATGCTCTTTTTGAATTCAAAATTCAAATTACTTCCTAGAAGTTTGGATCACTTTTAGGTGAAATATATCAACAATTATGAAGTAAAAGTATATATATACACTAGTTACTTTAGTCATAGGTAACGAGCTAATCATCACACTCATTATTAGTGATTTATGTCTTGCATTGATTCTACAGAAGTCCACTCTCTCATTGTATCATATCTCATTTAGCAATATATTTACACTTCATTTTCATAACTACATGTATCTCTGTGTACTATTATAATACATTGATTAAAGTCTGTCAAGTTGTCTCAATCATTTCTTTGTGTATTGATCTTATCATCTAGTCTATCAATTGAAATACAAAGCTAGGAATGTGAAAAGCATGTCTAAAAAGTTTCATAGTCAATGGATATGTAGATCTTGAGTTATGAGTAAATCAAGGTGACTGTGTGCGTATCTCCTTCTCCCTAAAAAGTTGGGATATCCCCCTGAATTCTTATACACATTGCTTTGAGCATAGTCCTCTTAAATCCATGCAATAAATTGGTATATATCACTCAATACTTTATTTGGAAGTTTTAAAAGGTCTCATGTCAATTGCTACCAGGTTGAGCTCTGAGTGAAACACATAGCTTGTGTGTACAAACCACCTCGAGGAAATAGAAGGTTTCCTCAAGATGGTTTGTACAAACAAGTTATCTGTTTTGACATAGTGTTTTGGGAATGATGTTCCAAAGTACTATGGTGACAAGGTTTGTACACACAAGTTATCTATTTTGACATAGTGGTTTGGGAATGATATTCCAAAGTACTATGATTGTGAGCTATGAGTGAAATAGATAGCTTGTGTGTACAAACCACCTTGCAGAAATAGAATGTTTCCTCAAGGTGGTTTGTACACACACGTTATCTATTTTAACACAGTGTTTTGGGAATGATGTTCCAGATGCATATATTGGAAGATCAATGAATCTATTAAGGTTATCTAGAGTAAATTAGGTTGATCTAGAGTAGTATTTTACCAAGACCCTCTCATCTCTATGCATTAACCATCACTCACACATAGTTGATTCAAGGAGCTATATTGTAAAGGAATAAGGTTGGGATGAGAGTGATATCTCAAGCACTTGGTGGTCTTAATGCTTTTTCTTCTCAATTCTTTGAGAACAATTTCCTAAGTTGGAAAAAGTTGATTTTTTTATTTGGTTTAGTTAAGCTGAAGCGAAGATGACCAAAAGTAAATGGCACACTTTGGCCTACATTTGGTCCAAGATTTTCAATCTCAGTTTAACATAGTAGTCCTCCAATAGGGTAAAAGATCAAGAAAATGTTGGTTGGAAGTGATCATAGTACAAACATCTAAGTTAGATTTTTGGGTCAACCAAACTTCTAGTTTGACTATGAAATCAAATTCAAAAGAAATAGAAGCTTCAAATTCTTGACATAGATGAAAATCTCATCCCATGTCTAGATCCATGCACTACTGATGCCCAGTAATGGACTAGTGTCTTGAATCCACCCATTCCACATGTTAGTGCCCATATAGGACAAAGGAATAAATAGAGAAATGGCTAGAATTGGTTTTTGATCCACTCTTATTATTCATTCCATATTTTGCACGAGGTTCAACTTATCAAGTGCAAATCTAGATGGTGTTTTGAACCATTTGGGCATGGATCAACTAGTAGATTCTCATCTATCCATTTGGAATATGGGGTGAATCCACCACAAAGATGAGAACTTGTTCCTCCAAAATATAACATGAGGTTCAAGGGTATACATATACTTTATTATATATAGCTCTTTTTTCAAGTATGAAAATCTTTCCCAATATAAAGTAATTCTATGGTATGTGTGCCTTTGATTATTTCAGACATATCTAAAATCAGACATCATTTGTTCATTCTTGTGTAAGGCCAAAGAAATTCAGATTAGACTTAAGCATAGCTTGATGTGCTCCCTAAAAAAGTAATTGACTTAGCCTAGTGGTTAGGTCTCAAGGCTGGGAAGGAGGAGGTCTTAGGCTCAACCCCCATGGGGAGCATTGGGAGAGAGTTTTGCCCAAAGAGCTATGGAGCCTTCTAAATCAAGTTAACATGAGTTAACTTGAGTCCAAAGAGACTTAAATCCAGTGGTGAGTACACCTAGTAGTAGTAGAGTCTAGTGGAAGGTGTTAAAGCAGTGGTGAAGATTGTGCATGCACTTCTAGGATTCACTTATTCTAGTGGCCATCATTGATTTGAAGAGATATATATAGAGGCATAAGGTTGGGAGGAGAGTGATCTCTCAAACATGTGGTGCTCCTAATGCTCTTGCTTCATTACAATTGCCTTGGTTTCTTTTGTATCCTTGATCTCCTCCTCCTTTGAACAATTACTCCTTTAAAAAATTTCCTAGTTTTCCAAAATTGCAGCATTCTCCATTTGGTGCCTCTTTTCCTTGTTATCTTCTACCTCTTCATCTGGTCCTTCATCTTCTTCTTGATCTATAGGTTTGATGAGACTTAAGACTTTGATCTTCCTTCCACCTTAGATTATGATTTTTCTCCACCTATTTTTCCTTTTCCTCTTCTTGCATAGAATAAATGGGTTTGAATGCCCTTTGATCATGATCCTCCTTGCTTCATCTCTCCAATCACCATTAATTAGACTAATTGGTCAAAATTTAACAAGGATTCGCTCACATACACTAATCCGATAAAGGATCCATATCTCTCATTTTCTCTGAAGTCATTGAGGTTGTGAGAAACCAACTCATCATCTTGAATTGGGCTCCCAATTGAGCCGAGAGCATTTGCAATTTATTTTACCCTCAAAATGTAGTCATTTATATTAGTACTAGATTCCTTCCTAAGATTATTTAGCTCATTCTTGAGGTGAATCTTTTTACTTTTAGGGACGATGAGTATAACCTATCTAGGATCTTCCCAACCTTCTTGGATGTGTGTATCCACTCTTGTATGTGATCAATAATACTATTTCTTATATGTTGGTGTAAAATAAAGTTTACCCTTCTCTCCCTTTGTATCCATTCATTGAGGGATTCCTCATTTTCATCCAATGTTGGATCATCTACATAGGTCATTGGCTCTATGCCACTCACTAATGCCCACAATTTTTTACAAGGTAAAACTTGATAAGTCTAGAATATAAGTAAATATTAAGGTTCCCTAAGTCCTAGGCAAGTTAGGAGATTATCCTAGTAGTTACATACTATAGATGGGAAGGGAGGGGTTTCGGGTTTGATTTCCACGAGTACATTGGGGAGATAATTTCAGCCTACGACTTCTAAAGGTTTCTAGAGGTATCTAAGACACATGATACATATGTATCCATTTGATTACAAATTGACGTAACCGATCAGGAAGAGGATGATACAAAATGTGTTTGACATGCAATTCACATTGATGAATAAGAATACTAATATCTTGTATATGAAAAATGAGTTAAAAGAAAATTTTAATGAACCACAAGGAGATGGTCCAAGAATGTGAATATGTACATGAAATGCATGAAAAGCTCTTTGATGATTATCTAAACCTCTCTCTCTCTCTCTTTGTATATATTGTTGGGTGTGTGTAGAAGTGCGAGAGACACACGAGAAGCATACACAAGGAGCACAAACACAGCAAAACACACAGAGAAGACGGATGGCTGGAATAGCTCTCTCTATTGCCGATGAAATAAACTAAAGTAAGAGTTGAATAATAACCCTAAGTACAAAGTACCACCACATATGAGTGAATCATGTATGTGGTAACATGGGGAAAAAACCTTTAGCCAGCACTAGAGTAAAAAGTGCCCATGTATAGGGAAAAGGTTCCAATCAAAGGTACTCGAGGAACACATAAGTGTAACAAACCCCCCTAGAGTGAATGATGTGAACACATATAGGGAGTGACAGATCAGCTCCCACAAAGTAATAAGCCTAAAGCTTTGCAAAAGCTTCAAACCTTTCTCGTGGAAGAGCGTTGGTGAATATGTCTGCCACATTATCTTGTGTAGGCACATATACCAAATCAGTATCTCCTGCATGAAGGTGCTCTCTCACATAGTGATAATGCACCTCAATATGTTTGATCCATGCATGAAACACTAGGTTTTGTGCAACAACCAAATCACTCTGACTATCAGTGAGAATATGCGTAGAAGCATCAATCTCCATGCAAAGATCCATCAATAAGCGTCTCAACCATATAAACTCCACTATAGCTATGAAAACTTCCCTATACTCAAATTCATAACTCGATGTTGCCACTGTAGCTTGCTTCTTACTCAACCAAGATATGCATGAGTCTCCAAGGAAAAAGCAATTACCACTAGTGGACACATGAGTATCATAATAACCAGCCCAATCACTATCTGTAAAAGCATGCAAGCATGGCTGAACATATCTGCCATAAAAGAGAACTAAGCTCAAAGTGCCTTTGAGATATCTAAACACATGTTTTACTGCTTGGCAATGCTTAGTGCCAAGGCTATGCATGAACCGATTCAATTGGGAAACTGCATACTGTATATCCGGTCTTGTGTTGCATGCGTATATAAGACATCCCACAACTTGGTGATAAAGAGAAGTGTCAAATGCATCACTGGAATCCTCGATTGAGAACCTGAATCCTATCTCAACTGGTGTGGAAACTGTCTTGCAATCCTCGAAGTCAAAATGCTGAAGTAGTTTTTCAACATACTTTGCTTGATGCATAACAATTCACCCCTCAACGGATACAAACTGGATGCCAAGATAGTATCTCAAAAGACCAAGATAAGTGACATCAAAAGTATGCCACAAATCAGCCATAAGAATGTCAAGTTTTGCATCACATGACCCGTCAAGAGTATATCATCTACATAAAGAACAAGCACTATAAGATCAACCCCATTTTTGTGTACATAGAGTGTGCTTTCAATTGGTGTATATGGCACTATACATTAGTGTGAAATACCTCTTTCATGAAGAAAAGCATTAAAATCATGTGACATGTATTCATCACCACGATCCGTGCGTAGAGTCAAAAGCTTTTGTGAAGAAAATTTTTCAGCCATAGCTAAAAATGCTTTGAAGCAAGAAAATACCTCATTCTTTGCTTTCATAAGATACAACCATGTGTGGCGAGTAGCATCATCAAGGTAACAAAATATAGATGCTTCCCAAAAGATGGAGTCTTGACGGGACCACATACATCACTATGAACAAGCTATAACTTTCTTGTACTGTGTGTATGACTATCTTTTGGAAAAGAAGCACGATGCATTTTTTCGAGAATACAACCTTCACATGCATGCTTTTCAATGGACTCAAGTGTAGACAAACCAATAACCATGTCCTTCTTTTGAAAGTAAAGCAAACTATTGAAGTTCAAGTGACCAAAACGAGCATGCCAAAGCTCCATTTTAACCATGGAAGAAGTATGAGCAACCAAGGCATTCAAAGTAGCCCTCTTGTATGTATCCATGCGATACAAGCCATTACATAATGTATCGGACATCACAATAATATCACCATTGCTAAAATCATGAACCATACACTTATCATCAACAAAGTGTACATGAAGTCCAACTTTGGCAATCAACGGAACTGAAATCAAGTTCTTCTTGATACCGGGCACATACAATGCATTTTTCAAGAGAATCAGACCTCCATTTGCAGTCGTAAGCTCAATTTCTCCTACAATGATAGGATAAGAGGCATTGCTTGCACACACCACATGTCCTCCTTTGGGTGCATCTTTCAAAGAGACAAAAAATCTTTTGTATAATGTTATGTGCTTTGAAGCACCACTATCAAAGAACCAATCCAAATCATCCTCACTCACAACCATACATTTAAAATGCAAAGATGCATCATAATGACATGTAACAACACATGCCCAAAAATCTTGAGCCATGTTAGCTTCATCATTCTTTGCATTTGCTGAATTTTCAGCAATAGACATGCCAGATTCCTTCTTCTTTTCATTGCGTTTAGCAAGCTTTCTACACTCATCAATAGTATGACCAGCCTTTCACCAATATTTGCATCTCTTCTTCTTTTGCAAATCACTATCATTAGAGGAATGAGTGGAAGAGGAAGGTTGAGGCTTTGGTTTTGATGTGCCCAAAGCTGAACCATACTTGCTTTTCCCCTTTTGTGAGATAGCAAGTGCTTGCGTTCCCTCAATCAAACCACTTCTATTAACTCTAGATTGCTCTTCTTGCAAAAGAAGAGACATGACCTCATCAAATGCATACGTATTAGGATTCCCTTTTGCAACCAAACTGAGTGTAGTAGCAAAGCTTTGAAAATATTCCGATAATCCTTTCAAGAATGTAGAAATGAGTGATGCATCCGGAATAATGTCATCTATGTTTGTCGACTGCTCTTTCAAGTCCTTGATGCATGTCACATACACATCCACCGACTCATGTTCAGCCATACATACATCCTCAAGTTTCTTCCTCAAGTATGCAACACGTGCTTCATTACGTACGACATACAAAGAAGCAAGAGTGTCCCATGCCTATCATGATGTAGAACATGACCGAATGTGTGGAACTATATGAGGCTTCATAGAAAGTGCAATAAATGCATGAGCTTGAGCACCTTTTCCATCCCATCTAAGCTGCTCCTGTGTAGGTGGAGAAGGAGAGACCACTGTACTCGAAGAAGAAGCTCCATTTGTAACAGTAAATTTTGAAGTAGAAGAACTTGCGGGTCTTCGATCTACATCTACCACTATGTTCCAAAGCTATTTTTCAACAAGTACATACTTCATCACGTTAGAACACATTGGATAGTTGGTCCCATCAAGCTTATCTTCAGTTTGACGCATGCCAAACAAGTCATTGCTGCTCGCCATTTCAATAAAGAACAAGAATGTGATAAAATCTTTACTTCAAATAAAGATGAAATGAGTGCTGAAATTTCAACTCACAAACCATCACTCTGATGGCGATTTTGACTGCACGAATGGCTTTGAAATGGGGGTAAGACCCAAGCGTGCGTGATGGAAATGTTTCTTGGCTGCTAAAATTCACTGTTCTATGCTCCGAAGTCGATTTGCACTGTTAGAAGTGCGCATGCGCCGCGATGCAAAAAACCAAAACTTGAAAAGAAGCTGAACCTGCTCTGATACCACTGTTGGGTGTGTGTAGAAGTGCGAGAGACACACCAGAAGCACACACAAGGAGCACAAATGCAGCAAGAGACACGGAGAAGACAGATGGCTGGAATAGCTCTCTCTATTAATGATGAATTGAACTGCAGTAAGAGATTAATAATATCCTTAAGTACAGAGTACCACATATGCATGAATCATGTATGTGGTAACATGGGGAAAAAACCTCTAGCGAGCACTAGAGTAAAAAATGCCCATGTAAAGGAAAAAGTTCACATCAAAGCTACTCAAGGAACACATAAGTGTACCACATGCACACACACACACACAGACACACACACACACACACACACACACACACACACACATATATATATATATATATATATATATATATATATATATAATATATATATATATATATATATATATATATATATATATTATATATATATATATATATATATATATATATATATGTGTGTGTGTGTGTGTGTGTGTGTGTGTGTGTACGTGTGTGTGTACAAAGAACATATCCTAACGTGGAGAAATAAAAAGAAAATTTGTTTTTCTAGAGAATTTTCATAGAAACAAACAAAAAAGCATAATAGAAGATGAGCTATTACATTAAAAAATAAATGAGGATACAATGAAAAAGTTAGTACAATTGGATGCGAAATTGGTAAGAGCAATCTAGGCTAGGAGAATTATAAACAGGTGAATCCAAAATCTAAAGAGAAACTCCTCAAAGTTAAGCAGGAAAGAGATGCATCCAAGATGTTCTTGAAAATGGGAGGAATGTCTAGGAGTACCAAAGTAGAGCCAACTTTTCAGAGCCTTCTACATGATGCCTGCCTTGGAGAAGCTCTCACAACCAACTTTTTGAATTATTGAATCATCCTATCAACATAGACCCCTCCTGGCATACTCTAGGCCACATGGATTGCCTCACTTTTCCTAGATTATCCTTGAGGGATAAGAAAGGGTTTTCCTTCCCTCATCATGATTTTCCTTCATGCCTTGGGAACCTTTACAAATATTTCCATGGAGACTGAATCAATTCTCATAACATTACCACTGGTACACACCAATTCTGACACACCACACCTTTGACATTACACATAGGAGGGCATAAAACCACCTTTGGCATGATACTTCCTTCTTCTTCATCCAGATTCACTCTTATCTTCATTGTGGAGTAGTTGTCCAAATACCAAAGATTTAGATTTGATGCACGCTAACTATTGAATAACGTTTGCAATTAAGTCCCCATTTGTGGGAGTGATTGGCACAACATTTGAATACAAAAATCTATAAAGGAGATGAAAAAAATCAACCAAGGCTAGAGATAGTCTTAAACATGTCAACTTCAATAAGAAAGATCAAGGAAATAACTACTTGCTAGTAATCTTCAATGGTTATACAACTAGAGTCATTATGCATAGAGGAGCAAGTGTTGCCATAGCCACAAATTTATGTGAAAAATGGGTCTAACGCTGATAAAATTGAAACTTGTAGATAGTCATGCACAGAGACCAATATGAAATTTGGAAAATCCTACCCTTACCATTCATGGTGTGGAATTCAAGAAAAACTTAGATATATGAGAGTTTGTAAAAGCTGGTTAACTTGGGGAGACCCTTTATGACAAAAATATATTTCTTTCAAGATTGGGGTAGAGACTCCTTGTACTTCCAACATGGAGTAATGAATCATATCAATTTTAAGGAATTATCTTATATATGTTTCACCATTGAAATGGAACTCCATCCATTGAGATATACATGAGTTGTCTTTGCATATCATAGATTTCAGTGACCCTTCATGAATGCACAAAGACACTCACTTATGATTATTTAAAACAATGGAATACAAAAGAAAAGAGATGACAATCTCATTCTCAAGGAATTCCATGTCTAGAATAGACCTTTGGAAGATTTGTTTTTTTCGTTTCTTAGCTCTTAAATAATGAAAAGTTTGAGCCACATGAATGGATCTAGATCATATTCACCATGGACATGTCCACATAAATCAATGCTTTCTAGAGCCATGCATCCAATCATTATCACTATCACTATCACTTTAGGTTCTATAGGACTTCATATTCCACTCTAGGCATCGAGCCTTTCTTTCGACAATGGATTCTCATTCTCTTTATACATATCCTTTTAGGACTCTATCTGCATGGATAGGGGAAGGAAACTTCTGTAATATTCTTGCACATGTCTACTTTTTTCCCTCATGTTCCCTCATGGATAACAATTTTCATGCTTCTCTAGATTGGTTCTACGTGATTTTATAAATTGATCAGCCTTTAGAATTGTGTTCAACTCTTTAAGATTTGGATGAGCTAAAATTGATCCAACCTACTCCTTTATGCTTTTCTCTAGTTGCTCCATGTTTCTTGGTTTACCGAATCATTTTCACATTCCTGTGAGGATATATTGTTCTAGGTCTTGGTATCTTTACTTGATTCTTCTATCGGTCTCTTTTACAATTCTTCCACCCTTTTTGTCTACTTATGTTTTGATCTCTCATTTCCAACACTTATGAACTCTCTTCTTCCCTTGAGATAATGAGCATTCCAAAGAGTCTTCCTCCATACTTGGTAAATTCTCTTTCCTCTTCTTTTCAGAGTAATTTCTATATCTCTCTTGCCTGCTTAAGCTCAAAAATATAATTGGATTGCTCTTCTTCCCTTTCATAAGTTTGTGAGAGTAGGGTGATAGCCCTATGATGTGATGGTCTTGAAAATTTTTGATCTTTTACTCATAGATAATCTTGATCTGTAACATGAAAAGAAACTACCTGTCATTTAGGAACAATAAGATAAACTTGATCTGTGACATGAAAAGAAACTTTATATCATGAGCTCTCTTCAAGTTTTCTTTAGCTAACCTGAGCTTAAAGTTCATGTCTTGAAGGAATTCTTGAGCTTATTGAACTCATTCATTTTGAAGTCCCATTGCATACAAAGACCTAGGATAGAACCCATACATGAACATGAAAGGAGTAAATTTAGTTGATGACTTCTTGGCACTGTTATAGGAAAATTCAACCAAAGGAAGATAATCTTCCTAGTCAGTCTGTTTGAAAGTAACATAAGCTCTAAGTATGCTTCCAAAATCTGATTGACTTTCTCTGCCTATCCATCTATTTGGGGATGTTCAGTTGTACTTAAGCTTAATTTAGTTTCAAGTCAACTAAAGACTTCTTGCCAAAAATTACTTGTAAATCCAACATCTCTATAAAAAACAATGTCAACTAGAAGACCATAGATTCTGTAAAGTTGATTTACAAATACTTTCTCAAGTTCAAGATTCGTATAAGTAGTCTTGATTGGAATAAACTGAGCTAGAATATGTCAACTACAACCTAGATTGATTCAAAGCCTTTCTTAGTGCAAGGACATCCTAAAATGAAATCCATGGAGATAATTTTCCCATTTACCTTTGGGGATCTCCAAAGGATGCAGTAATCCTCCAACTTTAAGTCTTTCAAACTTATTGACTTGGCATTTATGGCACTCAGATACATATGTTTGCACATCTCAATGTATACTAGGTCAATAAAAATGTTATTTAACTAACTCATAGGTTCATTTAACACCAAGATGTCCATCACTTGGGGCATCACGACATTTGAAAAGGACTTGATTTCATATGTCAGATTGACTTGGGACACAAACCTTGCCTTTATAAAGCAAATATTCATCTTGGAGAGAGTAGCGTCTAAACATGATGAAGATGGCCTTATCTTTATAATTTGAATGATGACGATGACATTATCTTTCATTACATATGAGCCTAACCATAGCCCCACTCGGAAAAACTCTATGTCTAGTCAACTCATCTACTTATCATGAATGGTTTAGTGTGATCATCATCAAACATGTAAGTTTACATTCCCATCAATGGTGGAATGCACAATTGAATTATCCTCATAATAGACATACTATGAGTGTGAAAAACAAACCGCAATAACGAGGTAGACATTCTCATTTCCATGAATTGATAGAACATTTTTCACCCAAAAAGGCTATCCCCCAATGGTATTTTGAGTCTTGGATCCTCTTCATCCTTGCATATGTGGTGCATTTCACCGAGAAAGACAATCCTTGAGTGTTTTTCTAGGTCTTGCAAGTCCTCTTCATCCTTGCAGATGTAGGATACATTGATACGAAACACCCATTCTTTGGATGACATGTGTGAAGCTAGTTTTTTATTATAATAAGAGATAAATAGTTGCTCATTCATAGAATATAACGAGGTGAATAGATCCTCATTCCTACAATATTTCCCATGCAAATTTGATTGTAAAATCAAAGTTTTTGCATCTTTCTCTAGAAAACTCTTATATATGTATGCATGGTTTGTATGAGACTACTAGCTTGATTCTACACCTTTATCTAAGTGTATTTATTATCATAAGAACATGAACAAGCACTAGGTGATGATGTTTAAGAATACGGTTGACTTGAAGAAGTAAAAAATCTCACAAGTAGAGTGTATCTATGAGAACTTTTGTTGTATATTTCTACGATCATACTATTTCCTTTTGCAAGTTGTGTGCTAACATATTTTTACCACTTTTTTATGAGAATTATTATGCTCTTCTTAAATCTTCTTAAAGTATTGAAATGTGCTGGCCTAGTTTACGTAATGAACTTCTTGTGGAAGATTTTTTCCTAGTGTGATTCTATTGTGACCCACAATCTTGAGAGTTAATAGGTGGAATAATAATGATTAACATTGCCATAGTAAAATTGATCAACTAAAATCTCTAAAATAATTCATTGTCGTAGGAAATTGTAGGTGCATGAGGAAGTAACTTTTCTCCTCCCTTCGCTTTTTTTTTTCTAGTGTTTTAACACGTATGAAACTGTGGAAGCATGAAATAATTTCTAACGTGCATGTGATTTTAATATCCCTCACTACCCTTGATGGAGACAAAGAAAGGAGTCTTTCTTTGGAAGAGTCTCCACTAAGGCATTTGGACCAATGTTAAATCCCATAAGTTGTGCAAAGCCTCTCCATATTGTAAAGGGTGCTTTACGATGGAGGAACACATTGGATAACTCTTATTTTTGTGACCCAAGTGTCAAAGGTTTGGTACACGGGTAATCCAATTGAACTTGAAGATCTCTTTGGCAAAAAGCTATTATTAACAAGATGGTGAGGTGCTCTACTGCCCTATAGAAGAATGCTATGACAGGGGAAGACCTATGAAAATCCTATACAAGAATGCTATGAGAGGGGAAGGCCTATGAAAATTTTGAAAAGGGAGATATGGCATCTAAATCAGAAAGATGCGCAAGGATTCCTCTATAAAGAGATCCCTATTGGTCCTTGGTAAAAGAATCGAAATCCATATAACTATTAGGTGATTCTTTGATCCTTTGATTTTCGTAATTCAAGGAGAGAAAGTGAAAAAGAAAGTAATCCCTCATGAAAAGGATAGGAATTCTATCAACCTAGTTTGTCATTCACTCTAACGTGCTTAAACAAATTCTCTTTTTACTTAATAAAGCACTCATGACGAGAATAGCAATTCTATCAACCTAGTTTGTAATTCACTCTAACTTTCTTAAACAAATTCTCTTTTCACTAAATCACTTGTTTTCTTTACTAGAATAATAATAATCTAAAGTGCAAATGTGATTTTCATTCTAAACTTAGTTGGACAATCCATGGGAAATTACTTATGTTGCATGCGTACGGAGTCTTATCATGAAAGGATCGACGTATGGACAATGGAATACCGAAAACGGCAAAATATTTCAAGTCAGTAGTCACGCCCGGTGGGACTCGAACCCACAATCCCTTGATTAGAAGTCAAATGCCTTATCCATTAGGCCACGGGCGCTTGATGGGAGGGCAACAAAGTTTTAATTTATTATTGTTTTTTATGCGGTTTGCATCCACCCCTTCATATCTTTTATGTGGGTCTTTGAGTTTCTTCCTTATCTCAAGAAAAGTACTGAAAGCTTCTGCATCGTGGTTCCTCATCTCTAAGCCTAATTTATTAAAGTTCAATGGATCTTTCTATGAGTTCTAAGTTCTAGGTAACTGGTCATTATGTCTTTGGGCCTTTTATGAGTTCTAAGTAGATGACTACTACATCATTGCCCTTAGACATTGATGTATACCTAGAAAGAGAGAGAGCGAGAGAAAGATAAACTCATCTTAATGTTGGTGCTTGTATTACTCATTAAAAATAGAGCTTTGAAAACTTTGTCTTAAAATATCAAAGTATCGTTTGATTCTCCATCAGAAAGATACTTTTTTATTGATAAAAGGAGTTCATATTTTTTCCCTCATTTTTGTGTTTTTATTAGTCAGTGGTGTTCTTAAGAGTGTATCTACATATGGTCCCCTTTCGTACGTTCATTTCTGCCTTCTAAGGAGTAAAAATTCTTATTTTTAAATATAATCTTCTATTGAAATACAGAGACAAATTGATTTTTTATCAATCAAAACTTAATTTCTAAGAGATTATATTTCTCACCAAACGGTTGCTAAAGCCCATGCACGTTAGCTCAGCTGATTGGGCCCATTGCATCTCAAAGTTGGGGGTGGGAGTTCAACTGCTAGGGGCTACAATCAAACACTCTTCACTTGTACTTGGGTGTTGAGATATTAAAGAAATCCTTTCGGTGGACCATTGGGCCTTTGTTCACTGTAATAAAGTAAATCTATGATATAAGGTTCTGACCCATCTCAACAGATTTGAAATTGGACATCGTTTGGTCACTTGTGTGTATGGCCAAAGATCTCGAGACTAAGCTTAAGCACAAGTTCATGTGCTCTCTTAAACAAGTGATCCACTTAGCTTAGTGGTTAAGTGGAGTTTTGCCCAAAGAGCATTCTCACTCAAGTTAACATGAGTTAACTTGAGTCCAAAGAGACTTAACTCGAGTGGCGAGTATACCAACCACTAGTGGACTCTAGTGGAAGGTATTAAAAGAATGGTGGAGATTGCACATGCACTTGTGGACTCTATTTACATTTATAGTCCTCGTTGATTCGAGCAACTATATATACATACATAAGGTTGAGAGGAGAGTCAACTCTCTAGCACGTGGTGGTCCTAATCACCAGTCCTTCACATCGGTATTAGAGCATTAGACTAGTTTTCATGATGACCTCGTACATCTATCACCTTCTTCGTGATATGAAACCCTTATAAAAATATATTTCATGTATTCTTTATCATCCTGATTTCATGGCTGCACTTGTTCTTCTCCTTGTGTGAGAATTAACACTCCACTGCAATTCCCATCATATGTCATGCAAACATGGAGGATCGAACATAAACGATTGGGCCCAGAGAGAAGAGACCTATCCATCATTGCAATAATTCATTATAGTATTTTCAAATCGCGACCAATAGGTCGGAGTAGTCTGAAAGAACAACAAGAGGTGATACACTCTCTATGCTACACCTATGGTGGTCGGGATCCAAACCCAAAAAATCCCATGCCGAAGACATAGACTCACAACATGAGCTATGCTTTCACGTGTTCAGTGAACGTTGATAGTACGATTACTTGAACATTTTCTTTGTTTCTTCTCTTAGCAAAGCAGAACGTCAATACCTATAATATTGATTTGTAACGAGCTACTGCTATCATATTGATTTGTGGGTTTTGAAACCGAGTTCTCCTGACATAGTATCCTATGCACCATCAAGTCCAGTTGCAGATGTTTTTAGGTGCAGTAAGAAGAAAAGTGATGGTGGGATTATAAACACATCTTGTATGGGAGCGATGCACACCCAACTATATTATGAAGGGAACAAAAACTATCCATAATCTTGTTTCTTTCATAAGGAAGGCTTCCATGAGGCGAAACGTAAAGATCGAACTTGCAGCTCTTCAAGTGATGGAGGACGCTCTATCGAGAGACTATAAGCTTCTTGAAGAGGACAAAATGTGGGAGCATCATATGAAAAGAAGGAGCAAGAAGTACAATGGCTCTTCCCAAGGATGAGTGAAAGGACGTAGCTATTTATCCAAGCTATGTAGTTTCTAAGTTGATGCTTTCATTTCAATACTTGCTTTGCTCTCTGCTTTCATGTAAATTGCATTTAATTATCATCGAAGCATGGTACAATTCGTCACTTTTGATAATTTTATGCACATTTTATGAACATTAAATGAAAGCTAAACACGCAAGCATAGATGTATTGGGAAACACATCAAACACTAAGAAACCTAACATGCATCCAAAAACTGATGCATGGAAGTGGATGACTATTTGTGCATTTCTCCTTCCAAAAGAATGCTTTCAATGCACAACACAACCTTCCTTATTGTTAGAAAGGTTCCTGATGCATATAAGCATGTGCACTAGTATGTCCATATCTCTTAAAGGAAAAAAAGTTATTATGTTTGCACATAGATGCATGAAGTGAATGCATTGCAAGCTTGAGACCTACTTGAATTAGTTTAGGGCATGAAAAGAAAATATGCCAACGCATGCATGCATGCAAGCATATGCATTTGCACGCAAGCACATGCATTTGCACGCAAGCACATGCATTTGCATATATAAGGATATAATTGTTTGCGAAGTGATAAATGAATGTACTTTCATAGTACTTAGCTTAGTTTTTAAAGCTCAAGTTTGGCATTTGACAAGACATACAAAATAGTTATTTGCAAAGTCATGCTACCTACAACCTTTCGACTCAAGTAACTAGTAGATTTCTTCCCAAGGTGATACTTAGGTATCACATACTTAAGGAATAGTTACATAAAGTATGCTGGATGCCTTTCTTATTAAAAGTAATCCTAAGAAGGAAGTTAAGCATTGAGTTTTCTTGCCATCTTGATAGGCAAGAATAAATGAATACTTGCAAACTTATGTGAAATTTTACACTTTTTGTGTAACTTCTCATGCATCCAAGTAGTATGATAACTTAAGATAGTTTCGAAAGTTCCATAAGAACTTTGAAGTGAATGCTCTCACTTAATTCCATCCCAAGTAATGATGGAAATAAAAAAAGAGTGATGGAACTTCACATGAATTGAACTTTCAAAGTTCAATAGATGGCTGTTATGTTCCATAGTTGCATCCATAGTAAGGATGCAAAGTGCCAAGAAAACATGGACACTTTGAAAGAACTATTGCTTTTAGAAGGATTAGAGAGTTACTTTTTGGTTTCATTTAAGCTATTTGTGGCCTCAAAAGGAAGCCAAACAAGTGATCTTTAGGAAATGAGATAATTCCTAAAGACAAGAACTTAAATGAAATAATATGGAGTTATATTCCATGAATCATGCCATTTTCCTATCATATCCAAGGTGAACCTTGTTATGAAGTAAGTCTATGATATGAGTGTTCAGTAGATTCAGATAGATCTGAAATCAAACATTGCTTGGTCACTCATGGATATGACCAAAGATCTTGAGACTAGACTTAAATATAAGGCCATGTGCTCTTGTAACCTAGTAATCCACTTAGCCTAGTGGTTAAGACTCAAGGTGGAGGTCTTGGGTTCGATCCCCATGGGATGCATGGGAAGAGTATTTTGCCTAAAGACCTCAAAAACCTTCTAGAAGCTTCCACTTGAGTTAACTCCATTTAATTGGGATACTTGATGCACATGCAGTTACATGGCCGACACATGGATGGTTAGAATCCACCTGCCCAAGAAGGAAGTCCCTTGGAGAGAGATATATATAGAGGCATATAGTTGGGAGAAGAGTCATTCATTCATGAGTTGGTTGTGTGGAAATACTATTGCATTGGTATCAAAGCTTCCATGGTGACCTTGGTCCACTCACAACAAGATCGCGGAGGTGGAGAAGGTTGACTTCGTGGGTCGATGGGACAGAGTCAAGATGTTAAAAAAAAAAAGAAGGTCTCTTCATAAGGCTATGACAAGCAAGACTTGAACCAATGACCTCATGAAGACAAGGCTCTCTTACAAACCAAGAGAGAAAAAATTATCGACGGATTGTAGTGGTTGTTGCCATCCATTTTTTTGGTGTTTTCTAGATGGTCACCTATACAAAATTGGCCTACGCTTATGTCCTTTGCCTAGCCATTCAAAAAATCTATCCTCATCGCACGATTTACAAAAACATTGTGCCCAATGCTGCCATGCTCTTCACGAGCTGCCTGGGAGGGAAAGAAGGAGTTCTTCTATTATGAAGTAAGTCTATGATCCAAGGGTCTGGCCTGTTCAGACAAATCTGAAATCGGACACCATTTGGTCATCCGTGTGTATGACCAAAGATCTTGAGTTTAGACTTACTAGGAGGTGATATGCTCTTGTGAACAAGTGATCCACTTAGCCTAGTGGTTAAGACTCAAGGATGTGAAGGAGGAGGTCTTGGGTTCAACCCCCATGGGATACATGGGGAGAGAGTTTTGCGCAAAGAGCTCTAGAGCCTTCTAGAAGCATCCACTTGAGTTAACTCTAGTTAACTGGGACACTTGGCGCACATGTAGTTACATGGTTGACACTTGGATGATTAGTATCCACCTGCCCAAAATGAAGAAAAACCAAATGAAGTGCAGTTCAATTGGAGATTATGGAGGGCAAAGAGTTTCAATTAGTCATCATATCATGGCTCAAGGCCTATCATCAACACAAGTGAAGATTTATGGATCACCTGGAACTTGCAAAATCTGTCCAAGTCGTACATAGCCTTCTCATACCATTTTTTTGCTTAAGTTTTACTAATTTTTATCCATTTTCATACTTGTTCTTTGAGATTTTATGCATACTAGACGCCATTTTACAGCCCTTTGAATGAACAATTTTTTTGAAAATTTGTTGGATTTTTTAAAAGAATTTTTAAAATTTTTATAGCATTTTTTATCTTTTTTCAAATGTCATTTCCTTGATAAAATGGAGAAAAAAAGGAAGCTCTTTATGGTTTTGAGTGGGATAACTGGCCCTAGAAAGCTAGGATTTTTTGGGGAAATTTTATTGATTTTTTTGGGATTTTATTTGTATTTTTTAATTTTTTGGTATTAAAAAAAAAACACCCCAGGCAACGGATTTTCTTATTCTTTTGTCTATTTCCAAAAAAAAAAAAAAAAAACCTCTCCACTCCCCCCCCCCCCAACCCCCCCACCCACCATAGGATAAAATATATCCTATGGTGGTTACCCTTTTTTTTAATTTATTTTTTTTCTTGGAAACATAATTTTGGCTTTAGATTGTGCTTCGGATGGCCATTTTCTTCAAATTTGGGGTCATTTTCATGTTTCTCGAGCCTGATGAACTCAATTTTTGCATTAGATTTGCCAAAATCTAGACTTTAATTCTCTTTTTGGTCCAAATGCACATGTTTTATGCACATTTTGCATGTTTTTTAATTTTTGCACATGGTCCACATGGTATATTCTCACCTCATTTTACCCTTTGTTCCACATTTTTCCCTATGCAACCTCAATAGCTTTCATGTTTTATCTTTTTTGGCCATCTCCAGAGCCCCTAATCCTACTCCTTGCCCCTCCCTTTATCCTTCTACCCAGCCCCACCCTTACCCCTCCTTACCCTATCCCTCTCAGCCCTCTCAACCCTTCCATAACCTTTCCTCCTACCCTCCATTCTGCATCTTATGCTCTTCCATGCACAATTTCTGGTTTGGTTCTTCTCTGGTGCTTGTTCTTTACTGCTTATGGTGGACTTGGTAGCTGCTCAAGTGTCCTTTTAAAGATTTTGCAGCACCGCAATCATGGTGTCATCTCGGCCCAGAGTTTTGGCTGTTAGCTTTTGGGGACAGAGAGCCCATTAGGTGGTAGGAAAATCTTGAGCCCATCAGTCATATTGGTCAAAGTCAACACGGTCAAAGTAAAAGGTCAAAGTCAAAGTGTTCAAAGTCAACATGGTCAAGGTCAAAGTCAAGATTGTTAGGGTCAAAGCATTCAAAGTTGAGTGTCAAGGTGCACAGGTAGTGCACAATCAATTGTTCACAAAGGTTATGTTTTTCAAAAAGTTGGATGGAGGTTGCAGAGTGTCTTTTTGTAATTTCTCTAAGGTTAAAAGTGTTTTTAAAGTGTTTGGAAGGTTCACATGAACCCTCCCTTAGGTACACATTTGAAGAATTGAAGGGAAAAATGTGAAGTCATGTGAAGAGGAAGCGTACACAAAAGTGAAAGTATGGCCCCCCATTTAAATTTTGTTATTGTCCTAAAGTCACTACAGGACAAAACAAGGATTCGTTGGCTGCACCCATTGGAGACAATGTTGGGACATAGAAGTGAGCTCCAAGATACTCTATCAATTAGGAGCATACATACATGAATTGAAACTCAACTCAAGGCATGCATTATTCTTGGTTAGACTAAGCAAGGTGAGCATAGTCTACAGAATGGGAGAGAAGAGCAAGAGACATACAGAGAGTGTGCGATGCAGAGATGTAAGCGCAAAGTGTGCAAGAAGTGTGACTTAGGTGTGTGTAAAGGAGTGCTAAGCAAGACAATCAAAGGTCACAAGGTCCCATTGAAGCTGTGTGCGCATCGGCAAAAGGTGTCCATCCCTTCCCCCCATTGGAAGCTTGAGTGCAAGGTGTGTACAAGTGCAAGCTCTTGGAGAAGGTGGAGGTCTGGTGCAGAGAAGGTCAGCGGCAGAAAGAACCTTGGGTATTTTGTAACTTTGTTTGATTGTGTACACTTTGGGATTTTGCACAGAGAGCATTTGGATTGTGTTGTACATCATTGTAATTTTCTCTTTATAATCAATCTACAAAAGCTTTCGGTGTCTATATCTTTCTTCTTATCCTTCTTCCTTCTCCTACAAACACTCAAGTCCTTTGTGCACAAGAATCCCCCAACAAAATACTAGATGGATCTAGCTATTCTCTAGAAGTTGGAGCTGGTAAGTCATCTTTCCTATTCTCTTTAGTATTGGGAATGATCCACAATACCTAAGAGATAGTTTTGGATAAGATCCCAAATTTTATGGTTTTAGATCTAGATGGAACTATAAGATACAATTTCTCTCCTACCTCAAAGTTGATGTATCTCCTTTGAGGATCAGCATAGGCTTTAGACCTATCATGAGCTCTCCTTATGCTATCCTTAGCAAGCTTAAGCATATCATTCATCTCTTCCAAGAAGTGCTTTGCAGCTTGAACTTTCTCATTATGCAATCCTACTACATAAAGAGCCCTTGGCTAAAACCGGTACATAAGTATAAATGGCCTATGCCCAGTGGAAGGGTGCTTTATACTATTATATGCAAACTCTACTATAGGTAAGTAATTCTCCCAATTAGTTTGCCTTTCAATTCACATACGCTCGAAGCATATCCTCTAGTATTTGGTTAATACTCTCTATTTGCCCATCTGACTATGGATGCTCGGCCATACTCATAATAAATTTCGTATCCAACCTTTTAACAAATGCTCTCCAAAAGTGGCTAGTAAACTTCATATCGTGATAAAAAACTATGTCTAAAGGAAGACCATATAGCTGGTATAGGTTCTCTACAAACAATCTAGCCAACTTAGGTGTCTTCACTATACTATGTGTCAAAATAGACCTAGCCATTTTGGTAAACATATCCACAATTACCCAGACCGATGCATTCCCTCTCCGAGTCTTAGGTAATCCTACTATGAAATCCATGGAGACACTCTCCCATTTCCCATTGGGAATATTGAATGGGAAGTGGGAGGTTGTATAGAAAGAGAGAATCAATTGAATAGTACTCCCACTACATCCACATGTATCCAGTGTACATGATCAAATATCCATGTTGTTTCCCCATATGCTTCCCCTTAATAAGACTCTTCAAAAGGTAATCTAAAGTTGGGAAACTGTCTATGAAGGTTTCTAACCTGCTCCCATATAACACTTTATATTTCCACTTTACTAGACACTCTTTACATAGGTGACTCATCTATTTTTCTCGAGTGCATAGCATGCTCTTAGGCTCATTTGGAACATTTTGAAAAGAAATAGGCTCTACTACCTCACTATCTGAGAGGAGATTGTCAGATTCACCCGGCCTTTTCCTAAACCATCTAACATGAAATACTAGATGGATCTAGCTATTCTCTAGAATTTGGAGCTGGTAAGCCATCTTTCCTATTCTCTTTAATATTGGGAATGATCCACAATACCTAGGAGATAGTTTTGGACAAGGTCCCATCTTCATGGTTTCAGACCTAGATGGAATTGTAAGACTTGCTCTCTTACCTCAAAGTTGATGTCTCTCCTTTCAGGATCAGGATAGGCTTTAGCCCTATCGTGAGCTCTCCTAATGCTATCCTTAGCAAACTTAAGCATATCGTTCATCTCTTCCAAGAAGTCCTTTGTAGCTTGAACTTTCTCATTCTGCAATCCTACTGCATAAGGAGCTCTTGGCGAAAACCTACACATAAGCACAAATGGACTATGCCCAATGGAAGAGTGCTTGACACTACACAAAAAGGGAAAAGCAAGTATGGTTCAACTTTGGGTTCATTAAAGCCAAAGCCTCAAACTTCCTCTTCCCCTCATTCCTCTAATGATGCTAATTTACAGAAGAACAAGAGATGCAAATATTACCGAAAGGCTTTTCATTGTATTGATGACTGTAGCACAATGAAAAGAAGAAGGAATCAGACATGTCTATTGCTGAAAATTCTTCAAATGCAAAGAATGATGGATCCAACATGGCTCAATATTTTTGGGCATGTGTTCTTACATGTCATTATGATGCATCATTGCATTCTAAATGTATGGTTGTGAGTGAGTTCTTTGATAGTGATGCTTCAAAGCACATAACCTCATGCAAAAGGTTTTTGGCATCTTTGAAAGATTCACCCAAAGGAGGAAATGTGGTGTGTGCAAACAATGCCTCTTATCCTATGATTGGACTAGGAGAAATTGACCTTACGATGCAGATGGAGGTGTGGTTCTCTTGAAAAATGCATTGTATTTTGGTATGTTGATACATGCATAAAATTATCAATCTGAGAGCCTGAACCGATTAAGTCCATGGAGATGAGTGCATGAATGATGGTTAATGTGAGAAAGGGACAAGTAATGCATGGAAAAAGGGAACATCCACCTCACATGACACCTCTTACACAACAGTATGTATCATGATACTTCATGTAGCAGCAAACACGAATTGAGCAATACCGCTCAACTTCGATACCCTAATATAGTCAATACTGGGTTTATTTCAAAGCTCTTGATGAGATGCATCAAATTATGGTATTTTGAGCTCAATCAATTTTTTGTGCTTCAACTTATGGCCAAAAAATTGAGTGGCAAGAATCACCAACTCTCATTTCTAGACTTCCTATGCTTCACACCCACATTAACAATGTAAAAGATGATGATAGGGTAGAAAACACCTCTAGTCAAGCATTCCATGCCTCAAACACACACAAGCTCATGAAGAAGAAGATAGACAAGCAAGAAGAAGCAAATTGGAGTTTTCAGAGAGTTAGTTCTTCAAAATGGCAAAATTCTTTACAAAAGAGTCACAAGTGACTTATATACATGTGCCCTATTTTTGGTTCTTTTCACACCTATCACCAGCACTTTCTCTAAGTTCATAATATTGAACAAAAGTAATGTTATAATCTTTAGGGATTATGCATCAAGAGGACTAGGCCTTTTACAATGCTTTTAAATGTTTTACAATGGATTTTTGGGAAAAGAAAAATGATCTATTTCTTGCAATTTTTGGGGCTTGCTTTTCTTCTCTTCTTTCTTTTGCTTTCTACTCTCTTTTTTCTTTCGTCCTCTACAACACTTTCCCCCTTTTAGTCTTTGTCGTCCCTTGACATGCTTCTATTGATTTTTCCTGACACATAATTGGAGGGCTTTCTCGGTGCACAACTAGTGGTTAAACCTGGGATACGTGTGGTATTGAGGCTTGTTGTTCTCATTCCTCGCTTGCCAACTTGTTCCTCCAACCTGATGCTATGATTCCAACATTCATATAGTTTTTTCCACTGCATGCCAACAATGATCAAGGAAGCGATTAAGACTTGGAGGCAATTTTCACCTTATTCAAGCTTCAGTTCGATGCTTCCATTCCACCCTTGGTATTCCTTATATTCATACATGAGGGTTGTTGCATTATCATTGTTGGCCAAACACACAACCTATGTCTGAAGATATTGTAACATAGGTTGGGAAGTGCAATCTTGCAACTATTTGGAGCCCATGTCTTTTCTTTTTCCTCTCTGTTGTTTTAGCCTAATGCATGCCCTTACGGGGCTCTTGGTAGTGTAGAGCTTAATGAACTGCTTTCTTTTTTAACTTCCTTCTTCTTTTCTTTCTACTTGATTCTCCCTCCACATGTACCTCATCCTAAACTCTATCATTCTTGACAAGATTTTGATGGCTGATAGAATTGCTATTTAGTGGCATTGATGAGACTGGCTTCTTTGCCCATGAACTGCTTCCAGTGTTTTGACTTCACACCATCATTTGATGCTTGGCGATCGTCAACAAAAAAATTAGAGTTCATATGCTACTAATTTGGCATTTAAGTTAGTTGAGATTTTCAAAAATATCTCTGAGTCCATCTCAAAAATTCCAATTAAGAAGGCTTCTTCAAAGGTCTAGAGGTATAGATTCAACAAAAACATTAATCTAGAATAGTACGCCATAATAGTTAAGCGGCTTGGAGTAATGAACATATAAAAAACTAGTGCATCTATGCCTTGGTTGATGCTGATGGAGCTCAAAAAAACTATACTCAACGTGCTTGAAAACTTTTAACACAATAAGTATCATACTGAGTATTTTATTGGTAAGTTTGATAGTTAATCAAGGACATGATCATATCTGGATAGTAAAAATTCAATAGTTTTGACCATATAATCTTTGGTAGGTAAATAGTTATGTGGTGGGGTCAATAATAGCAAAAAATTGAGCCATTGATTATTGATTTTATCATTTTATTTCTCTTCCCAAAACTCAGTCCATGGTGGATGCCTTGTCACTGGGCAAAGCACTGTATTTACTTGCAACAACTATGGTGCCTTTTGCCATTGCACCCAAAAGGCTAGATTCTTTTCCAAAAATTGCTTCCTCTAGACAAGATCCATTGCATCAAATTCTTCTTACATATAGTTAAAGGTATTTACCTTGAAGTTCAAGTTCTTGTCTAGATCTTGCTAGGTAACTTTCTTGATATACCTTCATGTTTGTTCTTTCATGATGCCATATGGTACATTGAATGGTTTCATGATTTTATCCAGATCATTGCTTTTTGTTTTTTCTTCCTTCATTACATGTACCATTGCCTCTTCAAAATTTTGTATCATGCAAGACACCAATAGTGGTCTTTCTTGCTAGTCTAGTTTTGTAGTGTATGACATTGGCATGTCATCATGAGTGAAATCCTGCTAATCTTGTATTGAGGATAGAACAATGGGGGGAGAAAGAGGACTTAGTTTAGTCTCCTTAGTAATTACATTGGTGTCTTGCACTACTGGTGTGCCCATGTTCATCTGTTGAGCCACCTTGTCATCTTGAAGCTTTAGTATTTGTTTTGTAAAGCAGCTATGATATAATCTCCATCCTCCATCAGTTGTTGTTGAGTGTCCATGGCACTTTGAATCATATGGATAACTATAGGATTTAACTCTGCCACACCCACTACTTGAAAATGTAACTTGTGGTGTCATTGATTTGAATAGTGAATTCTCTAATTGGTTGTGACATTCATAGTACTTCTTCTTCACAATCCTAATTTTCATGTTTTGGTTCTTGTGGCTGACTAGCCACTTCTTGTTGATCTACCATCTAGTCTAGCTCGCCCCATTGACCATCATCATTGAGATCAGTATTAAGATGAACATTTAATGTGGATTGATAATCATTATTCTCAAATTTGGAATATGAGCTTGAATTTTCTAAACCTAGCTCTTCATAATGTCTCAACCTACCTGTTTCTTTGCTTTGGATTCACCCATCTATGAGCTGGTTACTGCCTTGTCAGTTATCACTATGCCATGTTTCTTCTTAGGTATAGTGGCTGATTTGACATACTTTGCCATTTCCAAGATTGATGGAATTTCCCTCAAAAACTAATGTATTTCCAATGCATGGTATATCAAGATGGTTAATGCAGTGTTATCATTCAGGAATTTCCTTATGCTCCATTGTTTCTTTGCTTCGAATAGCCTTTCTTGCACATAAGGTGTCAAGTTATTTTGATTACCAATCTGCTTTACTACATGAGATAGTAATTGAACTAATATCTTTTGCAAGGTGATGTATCTATGCATATTTGGAAAGCAAAAATGTTGATGCACCAAACATACTTCTTTCTCAATGTCCATTTGATTAATATCCACAAATGTTTGCTTTTTTGCTTCATGGCTTTCATTCTTCAAGTCCACCATTCCATCTTTTACCCATTTGAATGCTTCTTTAATTAATTCATGTGTGAAGCAAATAGTTCTCCAATTTCCTTGCAAATCTATTACTCTTTCTTTTATCACTGATGGCTTATCTGCTACAGGATGCAAGGTATTCATTACCCACGTGCATCTTTCAAAATCAAGCTTGTAAAGAGGAAGCTTCAAATAAGCTTCAATTCATGCTTTAGTCCATGTGTTAATCATTTTAGGCATAGTATGGAGAATGTGGAAATCCTGACTCATCACTGGGAATTGATGGTCAAGACACGACCTGAGTGAAGAAGAAGAGTGCAAGTTGATCAATTTGTTGAGAGAATATAGAGATGTGTTCATTTAGAACTACAAGGATTTGAAAGGAGTGGATCGAAACATTTGTTCCCATAGGATCCCAATGGTTTTAGAAGCCAAGTCGACCAAGCAAAAACCTTATACATACAATGATAATTATACAACTGAGATAAAACAAGAAATAAATTGATTGATAAAAGCAAGATTCATCTATGAGATTGAGCATATAGAATGAGTATCCTCCATTGTTTTAATGCTAAAAAAGAATGGAAAATTGCATGTGCGCATTAAATTGAAGAAAGTTGACACTACCACCATATGAGATAGTTATCTGCTTTCAATCACTAAACGTCTCTTAAAGCGAGTAGCGGGAAAGGAGGTTTACAACTTCTTTGATGAATTTTGGGGTTACAACCAAGTAGCGATCTCCCGAGAAGATCAACACAAGATGGAAATATCCATCAAATGGGGTATCTTTGGATTTCATGTGATGCCATTTGGGCTCAACAATGCACCTACTGCCTTCCATAGGCTGATGTATCATGTGTTTAAGGACTTCTTGAGGAAGAATTTAGAGGCCCACATAAGACATAAGACAAACGTTTATCCCAAAGCTTAGAAAAATCTTTGACAAGTGTAGAGAATACCAAGTATTCTTGAACCTAGAAAAATATGTTTTCATGGTCAAGCAAGTTAAGATTTTAGGCCACATTGTGTCAAACAATGGGATCTCAATAGATCAGGATAAGGTGAGAGTGATAGCAGAATTACCTCGACCTAAAATGGTCAAGGAAGTACAAGATTTTTGGGTCACTATGGATAATACCGATGTTTTAATCCACATCTATGCTATAATTGCAAAGCCTTTGTAAAACCTTTTGACTAATTAATGGAATGACAAGTGTGAAAAGTCATTCATGGAGCTAAAATGATGAGTTTGCTAAACCACAATTTTGACAATGCTAGATTGGAGCACGTCATTCCTTGTTCACATGGATGCTTCCAATTTTGCTATTGGATGCATGGTAGCACAAATGGCATGTGTGGCATTGAGCTTCCCATTGCATATGCAAGTAGGCAATTAAATGTGATCAAAAGAAATTATATGGCCACTACGAGAGAGAGGGATTATGCATGGTCTATGCAACTAAAAAATTTAGGCACTATTTGCTTGCAAATAAGTTCAAATTCTTTATAGATCATCAATTGCTACTTTATTTAGTGAACAAACCTTGCAATACAGGTAGATTACTAAGATGATTTTTCTTACTAATGGAATATGATTTTGAAGTAGTGATTAGGAAAGATAAGATCCACCTTCAGGTAGGCCACCTTTCACAACTTAATTTTGGGGAATTGCCACAAGAAGTGTCAGATGAACTTCTTGATTCTTATTTATTCAACTCAAAAGTAGTTCCTAATTGGGCTAAAGCTATTTCCTATTCTCAGCTTCAGACCCAAGAACCCAATAGTAAGAACGAAATATGAAGAAACTATCAAATCATAGAGATATCATATGCTTGCCGAGAGTATATACACGCAAACAAATCAAGGCATCTTAGCTTGTTGTGTAGAACAAGAAGAGCATGATAAGTGGTTGTAATTAGCACATGTAGGTGCATTAGGGCAACACCAATTCAAACATAGAACCCTAGAAACTCTAAAAAGATTAGGCATGCATTGGCCAACCGTGGAAGCTGATGCCTATAGACTACCAAAGGACTGTCGAACTTGTACTAAGAGACCCCCTCTTGAACATGCCACATTATATCAAGTGTCTCTAATACCAGATCGGAGCAATCCTTTCATTGACTCTCTGAGGACAAAAATTTTCCCTCAAGAGACGAAATTAGCATGATGAAGGAATCTAGAGTAGAAGGCTCATGAGTATACACTCATTGGAGATAATCTATATAGGTGTGGATGAGACAGATATTTGAGATCATGCATACATGAGATCGAGTACCTTGAAAATCTTAGAAACTGCACACCAAGGTGTTGTAGGATGAAACTTTGGACCTATTTGAGTGATCAAGGATTCTTTGATGGAATACTCTTCTTATGGATGCACATACCTATGTGAAAAGGTGTGACACATGCCAGAAATCTCAATATCCAATTTGCAAAGATGATATGCCACTAAGACCCATGATTTCAAATCTAGAAAGCTTCATCTAAGTGTAGAGCCACCTTCTTTATCAAGTATAGCACTATCCTCTCCTCTTATGAAAGTAGCCACATCCTCAAAGTGTAAACCTTGAGACCTCCTTCATTTCCTTCAATCCACCAATCTCCAACGATGGGCTCCTTGAATCTTCAATGTAGAGCTTCCTTCAAGTGTGTAGAACACTTCCTCGTCGTTGACCACCTCCAAAGCTTCAACCTTGCATTGAGATCTTCTTGAGAAGATTGGATATCCTTAAGTGACTGATTAATTAAGTGATCATAAGACTCCTTATTATATAGCTTGTGTAAGACCTAAAACCAAGTTCTTAAAAGCTACATAAGTGATCACCATGATTCGAAAAACAAAACACTTTTGCTAATTTGCGTCCGCCAAATTAAGTGATTGCCATTTTTCTGAACAAAAAGCTAATAAAAAGGACATTCCCTATCGTGGTATTGAATCTGGGAAATGAACTCACGCCATTTTTCTCAAGAGGCGCATGTTTTATCTACTACACTTGCACTCTTTTCCTGTGCAAGGAGGTGCAAAAAAATCTACCATATTCTGGACAAAGTGGGGGATGATGAAACTAATCTTGAGACATTGTTTCCAACAATTCAATAAGGTCTATTACATTCTTCCCCTTTTTGAAGAACTCTGTCCTCAGAGTTGGGGAACAATGGATACTATCTAAATCAGTGCTATCTTTCAATTCATCATCAAATCTTGATTTTCCAATTCAATCCTCATCACTTCCATAATCCACTAAAACACCACATCTTGGAAAGATCATCAGTAGCATTGTCATCAACAAAATAATAAAAACCTCTCAAGTCGTAATCTTTCTATGCATTTATAAATTGTTCTTCTTGAATTTGATTGAGAAAATAAGAATTTACTACAAAAAGAACATTACATAAAAGTTTCTGACTCAATGCATCAATGACCTTATTTTCCTTACTAGCCAAATACTTAATGTTAAAATTATACTCGCTTTGTAATTCAATCAAACACTTTTTTCTATTGTTAAGTAATGGTTGTGTGAAAATGTATATTAGACTCTGATGATCTGTTTTCAATTCAAACTTAACCTCTAATAGTAAATGTCTCCAATGTTTAAGTGCATGTACAATAACAAGCATTTCTAAAGCATGAGTAGGATAATTAAGTTCATGCTTTCTTAATTATTTGGATCACATGCAAACACCCTACCATCGTGTGAAAGAACACATCCTATCTGACTACCACTTGCATCACATGCAACCAAAAAAGGCTTTCCCATTTTTGGTATTTTCAAAACATAATTTTCAATGAGTTTTTATTTCAATGATTCAAATGATTTTTTACACGCATCACTCCACACAAATCTTGCATTCTTTTTAGTCAACTTTGTGAGGGGATTAGCTATCTTAGAGAAATCCTTAGTATGTGCTCTTTCATATTGCACCAATCCTAGAAAACTTCTAACATCCCTTACTCTTTTAGGAACAAGCCAATCTACTATTTTTTTTACTTTATCTTAGTCTATATGAATTCCCTCTTTAGATATGAATCTTACTAGATACACAAGTTTATCCTTAGCAAAGAAAGAATTACCCTTCTTTCCATACAATTTGCGTCCTCGATGAGTTTGCAAAGTTTCTGAGGTGCAGATCATGCTCACAATCATGTTTAGAGTATACAAATATATCATCAAGAAATACTATGATGAACGTATCTAGGTAATCATGAAAAATATTTTTCATCAAGCACATGAATGTGGTAGGAGCATTTGTTAATCCAAAAGGTAAAACCATAAACTTGTAATGGCCATAACGTTCTCAAAAGCTTACATCCTGTGTTTTGATGCTAATTTGGTGATATCTAGATCTTAAATCAATCTTAGTGAATACAATCGCTGCACTTAATTGACCTAATAAGTCAATCTATGTGAGGAAGTGGATACTTATTTTTAATTGTTCTTTATTCAACCCCCTATAGTCAATGCATAATCTATAAGAGCCGTCTTTCTTCTTTTGAAATAAAATAGGTGCTCCCCAAGGTGAAACACTCAGCCTTATCAAGCCTTTCTTCAAAAGATCATCTAATTGAATCTTAATCTCCTTTAATTCATCTATGTTAAATCTATAGGGTGCTCTAGAATATGGTTCACTCCCTCATTAAAATCAATGGCATGGTCAATCTATGTAGGTGGAGGTATACCAGGTAGGTCTTTTGGAAATACATCTACATATTCAAAAGATTTTCAATAATTCAGAAGATTTTTATCATTATCTCCTTCATATAGATTGTTCACATACACTAGAAATGTTCTACACCCATCACACATACCTCTAATTATCTACATAGAAGAAGTGAGAATAGGCTTAGGATTATGTGCATCACCTAGAATGTGGATAGATTCACTGTCTAGCCTTAAAGTGATTGTTCTTTGTTCACAATCAATTTTTGTAGAATTCTGAACTAACCAATCCATGCCTATGATTGCATCAATCTGTTTCATTTGAATCAGATGGAAACTCCTAGAAAAACACCTATTGGAAAAAGTAAACTTAAGGTTTTCAATGTATCCTTTCATATAGTGTAATCATCCATTGGCCATCTCTATAGGTCTTATTATCTACACATTTAGGGGTATCCCTAAGTTCTTTACCAATTTGAAAGATAGAAAACAATGCATAGTACCTAAATTGATCATAAACCTAATTCTATGCATAAAAATAATACCAAAATTGTAATTATAGAAGCTTGTGGAAAAAGAGCTAACCACCATGCAACATAAAGTAGAGTTAGGGCACTTATCTTTATCATTCAACTCCATGAACAAATCTGTTGTGCCTTCTGATTGTTTTCCACCTCATTCTTTGCGTAATTCTCCAAGAAGCTTATGAATAATCTCCTCTTGCTCACAGACCTCTTGCACCAATCCTTCCTCGGGATCCTTCCATCATTCTCGAGGATTGATTCTGCTCTGATACCATTATTAGCATTCCTCATCAAACCCATAAAGATGAACATTCGAACATACAAAAGACATATGCAAACATTAGTGTCATGAAGAAAAGAACAAGTCACATAAAGTGTTTAAATAAAAAAATATGTAGTAATGGAGAGATCTTATCTTGTGAATCTTAAGATGTCAGATTCCAAATACATCAATAGCTTTTGGATGAAGCCTCTACCTCCCAACCACCCTCTCATTCACACTCACACTCTCAATCACACTCTCACTCTCACTCTCACTCTCACTCTCACTCTCACTCTCACTCTCACTCTCACTCTCACTCTCACTCTCACTCTCACTCTCACTCTCACTCTCACTCTCACTCTCACTCTCACTCTCACTCTCACTCTCACTCCCACTCTCAATCTCAATCTCAATCACAATCATAATCATGTGATTATACAATCGTAATTGCAATCTCATTCTCATTCTCATTCTCAATCACACTCTCACTATCACTCTCAATCTCATTATCATGGATCATTCTTCTAAATCTCCTTGAATGTAGATAGAAGATACTTGCAAGGTCACCTATTCTCAACCTTGATGTCAACATCTTCATTTACTCGTATGAATTGTTCTAAGCTTCTGTTGTCAGGAAATCTTATTGAGATCATGAACTTCTTCTCTCTATCTAATGTGCATGATATCTCCTTCAATACTCTTAAATCTCCACAGCTAGCATGAAAGGTAGAATGCATCTATATCAAATCTAGAAAAATTCCTCCAAGTGTAGAGCCACCTTCTTTATCAAGTATAGCACCATCATCTCCTCTTATGAGAGCGGCCACATCCTCAAAGTGTAAATCTTGAGACCTCCTTCATGTCCTTCAATCCACCAATCTTCAATGATGGGCTCCTTGAATCTTCAATGTAGAGCTTCCTTCAAGTGTGTAGAACACTTTGTCCTAGTTGATCACCTCCAAAGCTTCAACCTTCCATTGATCTCTTTTTGAGAGGATTGGATCTCCTTACGTGATTAATTAATTAAGTGATTATAAGACTCCTTATTATATAGCTTTGTGTAAGCCCTAAAAGCAAGTTCTTAAAAACTATGCAAGCGATTGCCATGATTCTAAAAGCAAAACACTTCCCCTAATTCGTGTCCACCAAATTAAGTGATTGCCATCTTTCCAAACAAAAAGCTACTAAAAAAGATGTTCGTTGTCAGACTACCAAACCCGAGAATTGAACTTGCGATAGTTTTCATAAGAGGTGCATGTTTTATCCACTACACTAGTGCTCTTTTCTTGTGCAAGGATGTACAACAAAATCTATCATATTCTGGACAAAAAGGAGGATGATGAGACTAATGTTGAGACATTGTTTCCAACAAATCAATAAGATTTATTACATTATTGTACCTTCCCTGTTGGAACATCAAGCTTACACTATGCTTGAGGTGGATTTGATCTACATATACATCAAAAGAATATCCATTGAAGCGTTCTTTTACTTATGTTCATTTATTGTATTTTTAAAAAGATTTTTCATGGATCTTTTACCATTGTAAAAGGCTAGAGATTTACACATGTAAAAGTAGAGAAATAGAGCTAATCTTCCATGAATTTGAGGTGTTTGAGTTGCAATCAAGGAATCAATCACCTAAAAGTAGATCAAACTAGATCTTCACTTTTCTTAGATTGTAGGAAAGTGAATTGATTCCCTCCAAAAACTAATCCTACATTCATTTGACTTCAAAATCCACTTGTATAAGTCGTGAAACACTTCAAGAGTCTATGTAAAGACTTCAAATCACTTTTACATTACATGGAAGCAATAAACATACACTCGTGGCCACCATTGTCTTGGTCCATTTTTTTGCATCATCTTCTTCAACAATAGTAAGCTTGCAGAGGCTACTGCTCTCTCTATAGAGCTCCAAATTGAATGAATTAACATGCATTAGAAAGATATTAGTGTCTAGTTTATGGGAGAAATCATAGTTTTTCTATCTCGGGGTCTATCTCCATGCATTCTTGAAAAAATAGGAGAACCACTGTTGTGTGTCTGATTCATTCCAAAAGCATATTTTGCTTATTTCTTGTACTCTTGTGCATTCTGTACACTCATCTAAAGATAGTAAGATTTTTGAGCTAATCGATGTGCAAACCTATCTGTTTTGTATCGACTCTTTCTCCTTGATGCTCCAAAGTACATAGTGCATTTTATTGCACTTATCGCATGCCTATAAGGTCTATTTGATTCTCCATAAGCTCAAGGGCTTGTCTTGCCGGTTGGCTGGACCAAACTTCATTGCTTCGCAACTCACTTTTCTACCTCCTACAAGCTTCTACAAGTTCTTTCATCCCCCACCCCCCATAGTTCCTCCATCCCTTATCCTCGACTCCACCAACCTCACCTCCACTCACAAAATCATTTTCACTACATACACATCTCCCATCCCCTTTCCCATCCCCCCTACATCTTACACACTGCCAACTACATCCATTGTACATACTTCAACATTAGATTCAACATTAGCAATGATGATAAGTTCTGCCAATTACCTATGCCATGAACACAACCTATTGGCATAAAGGAATGCCAAACTTCAAGTTAAATCCACTCATCTATAGGATCAAGTTTCTAATTTGATGGCTCATAATGCTTTATTACAACATCAGCTAGCCACCTTAGGGATCTCACACAATGAACTAGAAGTGAAGATGTAGAACATGGAGAACTTTCAAAGTCATCGAAGGACATCTTCAAAAACAAATGGAGCACAACGCTAAGATCACATGCAATATGACATTATTAATGTGACACCTAGCTGCTACAAAGGAAGAACACCAAAGACTACAACAATAAAATCAAGAGAACTTGAAAAAATCCATAGAACACATGGTAGGTGCCCCTATTAGCCCATCGAAGTTTCAAGCCATTCCTTTTGAAAGAATTCATATTATTCGTGAAGATTATGCAACATGGAAATTGGAAAAGAGTAGGTTTATCAAATTTTCAAAACCTAATTTTCATCGAATAATGTTTTTTTATCACTACATATCATAATAAATACCCTTTTTTGGTAGTTTCAACTCCATTTTCTACAAGTGGAGGAGCCTTCAAGCTTGAGCATTAGAAAAGCCCACATACCAATTTTCATATTTTTTGGAGCTCATTTTAGCCCTCAAATTAGTATAGGAACCTAATTTTTAACTAGGTTGGACACTAGGACTAAACTAGGTCAAAACTAGTGAAAAACTATAAAAAGAGCTAGAGAGCTCATTTTTAAGGTTGGGTTGATAGATATTTGAGCTTTCGAAGAACTCCATTGTCATTTGAGCTTGAGAATTCAAGATTCCATTGTTCTACTCTTTGTTCTACCTTGTGTGCATGTGTGTGTATGTGTGTGCATGTGTGTGTGCTTCCCACTCATGCGTTTGTGCATTCCTCTCACTCATGGTCATCATAACATCCTCACATATCCATGGATTGACATTTAGGATGTGGATCTCCACTAGGGTGGTACTTCCACTGTCCAAGAGTGATAGTATGGAAAATATTATTTCTCTTATTTGTGTATAGATATAACAAATAATTCCATGCCCATCCACACTCTCATGAACCTTCAACCATTATATCAAAACACAAATCATATTTAATATCTCAAAAAAATAAACTCCAAAAATCAACATTCCATCAATATTCCAATTGGAAAAGCAATCGGCCTCAGTTGATAAGAAATAAAATAGGCATGGATGGCCAGTCACATGCCCCATCACTGAACAAAAATAAGCATGCTCCATGTGAAAAAACATGCATGGAAATCTATGTTTGGAGAGTTAAATTATTGTGATTGCAAATGATAGGAAGAAAAATAGTGATCATAATGAGGTGTTAATGAGTTCTTATGAATCCACTAAGGTTCTCCTATAGATATTCTAGTTTACTTTGCAAAAGTAATTTTTCTTTTTCAAGGTTGCCATAAAGTGTGTTCTTATGTAACATATAAAAAACTATTTTGAAATGCTTCTCATGCCTAATTTCATTATTACTATAAAAAAGTATATCATGAAAGAAAACAACAACAAAAGTTTGATAATCAAGGAAAATTAGGCTTGTCAAAAGTTTTTTGTTGACATGGTTGTTGCAAATAGATCAATTTGGTAATGGATTGAAACTCCTTCTCTGCATCATGAACAAAAGAAATAGCTTCATAAAGAGTTGTAAGTCAGAGTGTGTGAAGCTTGGCTTGGATCTCTATCTCCAAACCATCTTCATACTTCCTCTACAAGATATCTTTAGGAACATCTTCAAGCATGCAAACAAGTAATAAAATTTTCCAAAATCACTTGGTGTAAGTCGTAATGGTATCACCCTCCTTCCATGTAAAAGTGGTCCACAAATGATAAACATGTAGATGGAACTAAGGAGGAAGAAAAGATTCCTTAACCTTCTCTTGAAAGGCCTTCCATGTCTTGGGAAGATTTGCACTATGCTGTAAAAGATTCCACTAGAATTGGTTGTTTCTCCCTAAATAATTAGTGGCAACCTTCATCTTATCATTTTTGGACTAGGATTCATCTGAATAAAAATCATTAAACTAAGACAACCATGATAAGACAAGCTGACCATCCTTATGCCCACCAAACCATGAAAATTGGTAATTCTTTATATCGATCTTGGAATGCATGCCATCGACTTGAGCAATAACTATGACCTTCACCACTTGTGCAAATTTTTCCTCCTTGGAATGCATCTTTTGAAGTAATTCATCACATTCCCAGATCTTGTTTTGGGTTCCTTGGAGTTTGTGCTATAGGAGTTCCAATTGTTGTTCGAGTAGTACCCCCGATATAGGTGATTCACCAAAGTCCTCCATGGTATGCGTATGGTCCAAGGGTGTACAAAAGAAGAAACCCTCTTGCTAAAGATATGAAAAGAATTTTAATAATTCTTGAATTAAAATGGAAAAGGGAAGGGTGATTCTTGAGACTTGAAAAAGTAAGAGAGACAAAAGTGATGTTAAATATAAGTAAAAGGGATCAAGGTGACAATGCATGCGAATAGTATAGTGGTGAAAACTTGACTTGTGAATGTGAGGTTGTGGGTTCAAATCCCTTCTTACAAGATGAGAGACTCCTTATTTCCATTTCTTAATTAAAGAGTGTTCATGCATAGCCAACAACCAAGTGAGCCATGGGTGTCACGAAAACCAAAGGTGCCAAAGTTATGTCATAGTTCTATGCCTTACTTCATGCCTTAGTCATAAACATAGGTGTAAGAGTAGGGGTAAATGTAGGAGTAAATTGTAGATATAGATAGTAGGTTCAGGTTAAGGAACCAAAACTAGAACTGGAACAAAAATGGAAATATAAACAAAAAACAAAAAAAAAAATTGGAATCGAAGAAGAAAACATAGGTCAAAACGAAAAAGAGGGATAGGGATCGAAATCAAAATTGGGTTAGGATCAAACAACAAAGCAGACAACAATTGATCACAAAAATAGATAGATTTAAGAACTCTTTATAGTGATGTGCACAGGCTCTGATACCACGGTTGCACCATCTTACAGACACACATACATAGAGAGTATGAAATCTGAAAACACACAAAACATTTCTCTTATTTGTGTCCAGGTAATTCTGAATAAGTCCACACCCATCCATGCCCTCATGAACCTTGAGGTGCTATATCAAAACACAAATCACATTTGATCTCTCAATAAAATGAAGTCCAAAATTCAACATTGCATCAAAAGTCCATAAGTGATAATAGTCATGACACTCCTAGTGCAAGATACCCAGGATTTAACAAGACTTATGATCTTGTTAAGAGGCAGTTTTACTGGATTTTTCTTCATAAGGACATCATAGAGTATATGCTAGAATGTAAAAAAATACGAGGTCATCAAAGCTAAGAGATTGAGGATTGGATGTCTCCTCCATTCACTGGACATTCCCGATGGGAAGTGGGAGATGATATCCATGGATTTTATAGTTGGATTACCTAAGACACAATGTTGAGATTGTCTCAGTGCTTCTTTAGCAAAGAGGTGCAGAGTTGGTGCACATGTGGCCAATGCATTGTCAGAGAGCAGGTGCAAAAGTAGTGCACGTGTATGCTCACAATTGTCTTGCATTTGAATTTAATTATAGGTTTCAAAGAGTATTTTGGAAGATTTATAGGAGTTTGGAAGGTTCAAGTGAACCCTCCCTTATGTGTGCAATTTGGAGGTTTAAAGGCCAAAACTACAACTTTATGTAAAGAGAAAGTATATGTTTGACCTCCCCATTTTATAAAGTCACCATGAGACAAAATAGGATATTGTTGGTTTGTGCTTGAGATGATTTTTGGATACAAAAAATAAAAAGCATCACAAGGAATACAAGGAGCTGGGAATTGTGTGCACCAAGGAGTCGGAAAGTGGGATGCATACCCAAGGCAAAGATCTTGAATAGACATGTGAATTCAAGTGAAATGAAGTGTGCGTATGCCAAGGAGTCAACAAGCCAAGTAATGGATATAGGATAAAATCATACACTAAGCAAAAGAGATAGATAGAAAGACATATACAAATGAACAAAGAGATAGAGAAGAGTGTGCAAAGTGGCAAAGTGTGCAGAGAATCTTCCCTAGAAAATGAAGAGCTTGAGATCCAAGGAGTGGTGAAGAGAGTATTTTGCGCTCTCTTGAGCATGAAGGGAAAGCAGAAGGTGTGAACACTACAAGTTGAAGAGGTAACTTTCCTTTCTCCTTGGAATTCATCTTATGCTCATGGAAGAGGATGCATAGCTCATGACCACAATCCAATCATGAATGCAACCTAATCCCAAAACTTGGACAAAAGAATCTCTTTCAAAAATACAAGGAAAAGGGTTAATTCCCCTTCCTTTGCATCATGAATAGGAACATGGACTCCCAAATAGAATTAGGAACCTTACTCTCCCAATTAAACATAAAGTTCCCCTCCTTTAGATGTCTAGCACATGAAGACCCAGACAAGCATGTCAAGAGGATTTTAGCCTTATGCAAAACAAGAGGGTTAATAGGGAGGGAAGATGCTTTATTGATACTCTTCTCGACAAACATTAGAAGGTTTGGATGATAAATGGTTTATTCAATTTACAGACAACCATTAAGTGACTTGGGACCTAATGAAGGTTGCCTTGAAAGCGCAATTCCAATAGTGAAATCCCATAAAGAACATTGTAGAACTAAGTGTTGGGAACACATTTCTTGGAATTTTCACTAGTGCCGAAGCACTTATGGAAAAATTACCAGATCCTCCACATGATTTTTTTTTCAAAAAGTGGCTTGCTAATCCACTTCTAGTCTCTATCCATTAGTGCTTGCCACAAGAACGATTGATGAATTCGTTACCACAGTAGAAAGGTTGAAGCAAATTGAGCAAAGATATGGAGTTGAGTCTTTTGGCCTTCCATAATCCATGGAGCTTGAGGAATCAATAGCCCAATTAAGGAAATAACTGAGAACCTAATGAGGAATAAGCCCTTGAAGGAAAAAATGAGTGCATTAGAGCATCATACGGAATTCAAGGAGTTGAGAAGTGTGTGCATAGGGAGTTGGAAAGTGGGATGCACATCCAAGGCCAAGATCTTGGATATTCATGTGAATTCAAGTCAAGTGAAGTGTGTTTATGCCAAGGAGTTGGCAAGCCAAGTAAGGGATACAGAATGAGGGCTGACACTAAGAAAAAGATATAGATGGAGAGACATACACAATAAGCAAGGAGCAACGTGGAAAACTGTATAGAGACTCTCTAACAGATAGTGGAGAGCTTGAGAGCCATGGAGTGGTGAAGAGAGTGTTATATTCACGAATTAGAAACCAAGGTGTGGCTATAGTAGTACCAAGGAGGTGCTGTAGCTCGACAATGGAAATGATGGGGACTTCACCATTATTGGAGGATTGAGTGCAAGGTGTTGAGATATCCATGCTCTACCCTTTTGTATTCACATGCATCCACTTTATTCCATGTGCAAGGGCCTTCTCACTGTCACAAGCCCTATTTCTCTATCCAGCCCATCTTAGTGCTTGGGGGTATGCCCTGTTGCACCTAATTGTGCACAACTATGAGGGGTACTAGTATTCCTCATGCCAAGCTCTCATTGCCATCCCTTGTAAAGTGAGTTGCAAACATAATATAAAAACATGTTCTTTGGAAATCATCTTGGCATCTTGTGTCCAATTTCGTGCATGCTTGGGTTGAATGTCTCAAGTGGTATCATAGCAACGACCCTAGGGGAAGCCTTTGGATGGGCGGACTATCACACCAATTCTGGCAGTGCCATCTAATGTCACAGGCTCATCCGTGGGAAGTTCTTTGACATCAAGAGAGTTCCTTCACCCTCCCTCCCACCCTCTCAAGCAAGGTCCACCCCCTTTCCCCCCCTCAAGCAAGGCACCCCCTTGCCCCCCCCGCCTCCCCCCCAAAAGCAAGGCAACCCCTTGCTCCCCCCAAGCAAGACAACCCCTTGCTCCCCCTCCCCCCAAGCAAGGCAACCGCTTGCCCCCCCTCAAGCAAGGCTCCCCCTTCTCCCCCCTCAAGCAAGGCACCCCCTTGCCCCCTCCCTCCCCCTCTCCCTCCTCCCCCCCCCCCTTCAAGGCAAGCGCACCCCTCCCCACCCCCCCTCAAGCTAGGTGCCTCCGTTCCTCTCCCCTCCATCGCAAGGCAAGGCTCTCTCTCCCCCCCTACAAGCTAGGCACCACCCCTCCTCAAACCCTCCTTGTTTTGTACTGTCGCAGGGCTCCACACTCTCATGGCTAGTGACCATGACAGTGGCACGATCAATATGACCTCGAGGATGCAACACACCAAAAACATGATTGAATGATGATGACAGCGCCCGACCGGATGAGAGGCCTTAGAAGAAAAAATCAACTGCTTACTATTAGAAAATGCCAACCTACATGAATGCCTCCAGGAGGCCGAACTCGATGCCGAACTCAACACCCAACCCAATACCAACTCAAACCCACCCAACCCAGTCCAGATCAACAATCGCATCAATCGGCTAGAAGACTCCCTCTCGTGCTTAGTTAACTTAGTTGAAACACACATTGTATCCCAGACCCAACCCAATCCACAACCTTAACGTCAATCGAGCCCCCAATCGATGCCTTAACCGACCCCCATCCAAACATCCCAACCCGATCCAACACCAATCAATCCCACTCCCATTACACCGCTCTAGCCGGTGGATCTCGATGACCTAGACTCCTTCAACTTCTTCAAACCAAACCCACCTAAAAAATACTGAGGTGGTCATAGTTCCATAGCCATCAACCGATGGATTGAAGCAATGGAAAGTTACCTCCCGATGCTCTGGGTTGGCCGCAATAATTGGACACGCATTGCTGGCCAATTCCTCCAGGATGAAACCTCATCATGGTATATGGTGGAATAGAAGAAGAAAGTCTGGCCTTCGTGGGAGCACTTCAAAATGTCCCTCATCGACTATTTTGTTCCCTACAATGAAGCGTTCCAGGCAAGAGATGAGTGGCAGAACTTACAACAAGAGAAGTTTATCAGACCATATGTCTCCTAGTGTCGAAAATTGATGCTTTGCATAACAGCCATGGCGGAAGTAGATTGCTTGCATGGCTTTCTCTATGGATGCTCCTTGTACTATCGGAAAGAAGTGGAGAAACAGAACCCTCAGACTTGGGAGGATATTGCTTGCATAGTAGAATGCCTCAATGATGCCTACTCTAACCGGTTCGTACAACCAAACGAGGGACGTCAAGCAAACCGACGAGAGTCCAACACAGGCCACAATCAAGGTTCAGCCCAATGAAGGAAACTTGAGAACCAACATAGGCAAGGGATCCGCGCCCTGATGGCACTACCTAACACACATTCAAGATCTGTGAACCAATCCAATCAAGCCAGGTGGGATTCCCAACTAGTTTGCAGACACTACCAAGGCAGCCACCCATCGAAACATTGTTGGAGAAGGCGAATAGATACGCGAGTCCAAATGACAAAGGGTCCTTCAGGCGAAGAGGCATCCACCTCAAGACCAAAGATCATAGAGATCCATAGTGATGAATAAGAGGATTCATCTCCCCCCAGGCCATCCACCTCAAAAGGAAAAGCTCAATGCCACTCGATCGTGCTACCCATCATACACCAAGCATTTATTATGTCAAAGATCATGGGGGAAAGGTTACCAATGATGCTAGACTTGTGGCCACACACAACTTCATGAAACCTCTATGTGCTCAGTGCCTTGGGCTGAAGGTAAGTAAACACCTCTACATGTATGTCGTTTTGCTCAAGGTGAAGACAGTCATGTGCGACATGCTAAGGCGAACACGATTACACTTGGCCAATGGTTCGACCACTTGGACTTCCTCATTATACCCATGGAGATGTTTGAGGTCATCCTCAGATTATAGTTCAGGGATCAACACATGATCTCCTTCTTTAGAAAAGGCATATAAAAAGTCCTTTTGGATCATAATGGGCATTCCCTCATCATCGATTGCAAGCGAGTCCGTCGAGCACCTCGGGCAGACTAGCCCTCAGATAATGAACACAAGGGCCATTAACACAAGCACACATGTGAGTGTGAGTCGCACACAAGGTCCTCAACTTCGAAGTATCCACAAACATCTTTCTCGTGCAAGCAGTTCAAACGGGTCATTTACCAAGGTGCGATAACTCATTTATGCATTCTTAGGCTAGTAGAAGAGGACATTGGACCGAAGCCAATTGACATATCAAAGATTGGCCATCCGAGCTTCCAATTTCTTATGGAAGAGTTTACAGACGTCCTCATGCATTGATTAACGCGCACTTAACAAGAGCATGATCAAGAGCAACTACCCGATCCCGATGATGGAAGAGCTTCTTGATTGTCTCGGCAAGGCTTGATCCTTCACACGAATTGACCTCCGTTCTGGGTACCATCAGATTAGAGTCGCACAAGAACACATTGAGAATATCGCATTCCAGACGTGTTATGGAAACTAGGAGTGGCTTGTCATGCCATTTGGCCTCACAGGCGCTCCAGCCACTTTCTGTCGGGAGATGAACGATGGCTTCTGGGATATGCTGGACCTCTTCCTCATCATTTACATCGATGATCTCCTTATCTATAGACACACCTTAGATAACCACTATGAGCACGTTCGGGCCATCTTGCAACATTTACGTGAGCGTCGGCTTTTTGCAAAGCCCAACAAGTGCGAGTTTTGCATGAAAAAGGTGAAGTTCTTGGGGTTCATCGTTTTTAAACTTGGACTCCACATTGACCCCCAGAAAGGAGAAGTGTTCCTTAAGTGGGCCCCCCAAAGTCCATGAAGGAGGTGCTAGACTACATCTAGTTCTGCCAATTTCCCTGTGGATTCATCCAAGGGTTTAGCAAGATCGCGGCTCCACTCATCGAGTTGATCAAGGAAAAGGAACCATTCAAATGGGGGCCTAGTGAAGAAGAAGCCTTCTAAGCTCTGAAGGTGGCCATGTGCAACGCACCCGTCCTCAAGCTCTCGGAATTTGAAAAACCATTCGAGGTCCACATAGATGCCTTCGACTTGGCAATAGGCGATGTGCTCATGCAAGATGGGCAGCCGGTAGCTTACGAATCCCATAAACTCATCGGTAACTGAACTTAGGTGGAGCATGCATGAATAGGAAATGCTTGTGGTGGTCCATTGCTTATGCAAGTGGAGGCACTATGTCCTGGACAAGCATACAAAGGTCTTCACTGACAACATATCTTTGAAGTACTTTTCTTCCCAACCAAAGCTGAGCCCAAAACAAGAAAGATGGCAAGACTTTCTTGCCGACTTTAACATCGAAATCCTTCACAAACCGAGAAAACAGAAGATCATGCCAGATGCATTAAGCCGAAGTCCAAGCAATATCCACCGTCTCCTCAGACTTGAAAGGCAGAATTCAATGAGCCTAGGAGAAAGATGCCCATGTCCAAGACATCATGAATGAAGTCTGAAGTGCCAACCAACCCAGTCGCTATAAAATTCAAGAGGGCATACTTTACCGCAAAGGCAAGATCTACATGCCAGAAGACTTCGAGCTATGCAAGGAGTTGCTCTGGGAAGCACATGATTGCAAAGGGGCCAGCCATGGTGGTCAAAACCATAGTTAGGATGTGGAGGTGATTGCAATCCGAGTGGATCGGGTCCGGTCGTGACACACACAGAGTGTATGAAGCTAATGAGTGTTGGAAGGTCTTTGTAATCAAAATGTGAAGGTGAAGATGAAGTTGGATATGGAGAGGAGAGATGTCATGATTTGATTATGAGAAGGGGGAACATATGAATGCAAGATAAAACCTTGAGCATTAATGATGAGGACAAAAGAAAACCATTCACATGAATCCATTTTGAAAGGAAGAATGGTCCAAACAAATGGAGCTTCTTATACACTTTCAAAATTTAATTCATATGCATGGGTTATTGTGGATGTATGCATGATGAGAACAAAAAGAAAACCACACACATGAAAAAATATCAAAAGGGAGAATGGTCCAAGAATGGAGCTTCTTATACACTTTCAAAATTGAAACATATGCATGGATGTTTGTGGATGGTATGAATGCATTGAAGTGTTTCAATGGCGATGCACCAGATTGCGCTCTCCTTCTCGAGAGCTCCACGACGATATGCTCGGAGTAGAAGCCGAGCTCCTGAGGCCGCACACAGTACTCCGCACAAAAGCTGTAGAATACGCAGAAAACAAAGTACACAGGAAGCACGAAGACAGACTTCTTAGGTCTTGCAAATGTAGTCGAACTTACAGTCTGTGACTGACCAGGCCACTATATGTTTTATTATAGAACATATACAAAGAAGTGTCCGGTGGCCATTTGGCCTTTCACATGGACACTAACGGTAACAATCTCCCACTAAAGGCCAATATGGCCAGAGTAACTATGGGAGAAAAATTAATGAATGATAAAGAATACCTGAGTGTAAGTATACAAACTATACCTCCCACCTGATGGGCATGTTACATAGTGTTGGAAGCAGCCAGAGGCACAGACGACATGGAAGCATGTAACGATAGAGAAGGGAGCGAGTCGAATCGTTTTTCAAAGAATTATGTTTTCAAATACTTTCCAAAAACCTCCAACAGTGATTTTTATCACTATTGTAACATATGTAACATAGAAAACCCCATTTTGTAATCCATAGCTCCATTTTGTGCAAGCCGAGGAGTCCTCGAGCTTGAGGAGCTTAGGTAGAACAAGCGTATCAATTTTCGTTATTTTTAGATGTCGTTTACCCTTCCAAATAGCATCTAGGACCTAATTTTTAACTATGCCGGTCACTAGATGTGAAACCGGTCAAAACTAGTCTAGAAACTATGAAAAGAGCTAGAGAGCTCATTTTTGAGGTTGATGAGTGATAGCTTGTTTGAGGTTAGAGTTCTTTTGAGCTTGTAATAGTGTTCTTGAGTAATAGAGCTAACTTCTCACCTTCCATTGTGTCTTGCTTGTCTCTTCGTAGTGTGTGTGTATGTGTGTGTGCATTCCTATGCTTCTCACCTTCACTCTCACTTCATCTCACATTCACGATCTTCATATCACTCCTATCTCTTCCGTGGATTGACATTAAGGAGGTGGAGCTTCTTAACGTGGTCCTCACCATTGTGCTAGAGCAACACCAAATTTGGCGCCGTTGCCGGGGATCGAGTCTAGGACGAATGTGTGATGGTAAGAGTATAGCAAGAAGTGGCGTTGGAAGGTAAAAATTTCAGTTTTTGTTGTTGTTTTTACTTAGATTTTAGTGTTTTTCACCTCCCCCACACTCCATCTTCATCACCGCATCATCATCTTCATCTCCAAGAAAATCAGAAAATTCACTATATCCACCCATTCTCCTCATTTTCCCTCATTTGTGCATGCGAGAGAGTGAGAGAGAGCTTTTGTGCTTGTGTGTACTTTTGTTTTCTTGAGTTTTCTTGCAGGTACAGAGCTCCAGTGCATCAGGAAGGCTGCAAAAAGGTAAAAACTTCAGTTTCTGTCAGAAATTTCCGTCTGTGTCAGACCATCGCGATGGTCTGCAAAGTTCGGAATTTGGAGAAGGCGACCACACCAGCGTGAAGAGCACACCTGCGCCTACAGGAATCCATAGCTGCATTCACAAAATTTGCATTTTGGTGGACCATCGCGACGGTCTCTGACCATCGCAATTGTGTCACACCATCGCGATTGGCTCACGCCATCGCGACGGCTTGGCCGGACCATCGCGACGGTCTCTGACCATCGCGATTGTGTCACGCCATCGCGATTGGCTCACGCCATCGCGCCGATGGTGCGACGTGGCAATCTAGACCATCGCGACGGTGCACTTCAGACCATCGCGACGACACCCTCACACCCTCGCGACACTTCAAAAATTCAGACCATCGCGATTGGCTCACGCCATCGCGCTCAGACCATCGTGATGGTTCACTTTGGACCATTGCGATTGTCCACGTTGACTGTTGATTGACGCCATCGCGACGGTGCACTTTCACGCCATCGCGATTGTGCAAATTCAGACCATCACGATTGTGCACTCTCACGCCATCACGACGGTCCAAGTTCATGCCATCGCGATTGTGCATTTTCACGCCATCGCGATTGTGCAATTTCATGCCATCGCGATTGTGCAACTTTCACACCATCGCGACGGTGCACCCTCACGCCATCGCGACGGTCCCAGACCATCGCGATCATCTCAGACCATCGCGATTGTGCACCCCCATCGCAAGTTTTAGGGTTTCATTTTTTGGCCAATTTTGGGGCAATTTTTGGGAAATTTTTGGGTGATTAGACTCATAGGAGACCCCTTAGCTCATATTTGGAGAAAAACCTGTTTGTCAGTTTTTACCCCCCAGGGCCTGAACGGTCATAACCTTGATGTCAACATCTTCATTTGCTCGTATGAATTGTTCTAAGCTTCTGTTGTCAGGAAATCTTATTGAGATCATGAACTTCTTCTCTCTATCTAATGTGCATGATATCTCCTTCAATACTCTTAAATCTCCACAGCTAGCATGAAAGGTAGAATGCATCTATATCAAATCTAGAAAAATTCCTCCAAGTGTAGAGCCACCTTCTTTATCAAGTATAGCACCATCATCTCCTCTTATGAGAGCAGCCACATCCTCAAAGTGTAAATCTTGAGACCTCCTTCATGTCCTTCAATCCACCAATCTTCAATGATGGGCTCCTTGAATCTTCAATGTAGAGCTTCCTTCAAGTGTGTAGAACACTTTGTCCTAGTTGATCACCTCCAAAGCTTCAACCTTCCATTGATCTCTTTTTGAGAGGATTGGATCTCCTTACGTGATTAATTAATTAAGTGATCATAAGACTCCTTATTATATAGCTTTGTGTAAGCCCTAAAAGCAAGTTCTTAAAAACTATGCAAGCGATTGCCATGATTCTAAAAGCAAAACACTTCCCCTAATTCGTGTCCACCAAATTAAGTGATTGCCATCTTTCCAAACAAAAAGCTACTAAAAAAGATGTTTGTTGTCAGACTACCAAACCCGAGAATCGAACTTGCGATAGTTTTCATAAGAGGTGCATGTTTTATCCACTACACTAGTGCTCTTTTCTTGTGCAAGGATGTACAACAAAATCTATCATATTCTGGACAAAAAGGAGGATGATGAGACTAATGTTGAGACATTGTTTCCAACAAATCAATAAGATTTATTACATTATTGTACCTTCCCTGTTGGAACATCAAGCTTACACTATGCTTGAGGTGGATTTGATCTACATATACATCAAAAGAATATCCATTGAAGCGTTCTTTTACTTATGCTCATTTATTGTATTTTTAAAAAGATTTTTCATGGATCTTTTACCATTGTAAAAGGCTAGAGATTTACACATGTAAAAGTAGAGAAATAGAGCTAATCTTCCATGAATTTGAGGTGTTTGAGTTGCAATCAAGGAATCAATCACCTAAAAGTAGATCAAACTAGATCTTCACTTTTCTTAGATTGTAGGAAAGTGAATTGATTCCCTCCAAAAACTAATCCTACATTCATTTGACTTCAAAATCCACTTGTATAAGTCGTGAAACACTTCAAGAGTCTATGTAAAGACTTCAAATCACTTTTACATTACATGGAAGCAATAAACATACACTCGTGGCCATCATTGTCTTGGTCCATTTTTTTGCATCATCTTCTTCAACAATAGTAAGCTTGCAGAGGCTACTGCTCTCTCTATAGAGCTCCAAATTGAATGAATTAACATGCATTAGAAAGATATTAGTGTCTAGTTTATGGGAGAAATCATAGTTTTTCTATCTCGGGGTCTATCTCTATGCATTCTTGAAAAAATAGGAGAACCACTGTTGTGTGTCTGATTCATTCCAAAAGCATATTTTGCTTATTTCTTGTACTCTTGTGCATTCTGTACACTGATCTAAAGATAGTAAGATTTTTGAGCTAGTCGATGTGCAAACCTATCTGTTTTGTATCGACTCTTTCTCCTTGATGCTCCAAAGTACATAGTGCATTTTATTGCACTTATCGCATGCCTATAAGGTCTATTTGATTCTCCATAAGCTCAAGGGCTTGTCTTGCCGGTTGGCTGGACCAAACTTCATTGCTTCGCAACTCACTTTTCTACCTCCTACAAGCTTCTACAAGTTCTTTCATCCCCCACCCCCCATAGTTCCTCCATCCCTTATCCTCGACTCCACCAACCTCACCTCCACTCACAAAATCATTTTCACTACATACACATCTCCCATCCCCTTTCCCATCCCCCCTACATCTTACACACTGCCAACTACATCCATTGTACATACTTCAACATTAGATTCAACATTAGCAATGATGATAAGTTCTGCCAATTACCTATGCCATGAACACAACCTATTGGCATAAAGGAATGCCAAACTTCAAGTTAAATCCACTCATCTATAGGATCAAGTTTCTAATTTGATGGCTCATAATGCTTTATTACAACATCAGCTAGCCACCTTAGGGATCTCACACAATGAACTAGAAGTGAAGATGTAGAACATGGAGAACTTTCAAAGTCATCGAAGGACATCTTCAAAAACAAATGGAGCACAACGCTAAGATCACATGCAATATGACATTATTAATGTGACACCTAGCTGCTACAAAGGAAGAACACCAAAGACTACAACAATAAAATCAAGAGAACTTGAAAAAATCCATAGAACACATGGTAGGTGCCCCTATTAGCCCATCAAAGTTTCAAGCCATTCCTTTTGAAAGAATTCATATTATTCGTGAAGATTATGCAACATGGAAACTGGAAAAGAGTAGGCTTATCAAATTTTCAAAACCTAATTTTCATCGAATAGTGTTTTTTTATGTATACATATCATAATAAATACCCTTTTTTGGTAGTTTCAACTCCATTTTCTACAAGTGGAGGAGCCTTCAAGCTTGAGCATTAGAAAAGCCCACATACCAATTTTCATATTTTTTGGAGCTCATTTTAGCCCTCAAATTAGTATAGGAACCTAATTTTTAACTAGGTTGGACACTAGGACTAAACTAGGTCAAAACTAGTGAAAAACTATAAAAAGAGCTAGAGAGCTCATTTTTAAGGTTGGGTTGATAGATATTTGAGCTTTCTAAGAACTCCATTGTCATTTGAGCTTGAGAATTCAAGATTCCATTGTTCTACTCTTTGTTCTACCTTGTGTGCATGTGTGTGTATGTGTGTGCATGTGTGTGTGCTTCCCACTCATGCGTTTGTGCATTCCTCTCACTCATGGTCATCATAACATCCTCACATATCCACGGATTGACATTTAGGATGTGGATCTCCACTAGGGTGGTACTTCCACTGTCCTAGAGTGATAGTATGGAAAATATTATTTCTCTTATTTGTGTCTAGATATAACAAATAATTCCATGCCCATCCACACTCTCATGAACCTTCAACCATTATATCAAAACACAAATCATATTTAATATCTCAAAAAAATAAACTCCAAAAATCAACATTCCATCAATATTCCAGTTGGAAAAGCAATCGGCCTCAGTTGATAAGAAATAAAATAGGCATGGATGGCCAGTCACATGCCCCATCACTGAACAAAAATAAGCATGCTCCATGTGAAAAAACATGCATGGAAATCTATGTTTGGAGAGTTAAATTATTGTGATTGCAAATGATAGGAAGAAAAATAGTGATCATAATGAGGTGTTAATGAGTTCTTATGAATCCACTAAGGTTCTCCTATAGATATTCTAGTTTACTTTGCGGTTCTCCTATAGATATTCTAGTTTACTTTGCAAAAGTAATTTTTCTTTTTCAAGGTTGCCATAAAGTGTGTTCTTATGTAACATATAAAAAACTATTTTGAAATGCTTCTCATGCCTAATTTCATTATTACTATAAAAAAGTATATCATGAAAGAAAACAACAACAAAAGTTTGATAATCAAGGAAAATTAGGCTTGTCAAAAGTTTTTTGTTGACATGGTTGTTGCAAATAGATCAATTTGGTAATGGATTGAAACTCCTTCTCTGCATCATGAACAAAAGAAATAGCTTCATAAAGAGTTGTAAGTCAGAGTGTGTGAAGCTTGGCTTGGATCTCTATCTCCAAACCGTCTTCATACTTCCTCTACAAGATATCTTTAGGAACATCTTCAAGCATGCAAACAAGTAATAAAATTTTCCAAAATCACTTGGTGTAAGTCGTAATGGTATCACCCTCCTTCCATGTAAAAGTGGTCCACAAATGATAAACATGTAGATGGAACTAAGGAGGAAGAAAAGATTCCTTAACCTTCTCTTGAAAGGCCTTCCATGTCTTGGGAGGATTTGCACTATGCTGTAAAAGATTCCACTAGAATTGGTTGTTTCTCCCTAAATAATTAGTGGCAACCTTCATCTTATCATTTTTGGACTAGGATTCATCTGAATAAAAATCATAAAACTAAGACAACCATGATAAGACAAGCTGACCATCCTTATGCCCACCAAACCATGAAAATTGGTAATTCTTTATATCGATCTTGGAATGCATGCCATCGACTTGAGCAATAACTATGACCTTCACCACTTGTGCAAATTTTTCCTCCTTGGAATGCATCTTTTGAAGTAATTCATCACATTCCCAGATCTTGTTTTGGGTTCCTTGGAGTTTGTGCTATAGGAGTTCCAATTGTTGTTCGAGTAGTACCCCCGATATAGGTGATTCACCAAAGTCCTCCATGGTATGTGTATGGTCCAAGGGTGTACAAAAGAAGAAACCCTCTTGCTAAAGATATGAAAAGAATTTTAATAATTCTTGAATTAAAATGGAAAAGGGAAGGGTGATTCTTGAGACTTGAAAAAGTAAGAGAGACAAAAGTGATGTTAAATATAAGTAAAAGGGATCAAGGTGACAATGCATGCGAATAGTATAGTGGTGAAAACTTGACTTGTGAATGTGAGGTTGTGGGTTCAAATCCCTTCTTGAAAGATGAGAGACTCCTTATTTCCATTTCTTAATTAAAGAGTGTTCATGCATAGCCAACAACCAAGTGAGCCATGGGTGTCACGAAAACCAAAGGTGCCAAAGTTATGTCATAGTTCTATGCCTTACTTCATGCCTTAGTCATAAACATAGGTGTAAGAGTAGGGGTAAATGTAGGAGTAAATTGTAGATATAGACAGTAGGTTCAGGTTAAGGAACCAAAACTAGAACTGGAACAAAAATGGAAATATAAACAAAAAACTAAAAAAAAATTGGAATCGAAGAAGAAAACATAGGTCAAAACGAAAAAGAGGGATAGGGATCGAAATCAAAATTGGGTTAGGATCAAACAACAAAGCAGACAACAATTGATCACAAAAATAGATAGATTTAAGAACTCTTTATAGTGATGTGCACAGGCTCTGATACCACGGTTGCACCATCTTACAGACACACATACATAGAGAGTATGAAATCTGAAAACACACAAAACATTTCTCTTATTTGTGTCCAGGTAATTCTGAATAAGTCCACACCCATCCATGCCCTCATGAACCTTGAGGTGCTATATCAAAACACAAATCACATTTGATCTCTCAATAAAATGAAGTCCAAAATTCAACATTGCATCAAAAGTCCATAAGTGATAATAGTCATGACACTCCTAGTGCAAGATACCCAGGATTTAACAAGACTTATGATCTTGTTAAGAGGCAGTTTTACTGGATTTTTCTTCATAAGGACATCATAGAGTATATGCTAGAATGTAAAAAAATACGAGGTCATCAAAGCTAAGAGATTGAGGATTGGATGTCTCCTCCATTCACTGGACATTCCCGATGGGAAGTGGGAGATGATATCCATGGATTTTATAGTTGGATTACCTAAGACACAATGTTGGGATTGTCGCAGTGCTTCTTTAGCAAAGAGGTGCAGAGTTGGTGCACATGTGGCCAATGCATTGTCAGAGAGCAGGTGCAAAAGTAGTGCACGTGTATGCTCACAATTGTCTTGCATTTGAATTTAATTATAGGTTTCAAAGAGTATTTTGGAAGATTTATAGGAGTTTGGAAGGTTCAAGTGAACCCTCCCTTATGTGTGCAATTTGGAGGTTTAAAGGCCAAAACTACAACTTTATGTAAAGAGAAAGTATATGTTTGACCTCCCCATTTTATAAAGTCACCATGAGACAAAATAGGATATTGTTGGTTTGTGCTTGAGATGATTTTTGGATACAAAAAATAAAAAGCATCACAAGGAATACAAGGAGCTGGGAATTGTGTGCACCAAGGAGTCGGAAAGTGGGATGCATACCCAAGGCAAAGATCTTGAATAGACATGTGAATTCAAGTGAAATGAAGTGTGCGTATGCCAAGGAGTCAACAAGCCAAGTAATGGATATAGGATAAAATCATACACTAAGCAAAAGAGATAGATAGAAAGACATATACAAATGAACAAAGAGATAGAGAAGAGTGTGCAAAGTGGCAAAGTGTGCAGAGAATCTTCCCTAGAAAATGAAGAGCTTGAGATCCAAGGAGTGGTGAAGAGAGTATTTTGTGCTCTCTTGAGCATGAAGGGAAAGCAGAAGGTGTGAACACTACAAGTTGAAGAGGTAACTTTCCTTTCTCCTTGGAATTCATCTTATGCTCATGGAAGAGGATGCATAGCTCATGACCACAATCCAATCATGAATGCAACCTAATCCCAAAACTTGGACAAAAGAATCTCTTTCAAAAATACAAGGAAAAGGGTTAATTCCCCTTCCTTTGCATCATGAATAGGAACATGGACTCCCAAATAGAATTAGGAACCTTACTCTCCCAATTAAACATAAAGTTCCCCTCCTTTAGATGTCTAGCACATGAAGACCCAGACAAGCATGTCAAGAGGATTTTAGCCTTATGCAAAACAAGAGGGTTAATAGGGAGGGAAGATGCTTTATTGATACTCTTCTCGACAAACATTAGAAGGTTTGGATGATAAATGGTTTATTCAATTTACAGACAACCATTAAGTGACTTGGGACCTAATGAAGGTTGCCTTGAAAGCGCAATTCCAATAGTGAAATCCCATAAAGAACATTGTAGAACTAAGTGTTGGGAACACATTTCTTGGAATTTTCACTAGTGCCGAAGCACTTATGGAAAAATTACCAGATCCTCCACATGATTTTTTTTTCAAAAAGTGGCTTGCTAATCCACTTCTAGTCTCTATCCATTAGTGCTTGCCACAAGAACGATTGATGAATTCGTTACCACAGTAGAAAGGTTGAAGCAAATTGAGCAAAGATATGGAGTTGAGTCTTTTGGCCTTCCATAATCCATGGAGCTTGAGGAATCAATAGCCCAATTAAGGAAATAACTGAGAACCTAATGAGGAATAAGCCCTTGAAGGAAGAAAGGAGTGCATTAGAGCATCATACGGAATTCAAGGAGTTGAGAAGTGTGTGCATAGGGAGTTGGAAAGTGGGATGCACATCCAAGGCCAAGATCTTGGATATTCATGTGAATTCAAGTCAAGTGAAGTGTGTTTATGCCAAGGAGTTGGCAAGCCAAGTAAGGGATACAGAATGAGGGCTGACACTAAGAAAAAGATATAGATGGAGAGACATACACAATAAGCAAGGAGCAACGTGGAAAATTGTGTAGAGACTCTCTAACAGATAGTGGAGAGCTTGAGAGCCATGGAGTGGTGAAGAGAGTGTTATATTCACGAATTAGAAACCAAGGTGTGGCTATAGTAGTACCAAGGAGGTGCTGTAGCTCGACAATGGAAATGATGGGGACTTCACCATTATTGGAGGCTTGAGTGCAAGGTGTTGAGATATCCATGCTCTACCCTTTTGTATTCACATGCATCCACTTTATTCCATGTGCAAGGGCCTTCTCACTGTCACAAGCCCTATTTCTCTATCCAGCCCATCTTAGTGCTTGGGGGTATGCCCTGTTGCACCTAATTGTGCACAACTATGAGGGGTACTAGTATTCCTCATGCCAAGCTCTCATTGCCATCCCTTGTAAAGTGAGTTGCAAACATAATATAAAAACATGTTCTTTGGAAATCATCTTGGCATCTTGTTTCCAATTTCGTGCATGCTTGGGTTGAATGTCTCAAGTGGTATCATAGCAACGACCCTAGGGGAAGCCTTTGGATGGGCCGACTATCACACCAATTCTGGCAGTGCCATCTAATGTCACAGGCTCATCCGTGGGAAGTTCTTTGACATCAAGAGAGTTCCTTCACCCTCCCTCCCACCCTCTCAAGCAAGGTCCACCCCCTTTCCCCCCCTCAAGCAAGGCACCCCCTTGCCCCCCCCGCCTCCCCCCCAAAAGCAAGGCAACCCCTTGCTCCCCCCAAGCAAGACAACCCCTTGCTCCCCCTCCCCCCAAGCAAGGCAACCGCTTGCCCCCCCTCAAGCAAGGCTCCCCCTTCTCCCCCCTCAAGCAAGGCACCCCCTTGCCCCCCCCTCCCCCCCTCCCTCCCCCTCTCCCTCCTCCCCCCCCCTTCAAGGCAAGCGCACCCCTCCCCACCCCCCCTCAAGCTAGGTGCCTCCGTTCCTCTCCCCTCCATCGCAAGGCAAGGCTCTCTCTCCCCCCCTACAAGCTAGGAACCACCCCTCCTCAAACCCTCCTTGTTTGGTACTGTCGCAGGGCTCCACACTCTCATGGCTAGTGACCATGACAGTGGCACGATCAGTATGACCTCGAGGATGCAACACACCAAAAACATGATTGAATGATGATGACAGCGCCCGACCGGATGAGAGGCCTTAGAAGAAAAAATCAACTGCTTACTATTAGAAAATGCCAACCTACATGAATGCCTCCAGGAGGCCGAACTCGATGCCGAACTCAACACCCAACCCAATACCAACTCAAACCCACCCAACCCAGTCCAGATCAAGAATCGCATCAATCGGCTAGAAGACTCCCTCTCGTGCTTAGTTAACTTAGTTGAAACACACATTGTATCCCAGACCCAACCCAATCCACAACCTTAACCTCAATCGAGCCCCCAATCGATGCCTCAACCGACCCCCATCCAAACATCCCAACCCAATCCAACACCAATCAATCCCACTCCCATTACACCGCTCTAGTCGGTGGATCTCGATGACCTAGACTCCTTCAACTTCTTCAAACCAAACCCACCTAAAAAATACTGAGGTGGTCATAGTTCCATATCCATCAACCGATGGATTGAAGCAATGGAAAGTTACCTCCCGATGCTCTGGGTTGGCCGCAATAATTGGACACACATTGCTGGCCAATTCCTCCAGGATGAAACCTCATCATGGTATATGGTGGAATAGAAGAAGAAAGTCTGGCCTTCGTGGGAGCACTTCAAAATGTCCCTCATCGACTATTTTGTTCCCTACAATGAAGCATTCCAGGCAAGAGATGAGTGGCAGAACTTACAACAAGAGAAGTTTATCAGACCATATGTCTCCTAGTGTCGAAAATTGATGCTTTGCATAACAGCCATGGCGGAAGTAGATTGCTTGCATGACTTTCTCTATGGATGCTCCTTGTACTATCGGAAAGAAGTGGAGAAACAGAACCCTCAGACTTGGGAGGATGTTGCTTGCATAGTAGAATGCCTCAATGATGCCTACTCTAACCGGTTCGTACAACCAAACGAGGGACGTCAAGCAAACCGACGAGAGTCCAACACAGGCCACAATCAAGGTTCAGCCCAATGAAGGAAACTTGAGAACCAACATAGGCAAGGGATCCGCGCCCTAATGGCACTACCTAACACACATTCAAGATCTGTGAACCAATCCAATCAAGCCAGGTGGGATTCCCAACTAGTTTGCAGACACTACCAAGGCAGCCACCCATCGAAACATTGTTGGAGAAGGCGAATAGATACGCGAGTCCAAATGACAAAGGGTCCTTCAGGCGAAGAGGCATCCACCTCAAGACCAAAGATCATAGAGATCCATAGTGATGAATAAGAGGATTCATCTCCCCCCAGGCCATCCACCTCAAAAGGAAAAACTCAATGCCACTCGGTCGTGCTACCCATCATACACCAAGCATTTATTATGTCAAAGATCATGGGGGAAAGGTTACCAATGATGCTAGACTTGTGGCCACACACAACTTCATGAAACCTCTATGTGCTCAGTGCCTTGGGCTGAAGGTAAGTAAACACCTCTACATGTACGTCGTTTTGCTCAAGGTGAAGACAGTCATGTGCGACATGCTAAGGCGAACACGATTACACTTGGCCAATGGTTCGACCACTTGGACTTCCTCATTATACCCATGGAGATGTTTAAGGTCATCCTCAGATTATAGTTCAGGGATCAACACATGATCTCCTTCTTTAGAAAAGGCATATAAAAAGTCCTTTTGGATCATAATGGGCATTCCCTCATCATCGATTGCAAGCGAGTCCGTCGAGCACCTCGGGCAGACTGGCCCTCAGATAATGAACACAAGGGCCATTAACACAAGCACACATGTGAGTGTGAGTCGCACACAAGGTCCTCAACTTCGAAGTATCCACAAACGTCTTTCTCGTGCAAGCAGTTCAAACGGGTCATTTACCAAGGTGCGATAACTCATTTATGCATCCTTAGGCTAGTGGAAGAGGACATCGGACCGAAGCCAATTGACATATCAAAGATTGGCCATCCGAGCTTCCAATTTCTTATGGAAGAGTTTACAGACGTCCTCATAGACACACCCCCTCCCGGTCTCCCTCCCTTGCACAACGTTCAGGATCGGATCGGCATGCTTCCATACCAACCCCCCATATCGTGCCCCATACAGAATGAACGAGATAGACCTTCAAAAGCTCAAGCAGCAACTACACAAGTTAGAAGAGCAAGGGTATATCCGACCAAGTAGCTCCCCTTACAAGGACCTAGTCCTTTTTGTGAAGAAGAAAGATGGCTTCCTATGTTTATGCATTGATTAACGCGCACTTAACAAGAGCATGATCAAGAGCAACTACCCGATCCCGATGATGGAAGAGCTTCTTGATTGTCTCGGCAAGGCTTGATACTTCACACGAATTGACCTCCGTTCTGGGTACCATCAGATTAGAGTCGCACAAGAACACATTGAGAATATCGCATTCCAGACGTGTTATGGAAACTAGGAGTGGCTTGTCATGCCATTTGGCCTCACAGGCGCTCCAGCCACTTTCTGTCGGGAGATGAACGATGGCTTCTGGGATATGCTGGACCTCTTCCTCATCATTTACATCGATTATCTCCTTATCTATAGCCACACCTTAGATAACCACTATGAGCACGTTCGGGCCATCTTGCAACATTTACGTGAGCGTCGGCTTTTTGCAAAGCCCAACAAGTGTGAGTTTTGCATGAAAAAGGTGAAGTTCTTGGGGTTCATCGTTTTTAAACTTGGACTCCACATTGACCCCCAGAAAGGAGAAGTGTTCCTTAAGTGGGCCCCCCAAAGTCCATGAAGGAGGTGCTAGACTACATCGAGTTCTGCCAATTTCCCTGTGGATTCATCCAAGGGTTTAGCAAGATCGCGGCTCCACTCATCGAGTTGATCAAGGAAAAGGAACCATTCAAATGGGGGCCTAGTGAAGAAGAAGCCTTCTAAGCTCTGAAGGTGGCCATGTGCAACGCACCCGTCCTCAAGCTCTCGGAATTTGAAAAACCATTCGAGGTCCACATAGATGCCTTCGACTTGGCAATAGGCGATGTGCTCATGCAAGATGGGCAGCCGGTAGCTTACGAATCCCATAAACTCATCGGTAACTGAACTTTGGTGGAGTATGCATGAATAGGAAATGCTTGTGGTGGTCCATTGCTTATGCAAGTGGAGGCACTATGTCCTGGACAAGCATACAAAGGTCTTCACTGACAACATATCTCTGAAGTACTTTTCTTCCCAACCAAAGCTGAGCCCAAAACAAGAAAGATGGCAAGACTTTCTCGCCGACTTTAACATCGAAATCCTTCACAAACCGAGAAAACAGAAGATCATGCCAGATGCATTAAGCCGAAGTCCAAGCAATATCCACCGTCTCCTCAGACTTGAAAGGCAGAATGCAATGAGCCTAGGAGAAAGATGCCCATGTCCAAGACATCATGAATGAAGTCTGAAGTGCCAACCAACCCAGTCGCTATAAAATTCAAGAGGGCATACTTTACCGCAAAGGCAAGATCTACATGCCAGAAGACTTCGAGCTATGCAAGGAGTTGCTCTGGGAAGCACATGATTGCAAAGGGGCCAGCCATGGTGGTCAAAACCATAGTTAGGATGTGGAGGTGATTGCAATCCGAGTGGATCGGGTCCGGTCGTGACACACACAGAGTGTATGAAGCTAATGAGTGTTGGAAGGTCTTTGTAATCAAAATGTGAAGGTGAAGATGAAGTTGGATATGGAGAGGAGAGATGTCATGATTTGATTATGAGAAGGGGGAACATATGAATGCAAGATAAAACCTTGAGCATTAATGATGAGGACAAAAGAAAACCATTCACATGAATCCATTTTGAAAGGAAGAATGGTCCAAACAAATGGAGCTTCTTATACACTTTCAAAATTTAATTCATATGCATGGGTTATTGTGGATGTATGCATGATGAGAACAAAAAGAAAACCACACACATGAAAAAATATCAAAAGGGAGAATGGTCCAAGAATGGAGCTTCTTATACACTTTCAAAATTGAAACATATGCATGGATGTTTGTGGATGGTATGAATGCATTGAAGTGTTTCAATGGCGATGCACCAGATTGCGCTCTCCTTCTCGAGATCTCCACGACGATATGCTCGGAGTGGAAGCCGAGCTCCTGAGGCCGCACACAGTACTCCGCACAAAAGCTGTAGAATACGCAGAAAACAAAGTACACAGGAAGCACGAAGACAGACTTCTTAGGTCTTGCAAATGTGGTCGAACTTACAGTCTGTGACTGACCAGGCCACTATATGTTTTATTAAAGAACATATACAAACAAGTGTCCGGTGGCCATTCGGCCTTTCACATGGACACTAACGGTAACAATCTCCCACTAAAGGCCAATATGGCCAGAGTAACTATGGGAGAAAAATTAATGAATGATAAAGAATACCTGAGTGTAAGTATACAAACTATACCTCCCACCTGATGGGCATGTTACATAGTGTTGGAAGCAGCCAGAGGCACAGACGACATGGAAGCATGTAACGACAGAGAAGGGAGCCAGTCGAATCGTTTTTCAAAGAATTATGTTTTCAAATACTTTCCAAAAACCTCCAACAGTGATTTTTATCACTATTGTAACATATGTAACATAGAAAACCCCATTTTGTAATCCATAGCTCCATTTTGTGCAAGCCGAGGAGTCCTCGAGCTTGAGGAGCTTAGGTAGAACAAGCGTATCAATTTTCGTTATTTTTAGATGTCGTTTACCCTTCCAAATAGCATCTAGGACCTAATTTTTAACTATGCCGGTCACTAGATGTGAAACCGGTCAAAACTAGTCTAGAAACTATAAAAAGAGCTAGAGAGCTCATTTTTGAGGTTGATGAGTGATAGCTTGTTTGAGGTTAGAGTTCTTTTGAGCTTGTAATAGTGTTCTTGAGTAATAGAGTTAACTTCTCACCTTCCATTGTGTCTTGCTTGTCTCTTTGTAGTGTGTGTGTATGTGTGTGTGCATTCCTATGCTTCTCACCTTCACTCTCACTTCATCTCACATTCACGATCTTCATATCACTCCTATCTCTTCCGCGGATTGACATTAAGGAGGTGGAGCTTCTTAACGTGGTTCTCACCATTGTGCTAGAGCAACACCAAATTTGGCGCCGTTGCCGGGGATCGAGTCTAGGACGAATGTGTGATGGTAAGAGTATAGCAAGAAGTGGCGTTGGAAGGTAAAAATTTCAGTTTTTGTTGTTGTTTTTACTTAGATTTTAGTGTTTTTCACCTCCCCCACACTCCATCTTCATCACCACATCATCATCTTCATCTCCAAAAAAATCAGAAAATTCACTATATCCACCCATTCTCCTCATTTTCCCTCATTTGTGCATGCGAGAGAGTGAGAGAGAGCTTTTGTGCTTGTGTGTACTTTTGTTTTCTTGAGTTTTCTTGCAGGTACAAAGCTCCAGTGCATCAGGAAGGCTGCAAAAAGGTAAAAACTTCAGTTTCTGTCAAAAATTTCCGTCTGTGTCAGACCATCGCGATGGTCTGCAAAGTTTGGAATTTGGAGAAGACGACCACACCAGCGTGAAGAGCACACCTGTGCCTACAGGAATCCATAGCTGCATTCACAAAATTTGCATTTTGGTGGACCATCGCGACGGTCTCTGACCATCGCGATTGTGTCACACCATCGCGATTGGCTCACGCCATCGCGACGGCTTGGCCGGACCATCGCGACGGTCTCTGACCATCGCGATTGTGTCACGCCATCGCGATTGGCTCACGCCATCGCGCCGATGGTGCCACGTGGCAATCTAGACCATCGCGACGGTGCACTTCAGACCATCGCGACGACACCCTCACACCATCACGACACTTCAAAAATTCAGACCATCGGGATTGGCTCACGCCATCGCGCTCAGACCATCGCGATGGTTCACTTTGGACCATCACGATTGTCCACGTTGACTGTTGACTGACGCCATCGCGACGGTGCACTTTCACGCCATCGCGATTGTGCAAATTCAGACCATCACGATTGTGCACTCTCACGCCATCACGACGGTGCAAGTTCATGCCATCGCGATTGTGCACTTTCACGCCATCGCGATTGTGCAATTTCATGCCATCGCGAATGTGCAACTTTCACGCCATCGCGACGGTGCACCCTCACGCCATCGCGACGGTCCCAGACCATCGCGATCATCTCAGACCATCGCGATTGTGCACCCCCATCGCAAATTTTAGGGTTTCATTTTTTGGCCAATTTTGGGGCAATTTTTGGGAAATTTTTGGGTGATTAGACTCATAGGAGACCCCTTAGCTCATATTTGGAGAAAAACTTGTTTGTCAGTTTTTACCCCCCAGGGCCTGAACGGTCATAACCTTGATGTCAATATCTTCATTTGCTCGTATGAATTGTTCTAAGCTTCTGTTGTCAGGAAATCTTATTGAGATCATGAACTTCTTCTCTCTATCTAATGTGCATGATATCTCCTTCAATACTCTTAAATCTCCACAGCTAGCATGAAAGGTAGAATGCATCTATATCAAATCTAGAAAAATTCCTCCAAGTGTAGAGCCACCTTCTTTATCAAGTATAGCACCATCATCTCCTCTTATGAGAGCAGCCACATCCTCAAAGTGTAAATCTTGAGACCTCCTTCATGTCCTTCAATCCACCAATCTTCAATGATGGGCTCCTTGAATCTTCAATGTAGAGCTTCCTTCAAGTGTGTAGAACACTTTGTCCTAGTTGATCACCTCCAAAGCTTCAACCTTCCATTGATCTCTTTTTGAGAGGATTGGATCTCCTTACGTGATTAATTAATTAAGTGATCATAAGACTCCTTATTATATAGCTTTGTGTAAGCCCTAAAAGCAAGTTCTTAAAAACTATGCAAGCGATTGCCATGATTCTAAAAGCAAAACACTTCCCCTAATTCGTGTCCACCAAATTAAGTGATTGCCATCTTTCCAAACAAAAAGCTACTAAAAAAGATATTCGTTGTCAGACTACCAAACCCGAGAATTGAACTTGCGATAGTTTTCATAAGAGGTGCATGTTTTATCCACTACACTAGTGCTCTTTTCTTGTGCAAGGATGTACAACAAAATCTATCATATTCTGGACAAAAAGGAGGATGATGAGACTAATGTTGAGACATTGTTTCCAACAAATCAATAAGATTTATTACATTATTGTACCTTCCCTGTTGGAACATCAAGCTTACACTATGCTTGAGGTGGATTTGATCTACATATACATCAAAAGAATATCCATTGAAGCGTTCTTTTACTTATGCTCATTTATTGTATTTTTAAAAAGATTTTTCATGGATCTTTTACCATTGTAAAAGGCTAGAGATTTACACATGTAAAAGTAGAGAAATAGAGCTAATCTTCCATGAATTTGAGGTGTTTGAGTTGCAATCAAGGAATCAATCACCTAAAAGTAGATCAAACTAGATCTTCACTTTTCTTAGATTGTAGGAAAGTGAATTGATTCCCTCCAAAAACTAATCCTACATTCATTTGACTTCAAAATCCACTTGTATAAGTCGTGAAACACTTCAAGAGTCTATGTAAAGACTTCAAATCACTTTTACATTACATGGAAGCAATAAACATACACTCGTGGCCATCATTGTCTTGGTCCATTTTTTTGCATCATCTTCTTCAACAATAGTAAGCTTGCAGAGGCTACTGCTCTCTCTATAGAGCTCCAAATTGAATGAATTAACATGCATTAGAAAGATATTAGTGTCTAGTTTATGGGAGAAATCATAGTTTTTCTATCTCGGGGTCTATCTCTATGCATTCTTGAAAAAATAGGAGAACCACTGTTGTGTGTCTGATTCATTCCAAAAGCATATTTTGCTTATTTCTTGTACTCTTGTGCATTCTGTACACTCATCTAAAGATAGTAAGATTTTTGAGCTAGTCGATGTGCAAACCTATCTGTTTTGTATCGACTCTTTCTCCTTGATGCTCCAAAGTACATAGTGCATTTTATTGCACTTATCGCATGCCTATAAGGTCTATTTGATTCTCCATAAGCTCAAGGGCTTGTCTTGCCGGTTGGCTGGACCAAACTTCATTGCTTCGCAACTCACTTTTCTACCTCCTACAAGCTTCTACAAGTTCTTTCATCCCCCACCCCCCATAGTTCCTCCATCCCTTATCCTCGACTCCACCAACCTCATCTCCACTCACAAAATCATTTTCACTACATACACATCTCCCATCCCCTTTCCCATCCCCCCTACATCTTACACACTGCCAACTACATCCATTGTACATACTTCAACATTAGATTCAACATTAGCAATGATGATAAGTTCTGCCAATCACCTATGCCATGAACACAACCTATTGGCATAAAGGAATGCCAAACTTCAAGTTAAATCCACTCATCTATAGGATCAAGTTTCTAATTTGATGGCTCATAATGCTTTATTACAACATCAGCTAGCCACCTTAGGGATCTCACACAATGAACTAGAAGTGAAGATGTAGAACATGGAGAACTTTCAAAGTCATCGAAGGACATCTTCAAAAACAAATGGAGCACAACGCTAAGATCACATGCAATATGACATTATTAATGTGACACCTAGCTGCTACAAAGGAAGAACACCAAAGACTACAACAATAAAATCAAGAGAACTTGAAAAAATCCATAGAACACATGGTAGGTGCCCCTATTAGCCCATCGAAGTTTCAAGCCATTCCTTTTGAAAGAATTCATATTATTCGTGAAGATTATGCAACATGGAAACTGGAAAAGAGTAGGTTTATCAAATTTTCAAAACCTAATTTTCATCGAATAGTGTTTTTTTATGTATACATATCATAATAAATACCCTTTTTTGGTAGTTTCAACTCCATTTTCTACAAGTGGAGGAGCCTTCAAGCTTGAGCATTAGAAAAGCCCACATACCAATTTTCATATTTTTTGGAGCTCATTTTAGCCCTCAAATTAGTATAGGAACCTAATTTTTAACTAGGTTGGACACTAGGACTAAACTAGGTCAAAACTAGTGAAAAACTATAAAAAGAGCTAGAGAGCTCATTTTTAAGGTTGGGTTGATAGATATTTGAGCTTTCTAAGAACTCCATTGTCATTTGAGCTTGAGAATTCAAGATTCCATTGTTCTACTCTTTGTTCTACCTTGTGTGCATGTGTGTGTATGTGTGTGCATGTGTGTGTGCTTCCCACTCATGCGTTTGTGCATTCCTCTCACTCATGGTCATCATAACATCCTCACATATCCACGGATTGACATTTAGGATGTGGATCTCCACTAGGGTGGTACTTCCACTGTCCTAGAGTGATAGTATGGAAAATATTATTTCTCTTATTTGTGTCTAGATATAACAAATAATTCCATGCCCATCCACACTCTCATGAACCTTCAACCATTATATCAAAACACAAATCATATTTAATATCTCAAAAAAATAAACTCCAAAAATCAACATTCCATCAATATTCCAGTTGGAAAAGCAATCGGCCTCAGTTGATAAGAAATAAAATAGGCATGGATGGCCAGTCACATGCCCCATCACTGAACAAAAATAAGCATGCTCCATGTGAAAAAACATGCATGGAAATCTATGTTTGGAGAGTTAAATTATTGTGATTGCAAATGATAGGAAGAAAAATAGTGATCATAATGAGGTGTTAATGAGTTCTTATGAATCCACTAAGGTTCTCCTATAGATATTCTAGTTTACTTTGCGGTTCTCCTATAGATATTCTAGTTTACTTTGCAAAAGTAATTTTTCTTTTTCAAGGTTGCCATAAAGTGTGTTCTTATGTAACATATAAAAAACTATTTTGAAATGCTTCTCATGCCTAATTTCATTATTACTATAAAAAAGTATATCATGAAAGAAAACAACAACAAAAGTTTGATAATCAAGGAAAATTAGGCTTGTCAAAAGTTTTTTGTTGACATGGTTGTTGCAAATAGATCAATTTGGTAATGGATTGAAACTCCTTCTCTGCATCATGAACAAAAGAAATAGCTTCATAAAGAGTTGTAAGTCAGAGTGTGTGAAGCTTGGCTTGGATCTCTATCTCCAAACCGTCTTCATACTTCCTCTACAAGATATCTTTAGGAACATCTTCAAGCATGCAAACAAGTAATAAAATTTTCCAAAATCACTTGGTGTAAGTCGTAATGGTATCACCCTCCTTCCATGTAAAAGTGGTCCACAAATGATAAACATGTAGATGGAACTAAGGAGGAAGAAAAGATTCCTTAACCTTCTCTTGAAAGGCCTTCCATGTCTTGGGAGGATTTGCACTATGCTGTAAAAGATTCCACTAGAATTGGTTGTTTCTCCCTAAATAATTAGTGGCAACCTTCATCTTATCATTTTTGGACTAGGATTCATCTGAATAAAAATCATTAAACTAAGACAACCATGATAAGACAAGCTGACCATCCTTATGCCCACCAAACCATGAAAATTGGTAATTCTTTATATCGATCTTGGAATGCATGCCATCGACTTGAGCAATAACTATGACCTTCACCACTTGTGCAAATTTTTCCTCCTTGGAATGCATCTTTTGAAGTAATTCATCACATTCCCAGATCTTGTTTTGGGTTCCTTGGAGTTTGTGCTATAGGAGTTCCAATTGTTGTTCGAGTAGTACCCCCGATATAGGTGATTCACCAAAGTCCTCCATGGTATGCGTATGGTACAAGGGTGTACAAAAGAAGAAACCCTCTTGCTAAAGATATGAAAAGAATTTTAATAATTCTTGAATTAAAATGGAAAAGGGAAGGGTGATTCTTGAGACTTGAAAAAGTAAGAGAGACAAAAGTGATGTTAAATATAAGTAAAAGGGATCAAGGTGACAATGCATGCGAATAGTATAGTGGTGAAAACTTGACTTGTGAATGTGAGGTTGTGGGTTCAAATCCCTTCTTGCAAGATGAGAGACTCCTTATTTCCATTTCTTAATTAAAGAGTGTTCATGCATAGCCAACAACCAAGTGAGCCATGGGTGTCACGAAAACCAAAGGTGCCAAAGTTATGTCATAGTTCTATGCCTTACTTCATGCCTTAGTCATAAACATAGGTGTAAGAGTAGGGGTAAATGTAGGAGTAAATTGTAGATATAGACAGTAGGTTCAGGTGAAGGAACCAAAACTAGAACTGGAACAAAAATGGAAATATAAACAAAAAAAAAAAAAAAAAAAATTGGAATCGAAGAAGAAAACATAGGTCAAAACGAAAAAGAGGGATAGGGATCGAAATCAAAATTGGGTTAGGATCAAACAACAAAGCAGACAACAATTGATCACAAAAATAGATAGATTTAAGAACTCTTTATAGTGATGTGCACAGGCTCTGATACCACGGTTGCACCATCTTACAGACACACATACATAGAGAGTATGAAATCTGAAAACACACAAAACATTTCTCTTATTTGTGTCCAGGTAATTCTGAATAAGTCCACACCCATCCATGCCCTCATGAACCTTGAGGTGCTATATCAAAACACAAATCACATTTGATCTCTCAATAAAATGAAGTCCAAAATTCAACATTGCATCAAAAGTCCATAAGTGATAATAGTCATGACACTCCTAGTGCAAGATACCCAGGATTTAACAAGACTTATGATCTTGTTAAGAGGCAGTTTTACTGGATTTTTCTTCATAAGGACATCATAGAGTATATGCTAGAATGTAAAAAAATACGAGGTCATCAAAGCTAAGAGATTGAGGATTGGATGTCTCCTCCATTCACTGGACATTCCCGATGGGAAGTGGGAGATGATATCCATGGATTTTATAGTTGGATTACCTAAGACACAATGTTGAGATTGTCGCAGTGCTTCTTTAGCAAAGAGGTGCAGAGTTGGTGCACATGTGGCCAATGCATTGTCAGAGAGCAGGTGCAAAAGTAGTGCACGTGTATGCTCACAATTGTCTTGCATTTGAATTTAATTATAGGTTTCAAAGAGTATTTTGGAAGATTTATAGGAGTTTGGAAGGTTCAAGTGAACCCTCCCTTATGTGTGCAATTTGGAGGTTTAAAGGCCAAAACTACAACTTTATGTAAAGAGAAAGTATATGTTTGACCTCCCCATTTTATAAAGTCACCATGAGACAAAATAGGATATTGTTGGTTTGTGCTTGAGATGATTTTTGGATACAAAAAATAAAAAGCATCACAAGGAATACAAGGAGCTGGGAATTGTGTGCACCAAGGAGTCGGAAAGTGGGATGCATACCCAAGGCAAAGATCTTGAATAGACATGTGAATTCAAGTGAAATGAAGTGTGCGTATGCCAAGGAGTCAACAAGCCAAGTAATGGATATAGGATAAAATCATACACTAAGCAAAAGAGATAGATAGAAAGACATATACAAATGAACAAAGAGATAGAGAAGAGTGTGCAAAGTGGCAAAGTGTGCAGAGAATCTTCCCTAGAAAATGAAGAGCTTGAGATCCAAGGAGTGGTGAAGAGAGTATTTTGTGCTCTCTTGAGCATGAAGGGAAAGCAGAAGGTGTGAACACTACAAGTTGAAGAGGTAACTTTCCTTTCTCCTTGGAATTCATCTTATGCTCATGGAAGAGGATGCATAGCTCATGACCACAATCCAATCATGAATGCAACCTAATCCCAAAACTTGGACAAAAGAATCTCTTTCAAAAATACAAGGAAAAGGGTTAATTCCCCTTCCTTTGCATCATGAATAGGAACATGGACTCCCAAATAGAATTAGGAACCTTACTCTCCCAATTAAACATAAAGTTCCCCTCCTTTAGATGTCTAGCACATGAAGACCCAGACAAGCATGTCAAGAGGATTTTAGCCTTATGCAAAACAAGAGGGTTAATAGGGAGGGAAGATGCTTTATTGATACTCTTCTCGACAAACATTAGAAGGTTTGGATGATAAATGGTTTATTCAATTTACAGACAACCATTAAGTGACTTGGGACCTAATGAAGGTTGCCTTGAAAGCGCAATTCCAATAGTGAAATCCCATAAAGAACATTGTAGAACTAAGTGTTGGGAACACATTTCTTGGAATTTTCACTAGTGCCGAAGCACTTATGGAAAAATTACCAGATCCTCCACATGATTTTTTTTCAAAAAGTGGCTTGCTAATCCACTTCTAGTCTCTATCCATTAGTGCTTGCCACAAGAACGATTGATGAATTCGTTACCACAGTAGAAAGGTTGAAGCAAATTGAGCAAAGATATGGAGTTGAGTCTTTTGGCCTTCCATAATCCATGGAGCTTGAGGAATCAATAGCCCAATTAAGGAAATAACTGAGAACCTAATGAGGAATAAGCCCTTGAAGGAAGAAAGGAGTGCATTAGAGCATCATACGGAATTCAAGGAGTTGAGAAGTGTGTGCATAGGGAGTTGGAAAGTGGGATGCACATCCAAGGCCAAGATCTTGGATATTCATGTGAATTCAAGTCAAGTGAAGTGTGTTTATGCCAAGGAGTTGGCAAGCCAAGTAAGGGATACAGAATGAGGGCTGACACTAAGAAAAAGATATAGATGGAGAGACATACACAATAAGCAAGGAGCAACGTGGAAAATTGTGTAGAGACTCTCTAACAGATAGTGGAGAGCTTGAGAGCCATGGAGTGGTGAAGAGAGTGTTATATTCACGAATTAGAAACCAAGGTGTGGCTATAGTAGTACCAAGGAGGTGCTGTAGCTCGACAATGGAAATGATGGGGACTTCACCATTATTGGAGGATTGAGTGCAAGGTGTTGAGATATCCATGCTCTACCCTTTTGTATTCACATGCATCCACTTTATTCCATGTGCAAGGGCCTTCTCACTGTCACAAGCCCTATTTCTCTATCCAGCCCATCTTAGTGCTTGGGGGTATGCCCTGTTGCACCTAATTGTGCACAACTATGAGGGGTACTAGTATTCCTCATGCCAAGCTCTCATTGCCATCCCTTGTAAAGTGAGTTGCAAACATAATATAAAAACATGTTCTTTGGAAATCATCTTGGCATCTTGTGTCCAATTTCGTGCATGCTTGGGTTGAATGTCTCAAGTGGTATCATAGCAACGACCCTAGGGGAAGCCTTTGGATGGGCGGACTATCACACCAATTCTGGCAGTGCCATCTAATGTCATAGGCTCATCCGTGGGAAGTTCTTTGACATCAAGAGAGTTCCTTCACCCTCCCTCCCACCCTCTCAAGCAAGGTCCACCCCCTTTCCCCCCCTCAAGCAAGGCACCCCCTTGCCCCCCCCGCCTCCCCCCCAAAAGCAAGGCAACCCCTTGCTCCCCCCAAGCAAGACAACCCCTTGCTCCCCCTCCCCCCAAGCAAGGCAACCGCTTGCCCCCCCTCAAGCAAGGCTCCCCCTTCTCCCCCCTCAAGCAAGGCACCCCCTTGCCCCCCCCTCCCCCCCTCCCTCCCCCTCTCCCTCCTCCCCCCCCCTTCAAGGCAAGCGCACCCCTCCCCACCCCCCCTCAAGCTAGGTGCCTCCGTTCCTCTCCCCTCCATCGCAAGGCAAGGCTCTCTCTCCCCCCCTACAAGCTAGGCACCACCCCTCCTCAAACCCTCCTTGTTTGGTACTGTCGCAGGGCTCCACACTCTCATGGCTAGTGACCATGACAGTGGCACGATCAGTATGACCTCGAGGATGCAACACACCAAAAACATGATTGAATGATGATGACAGCGCCCGACTGGATGAGAGGCCTTAGAAGAAAAAATCAACTGCTTACTATTAGAAAATGCCAACCTACATGAATGCCTCCAGGAGGCCGAACTCGATGCCGAACTCAACACCCAACCCAATACCAACTCAAACCCACCAAACCCAGTCCAGATCAACAATCGCATCAATCGGCTAGAAGACTCCCTCTCGTGCTTAGTTAACTTAGTTGAAACACACATTGTATCCCAGACCCAACCCAATCCACAACCTTAACCTCAATCGAGCCCCCAATCGATGCCTCAACCGACCCCCATCCAAACATCCCAACCCGATCCAACACCAATCAATCCCACTCCCATTACACCGCTCTAGCCGGTGGATCTCGATGACCTAGACTCCTTCAACTTCTTCAAACCAAACCCACCTAAAAAATACTGAGGTGGTCATAGTGCCATAGCCATCAACCGATGGATTGAAGCAATGGAAAGTTACCTCCCGATGCTCTGGGTTGGCCGCAATAATTGGACACGCATTGCTGGCCAATTCCTCCAGGATGAAACCTCATCATGGTATATGGTGGAATAGAAGAAGAAAGTCTGGCCTTCGTGGGAGCACTTCAAAATGTCCCTCATCGACTATTTTGTTCCCTACAATGAAGCGTTCCAGGCAAGAGATGAGTGGCAGAACTTACAACAAGAGAAGTTTATCAGACCATATGTCTCCTAGTGTCGAAAATTGATGCTTTGCATAACAGCCATGGCGGAAGTAGATTGCTTGCATGACTTTCTCTATGGATGCTCCTTGTACTATCGGAAAGAAGTGGAGAAACAGAACCCTCAGACTTGGGAGGATGTTGCTTGCATAGTAGAATGCCTCAATGATGCCTACTCTAACCGGTTCGTACAACCAAACGAGGGACGTCAAGCAAACCGACGAGAGTCCAACACAGGCCACAATCAAGGTTCAACCCAATGAAGGAAACTTGAGAACCAACATAGGCAAGGGATCCGCGCCCTGATGGCACTACCTAACACACATTCAAGATCTATGAACCAATCCAATCAAGCCAGGTGGGATTCCCAACTAGTTTGCAGACACTACCAAGGCAGCCACCCATCGAAACATTGTTGGAGAAGGCGAATAGATACGCGAGTGCAGATGACAAAGGGTCCTTCAGGCGAAGAGGCATCCAGCTCAAGACCAAAGATCATAGAGATCCATAGTGATGAATAAGAGGATTCATCTCCCCCCAGGCCATCCACCTCAAAAGGAAAAGCTCAATGCCAGTCGGTCGTGCTACTCATCATACACCAAGCATTTATTATGTCAAAGATCATGGGGGAAAGGTTACCAATGATGCTAGACTTGTGGCCACACACAACTTCATGAAACCTCTATGTGCTCAGTGCCTTGGGCTGAAGGTAAGTAAACACCTCTACATGTACGTCGTTTTGCTCAAGGTGAAGACAGTCATGTGCGACATGCTAAGGCGAACACGATTACACTTGGCCAATGGTTCGACCACTTGGACTTCCTCATTATACCCATGGAGATGTTTGAGGTCATCCTCAGATTATAGTTCAAGGATCAACACATGATCTCCTTCTTTAGAAAAGGCATATAAAAAGTCCTTTTGGATCATAATGGGCATTCCCTCATCATCGATTGCAAGCGAGTCCGTCGAGCACCTCGGGCAGACTGGCCCTCAGATAATGAACACAAGGGCCATTAACACAAGCACACATGTGAGTGTGAGTCGCACACAAGGTCCTCAACTTGGAAGTATCCACAAACGTCTTTCTCGTGCAAGCAGTTCAAACGGGTCATTTACCAAGGTGCGATAACTCATTTATGCATCCTTAGGCTAGTGGAAGAGGACATCGGACCGAAGCCAATTGACATATCAAAGATTGGCCATCCGAGCTTCCAATTTCTTATGGAAGAGTTTACAGACGTCCTCATAGACACACCCCCTCCCGGTCTCCCTCCCTTGCACAACGTTCAGGATCGGATCGGCATGCTTCCATACCAACCCCCCATATCGTGCCCCATACAGAATGAACGAGAATGACCTTCAAAAGCTCAAGCAGCAACTACACACGTTAGAAGAGCAAGGGTATATCCGACCAAGTAGCTCCCCTTACAAGGACCTAGTCCTTTTTGTGAAGAAGAAAGATGGCTCCCTATGTTTATGCATTGATTAACGCGCACTTAACAAGAGCATGATCAAGAGCAACTACCCGATCCCGATGATGGAAGAGCTTCTTGATTGTCTCGGCAAGGCTTGATACTTCACACGAATTGACCTCCGTCTGGGTACCATCAGATAGAGTCGCACAAGAACACATTGAGAATATCGCATTCCAGACGTGTTATGGAAACTAGGAGTGGCTTGTCATGCCTTTGGCCTCACAGGCGCTCCAGCCACTTTCTGTCGGAGATGAACGATGGCTTCTGGGATATGCTGGACCTCTTCCTCATCATTTACATCGATGATCTCCTTATCTATAGCCACACCTTAGATAACCACTATGAGCACGTTCGGGCCATCTTGCAACATTTACGTGAGCGTCAGCTTTTTGCAAAGCCCAACAAGTGCGAGTTTTGCATGAAAAAGGTGAAGTTCTTGGGGTTCATCGTTTTTAAACTTGGACTCCACATTGACCCCCAGAAAGGAGAAGTGTTCCTTAAGTGGGCCCCCAAAGTCCATGAAGGAGGTGCTAGACTACATCGAGTTCTGCCAATTTCCCTGTGGATTCATCCAAGGGTTTAGCAAGATCGCGGCTCCACTCATCGAGTTGATCAAGGAAAGGAACCATTCAAATGGGGGCCTAGTGAAGAAGAAGCCTTCTAAGCTCTGAAGGTGGCCATGTGCAACGCACCCCTCAAGCTCTCGGAATTTGAAAAACCATTCGAGGTCCACATAGATGCCTTCGACTTGGCAATAGGCGATGTGCTCATGCAAGATGGGCAGCCGGTAGCTTACGAATCCCATAAACTCATCGGTAACTGAACTTAGGTGGAGCATGCATGAATAGGAAATGCTTGTGGTGGTCCATTGCTTATGCAAGTGAAGGCACTATGTCCTGGACACGCATACAAAGGTCTTCACTGACAACATATCTCTGAAGTACTTTTCTTCCCAACCAAAGCTGAGCCCAAAACAAGAAAGATGGCAAGACTTTCTCGCCGACTTTAACATCGAAATCCTTCACAAACGAGAAAACAGAAGATCATGCAGATGCATTAAGCCGAAGTCCAAGCAATATCCACCGTATCTCCTCAGACTTGAAAGGCAGAATTCAATGAGCCTAGGAGAAAGATGCCCATGTCCAAGACATCATGAATGAAGTCTGAAGTGCCAACCAACCCAGTCGCTATAAAATTCAAGAGGGCATACTTTACCGCAAAGGCAAGATCTACATGCCAGAAGACTCGAGCTATGCAAGGAGTTGCTCTGGGAAGCACATGATTGCAAAGGGGCCAGCCATGGTGGTCAAAACCATAGTTAGGATGTGGAGGTGATTGCAATCCGAGTGGATCGGTCCGGTCGTGACACACACAGAGTGTATGAAGCTAATGAGTGTTGGAAGGTCTTTGTAATCAAAATGTGAAGGTGAAGATGAAGTTGGATATGGAGAGGAGAGATGTCATGATTTGATTATGAGAAGGGGGAACATATGAATGCAAGATAAAACCTTGAGCATTAATGATGAGGACAAAAGAAAACCATTCACATGAATCCATTTTGAAAGGAAGAATGGTCCAAACAAATGGAGCTTCTTATACACTTTCAAAATTTAATTCATATGCATGGGTTATGTGGATGTATGCATGATGAGAACAAAAAGAAAACCACACACCTGAAAAAATATCAAAAGGGAGAATGGTCCAAGAATGGAGCTTCTTATACACTTTCAAAATTGAAACATATGCATGGATGTTTGTGGATGGTATGAATGCATTGAAGTGTTTCAATGGCGATGCACCAGATTGCGCTCTCCTTCTCGAGAGCTCCACGACGATATGCTCGGAGTAGAAGCCGAGCTCCTGAGGCCGCACACAGTACTCCGCACAAAAGCTGTAGAATACGCAGAAAACAAAGTACACAGGAAGCACGAAGACAGACTTCTTAGGTCTTGCAAATGTGGTCGAACTTACAGTCTGTGACGACCAGGCACTATATGTTTTATTAAAGAACATATACAAAGAAGTGTCGGTGGCCATTTGGCCTTTCACATGGACACAACGGTAACAATCTCCCACTAAAGGCCAATATGGCCAGAGTAACTATGGGAGAAAAATTAATGAATGATAAAGAATACCTGAGTGTAAGTATACAAACTATACCTCCCACCTGATGGGCATGTTACATAGTGTTGGAAGCAGCCAGAGGCACAGACACATGGAAGCATGTAACGACAGAGAAGGGAGCCAGTCGAATCGTTTTTCAAAGAATTATGTTTTCAAATACTTTCCAAAAACCTCCAACAGTGATTTTTATCACTATTGTAACATATGTACATAGAAAACCCCATTTTGTAATCCATAGCTCCATTTTGTGCAAGCCGAGGAGTCCTCGAGCTTGAGGAGCTTAGGTTAGAACAAGCGTATCAATTTTCGTTATTTTTAGATGTCGTTTACCCTTCCAAATAGCATCTAGGACCTAATTTTAACTATGCCGGTCACTAGATGTGAAATCGGTCAAAACTAGTCTAGAAACTATAAAAAGAGCTAGAGAGCTCATTTTTGAGGTTGATGAGTGATAGCTTGTTTGAGGTTAGAGTTCTTTTGAGCTTGTAATAGTGTTCTTGAGTAATAGAGTTAACTTCTCACCTTCCATTGTGTCTTGCTTGTCTCTTCGTAGTGTGTGTGTATGTGTGTGCATTCCTATGCTTCTCACCTTCACTCTCACTTCATCTCACATTCACGATCTTCATATCACTCCTATCTCTTCCGCGGATTGACATTAAGGAGGTGGAGCTTCTTAACGTGGTTCTCACCATTGTGCTAGAGCAACACCAAATTTGGCGCCGTTGCCGGGGATCGAGTCTAGGACGAATGTGTGATGGTAAGAGTATAGCAAGAAGTGGCGTTGGAAGGTAAAAATTTCAGTTTTTGTTGTTGTTTTTACTTAGATTTTAGTGTTTTTCACCTCCCCCACACTCCATCTTCATCACCGCATCATCATCTTCATCTCCAAAAAAATCAGAAAATTCACTATATCCACCCATTCTCCTCATTTTCCCTCATTTGTGCATGCGAGAGAGTGAGAGAGAGCTTTTGTGCTTGTGTGTACTTTTGTTTCTTGAGTTTCTTGCAGGTACAGAGCTCCAGTGCATCAGGAAGGCTGCAAAAAGGTAAAAACTTCAGTTTCTGTCAGAAATTTCCGTCTGTGTCAGACCATCGCGATGGTCTGCAAAGTTCGGAATTTGGAGAAGGCGACCACACCAGCGTGAAGAGCACACCTGCGCCTACAGGAATCCATAGCTGCATTCACAAAATTTGCATTTTGGTGGACCATCGCGATGGTCTCTACCATCGCGATTGTGTCACACCATCGCGATTGGCTCACGCCATCGCGACGGCTTGGCTGGACCATCGCGACGGTCTCTGACCATCGCGATTGTGTCACGCCATCGCGCCGATGGTGCCACGTGGCAATCTAGACCATCGCGACGGTGCACTTCAGACCATCGCGACGACACCCTCACACCATCGCGACACTTCAAAAATTCAGACCATCGCGATTGGCTCACGCCATCGCGCCCAGACCATCGCGATTGGCTCACGCCATCGCGCTCAACCATCGCGATGGTTCACTTTGGACCATCGCGATTGTCCACGTTGACTGTTGACTGACGCCATCGCGACGGTGCACTTTCACGCCATCGCGATTGTGCAAATTCAGACCATCACGATTGTGCACTCTCACGCCATCACGACGGTCCAAGTCATGCCATCGCGATTGTGCACTTTCACGCCATCGCGATTGTGCAATTTCATGCCATCGCGATTGTGCAACTTTCACGCACATCGCGACGGTGCACCCTCACGCCATCGCGACGGTCCCAGACCATCGCGATCATCTCAGACCATCGCGATTGTGCACCCCCATCGCAAATTTTAGGGTTTCATTTTTTGGCCAATTTTGGGGCAATTTTGGGAAATTTTTGGGTGATTAGACTCATAGGAGGACCCCTTAGCTCATATTTGGAGAAAAACCTGTTTGTCAGTTTTTACCCCCCAGGGCCTGAACGGTCATAACTTTTTCTTAAAGGATACGTATATTTTTAGATAAGCTATTTTGAGGTTGACCTAGTTGGGACTTGAAAGCCAGGGGGCAAACATTGAAAAATTGGGCAAAAGGGAAGGGACTTAAAAGGTGTATATACTTAAGTGCTTGATCATCCAACTGTGAATTGGTCTAATATTGGATTTGTCCAGGTCTAGCAAGGGCAATCAAAGGCAACCAAGGCAAGGCAGTGAAGGCATAAAGCTTGGGAAGCGCGGCTTCTTGGGCATCAGAGGAACCAGAAAAGCTGACTCGAGGTTGGAAGATTACTCAACCCCCTCAGTCAATTCTTAGCTTAGGCTAAACGGTAGTGTTGTGGATTAACGACGATAGGAACGCCTCAAGTTCAAGAGAATTAAAATTATCAAGTCCAAGACTAAAGATAAAGGTGTGTGACACGAAAACCTAAAGGAAAGAACATAAGTCTGACGGAACGAGAACTCAAAATTATAACGGAAAGTTGAATTCCTGACGCATACATTAAGACAAGAAATCTAAAGAAATCTAAAAAAATCAAGAAAGTAATAACAAAGAATCTGTGACGATCTGAGCGTGTACTAAGTGTGCAAGGAACAAAATTAATGAACCTTAGATCGGGCAAACATATAGGTAAGTCAGACCGACGAAGCTTAGATCATCAGAGGCAAGTGTAAGAACTACTGCACGATCGTGGGCTCAACAATTGAACACTAGTTATCCCTACGAGAGCTCAGATACTAGCGAATCAGAAATGACATTTAGCACAGATAGACCAGAAGTAGGGTCAAATGTAGCCTATTTAGGAAAACCAGAAGGACCCTATAGAACGCAACTGGAGTTTCTCCGAACCAACCGATTAGGTGCTCACATCTATGAGGATGGTTTGCGAAGGCAAGTGGTGCAAATGCACAACCCCGATCAACCCATTGGATTGGAACATCCAGTGGTGAAATTCGAGAGAGACGCATACATAGACAAGGAAGGAACAATGTACATATTAACTACGCAGCCAAACAATACCAGCGAGTTTGGCGTGATTCAACCAGAGACGGAAACTAAATCTCAAGGAAAAGAACCATTAGAAGAGCCTAGAACACCTAGAGGGAAATCTGTACTGACACGAGTACTAATCCCGGAATGGATCCCTCAGGACAACAGAAGCATAGAGTTGTTTGTAAATAAAGAAACTGATGAAGCCTTTTGGAGATACAAGACGAAATACTTAGTGAGGTAGGCATCATCACAATATACGAGTTTAAGGACCCGATACACCTGGAAAGGTTGTATACCTGGATGAGACTTCAGAAAGAGTCTTTGTGGTGCCTGACCGCGCTAAAAACACATACACATGGAGAGGTGAATTGGTATTCCCTCCATCTAGAACGAACATGAATACAAGTCAACAAGGGGCAGGAACATCAGCAGCCCATGGAAATCAAAGAGAGAGAATAAAGAGAGACCCGAAGTAAGCTTCACTCATCCCATGGGGAGAGATAGAACAACCACACTAATAGAGCAGATAGACAAAGAGATCATGGAATACCAGGTGGTAGAGATGATTTTCCTCTACCTAGGCCACGTTGAACACGCAAGAATATTGAGACCCACACAGTTAGTAAAATCAATGAAGAATTATTTTGATGGGACAGGAGATCCCTATGACCATGTCGCAGAATTCAAGCAAGTACTAAGAGCCGAACAAGTTGAAGACATGTTCACGCAATACAACGCATTTGGACTAACGTTAAAGAATACCGCTTTAACTTGGTTCCAACCTTTGCAACAGAGGCAATTTAGAGACATCCATCACTTTTTAGAGTCATTCATCACTGAATTCTCTAAAAGTGGATCAGACATGACACGTCTTCGTTGATTCATAGCTTTAAACTGACCCTCAAGAAACAGTCAGACTGCAGGACGTAGGTTTAGACAATATGTTGAACGATGTCCAATGCAAGAGCTACCCTCACAAGCTAAGCAAGTGTCATTGTTTCTAGATGGCTTGTTGAGCTCTAAACTACGCTCCTACGTGTACCTAAAAGAACCCAGAACGCTAGAGCAATGTGTAAGAATTTGTATAGACATTGAGGACAACTTAGGAGATGAGTTGGAACTCTCAAAGGTCTATAAGGACTCAGACTGTTCATCTCTAGCATCCACAAAATTGTCTAGCTCAATAGAAGACCTAGCAGAAAAAGTGGCCCAGAAACTAGGAGTTTCTAGTAAACCTAGGGTGCTAACAAACAAGCGTTGTTACACCTGTGGTGGTGAACATATGGCAAATGTGTGTCCCAATGCAACACAACCTCAAGCCAACCCTAGTGGCCAATATTGTACAATTGAGAGAAGATACACGAATCATACGGCTCAGGACTGCCCATACAACAAACAAACCGTGAGACAGAACTACCCGCAAGCATACCCGCAGCTAGGTAGGTATCAAGGTCAATACAATGCTCAGCCTTATTACTATAGGCCTCCTCAGAACTACCCATACCAGGCTCAACAGAGACCTCAACCTGTCTTAGCTCAGCAGCCACCCCCACCAGCGAATGTCATCTCAGTCAAATACACTGCTGCAGAAGAGAACCTAAGTAGGGCCTTAGTGCCTTCTTCACCTTTAATCACAGAGAGTGACCCACACTCAAACAGTTTTGACTCTACACATGTAGATAGTCCACCTGCTTATTACACAGAGTCACCAGAACACGCAGAGACATATCATTACGATAGTCCACCAATGGAACCTAGTTGGGAGCCAGACTATGCTAATGTGATGTACACAAACCCAAATCCACGGCCCCAATTGAGACAACAAAGACCACAGGGCCCTAGAGGACCATGCTTTAGGTGCCAAGGAGATCATTTCATAAAGGATTGTCCACATCCTCCGATAGCAGGACAATCACAGTACTATAATATCCAAGGCTTTTGTGCTGATTGTGGCAAAGAGCACATAATCAAAGATTGTCCTAAGAATCCAGTTAACGCTTCGAAGGTGACACCGATCAACGTGATAGGTATTGTAAATAACGCAGATGGATCCAACCCTACATACGTGCCTATCCAAGCTATAACAAGAGCCCAGGCGCTCTTACAGAACCAACAACTTAATCAAGAGAAAGTAGCGGGAACCAGTGAAGTTGCAGAATCTAGCAGTAAAAAGACAAAATCTTGGAAAGATTCTAGAGAAAGGATAAAGAGAAAATGGAGTAAAAAGATAAGTGAGTTGGAAGGAATTTTGAAGGAATCTAGAGCCAAAATCCAAGAATTGACTTCACAGGAATTGAACCAAGAGAATCCAGCTCAAAAATCAGGTTCAGTTTTAGCGGAACCCATACCAGAAAATCTAGACATGATGTTTCGTGCATATCAGGCTAGATTAAAAGAGGGACCTCAGGTAGCTGAAATGAGCAAAAACTACCCTCGAGCTGATCTAGAAATTGAGAGAACTAACTTTGCATGAAGATGGTAGAAACTAGCACAAGCTTTGTTCGAAGCCTCTAGATATCTTAATTGGAATAACATGGAAAAACCGGAACTACACTTTCAAGGACTAATGGAGAGGCTAGAATACTTGATAGAGAGCAAAGAGAAAAAGGATCAGCATAGGAACCCTATTGTTCCAGAGGCACAGGAAAGGAATGCACTATCCCTGTCTCAAGTACCCAACTCAGAAAGTCAAGACAATTTGTCTTCCATACATAGGTACTCACATGAATTTTTGAGAGAAATCCAAGAAGAGAAATGGAGAAAGGAACAAGGAACCCATCCTCCTATTCAAGAAATAGACGACTTGCAGGAACAATTTCCCCAAGACATTCCCTCTATTTACGATGATGTAGAGGAAGAACAACTGAGTGAACACACAAGATTTGAATCTAATTCTTTACAAGAATTACCTCAGTTCACAGGACCTTGGGAAGCAAAGTCTATTAGTATGAGAGCACCCACGATAATAGTGAGGAACGAAGAATCAGTAATCCCTAGAAACACGAAAGTGATCAAGAATACCAAAGTACAATGTAACCTTACTCTGGAGGAGTTATTAAAGATAAAACCAGAATTGTGGAAACATGTAGCAAATCATTCCCTGAGCTTGCTACTACTCCCTCACAAATAGGATCACAAAATAAGGTACCAGAGATAACCCGTAGAAAAGATTGGAGATGTAAGCGAAGGAGAGGAAGGTAACACTTATCTTCCGATAACCCATCAGGGCTACACCACGAAAGCCATCCTAGATTCAGGATCCGGAGTAGCCATAGCTACCACCGCTTTATGGAAACGTTGGGGTAAGCCAGCATTGAGACCCACCAGGATGAAGCTACAAATGTTGATGGACACATAGAAAAAACCATTAGGCTTACTAGAAGGCATATCTCTCACCACTTGTGGTGTAGAATTTGAGCATACCTTTGCCATTTGTGACTTTGCAAAAAAATCATGCATATGAGATGATATTGGGACGACCATTCATGCGTCAGTTGCAAATTGTACAAGATTGGGGAACTAATTCTTTGTACTTGCAACATTTAGGGGTGACTACCAAAGTCAATCTTAAGACTATTCACATAGAGATGTACCCCCAATACATATGGAATACCATACATAAGACACCAGTAGAGACCGGAATCCGTGCACTCATTAGAATCAGATCCTTCTTGGTTGCATGAGGATACCCATTTATGGATGTGTAAAGTAGCAAAACAAGAGGAAGAAAGGTTAGAAGCCAGGACCTTAGGTGCAGAACAAACATCCACGAACCCTTCAAGATCCAGCCTACGCACCTATAGTATTCCCAGACGAAGAGTTTGAACCCCATGGATGGGCAGAAATCCTAGCAACCATGGACGTAGCCATCAATGAAGAACAATGGACACCCCACTGTGACGAGGATGGCTATGACATTTCAGTTTTCACGATAGAGCCAATCATGTGCGATGCAATTCTAGAAGAGTGTGAACCTAACACTGATGCATTTGAGGATGCAAGCGATTTTGATTTAGAATCAATTATCATGGACCCACCCTTTGCATCAGAGGAAGAATATTTTTTCGAGGTAGAGACTCACACTCAGAGACACGAGGAAATTACGAATGAGGTGAGATTAACCACACAAGTGACTACTAAGAGTGAATGCAAGAAAAGAAAGAAGAAAGAAACCATGTCAGAAAAAGAAGAATCTTTATTTGAAGTACCCGAGAATTTCAAGAAATATGAAATCGAAGATAGAAGAATCATGGTACGAATGCCTACTAGAAAGGCGAATGACGGACAAGTATATGATAACCGAGAGAAAACCAAGAAAATAATAGTTGCTATCGAAGGAGAAGAAGAAAAATGTACATACATAGGGCATGATTTGACAACTGAAGAAGAAGAAGAGCTCGTTGCCCTATTGCGCGAATATAGAGATGTTTTTGCGTGGAGTTACAAAGATTTGAAAGGAGTAGATCCAGATATATGTTCTCATAGAATCCCTATGACTCCAGATGCAAAACCTACAAAACAGAAACCGTACACGTATAATGATAACTACGCTGCGAAGATTAAAGAGGAGATAGATCGCTTGATAGAAGCAGGATTCATTTACGAAATTGAGCATACCGAATGGGTATCCCCCATTGTGGTTGTGCCCAAGAAGAATGGAAAATTGCATGTGTGTATTAACCTTAAAAAAGTTAATGCCGCCACGATTAGAGACAGTTATCCTCTTCCTATCACGGAACATCTATTGGAAAGAGTTGCGGGCAAGGAAGTTTACAGCTTCCTTGATGGTTTTTCAGGCTATAATCAAGTAGCCATTGCTCCAGAGGACCAACACAAGACGGCATTTGCCACTGAATGGGGCATATTTGCATTTCGTGTGATGCCATTTGGCTTAACAAATGCACCCGCCACTTTCCAGCGACTCATGTGTCATGTTTTTAAGGAATTCTTACGCAAGAGTTTGGAAGTTTATGTCGATGACTTATGTGCTCATTCAATGTAAGATAGACGCATATCCCGGAGTTAAGGCAAATATTTGACAAATGTCGAGAAAATCAGGTTGGTTTGAACCCAAAAAAGTGCGTTTTCATGGTCAGACAAGGCAAAATTCTAGGACACATTGTGTCAAAAAATGGAATCTCTACGGATGAAGAAAAGGTGAAAGTAATTGCAGAATTACCTAGACCAACTAATGTGAAAGAGGTACAAGCATTTATGGGCCATTGCGGTTATTATAGGAGATTCATACACATGTATGCAATCATAGCCAAGCCTTTGTACTCTCTTTTAACCAATTTTGAATGGACAGATGAATGTGAAAATTCATTCAATGAACTTAAACGACGCTTGTGCTCAGCACCTATATTGACTACCCCAGATTGGAGTAAGCCATTCCATGTACATGTGGATGCATCCATTATGCCATAGGATGTGTGTTAGCACAACCCGCGAATGAAGGTAACATAGATCTCCCCATAGCTTATGCGAGCAGACAATTGAACGCAGCAGAAAGAAATTACACCACGACGGAACGAGAAGGATTAGGGATGATCTACGCAGTAAAGAAGTTTAGGCATTATTTGTTGGCCAACAAGTTCAAGTTCTTTACAGATCATCAAGCACTATTGTACTTAGTCAACAAACCATGTAACACCGGACGACTAATACGTTGGTTTCTATTACTCATGGAGTATGATTTTGAAGTAGTAGTTAGGAAAGGAAAGACACATCTTAGAGCTGACCACCTTTCAAGATTAACCTCAGGAGAAGCTCCTCAAGGAGTAGCGGATGAACTACCAGATGCATACTTGTTTAATCTTGAGATAGCACCAGAATGGGCTAAGCCTATAGTCCCTATTCTGACATACGGACCCAAGAATCCTAGGATAAAGATCAAAGAAGGAGAGATTACCAAATCTCAGAGATACCAAATAATGGCAGGAAGCATATATAAACAGGATAATCAAAAGATTCTTGCTTGTTGTGTAGATGAATTAGAACATGCGAATTGGTTGCAATTAGCACACATAGGTGCATTAAAGCAACATCATTCAAAACATCGAACATTACAGACTCTGCATAGATTAGGAGTATATTGGCCTACGATGGAAGCAGATGTCTACAAGTTGTGTAAAGAATGCCACGTTTGTTGTGAAAGACCACCAGTAGAGCATGCTACACTATATCATGTGTCTCTCACACCAGACTGGAGTGAACAATTAGTGACATACTTGAGGACGAAGACATTCCCTCAAGGCATGACCTTAGCTCGACAACGCAGTCTAGAGCAGGAAGCTCAAGATTATTCACTTATTGGCGATAATCTATACAAAAGAGGACGAGATGGATATCTAAGACAATGTGTTCATGAGAGCGATTATCTGAGCATACTAGAAACTGCACACCAAGGTGTTGCAGGAGGTCATTTTGGACCCGATAGGATAATCAAAGCCATCCTCTTTGCAGGATTATGGTGGCCCACTCTTCACATGGATGCTCATACCTATATCAAGAGATGTGATGTGTGCCAAAGAACTCAGTTTCCTACTCGCAGAGACGAAATGCCATTGAAACCCATGATGGGCGGACGTGCATTTTCTAAGTGGGGTATAGACTTTGTAGGACCCATTAACCCCCCTGCAAAAGGTACACATGCTGAATACATTATTGTTGCCACAGATTATCTTACGAAATGGGTAGAGGCAAAAGCCACGAAAAAGAATAATGCACACACAACTGCAAAATTCTTATTTGAGAATGTCTTTACAAGATATGGATTGCCTATAGAGTTAGTGAGCGATCGAGGCACTCACTTTCTAAACCAAGTCATTGAATATTTGTTACAGGATTTTATGGTGATTCACAAGAAATCCGCATCATATCATCCTCAGGCCAATGGTCAGGCTGAAAGCACTAATAAGATCCTTTGTAACGTACTGACGAAACTCGTGAACAACAAACGTTCAGATTGGGACAAACAGTTACACCACGTTGTTTGGGCATATCGAGTGGCCTACAAGACCGTACTCAATGCAACTCCCTTTCAGATGGTTTTTGGTAAGAATGCTGTGCTTCCTTTGGACTTCTTGATACCGACCCTTAAGGTTGCACAAGAACATCAGTGGACCGGCCATGAATTATCAGCGAGAATAATGGACTTGGAACGATTAGGAGAAACCAGGCTAAAGGCAGCAGCAGGAATATATGCAGCGAAGAAGCGACAGAAAGCATATTTTGATGCACATGTGAAAGATAAAGGCCTAAAAGAAGGAGATTTAGTTCTAGTATATACGCTGAAGCAACACGCACGTAAGTTAGAAAAGCGAGGTTATGGACCTATGATCGTTAACAGACTCTCAACAAGTGGAGCAGTACAATTAGCCACTTTAGAAGGAGATATACTGCCTAATTATATTAGTGGCTGTAGAGTCAAGCTATATCAGGAACCTCTTACTGAGGATATGCTTAGACGACTCACGTTGGCAAAGAAGCGTAAGGAGGAAGAAAATAGAATACGAGCGGAAGCTCAGGAAGAAGCAATAGAACACATTAAACGCATGAAGTTAAGAAGACAAGGACTAGGGAGAGAACATTATAACCATCTGGAAACTACACCCAGATATCCCATGGCCATGTGTCAAGTAAAGTCAACCGCTCATCCTAGTATAGTGGACAGGAGACCATTCATTACAGTCAGGCTAGAGCACGGCAACCCTTGCCGAGAGCTCAGGGCTTTAATTGACTCAGGTGCTGCGACTAGTGCGATTAGATGGTCCCACTATAAGGATTCAGGAATAGAAATGCGGCCAATTGAGGCATACCTCATAGGGCTAGGAGGCATGGAAACCCCTTGCATGGGTGAGGTGGATCTTCCTATCCTCATTAAGGATGTGACCATGACAGTGAAGCTACTAGTGTGCCATGATGACGACCTGATAGAACCCCTAATCCTTGGCCAAGATTGGTTATACGATCACTCAGTGGACCTAAATCTTAGACAAGGCTCCTTACAGATTGGAACCTTAGAACAGAAGCGAGTGATACCGCTTGACTTCCCTAACGGCATTCCGATTGAGGTTTGTAACCCTAGACCCTATGAAACGCATGCGACGGAAGACCGGAAGATCTTGGGTCAGACCAGTCACGTTACGTCTACCCCAACCCACTCGGGCTTGGCTATGGACAATTGTCAATCAGAAGGACGACAGGAGATCTTCCCTGGGGCTTCCTGCAAACTAGCAGGGGCAGCTACCCAACCGCTAGGGCAGTTGAACACAATCAGCGGTCAGGTGGGTTGCATCAGCGGCCAAATGAGCACAACACCCTGCGGTGCTCATCCTTCCAAACTTGCTGCGGACTAGCCTAGATTAAAGATAAAGAATGAATCACTTCCTAATGGGCAGGTCACGCAAGTGTTGGGTCTCCCTTCTTTTCCAAAGCAGAGCGTCCAATGGACCTCTCAAACCCAACCACGAACGAGTCAACCACAACAGAGGAACCCAGACCGACGACATCACCAGACAAGGCAAAGAAAGCAGCAGTATCAACATCACAGACGAGAACAGGACAAAGTTTCAACAGAAGCAAAGTCAGCATCCAAAGTCCCCTCGATCTTCTTCTACAAGTACAATGACTCGGCAGATTTGGATCGCCAAGAAATATCTTATCCATGGACCCACACCCATGCAGATTTGGGTACCCAAACAATGTATTATAGCCCAACCCTCAAGCCATGTAACGTATACCCCTCAGAAATCTGTCCATCCCTCAATACCACCAAACCCGATACCGCTTTTTGTCCCTCAGCAGAAACACACCACCCACTCAAAGACTCTTAGGAAATGGATACCGAAACGTATCCAGACGTCTTCTTGTACCATCGTAGCTAACACTTCTCCCACCCTGTTTAAACTCCACCCTTGTACTAATTCACCCTCAACCAAACCTTGTATAAATTCATACACCCAAACCCCACATTTTGCATAATAAAAGCTCATCAAGAAATGTATGCATAATCTGAACCATGTAGGTGTCTAGAGACCTGCATTAGTTTTGCAAATAATCATTGCATCAATCACTTCATGACACTTGGCTACACGGGTTACACATCGGTTATGGAAAGGGATTGCGGTCTCACCTTAATGGGATCATAATTAATTTCCATACTAATGTGTTAATCTTTTGTAGCAGATCTTTTCCATTAGCTCATCAGTCATCATGCAAACCGAAGCAGGACCATCAGAAGCTGGCCCCAGTGCACCGATGGCCACTATTGGAGAATTACTCGCGGAATCTTATCCTACTATGCAACCACCAGAGTTTCAAGGTTTTCCAGGACCCATGCCAATCGATGATCCTCCTAGAGGATACACCAAGAAGATTCATCGTAACTCTCATTGGTTTCAAGGCCTAGCAGGACCATTAGCAGACGCTGATTTCATATTTGAGGCCAATTTGGCATTTGATCTTCGCACATGGACCAAGTACCAGTTCTTGTCAAGAGAATTTGAAGGACTACAGAATACCCAAGATTTGACGCACGTTTGGGCACGAGCGGGATTTATCGAGTATTTTAGCGACCCTCTGCCTAAACCTGATTTTTAGATGTTTTTACTTGGTAACCACCTTAACAGCTTCAGAAAACAAGGATCTACCCGGCACATTCATGTTACCATCCTTGGTAAATGATCCTCCATTTAGAAGGTTCTATTTGTCTAAAGATTTAATTCGTGCAGCTCTGAAAATACATGGAACACACACTCCAACGGAGAAAGAACGGCTAGTCCCAGAGCAGATGAAACGTGGTGACGTAACTAAGTGGGAGGATATTTCTGCTATAACACCTGAGCTCTCTAAGCCATTACGGATATGCATGCAGCACTTTGCTTTCCCAGCTCAGGATCATTTTACCATGCCCCACAAGAGAATCTGGTTTGGATTATACTTAGCATGTACTGGACCTCAAACGGTTGATCTAGCCAGCTGGATCATTGATCAGCTCTATTTGGCACAACATAGGTGGGAGCGAAAGAAGGTAATCAATGGGTGCTGCGCCCTCACCAGGATCATATATATGTGCTTGGCGTATGACTTACCAATTGAGCGTGCCATGACCAGTGAGGAACTGAAAGCATTTAAAGGCACCACTAGGAAGGCTAGAAAGTCTAGCAAAGGCAGAGCCGGAAAGCGGATGAGAGGTACTATCCCGTGCCTACAAGTCCCAGAATCACCCTCGCCACAACCATCTCCAGAGCAGTCACCAACAGCAGCCACTCCCACGGTACCACCCATTCGTATACGGTTATCAAGACCAATTACGCCGGAGGGCACCACCAGTACTGTTGCACCCCAAGTGGCCACAACCATAGAACCTATCACCACAGCAGCTGAACTTCCCACCACTATTGGTGCGGAAGCTTTCTCTTTTCCAATACCACATTTAGAACCAGGACAAGCAGAGCCACTGGACCAAACTTTTGATTTTGAGATGCCCGATGCATTCTCCAACGAGTTCCAGTTTTCAGAAGGACAAATGTTTTCTCAAGAATTTGAAAGGCCTAGCTACCCTACCACACCCAGGGATCAGCCACAAGGACAGGTCGTGTCCAGCTCTGATGACGAAAGGACAGCAACCGATGACGACGAAGGAGACGACGAAGCTAGCCAGGGAACACATGAATCCCAAGAGCATGAACAGACAGATGGCCAAGGCCAACAAACAGACACACATGGCGATACAAGTACCCATGAAGATGAAACTTACGAGGCAGCAGCTTACATACTAGCTATCAAGAAGCTGTATAGAACAATGGAAAAAGTTTGGGCACGCAAAAAGCTGACAGAGGAAGAGAGCCAAAAAATAATAGAACAAGAACTTGTCACAGGTGGATTCGAAGACGCATACATCAAAGGATTCAAAGAGTTAGTCAAATCAGTAGGCTCCAACGAAGCACTCAGGTACTTGCAAAGAAAGCCACTACCACAGTTTGACCCCCGCAGAGTACGACTACTTTCAAAGCCCGGCGAATACATTCGTGTACCAACCGGAGCACAGTCTTCGGAACAAGCCAGGGAGGCACGGCTCGTCCCCGAAAGTTCGGTGGCAGTAGAAACCATCTTTGTAGATTCCCCACCTCGCGCTACAACTGTACATACATCAGTAGTCACTGAAGTACCGACCACCCCAACCGCTCCTCCATCACTACCCATTCCTCCAGCCTCCCCTATTCACCCTCCTTCCCCCAGACTAACATCTTCTATCGCCGATGGCGTTGCAGAAATCGTCTTTACGACCACTCACCCCACAATTCCCGCACCCATTAGCCCTAGTCTACCCCCTCCCACACCCACCTTTCTATCCAACCCATTCCTTCATCAATCTTTTCCATCTTTCCCCACAACTCCAAGACCCCTTTTCCCATTCCCACCGCCATTAACCTTCTCTCCCGTCTCACCTCCCCGACCCACTGTAACCCCTCTTTCCCCTTTCCACCAAGCTGCTCCAGCCAGCCCCCCTGTAAATTACCCCTCAACCTTTGTAAATCCCGTATTTACACCAGCACGAGCACCCACGATCACACCCATATTCACTGTCACCGCACTAGACACGTCCACTCACATGGACATCTCCCCACCCACTGCACCATCACTACCTTCACTCACGGCACAAACATTTTTAGGCACATCACAATTTTCAACAATCACTACATCATCCACCTTCCCACCCCCATTCCCCATTCCCGTTGCATCTACACCAACTGCATCTTCATTTAGCACCCCGTTAATACTATCACCCACTGTAGATAATGCATTCCGACAGATGTTCATGTGTATGACGCAAGTCAGAGATGAGTTCACATCTCTTGGTGATAATTATCAGCAGCTGCAAAGGACAACCAATGACTTACAATCGCAACTTAATTTATTGTCTATTGAGAATGCCTCTCTAAACACCCGATACCAGGAATTATGCGAGGCTTATCATAAATTGGAACAAGAAAGTGAAGAGAAGACCAAGGAAGCCACTGCTGACCTGGATAACTTATTAAGAGCCCAGACAGTCCGCAATGCAATGCTCACACGAAATATGGGCTTACTATGAAGACACCTAGCAGCTGCCAAGGAAGAAAACCAGCGCTCACAAGATCAGAACCGAGAAAACTTAGAAGCAGCGCTCGACCACCCAGACCAACCACTCAGTCCTAGCAAGTTCAAAGCCATTCCTTCAGACTCGATGAGAATGCTGCTAGACGATCATGTAAGATTACTAGATGAATACGACCGCATGAACGAGGAGTTACAGAAACTCAAAGAAGATCACAAATTACTCCAGTTACGAGAACCGGCACACCAAGACATACCAGCACCTGTGGACCCCTCTCTTGACCTCCTAGAGGAACTCAACTCATTACGGGCCCAGGTATCGACCCTTGAATCAAGGATTGCGGTATATGAAGCGCCAGCAAGGCCAGATTCCCCACCTGAGCTTCCAGCTGAGGAAGAAACGGTCACCATCCCGGTGGAGGAAACGTTTGAAGAAGCGTACGAGCCACAACCCATCCCAGGCGGACGCGTCACGGCCGAAGGCCAGATGACGTACGAACTTCCGACCCCCGCGTGGATGAAGACTATTGAGGAACTTGGAACAACGCACTCAGCTAGAGTAGAGGCACAATTACACGCCATGGCGATGATAGAAGAACAAATATTACAGTCTCCATTCTTTGCTCATTTGGCCCCTCGACAATACATATCTGGGCATGAGCTACAGTATAAACCGTATTTTATGTTAATGGCTGAATACCAGTTAGCCATTGAGAAAGAGACAGGTAAGAAACCATCGCATGCAACTCAATTCGAGGAGGACGATTTGCCACTAGATGCGCAGCAAGGAGAGATCTATCAACCAGAGTGGCGAAAAGATTTACTACAGAAGTATCCAGAGATGATGAGTACATGGGTAAAGGCACCTTTGCATTTGAAGTACAACCCGTGTTGGGGACCAGTGCCACGACGCCGCTCCTGGACTGCCTTTGCTATTAAGGTACAAAACAATAAGCAGTGCCAAGACTGGTTGAATTACCCCTATTTTAAGCCACCCATTGAGTTACCAACTGTTGGCTACATGATGGCTACAATTCGCCACTAGCTCCCTAGATTAAAGCATATGGATGATATAGCGGCGCATATGACTGTCAAAATCTTTGACATGATGCAAATGATTTTTAAAGTCTTCCGACGCGTCAAGGCACCACATGTCAACACCCCGGGCTTTGAGCATGGCAATTTTGATCTGGTATATGATATGAGTACAACGCCATCGCTACAAGTGTGTTATGCCTGGCACTGTAGAATAAAGTACCTACCGGCGTGCTACAAGCAGACATTCGAAGAGATGTTCACAACCGGCTTCTTGGAATACCATTCAGAGGTATTCATAAGTAGGCCTACACATTTATTACAATTATTTGCCTGTGAACGAATGGTCTATTCCACACACTATCAGCTCCCGCCACCGGAAGAACCGCAACCAATCGACTGGGAGAAACTCGAGGCCGACCTGGCCCGAGGCATTCGTATCTCCGAGCACACCCTCGCTCAAGACCTCCTACAGAACTATATCCGGTAGACCTCACAGCAAGGTTCTGTCACGGACGACAGAAGCGAGAGGGAGGGGGGTGTTGGAAGCAGCCAGAGGCACAGACGACATGGAAGCATGTAACGACAGAGCAGGGAGCCAGTCGAATCGTTTTTCAAAGAATTATGTTTTCAAATACTTTCCAAAAACCTCCAACAGTGATTTTTATCACTATTGTAACATATGTAACATAGAAAACCCCATTTTGTAATCCATAGCTCCATTTTGTGCAAGCCGAGGAGTCCTCGAGCTTGAGGAGCTTAGGTAGAACAAGCGTATCAATTTTTGTTATTTTTAGATGTCGTTTACCCTTCCAAATAGCATCTAGGACCTAATTTTTAACTATGCCGATCACTAGATGTGAAACCGGTCAAAACTAGTCTAGAAACTATAAAAAGAGCTAGAGAGCTCATTTTTGAGGTTGATGAGTGATAGCTTGTTTGAGGTTAGAGTTCTTTTGAGCTTGTAATAGTGTTCTTGAGTAATAGAGTTAACTTCTCACCTTCCATTGTGTCTTGCTTGTCTCTTCGTAGTGTGTATGTATGTGTGTGTGCATTCCTATGCTTCTCACCTTCACTCTCACTTCATCTCACATTCACGATCTTCATATCACTCCTATCTCTTCCGCAGATTGACATTAAGGAGGTGGAGCTTCTTAACGTGGTTCTCACCATTGTGCTAGAGCAACACATAGTATACAAGTGACTCCGTAAGATCAAGAATCAAGTAACCCCCATCAAGTGACAACAGTGTCGAAAGCTATCCTGTGGTAGAGCTTTAGTCAAAGCATCTGCAACATTATCTCGAGTGTGAACCTTCTCAAGAATAATGCTCTCAGTGGCTAAGCAATCTCTAATGAAGTGATATCTCACCTCAACGTGCTTGGTCTTTGCATGATAGACCGGATTCTTAGCCAAAGCAATGGCACTCTGACTATCACTAAGCAAGTGAGGTACATGCTGAGGTAAACCCATATCACAAGCAAGACGAGAAAGCCACAATGCTTCCTAACATGCCTCACTTGCTGCAACATACTCTGCTTCTGTGGTAGAAAGAGTTGTACATTCTTGAAGACGAGATCGCCAAGAGATAGCACCTCCAGCAAAATGAAAAATATACCCTGATGTAGACTTACGATTGTCTACACAACCAGCATAGTCAGAATCTGTGTAACCAATAATGGATGCTTTCCCTCTACCTAAGCATAGACACTTGTCCTTAGGGCCACTCAGATATCTCAAAATCATTTTGACCGCTTCCCAATGTTTCTTGCCAGGATTAGACATATATCTGCTCACAACTCCCACTGCAAATGCAATGTCTGGTCTCGTAGCTACCATAGCATACATGAGACTACCAACAGCAGACTGATAGGGAATTTTGGTCATGAATTCCTTTTCCTCATTTGATTTGGGGCAGTCATCCTTGCTCAATTTCACATATGTGGGTAAAGGTGTACTCAATGCCTTTCCACCCTGCATATTGAATCGGTGAAGTACTTTGGATATGTACTCACTTTGAGACAAGTATATGCATCTTTTACTCCTATCACGAGTAATGCGCATGCCAAGAATATGTTTGGCATCCCCCAAATCCTTCATATCAAATGTCTGACTCAACTTCTTTTTGAGAAGTGACAAATCATAAGAAGACTTCCCAACAATCAACATATCATCAACGTAAAGTATCAAGCATATCAAGCTGCCATCAGAACATCTCTTTGTGTTGTGTAGAGACAATGATCCTCATTGCTCCGAGAATAGCCTTGGGACTTCATAAAAGCATCAAACTTTTGGTACCATTGTCTAGGAGACTGTTTAAGTCCATACAAGCTCTTCTTGAGCTTACAAACTAGACTTTCCTTGGCACGAACTACATAACCCTCTGGTTGTTCCATATAGATCTCATCTGTAAGATCTCCATGCAAGAAAGCTGTTTTCACATCCATTTGGAATAGCTCTAAGTCCTCCATTGCAACGAATTCAAGCAACATGCGCAAAGTAGTCATCTTGACCACTGGAGAGAAGATTTCCTCAAAATCAACACCATGTTGTTGCTTAAAACCCTTTGCAACAAGTTGTGCTTTATATTTTGGAGAAGCACTATCTGATGTGAATTTCAGCTTATATACCCATTTACATGGTAAAGCTTTTCTGCCCTTTGGCAAAGGTACTAAGTCCCAAGTACCATTCTTGTGAATAGAATCCAACTCACTCTTCATGGCACGCTCCCACTTGACATGATCCTCTATCTGCATAGCCTCTTTGTAGCAAGAAGGCTCACCGGCATCTGTTAGCATAACAAAATCTAAACCTGGAACATATCTATCAGGTGGATATGAGACACGTGCAGAATGTCTCAATGGTTGCTGAATAGGAACATGTGCAGACTGATCTGAATGGACATTCTCTTGAACATCCCTATGTGTAGCATTTTTATGCATGCTAACCGGAGGACTACTATCCTCAAACACCACTCTTCTCACTTCAACCTCCTTAATGGGCTGTTTATGCATCTTCGACTCATTAAAAATGACATCACTACTTCTGATCACTGACCGTGTTTCAGGATCCCATAAGCGATATCCAAATTGTCCTTCTCGACCATATCCAAGAAAAATGCATTTCTTTGACTTATGGTCCAACTTTTGTCTAAGATTCTTGGGTATATGAACATATGCTTCACACCCAAAAACTCGAAGATGATCATAATATGGTGGTTTCCCTGTCCATAACTCTTGTGCCACTTTCAGACCTTTGGCAGTACTAGGTGAAAGGTTAATCACATGAACTGCAGTCAATACTGCTTCTGCCCAAAAACCTTGTGAGAGGTTTGCATGATGCAACATAGAGACTACTCTATCTTGAATAGTTCTATTCATCCTCTCAGCTACACCATTCTGTACTGGGGTATAAGGAGCTGTAAACTCTCTACAAATCCCTCTAGACTGACAGAAAAGGCTGAATTCACGTGAGGTATACTCACCCCCATTATCTGAACGTAAAGCCTTAAGCTTAGTTCCTTTTTCAGTCTCAACTGAAGCAAGCCATTTTCTGAAAGTAGGGAATACATCATCCTTTGATTTGATAGGATATACCCAGACTTTTCTAGTAGCATCATCTATGAAAGTGACAAAGTAAAGAGAACCACCTAAGGACCTAGTGGGCATAGGACCACACACATCTGTATGAACGAGATCTAAAGGCTGAATCGAAGAGTCAATGTGCATTCTATGCACATTTCTGGTTTGCTTTCCATATTGACAATGCTCACAAAATGAAAAATCAGAGAAAGATAACACAGGTAAGTAGCCAGAACGAGAAAGATTTTCCATTCCACTACGAGATATATGGCCCAAATGACCATGCCAAATACAAGCCATAGGCTGTTCAGTAACAACTAACAAGTGTTCTTTCTGTGATACAAATAAAGGATCAAGTGAGCCAACTTTGCTTCCTTTTGCAATAACCATATTGCCCTTCGATATACGAAAGGACTGAGCATAGAAGACCACCTTGTAACCAAGGTCATCAAGTTGACCAACTGACATCAAACTGCGTGATAACTGAGGTACATGGCGTACATTATGCATAGTAAATTTTGAACCATCAATGAACTGCACAACCACATCTCCAATCCCCACAACATCACACTGGTAAGAGTCACCAAGTCTCACGGTACCAAGAGACTTTGCTGCATAATTAGAGAACCATTCTCTATGTGGTGTCACATGGAAAGAAGCACCAGAATCTAGCAGCCAGGTGTGGGAAAGAGAATCAGCCATAAGTGCCTCAGATGGCACAGTACTATCAAGTGTCAACACATCAGCATCATCAGAAATAGCATTAATTTCTTCAATCTTCACAGTCGAAGTAGATTGTGCAGGTAACTGTTTAACATGCCCATCAACATTCTGTCCTTTACCTTTAGCATTCTTTAATGCATAACAGTCTTTCTTCATGTGTCCTTTCTTATGACAAAAATGGCATTCGATATCCCTCTTCCTTGATTTACTTCTACTCTTATTCCATTGACCATTCTTTTCCTTGTTCTTGCTCCTGCCACGTTGTTGATTCTTTCCTTGGTAAGAATCACGAACATTATATGCATCTCCACTCTGAGTGCCAACCATAGATTTTCTACAAATCTCCTCACTCAAGAGTGCTCCACATATGCCATCATAGACAAGTTTACCGCTAGGTGCACTGTTGCTAATAGCTGTGCAAACCATATCCCATGATGATGGCAGGGTGCATAACAGCAATACTGCTTTCATTTCATTATCCATATCCATTTTCTGAGCCTGTAACTGGGAGAATATAGCATAAATCTCATTTAGATGAGCAGCAACACTATCTGTGTCCTTCATATGAAGGTCATATAATTTTCTCATCAGATACACTTTATTTGATGCCGTCTCTTTTTCATATGTATTGCATAACTTCTTCCAAAGCTCCTCTGCACTTTCACAGTCTAATACTGTAAAGTAAACATTATCTGCCAAGTGCAAGCGAATGGTAGACCTGGCCATTTCATCTAACTCATCCCAATCATCTTCATCCATGTCAGCAGGCTTCTTTGAAATCCCATTTACTGGCTTCCATTGCCTCCTTTGAATCAGCACATCTTTAATCTGATTCTTCCATAGAGCAAAGTTTGTGCCATCAAATTTTTGGATCTCAAAATGGTCTTTGCCCTGCAAGTTATAGCTCCTCCTCGGAACACTAGCACTAGACCTTGATCCACCGGATGTGCCTGGACCTCTGATGCCATGATCGTACAGAAATGAATAGAATGATAATGGAGCTAGAAGAGTCCAAACACCAACAAATAAGTGTATCAAGGAGTAAATCGACCACTGTATAGTTGACTAAACCAGAAATCTGGAAAATTTTTGCCAGAGTATCCTCTGCAAAATTAGCATATGACCAGTGTCAAAGTATCATAAAACTGCAAGTACTGACATGTCTACCTGCATAGTGAATCACTGACTCCACTGCATATGATCAGTTACCCAATAGAAGCCAACTAGGCTTATCGAGCACCTATGAACAACTATCATACATCTATGGCGAGGCTGGGTAAGTCTTCCACCTGCATCACCGAAGAGACTCCGACATCTGGGTGTCTCCCAGTTAAGAAAACCTCACCACGACCCTCTTTATCAAACGTAAAAGGCTTTATGCAAAGAACGTAACCGCTATATCAATGACCACATGGACGTACATAAGCGGTATCCACAGAAGCCTACATGGTGTGTATGTGCTCAATATATGCAGTAAAATGACACTAAAAGGCTGAGTACGCAGCCCAAAAACTAGCCAATAACACCTGCAAGTGTCTGTCAACTCTGATGTTTTAGGCTTTAAAAAACCTGCATAAATTTGTAGCGACTGCTCCCACCAAAACTGAAAGCCCCTCGAGAAACCTGTAGTTTTACGAGTGTGGCGGAAACTACAGCCCCAAAGGTTGATATTTATTGTCTCAAAAGTACAAGGAACACTCTTCTTGATGTTCTTGGACCTGTGCGAAGAGAACTATGTGCAAAAGTACTCCGAAATGGCTCCAAAAAAAAACACCCAAAAATTGCTTCAGAAATAGGCTTTGAAAGCAAAAAATGAAGCTTTGAGGGGCCAAAACTTGTTCAAGGTAATGTTAAGCTTAGTCTTTCCCCTTCTTCGAACACCACAAGCGTGTAGCTTAGTGGCAAGAGATTTCCACGGTTAAGCGAGCTCTGGGGGGAATAGTACTGGGATGGGTGACCTCCCGGGAAGTACCGGGAACCTCTATATTCCTTGATCGTTGAGGTCCTCCCTCGCGTGCAGCCAATGGCGCCAATGGTGACTTCGGTGACTCGGATGACAAGGTATGCCAAGGTCTATGCCTTGGTCGCCGCCTTAGTCGTAAGCCTTGGAGAAAGCCTAGGGGGGGGGACGCTTCGCTCGCACAAACGGAACAAAGGTAATGCTCTGATACCAGTGAAGTGTTTCAATGGCGATACACCAGATTGCGCTCTCCTTCTCGAGACCTCCACGACGATATGCTCGGAGTAGAAGCCGAGCTCCTGAGGCCGCACACAGTACTCCGCACAGAGGCTGTAGGATACGCAGAAAACACAATACACAGGAAGCACGAAGACAGACTTCTTAGGTCTTGCAAATGCGGTCGAACTTACAGTCTATGACTGACCAGGCCACTATATGTTTTATTAAAGAACATATACAAAGAAGTGTCCGGTGGCCATTTGGCCTTTCACATGGACACTAACGGTAACATGCATGTGGGTCATGATTTAGGAACGAATAGAAACTTATTCTCTCAATCTCAATGGATCATCCTCATTGGTTCAATGCATGATTGCGAAGCCTTCTCACACATAGAAAAAGATAGAAGCAGACATGTAAAAACACATGAGACCAAGAGACAAGAGTCAAGAGACATGAATTAAAAGGTATTTTAACAAAATACATATATATGAGTATTGTGATACATCAAGCTAAGCATTCTACTGGTCAAATGTGATCCACACGACCCTGCCACCATGACATTTCAATCTAATGTCACACGTAAGAGGATAGGTTCCACTTCATTGACCCTATATCTTTCTAGGATCATAATGTGTATCTAAGGAAGACTAAGACTCATAAAATGAACTCTAACTCACTCACGTGCTCCATTGACGGTCAGTAAAGAAAGAGATACCATTGGGTTTATGAGCCTATCCTAGATTGGAAGTCTAAATTAAAATTGATTCTAGGAACTATGCTCTTACTAGCCCACCCTGGATCCTCACATGCGCAACTGAGGGTGAAGGTCTAAAGGAAATCATGTGTTAGCAAGGGCCCTATGGATGCCTAAAAATTATGCTCTATGAGTTTGGATGAGGGTTTTATAGTTTTTTGAATGAATTTGGGCCCTTGGATCTAGAGAAATCAACTCTCAACCCTAAGATCAACTGCTTTTGATTACAACCATTGGATTTATCAAATGGATGGCTAGGATTGGTTCTTTATATGATATCTAGGGAAAAGGGGGGAAAAATAGGCACCTTCATTCTCCACCATTGGATATGGGGCTGATTTGGACCATTGGATGAGTGCTGACATCAATTTGGATCAGATAAGCTTCTATTTTTGGATGAACTTTGCGTTATTGATCTTTGACCATCAAAAAAGGCTTATCCGATGAAAAAAACTTGTGGATCCTCCTTGCTTTAAGCTTTAGTGCATCTCCACCCTTGAATGTGATCTCATCCTAACCATACAACATGGTTCAATCATTGTTTGCCATGTGGTAGCCCTTCGAGCCTTCAATTTGCTTATTCTAGGAAACTATGGTGACCTTGAAAACTAGATTTTGTGCTCTTTGACCCTCCAAATATCGTTTGACGAAGATGAAAATTTTTAAGGCTATTTTTTTAAAGTTCTCCTTTAGGAATATGCAGAAAAAACACCCATCTGAATCTCCCTTATACAAGTTTGACTACAGTTGAAAGTTTGCAAGGTGGCATTAAGGTGTCTAGGAAGCTCTGATAGCCTTGAAAATTTGTACAAACATGTAGCCACATATCATCTTTATACATGCCAAAACATATGGTTAACAAAAATTCCTATACAAGATTTTGTAGGGTCTAATTGGAAAAATTATATTTTTTACAAAATGCACATGGCATATCAATGTGCTAGAAAAATCCATTTACAGGTGAAAAATAGGCTATAGATTGCCTTTGATAGGATTTACAAGTATATGAATTTTCATGTGATTTGGAGACATTGAAAGTTTTGCCCTAATTTCCAAAATTTGACTAGCTTTGACCGCTACCTTGGATTTGCTTGATTTCTTCCAAAGTTTGCATGTGAACTCCCTTTGACATCCTTGATGCATCTTGGACTTCTCTGGAAATTCTCGCTACCTTCAATGAATGTGTTTCTTGTAGGCCTTCATGAATGAGAGAGGAGAGAAAATCTCGACGACATTGACCCACTCTAAACCTACGATTCCTCTGGAAGCACCACTATAGTATTTTTGAAAAACAAAGTTTCAGACATCAAATTATTTTATAGGCAACATAAGAAACATGGAAAAAAAATTGATCATATGCATGAATGAGTAGGCAATGTGACATGAAGCAAAATTTGCATGAAAGAAAGAATTGAAACAAACAACATGAATATGCATGAACAAATAGGCAACATATATGCAAATGAACAGGCAACATATATGCAAATGAAGAGGCAACATTGACAACATGTAAAGAAAGAAAACAAACAAGCATCACTATGAAGTGGAAATGAATGTATTGAGTCATTTTATTAGGCATTAGTTACTCTCATCTTGAAGAAAAATTTGTACCCTTTTGATAAAGTAATCTACCTTAAATATGATTATAAACAAAGATTTAGGATTTTCAAGAGAAATCTTTCATCTTTAGCTTATTTTAGATCAACTTCTTTCATACATAAATATGAATATGCTCTTCTCTAATTACAACAAGGAAATGTAACTGAACTCCACTAGTGCATAAGTCTACCTATATAACCCATGCTTTATTCTTCTATGCCTTGTTAGCTTCCGTTAGCTTGCTCTCTCTCTTTTTTTTCTGATGATTCGGCAAATTTATGGTTACATTCACTTTTTTAGGGTGGAAGAAAGTGTAAAACTTCCTGGTAACATGTAGCAGATTATCTTTTTTATTTGATGATGGGGAAAAATTAAACCCCGATACAAGGTACAACCATTTTTGATGACGGAGAAGAGTCGTTTAAACTCCAATACAAGTGTTGTGAGATGGACTAAGGATGTAGAAACATGCAGTAGCAGGAGCTAGGACTTCAACAATTATGCTTGCTACTAGGACTTCAACAATTATGCTTTCCATACAAGATACATATGCATGCCTATATATGAATGTCATGTTACCAAAATAAACCTCCAAATCTACATGTCCTACCTTTTCCTAATCCTAGATTATAACCAATTTATTAGTAGATAAATTACTACTTAAGATATAATTTTACACAAGTAGAGATTTCATCATTTGTCCTTTTGACTCAAGTGATGTGGATATGCAATGCAATGCAAAGGTTGAAAAGAAACATGCATAAAGTGAAATTGCAAACAAGTAAGAATGGAAAAAAAAGTGGAATGAACTGGAAAAAACAAATCAACATGAACTTGAAAAAGATTTTTTAATTTTATTTTATTTTTAAATTCATGGATACTCGTGTTTATGAATCGGCCTTGTTTTTTTCATCTTCTTCAATGTCCTCATCTAAAATGTACTCTTCATTATCACATTTCTTGAATAGTTTCATCCATTTACCTGCAATCAAAGTTTTTAATGCAACACCATTTAATTCACAAAGAGCATACGTACCATTGTTGACTTTTGATACAATGTATGGCCCAAACCACCATTGAGTGAGCTTTTTGCATGCATCATATTGAGAGTCAAATGTACTACCATAAATGATCACCCAATCTCCTACTTCAATCAGCTTAGGATGCAATAGATGATTTTTGTCAAAATAATGCTTGTTCTTCATTCGAGATTCTCTTAATTTTTCAACAACATCATCGAGTCTTAATTTACCTTGTTCTAACTATTTAATGCGCAAACTCAAAAAATCATCACTAGACATGTTTTCAGACCAAGGAAAATTTGACCATGCAAAAATATGAGATTGAATTGGAAACAATAGTTTTTGATAATACATGATTTCAACAGGCATATACCGAGTAGTACATGTGCACGTCATTCTAACTGCCCAAAGTGCAAAAGGTAAGAATCTAGGCCATTGTTTAATGTCACCATTACATGATTTAGATATGGCTTTCATAGTAGGTGGATGCCCTCTCTCTGTTTTACCATTGGCCTCTGGATTATATGCAATAGTGAGAGGCAAACGAATACTGCGATGTTCAAAGAACTCTTTAGATTCTCTCGCATTTAACTCTCCACGATCGACAACTACTTTCTCTATGTACCCAAAGCGACTTATGACATCTTCAAGCAAGAATTTGCAAACATTGTAAGTGGTCTTAGATCGTACTGCATGTCCCTCTACATGATTAGTTAAGTATTTTCTTGCAAGTACAATGTAACACATTTTTTCAATACCTTTAGGCATAGTTACAAGATCCACTACCCACTTGTAGTGAATACAAGGTGGATAAGTAGGATGCAAAGGATCTCTATGTTTGACTAACAAATGAAGTTGACAAGTAGAACATGTAGAAACATAGTTACTAATGTCAATATACATCTTAGGCCAATAATAGGTACTTCTACCTTTTTTCATATGTTCCCAAAAATCCTTTATGACTTGCCCATAATGTCTCATGCATTTCCTTCATTACTTGCAATCGAAGTCCTCGTTTTCCTAGGACTTGTTGTGGATTCTTAACCTTACCATTAACATGTCTCCAAAGATGACCGTTCCATAGGAAAAAATTGTAAGATTGTTTCCTAAAGTTATGGAATCTGTTTGTAGTCCAACTAGGTAATGGTTGCAATGTACTCAGATACTTTCCTATGTCTCTCCATTCATCTTCGTAATCAACTCATGAAATTGCTCATACTCGTATATATGTGGAACATAGTCAACTAAGTTCACATTCTTTATTGGATCACTTTCAAGATCATCATCAAATCTAGCTCTTGATAACATATCAACAACTAACTTTGACTTACCTGAAATATGAACTAACTCAGTATTTATGAAATTGATATAAGTGATCCATCTAAGCATGGCTATATCAGGAGATGAAAAATTGGCTATCATTCCAATGAGATCCAAATAATCAGTATCAAATTTGACATTTGCACCTATGAAATATTCTTTGTCCGTTTTCAAAGTTGTTACCATACCCCATAGTTCTTGTTTGATCTGAGGATACTTTTGTTGTGTTTCATGTAAAATTTTAGCCCCAAACCTAATTGCATATCTATTCCCTTGACTATCATCTTGACTTATGACCCAAACTATACCAATAGTACTAGTATCAACAGTCAATATAATAGGTTTGTTAACAGAATAGTCTACACGCTTAAGGATGGAAGCTTCAAGCAACAATTTCTTCAATTTACACATAGCTTGTGTGTGTTTGTTAGTCCAAATAAATTTTTGTTTTTTCCACAAAAAGTCATAGAGTCAATTAGCAACATGAGCAAAGTGTTGGATCCAAATAACATGAAAGATGCAAGCACCAAGAAATCTACATACCTTACTCATGTTGTTACACATTTCAAAAATCTTGCTAATGGCATCAACTTTTTGTGGGTATGGCTTTAAACCATAATGACCACATAAATGTCCAACAATAAGAACCTTGTTGACACCAAAAACAAATTTTTCTATGGAAAATGTGAGACCCACCTCTTCATATCGTTGAAATATCCATTCACAATCACAGATATGATCAAGAACAAATTTACGACATCCAGATGAATCTAAAGTAATGTCCTTTACACATTCATCACTCCCTTTAATTGGAATATCATAAATGAATGGCATGGTTATATGAGGGATAAAATCATGGTTATATGTTCCTACATTCCTCATGGTAACTTTATTGATAGGTTGGAGATCTTGAATAAAATGTAGTTTCCTATTCTTTTTAGACACAATGAACCATCTATTTGAGTAAGGTGCAAAAGATGGCTCTAAAATTCTCATGTTCATCTTCTCCTTAAGTAGTTTCATTAGCTCAGGTAAGTGAACCTTTGGAATTGGTATAGGGCGAAGATTCCATGGAATATGTAGAATAGTAAAGATTATCATGGTGCAACTAGCTTAGGATCTGTGCAACCAATCTCATGAGGATACATAGTAAAGGCTTTTCCATGGCTATGTATGAATCTCTCAAATTTATGTCTCTCTATTGGCAAAAGAAAGTCATCATCTCTACCAATTTTCACCTGTTTGATTGTCTCATCCGTGAATGTATGTCCTATGTTTTTCTTATCCCGAAAAATTGGATTGTTTTTCAAATCAATAACTTTTTCATTACTTCCTTGGGGTAATGGTTGAGCTATGGATTTGATTTTTTTGTCTATAGTTTTGTTCTTTGTTTCAACTAAGGCAACATGTGTTTGGTTAAATTTTGAGCACTTCTCAACATTGAGAGCATACTCTTGGATTAAAGCATACTCATCAAGAGAAGAAAGAAGAATAATATGGGAATTAGATTTTTTTTGGAGACATAACTCTAACTCCTTGAGAGTAGAGAAACAATGAGATGTCTCAATCACATGCTCAATGTTCTCGTCATGTTCCATGATTTTGTTGGTTTTTTTTTTATAAAAGACTCGGACAATTGACTCTTATGAAGGACATCTAATCTAGAATGTGAGAATAAAGTTACAAACTATTGAACAAGTTGGTTGGTTTCGAGACATCAAACCAATGTCCACTATTGTCCCGCTCGACAATGGATTGTATCCGAAATTTTGATTGTATGTAGCTCCAAACATGAATCAAGGTGCACAATCACTACAAGCATGCTCATGAACCTGAGTAATAATAGGTTTCTTTCTAATTGACGATCGATTTCTAGGATGATTCACTCCTACCATCATGACTTGAAGTGATTGCATTCCATCCTTAGACTTAATTCTAACATAGGTAGACCCATCATCTATAGCTTTAGTTTCTATACGACTCTCACAAATAAAGGGTTGACCTAAGAGAACTTCATAGGAGCAATTGTCTTGAATAAAAAAGTGAAATTCTTATGTGATTCCTACTATGGATATGGGCACACTAGCACAAGCTCCATACAAGGTACCTACACTATTATCTGCAGTTCTCATATGCCATCCACAATTGTTATCTATGGGCCATCGAAATTTATCATAGACTTCTCTTGAAATCACATTTGTTTCAGAGCCAAATCTACTAATGCATTTATAGTGATAGCATTCTTATCATTGCCTATTTTAACATGCATCTTTGATGTACCTCTAGACCAAAATTTTCTTTTAAAGTGACTTTCAGGATTGTTTTCATGATTTTCATGGTCAGATTGAATAGGTCCTAAAAAATTTTATTAACATTTACTTCATCATCATCAAGGTCCTCTTCATTAGATTCATCAAAGTTTAAGGCTTCATTCATAGCTTGAACTTGATCTAGAGAATCTTGCATCTTACTATCTAGATTAAACAAAAACCTCTTCCTTTTAATTAGGCTGATAAAGTTATCTTTAAAAACAGGCTTTGCAATAGAGAAAACTTGTGCGAAAGACATAGTCACTTGACTCTTAAGCAAAATTTCATCCAAAATCTCCATAGGATCTATTTTTCTCTCAATTTCTGAAATCTAGATGGCTTTAGGTTTCTCTTTGGTTTCTTTTGTTTTTTATTAGGATCTTGTTTTTGTTCATGTTCTTGTGTTTGGTCTTGAGTTTTTTTTATTTTGGGTTGTGATTCTTGTTTTTTATCTTTAGGTTGTGATGTTTCCCCTTGCTCTATGATGGTTTCTATTCCCTATGAGGTTTGTTTTCGAGTCACTCTTCTTTCATTAGGCTCAATTTCATCTCTTTTTTGTTTTTCTTCTACATTGGATATGTGAGAAATAAGAGGCTGATCTTCTATCAGTGACTCCCAAGCTGTTATTCTCTTAATCTCATCGCGTGCTCTTACTAAAGCCTCTACGAAAAAGTCAACTTCCTTTGTGGGTTTACTTGATTCTTCTTCTTGTTCATCAAGAGGTTCTAGTTTCACCCCTCTAGTTCTTGCATGGATTATGGTTATGTTTTCATAATTATTTTTCTTTCCTCCCTTATCATAATTTCCTTGCAAAGGTAGCTTAGATCGATAGTCACAGATTTTGTTCTCTATGTCTATTACTAGTCATTGCTCCTTAGCAGCCTTCAATAGTTCACAATCTCTCAAAAAGTGCTCTAACGAATCACACCAAGGACACCTACGAGGACCACACACAAAAGCATTTAGATTTTGAGGATTCTAATTAACTTGCGGTGGGAAATTTTGAATTTGGAGATTTTGTTGATAAGGTATTGCTTGCATAGGATAATTAGGATTTTGATATAGCAATTGGTGTATTTGAGGAGCTTGGGGAGCATCATGTGGTACTTGAGGTGCAAGAAGAGCTTCCATAGTATACGGTTGATGAATTTGAAAATTTTGATTAGAGCACAAGACCTCCTAGTAAGTCTAAACTCGAGATCTTTGGTCATACACATGGATGACCAAACGGTGTCCGATTTCAGATCCGTCTGGACTGGCCAGACCCTTGGATCATAGAATTACTTTATTACATTCTTCCCCCCTTGGAAAAATATTTTAGTCCTAAAAAATAGAGCTATATACATACTATAGGCAACCCCCGAGCCTCATGTTCTAAAACTGGAAGAACATGGTCATGTTCTAGAACTGGAAGAACATGTCTCATCTCTGTGGTGGCATCCCTGTCCAAATGATTCAAAACACTGTCTCACTTTGCACTTTGATAAACTAATAAAAGATCAAAGTAGTGAATGAATAATAAAGGTGGATCTAAACACATCCTTGGCTAATTCACAGTTTCTGGATGTGCGATCTAGGCACAAACATGTGAACTAGGTGGATTCAAATTACTAGTCCATTTCTAAGCATAACTAGTGCATAGACTTAGTAATGAAGGTGGAATTCTTATTCCTTGCAAGACATTGAGAATTCTTGATTCACTTGAATTTGTTTTGGAGAGCTTGAAGTTTGGTTATCCCAAACATCTAACTTAGATGTTTGTACAATGGTTTACTTTGATCCAATAGTTACTTGATTTTTTTCACCCAACTAGAGGACTACTTTGTCCTAACGAGTTTTAAAAATCCTATGTAAACTGTAAGAGAAAGTTACCATTTTCTTTGAGTCAACCATACTATAACTTACCTAATACAAATCCACAATGAAATTTGTCTAACTTAGGAAACTTTTCTCAAAGACTTTAACTGTAAGTTCTTAGGAATTGTTAATCTAATGAGCAATTCCTAACTTCTCTTTTCTAGAGTATACTGGACTCTAGGAAATCTTTTAATCTTGAAGTAAAATTAAATAAGTCCACTTAGACTTATTATCTTTTGAAGATTGATAAGGTTCTTGTACATAAAATCTATCTAGGATCTTCAAGTTAGTTATCTATTTCTAACCGGCTAACCCTGGTCTTTTGCGAAAGGAATCAGATACCATGTCTGAGCCTATTCCAAAAGTTTTGGAAAGCGGGAAGAAATAACTAAAACTCTGTACAACCAATTCATTCTTTGAAGATACATAAATTTGCTATGAGTCAAAGTCTAGATAAGCCAAGAATTTAACTTTAATAAGATTTGTTCCAACAGGATATTGAAGCATTTTCCTTATCTTTAAGAGAAATAAACTGGATTCTCAAAAAGATTCAAAGCAACTCGAAAACATCATCCAACCACAAAATACTAGTGTGGTAACCAACATGTTGCGTGTCGACCCGCTGAGGTTATGTTGATGAGTTTTGTATTCAAATAATGCTTCACTTGAGACTAAGTTCATGTCAGATTCAGACTTTTTGACTCCTAATTGTGAATGCAATTCTTGTGCATTTCTTTGAGTCAAAAGAGTGAATTTACCAAGTTACACTAGGAACTCGATGCTTGACTTAGTCAATTAAATATTTAGTTGAAAAGATCAACTCAAAATCAAAGTCCAACTTCTTTCAAAAATTTATCAAATATTTTTTATCAATAACACTTAAGCTTGAAGTGTTCTAAGAAGATCTTGGAAGTTACTTACTTCAATCTTCAGTTTCCTTGATCTTGAAGTCATCTTGAAGTATCTTAAGATATTGCTTTTATTCTTCTTGAATTAGAATCCTTTTTAGAAGTCTTAATTCTCTTGAGAATCAAACTTAACTTCAAGACTCAAACTAGGACTAAAAGATAATTATCATCCACGGTCTGATGTCCCATACCATCTTTCCTACATCAATGTGAGTATAAAATCTGGTGTCCCATACCACCCTATTTTATATTCACATTAATGTGTGGGTGATACTTATCCTAAAGTCAAAACATCTCTTGATAGAGTACCTTATCTCTTCAATTCTTTTACGAGAATTTGGAAGTTTCAGGCATAACCTCTAACTAGATTTTCTAGGTTTTGATTCCTTTCACATGATTACCTCACAATCATGTGCTTTGCCTTGGAAACTTGAAAACCTCTTGACATAATATCAATTCTTCTTTGCTAGGGTTTTCAAATGAAAACCAATAAGAATTCCAAGTACTTGAATATTCTGGAATTCAAGTTCAATTGGTTTATGTTTCAACAGAAACTTCTCTACTTGGGTGCATGAACATGAACATCCAAAAACACCTAAATCCTCGTTGCTAAGAATTTCTAGGTTTCTTCCCAAACTTAGACTGAGCATGCACCTTGGAAAGTAGCTCTATTTTCTTGGTATCTTAATGACAAGAAAAATGAATACTTACTTTCAACATGCTTTCTTTTCCTCAAAAAGACTCCTACTAAGTGGTACCTATGTATCACTTTAAAATAGACTAGATACTTAGTTGCATGATGGTCAAGATCCTTGCAACTAAGTAATTTTCTATTTTTCCCACCTAGCTAAGTCAAGTTAGAAAAAGAAAGGAACGAAAGTGTACGTGTTTAGCTACTTACCAAAAGATCATGCGTATGCACATGCATCTAATTGCATGCAAATGTAATGAACTTAAGCATATCTCAAGCTTATTAGGTATGCAAACAAGCATCCATGCAAAAACAACCTGCTTGCTATTCTGGCAAAAGGTAATTATTCAAGTGCATGAACTGGAGAACTAACATCCTTGAATTAATTAATTCAAAGATTACGACCACCAAGTGCTTGAGAGATGACTCTCCTCCCAACCAAATGCCTCTATATATAGCTCTCTCCAGGGGACTGCCTTCTTGGGCAGGTGGATACTAACCATCCAAGTGTCAACCATGTAACTACATGTGCGCGAAGTGTCCTAGTTAACTCGAGTTAACTCAAGTGGATGCTTCTAGAAGGTTCTAGATCTCTTTGGGCAAAATACTCTCCCCATGTCCCCATGGGGATTGAACCCAAGACCTCCTCCTTCACATCCTTGAGACTTAACCACTAAGCTAAGTGGATCACTTGTTCACAAGAGCACAAGACCTCCTAGTAAGTCTAAACTCGAGATCTTTGGTCATACACACGGATGACCAAACGGTGTCCGATTTCAGATTCGTCTGAACCGGCCAGACCCTTGGATCATAGACTTACTTTATTACATAGATCTACTAGGCTTTGGCGAATTAACCCATCGTAAGAATCCATGTCTATTATGTTGGCTATAATCCTCAAGATAAAATTCTTTAAGAATCTCCTTTCTAAAATCACTCCAAGAAAGACTATCATATTGGGTGATGCAGTTTATGATAGAGTTATCAACAATTGGTTCAAAGTATGTTATCAAAAGATCTTGGGGAAGACCAAAAATCATAACTTGCTCTTCAAACAAATCTAAGTAGCTTGTAATGTTGATGCCATTGAATTTTCCCTTCTCTCTCAATATACAAGAGACTATTCTTTGGCCTTGTTTCTCAACAATAAGGGATTTGAATCCTTCCTCCATCTTAAGTGCATATGCAAGTGATGCAAGTGATGCATGAGAAAATTTCGAAAGGGAGAATGGTCTAAGAATGGAGCTTCTTATACACTTTCAAAACTAAAACATATGCATGGGTGTTTGTGGATGGTATGAATGCATGTGGGTCATGATTTATGAATGAATAGAAACTTATTCTAACAATCTTAATGGATCATCCTCACTGGTTCAACGCAAGACTGCGGAGCCTTCTCACACATAGAAAGAGATAGAAGAAGACATGTAAAAACACATAAGAGACCAAGAGACAAGAGTCAAGAGACATGAATTAAAAGAAATTTTACCAAATACATGTATATGAGTATTGTGATACGTCAAGCTACGCATTCTAGTAGTCAAAGGTGATCTGCACGACCCTGCCACCATGACAGTTCAACCGAATATCACATGTAAGAGGATAGGTTCCACTTCATTGAACCTATATCTTTCTTGGATCATCATGTGTATCTAAAGGATTCTAAGACTCATAAAACCAACTCTAACTCACTTACACGCTCCACTAAGGGTGAGCAAAGAAAGAGATACCATTGGGTTTATGAGCCTATCCTAGATTGGAAGTCTAAATTAAAATTGATTGTAGGAATTATGCTCTTACTAGCCCACCCTAGATCCTCACACACTCAACTGAGAAAAAAACCATGTGCTAGCAAAGACCCTATGGATACCTAACAATGATGCTCTATGAGTTTGGAGGGAGGTTTTTATAGTTTTTTGAATTAATTTGGGCCCTTAGATCTAGAGAAATCAACTCTCAAACCTAAGATCAACTGCTTTTGATTACAACCATTGGATTTATCAAATGGATGGCTAGGATTGGTTCTTGATATGATATCTATGGCAAAGGGGGAAAAATAGGTGCCTTCATTTTCCACCATTGGATCTGGGGCAGATCTGGACCATCGGATCAGTGCTGACATTAATTCGGATAAGATAAGCTGCTATTTTTGGACGAACTTTGCATTATTGATCTTTGACCATCAAAAAAGGCTTATCCGATGAAAAAAACTCGTGGATCCTCCTTGCTTTAAGCTTTAGTGCATCTCCACCCTTGAATGCGAGCCCATCTTGACCGTAAAACATGGGTCAATCATTGTTTGCCATGTGGTAGCCCTTCAAGCCTTCAATTTGCTTATTCTAGGAAACTACGGTGACCTTGAAAATTGGATTTTGTGCTCTTTGACCCTCCAAATATCCTTTGATGAAGATGACAATTTTTAGAGCTATGATTTTAAAGTTCTCCTTTAGGAATATGTAGAAAAAACTATCATCTGAGTCTCCCTTATAAAAGTTTGACTATATTCGAAAGTTTGCAAGGTGGCATTAAGGTGTCTAGGAAGCTTTGATAGCCTTCAGAATTTGTACAAATATGTAGCCATATATCATCTTTATACATGTCAAACCATGTGGCTAACAAAAATTCCTATACAAGATTTTGTAGGGTCTAAGTGGAAAAATTACATTTTTTACAAAATGCACATGGCATATCAATGTGCTAGAAAATCCATTTACATGTGAAATTCAGGCTATAGCCTGCCTTTGATAGGCGTTACAAGTATATGAATTTTCATGTGATTTGGAGACATTGAATTTTTTACTCTAGTTTCCAAAATTTGACCAACTTTGACCACTACCCTGGATTTGCTTGATTTCTTCCAAAGTTTGCATGTGAACTCCCCTTGACATCCTTGATTCGTCTTGGACTTCTCAGGGAATTTCGGCTACCTTTATCGAATGTGTTTCTTGTAGGCCTTCATGAATGAGAGAGGAGAGAAAATCTCAACGACAACGAGATGCTACATAAGCACTTATACTGGCCGCACATGAAGGCTCAAATACACGAATATGTGGAAATGTGGCCGACATGCCAACTAGTCCACCAAGATAGAATCAAACCCACATGCCTCCTTCAACCACTACCGGTCCCAAACCGACCTTGGGACATGATTAGCATGGACTTTATCACCGAGCTACCACCATCCCAAGGATATAACACCATATTTGTTGTAGTGGACTACTTCACTAAGGAAGCTCACTTCATTCCGGCCAAACCTCCTCTCAACGCAAAGGCGGTGGCCCACCTCTTCTTCGCACACATCGTGAAGTACCACAAGCTACCCTTAGCCATCGTATCGAATGGGGACATACACTTCCTGAGCCGACTATGGACCAAGCTCTTTCGCTTACTGGGAACACAACTCCGATTCTTGTCTGCTTACCACCCGCAAACATATGGACAGACAAAGCGATTGAATCAGACAATCGAATATTACATCCGAAATTACGTTCGAATCGATCAGAAGGACTGGGCCAAACACTTGGACATCCTCGAATTCCACTACAATGTATCGATCCACTCGAGCACAAAGATGACTCCATTCGAGTTGACAACAAGCAAGGAGGTCATTATGCTCTTAGTGCTTACACAAGACTCCACGCTCTCTATGAACGGCCCCGATTGTGGAGCCTTTTTGGACCAGTGGAAGAAGAAGTTAGAAGAGGCCAAATCTAGCTTGCAGCAAAGTAAAGAGCGCATGAACAAATATGCAAACAAGAATAGGCAGCCCATCCAAGTCTTTCAAGTCAGCAAGTTAGTCCTAGTAAGTGCACAAAACATCACTCTTCTACAGAACATAATGCACAAGTTTAACCATCGGTACTATGGCCCGTACAAGGTTTCCAAGAAGATCAACCCAGTCATTATCAATTGGAGCTGCCCAACGTGGCACAATTCCATAACACCTTTCATGTAAGTCTCCTCAAGCAGTTCAAACCCGATACAAAGTATGGACGAGACATTTCGGTGCTTCAAGATGGTGAGAACCAGTTTGTTTTAGAGGCCATCATTCGAGACCGCAACACTCGTGAAGGGGCCCAATTCCTTATCAAATGGAAGGGTTGTCCCTTAGTCGACTGTGAATGGATCTGCTCTTACACCTTTGGTCCGGATCATCCCTTAGTCTGCAAATACTACTGAAACACTTAAGCCAATGTTGGTTTTCAGCCCCTTGTAATATTCCCACTTTTTGTAATCCAAAATTTTTTAAGACCCGAACCTGCTTGTTGAGGGAAACAAGCTCTCCAAGTTGGGGGAGGATGTCACAAGGCCTGTTTTTCTATCCAGCCCATCTTGGTGCTTGGGGGGTATGCCCTGTTGTGCCTAATTGTGCGCAACTATGAGAGGTACTAGTACTCTTCATGCCAAGATCTCATTGTCGTCCCTTGTAAAGCAAGTTGTAGAACATAATATAAAAATGTGTTCTTTGGCAATCATCTTGGCATCCCTTGTCCAGTTTTGTGCATGCTTGGGTTGAATGCCTCGCTCACAAGCTCTCATGTACTCTCGTGCAAGTTCCACTTATGCCACATAGGATGTATTTTGCCCTCTAATCCATATAAGGAGGGCCTCACTTCACCTCTCCTCATCCAGTCATGCACTACCATGAGACTCTCTCCTTGAGGTGCAAGCTCCATACTTCCTTCGTAAGTTTTCATTTCATAATCTAGTCCACTTTATTTCATTTAATCATTATGTCATTTCTAGTGTACTTTGAGCCTCCATATTTTGTTTTTGTTTGTGTTTATCTTGGGCCATGTTTCTCAGTATGGTATCATAGCATATGTTATTTCATTTAGACCTCTTAATTTCATGTTTTCATCTTTTTTATCAATAACTTTGTTTAGGTTCTTAATCTCAACACCCCCTTCCCTCCCATATTTCATCATCAAAGTATGTATTCTCTCATAAAAGTCTTCAAAATGATGAGAAATGCAGTTAAAGCAATGGAGAGTAGTGCATTTTCCACTATATATATCTAGCACATCATCAAATAGCGTTCATTCCTCTGTTGTTCTCTCTACATCGATTGTTACTTTGATTATATCCTCGTCATGGCTTCACAAATGATGAGGAACTCATGCATAAGCAATATGCCATCGTCGCTCTTTTTCAAGTTGCAAAAGACAAGGTTGAGAGAGCACATGAGCACAAAGAATGCCTGGAAGAAACGATGGCCGCAAGAAGTGTCACACCAATGGTGTGTAGCTACACGAAGGGTCCTTGAAGTGGCGCAAATTCGTAGAGCTGGAGTAAGGACACCCTCCATAATTAGAGGCTACAGCTCCTTCTAAAACAATTAGTCATATGGAGAATAGACAATGAAGAGGAATCCGTTTTCTACCGTGGCTCTATACTTTATGGTCACTAAAGAAGTGACACATCATCTGATAAGGCAATAACCATGTACGAATTAGAGAGAGCATACTCTATGAGCGACCTTTCTTTGTATTCATCAACACGTACATGCTGAAAGAAAGAATCGCACGAGCTTCAGCCCATACGTTTCCATGGTGGAGGGAATCAAGTATTCTACACGATTTCCTATGACATTATATAGCCCATTGAGACAGGTAAATGCGAAAAAACTCTCACTATACTCATAGAATATCCCAGCATCATGCTTGGTACCGAGTTATCTTAGTACCCGGAGGATCTACTCAGCCTCAAATCACTACATAGATAACTGTTGCTATTAGAGCGTTTGAGAGATATATAGGGTTCTCTTGTTTCTATGAATTGTCATGTAGGTGAACATAGCCAGCTACATCTCTACTAGTTCCTACATGTGTTCCATGCTTCGCTAGTCACATGCCATATACATTTTTACCTCATACGAAACTAGAGCTTCATTATTTCAAGATATAGGCAGCTACTCGCGAACATGGCTACAGAGAACTATGCCATCCTTCTATGTGTGTGTGTGTGTGTGAGAGAGAGAGAGAGAGAGAGAGAGAGAGAGAGAGAGAGAGGTGCTTGTAGTTTGACAACACAGATGGGATGCTGAAAACGTTCAGCATGATCTTTTTGAGGATCATAATCCACTCAGAGCATCAACACATGAAGAAATCAGGAATCAATTCACAACAATAGTGGAAAGATATATATTGCAGAAAGAAGGAGAGAGTGACCAAAAATAGGTTTAGCAAAGTTTTTCCAGTAAGCTTGGCTATTTCGTAAGCAATGATGTCATATTTCCAAACCGAAACCAACACCAATTGCCACATGCGACCTAGCTTAACTTCAGATAGTAAGTTTTGATGTTCATCGACCCTCACTTAGGCCTGTTGTAGAATATATTTTCTTATTTCATGTGTAATATCACATTGCATTCTTTTTATAATGATCTTCAACCAATTCAATTCAAATGCATTATTGGAGGTTCACATGAGGGATAAAGAAGTTGTGTGGAGCTTACATAAAGCATTTTTCTAAAGGTTTTAAAGACTTTCTATATATGATATGGTGGCTCTTTAATGTAAGGGATTATACACCACCTTGAGCAGTACTCAAGGTAGGACCTTCCCAAGATCATCAAGTTTTGAATCCATGTATGATCTTACTAGATCTCTAAGAAGTTAATTTTATAAAGCCCCAAATCATTTCAAGCTCCATGTAAAGGAACTAGAAATTTCTCTTTAAAAGAGTGAGACATTCCCTATGGCTTGAACACATGACGCTCAAATCCCAAAGACAAAATCAACAACAAGGATTACACAAGAAGGAAGAGGACCCTACCAAAAATCCCATCAAAGGATCGCGAGAAGACTACAAAAACAAAAAGAACAATGCTCAAAGGAGGCAAAAGGATCAACAAAGCACTACCTACCCCATGTTGTAAACCATCTATATATCTAGGGATCCCATATTTCCACAGATCCCCAAAACAACTTGGATCCCGAATGTCCAAGTATAGATCTTGGGATCCCATATGTCCTAAGATCCTAGGGATGTCATATGTACCATCATCATGGATCCCATATGTCCATGGATATAAAAACCACATGGATGCCATATGTCCATGAAAGCCAGGGGATGCCATATGTCCCAGATACCATGGATCCCATATTTCCATGGAAGTAAAACCAAGGGATGCCATATGTCCCAAACTTGGATGCCATCTGTCCAAGCTATGTGTGTACCTAAGCTCACGATGTCTTACGGACTTGTGATGAAGGAGACTATACTGCAATCATAAATGCAAATAGTGGTGGATTGATACACACATTAAATTATCAATCCGTGGATATAGACCATATCAAGTGTATGAGGAAATGTGCAAAATGGAGTGAATGTGTAAAAAATGTATGTAAATTAGGTCTAACTACTCCTCACATCACCTCTTTCACTAGAAATGTGTATCAGGATACTTATAACATTATTAAGCACAAATTAAGCCATATCTCTCAACTCCCATACTCGACTATGGTCAACAAGAGATTTTTTTTGAAGCTCTCGATGAGATGCATCCAATCATTATATTTTTGGCTTAATTTGACAAAATGTTATGAGCAAAATATTGAGTGACGGGAAACACCCACTCTTGCTCCATATCTCACCAAGCTTCACACACACACACACACACACACACACACACACACACACACTATAATGGAAAAAATAGTAGGGAGAAGGGGCAGACAACACCTCTAGGCACACATTTCATGCATCACACACACATATAAGCTCATGGGGAAGAAGATACATAGTCAACAAGAAGAAAATTCAAGATTTTTTAGCTTCCTCCTTAACAATGGCAAAAAGTCTTTACAAAGTGTCACAAAGCGACTTATATCCATGTTCCCTAAAAATGGTCCTTTCACATAACTGACCATCATTTTCTCTAAAAATCACTAAATTCCTACTATTGTACAAGGCTAATATTATATTCTTCACAGATCATGCAACTAGAGGACTCCTCTAGAGCATTTACATAGCTTTTTGAGGTTTTACAAAGGACTTTTGAAAAGAAAAATAGGCTAAAATGTGAAAATTTTGGGGCTTGCTTTTCTTCACTTCTTTGTCCTGCAACACTCTCCCCCTCTTAGTCTCTATCGTCCCTTTACAGGTTTTTGTGGGTTTCCCTGACGTGCAACAAGTGGATGAACCTGGGATACATATGGAAAATGAGGCTTGTTGTCCTCAAGTACCTCTTGCCAACTTGTTCCTCTTTGATGTGATGCTATAATTTCCCAGTGTGTATTTCTTTTAACTACATGCTACCATTGGTCGAGGAAGCCTTCAAAAATTTCAGACAATTTGTTATCCTGTCTAAGCTTTAGTCCAATGCTTCCGTCATCCCCTTGGCATTCCTTATACTCACACATTAGGGTCAGTGAATTAATTCGGGTTGCCACACACAGTGCTTCAAAGGTCCTGTTGTAATTCTTTGTTTACATCCTTTGGGACCTGTTGCATTCTTTTTGCCTGGGTCTTTTCTTTCCTTTTGCTTTCCCTAGCCTGATTCGTGCCTTGCGGGGCTTTGGGCAGAGGGTGAACATATTTATTGGACTATTTTATGTTTTGATTTTCTTCTTCTTTTTCTCTTGCTAGTTTCTCCCTCCACGTGTCCCTCTTCTTGAACTCTATCATCCCCAATAGGCTTTTGTTGGCGAGGTGAGTAGGTTTGGAATATTGTTCTCTCCATTTGATTGAGTAAGTTAGCTTCGCGAATCATTAGGTCTTTCCAGTAGGCTAATTTTATTCCATCATTCGGTGCTTGTGGATGATCAACAAAAAAACTTACTTTGTAGGCTATTGATATGACATTTAAATTTAATGACATTTAAATTTAATGACATTTTCAAAAATATTTTTGAATCTACCTCAAAGAACCTAGTGAAAAAGGCTTCTTCAAAGGTTTGAATATATGGGCTCAGAAAAAACATCAATCTAGAGTAAATAGCCATTATTGTGAGTCTGGTTGTTGTAATAAAGTAAGTCTATGATCCAAGAGTCTGGCCGGTTCAGAAAGATCTGAAATCGGACATCGTTTGGTCATCCGTGTGTATGACCAAAGATCTCGAGTTTAGACTTTCTAGGAGGTCTTGTGCTCTTGTGAACAAGTGATCCACTTAGGTTAAAGGTTAAGTCTCAAGGATGTGAAGGAGGAGTTCTTGGGTTCAACCCCCATGGGGAGCATGGGGAGAGTGTTTTGCCCAAAGAGCTCTAGAATCTTCTAGAAGCATCCACTTGAGTTAACTCGAGTTAACTGGGACACTTGGCGCACATGCAATTACATGGCCGACACATGGCTGGCTAGTATTCACCTGCCGAAGAAGGCAGTCCCTTGGAGAGAGCTATATATAGAGGCATTTGGTTGGGAGGAGACTCATCTCACTAGCAGGTGGTGGTCGTAATTCTTAGGTTGTTGCATTTGTATCAGAGCGGATAGAGAAAATGCTTCAATACCGTGTTGAAATAGATCTTTGAAAAGTTAAAGTCTTGAGTCATCTAGACTTTGACTCATAGGGAGCTTACATATCTTCGAAATTTGAATTGGTTGTACTGAGTTGCAGTTATTTCTTTCCACTTTTTAAATCTTTTTGGAATTGGCTCACATATGGTATCTGATTCCTTTTGCAAGAGACCAGGGTTAGTTGGTTAGAACTAGATAACTAAATTAAACATCCTAGATAGATGTTCTGTACAAGAACCTTTTCAAAACATCAAAAGATGATAAGTTCAAGTGGACTTATTTATTTGAGTTTGCTTCAAGTTATAGCATAAATGATTTCCTACAGTCCAGTATACTCTAGAATAGAGAAGTTAGGAATTTCTCAATAGATTGACAATTCCCAAGAACTTTTAGCTAAAACTAGTCTTTGAGAAAAGTGTCCTAAGTTGGATAAATTTTGTTGCAAATTTGTACTGGGAAAGTTTAGTATAGTTGACTCAAAGAAAATGGTAACTTTCTCTTACAGTTTACATAGGATTTTTAAACTCATTAGGACAAAATAGTCCTCTAGTCGGGTGAAACATCAAGTAACTATTGGATCAAAGTAAACCATTATACAAACATCTAAGATAGATGTTTGGGACAACCACACTTCAAGTTCTCCAAAAAAAAAATTCAAGTGAATCAAGAGTTCTCAAAGTCTTGCAAGGGGTAAGAATCCCACCTTCATTACTAAGTCTATGCACCAGTTATGCCTAGAAATGGACTAGTAATTTGAATCCACCCAGTCCACATGATTATGCTTAGATCGCACATCTAGAAACTGTGAATTGGCTAGGGATGTGTTTAGATCCACCCTTATTATTCTTTCACTAGTTTGTACTTTGTCCAGTTCATCAAAGTGCAACATGAGACAATGTTTTGAATTAATTGGGCAGGGACGCCACCACAGAGATGAGACATGTTCTTCCAGTTTTAGAACATGACCATGTTCTTCCAGTTTTAGAACATGAGGCTCGAGGGTTGCCTACATTATGTATATAGCTCTATTTTCGAGGACGAAAATATTTTCCAAGGGGGGAAGAATGTAATAAAGTAAGTCTATGATCCAAGGGTCTGGCCAGTTCAGACAGATCTGAAATCGGACATTGTTTGGTCATCTGTGTGTATGACCAAAGATCTCGAGTTTAGACTTACTACGAGGTCTTGTGCTCTTGTGAACAAGTGATCCACTTAGATTAGTGGTTAAGTCTCAAGGATGTGAAGGAGGAGGTCTTGGGTTCAACCCCCATGGGGAGCATGGGGAGCGTGTTTTGCCCAAAGAGCTCTAGAACCTTCTAGAAGCATCCACTTGAGTTAGCTCGAGTTAACTGGGATACTTGGCGCATGACATGCAGTTACATGGCTGACACATGGCTGGCTAGTATCCACCTGCCCAAGAAGGCAGTCCCCTGGAGAGAGCTATATATAGAGGCATTTTGTTGGGAGGAGAGTCATCTCACTAGAAGGTGGTGGTCGTAATTCTTAGGTTGTTGCACTTGTCATGATAGAAAGATAAAAAATTAAGGCCTTGATGCCTTGATTAATGCTGATGAAGTTCAAAAAGGTGTACTCAACATGTTTGAAAACCTTCAACACTGTTAGAAGCATATTAATCATTTTATTTGTCATCTTTATTGCTATATGTGGTAGAGAGGTGTACTTGATAGCCAAAATTTGATTGTTCTGACCATGTATTGTGACGTCGATAGATAGTTATGTGGCAGGCTTGATAGTAGGAAAAAATTGAGCCATTGTTTATTGAGCGTACCACTTCTCTCTTCTTCTCAAAAATCTGACCATGTCTGGCATCGTGGCACTGAGAACAATCAAGGATTGACTTGTAATAAATATGGTGCTTCTTGTCAGTGCACCCACAATGTAGGATTTTTTTTCCCAAAAACTCTTCTCTAGATAGGATTAGCCTTTTCAAATTCCTCTTGAGTGTAGGGGAATGTAGTGGCCTTGAAGTTCAATTCTTGGTCCAGATCCTTGTGGGTCATTTTCTTGATGAATCGACACATTTATTCTTTCATAATTTTGTATGGTACATTGAATGGATTCATGATTGTATCTAAGTCTTTGCTCTTGATCTTGGCCTCTTTCATCACTCTCACCACTACATCTTCAAAATTTTGTGTTAGCTAGGACATGAGTAGTGCCTGCTCTTTCTGACTTATTTTTGTAGTGTACGGAATTGGATATTCATCAACTTGCAACTCTTGGTCATTTTGTATTGGTGAATGAACTATGGGGGGAGAAAGAGCACATACCTCAGTCTCCTCAGTATCTAGATGAGAGCTTGGAACTACTTGTGTCCCCATGTTTATTCATTGCATTAGTTTGACCTCTAAGTCTACAAATCTTTTAATTCCTTTATGTGTTCTTTTGCCACTTTGAGCTCTTCTTCACTCTTTATTTTGCCGTCACATACTATAGCCAGCTGATCGACATCTTGTTTGCATTGTTTTGTGTACTTAGATAGTGCCTCTTTCCATTCATTGCATAGCTCATTTGTATCCTATAGATATTTAAATTCCCATTGAATATGTAATTTTTGCTCCTGTTGGAGCTGATTGTCATACCTTTCCAATTATGCATGTACCTTGATAATGTCTTCATTTGTGTTTGTTTGTGTTTCCATAGGTTTATTTAGCAAAATTGAAGTCACCAAATCTTTATTTGTGCTATGGATCGTGTGAGCTTCATCCATATATACTTTAATTTGGTTTCTAAAAGCTTGCTTTGATTAGAGAATGCATTTGTTTTATCAAAAGTACATGGAATTGCTTGAAATTATAGATCTAAAATACTTGGGAGATGCCGAGTAGAAGTCAAGTCATAGTTCTACAGATTGATATGTTCTTCTATGTGGGTCCCACCTTTGGGGGCTCAAAACGGACTTTGAAATCGCTCTGAAAATATTTTGGCACCTTCTACTTGCACATAAAATTTCCTAACATTTTGAGATCTCCACCAGATTGTGGGATTCTTCACAAACTCCACATGATAGTGAGGAATGTAAGGAGAAGCTTTATTTTTGGCTTTTTGCCAATTAGGGTCACAATCCATCGTGATCTCTACTTGAGAGAAATGGGATCTTTTTGGACTATGGGCGAGATCTTGGGATTGTGGGATCACATGAGCATTCAACTATAAAATCTTTTTCAACTAGTGTGTTGGGGTTCCATTACCCTCAATTTGTGGCCACGGCATCATGTACATTAGATCTCGTAGTTTCAAATCCTACACTTAGTCTCTACTAAACTGGGAGCTCTATAAAAAATCGAATGAGTAGATAACTTTGACTTTTCCAAGAATTTTTGTGGTTCCCTTTGCCCTAAAGTTATGCCTTAGCTCCCATGTGAAGTGCACATCACAAATTAAACCCTGAATATGATTTTTGCTTGAAAAGATCTTGATCATTCAAACAACAAAGCTCTATGCCCTAGTGCCTTGCGCCCTCTATTGATGCACTAATGTAAGAAAACAATAAAGGATGGCTCGACAAGTTTGTTACCATGTCCCTTGTTCTAAAGAATGAAGATAAGCTATCACCATTATCTTTTCTCTCCATGCTCTCCTCAACTACACGTGATAAAAGAACACACTAATCCGATTTCCCCTCTATGCTCCTTGCAAAAAATCAATGAGAAACAACACTTCTTTGCCCTTAGTCCCTTTACATACCCTGATGCAAGAAACCAAGTAGAAATGCATAGCCGTATGCATGGTGTACCTTTCTATACTTGAGTGCAGGGTGTACCTCTCTATACCTTAGTGCATGAATATGGACAAGAATGATTAGGTGACCACCTCTCTATTTAACCTTCACCCCCACTTACCTATTTTTGAAGTAAAAGCATGAAACAATTTATTTTCCCTCACCTTGTTCTGTTCAGTAGCATAAAAAGGCATCCATGGAAGAGCAGCTACCCCTTACCTTCTACCTCCTTGTCATACTTCTATGGCTCTACGCCTTAGCCAAACACCAAAGCCCAAAGAAAGCAGGAAGAATGGAACGTGAGAGGATGTTTTTCTCTTATCTTCTTGGTAGAGCACCTAGAAGTTTCAATATAGGAGCTTCCTCTACTTACCATTACACACCCATGACAAGTTATTTGTGCCCAAAGATTGGCTTCACACTCACGTGTGCTCAGACCTTGAAAACTTCACACTCACAGATGAAGTCGAGTTCAAAATCTTATTGGTCATTTCCATTCACTTTCTGCCAATGCATGTGGAGGCTCTTTTATTTAGCTTATTCCTTTCCAAATCTCTTGAAGAATTTGCAAGCATGAGAGCTTTATTTTCTTGAAAGTGGTGTAAGATTGAATGTAATAAAATGAGAAATATAATACATTGCATCTAAAGATGCCAAAAAAGGAAGGTCTATCAAACTAAAAGCTCTACACTGATAATGACAAAAATGAGAGAGGCTATACTACAATAGAAAATCAGATTCTATGAGCGAATAGAATGTATATAAAAAGACGTATGAGACAAAAGAAAAATAAACATACCATCCACAGGCTGTCATCGACATCGACAACAAATGGGTATAACAAATCCTATTGGATCCTCTTTCACTTGCTCTCATGATCAAATAGTGTTTCATGAAGACCCCGTGTATATCCATCCTATGCCTATCCACAAATGCAATGTCCATTCCACCCCTGCCTAAATGCAATGTCCTGATAAACACCAAATGTATATTTACCATCTCTCTCTATTGCCAATGGTGCTTGGGATCTTTTGTCTTATAGTGTAGCTACTTCCACTCATCCTCACTAATATATGAGGGCTTCTGAAGCCCGTTGAAATCAAATGTCACAGTGGGATCATGCCAATATTTGAGAGTATCAACAAGAATACATTTTATTCATTTAAAATAAATTGGGATTGATCACGGTTCTAGCAATTACTCTCGATATATGCACTCTATGAAGGAGTGTGCAGTTGTATTGCAATTTTGTAAATAGTCACATACATTAGCACATAGTAGTTCTAGCCTATCCATTTGCACAAATCCACGTTCACATGCATATATTTTTTAAGTTATCATGCTCATGGGCACTCCATGATGTGCGGGGTGTGTTCAAAGTGTCTATTTATGATGATGGACATGAGCACTATGGTAGATGCACCATTATCACAACAAGATCCACCTAATGATCATCGACCTCGTGCTCGACATGAAGAGTTGGATGGTGCTCATGGAGCTCTTGAAAATTGACGAGCTCTATGATTGTGTCATTGACTACATTTTCTCTCATGATATTCTGGAATTGAAATATCCATAGGTATAATCTACCTTGTAGATGGGATATATAGGAAGAAGTTATTGAGGAGGATTTTAAGAAAGATTTTGAAAGTGTGTATATCGTAAATGTCTGTGAGCCCATCTGCATCTCTGCAGGGTTCAATCAAGATAGAATCTCTTTGAAATAGGCATAGTTGTTATATTGTGGTGTATCATCATCCATGCTAAAACAAAAAACATCAATATGATTCATAAAAAATGAATAATAATAATAATAACAATAATAAAAATACTAAACTAAAATCAAGAATAATAAATCACATACTACATGACGTAAATTAATCATTATATAAGTGTCTCTCCCGTTTAGATCTAGATTTGATTCCATGCTCAAAATTTTGTTATTCTTTTGATCCATAGGTATCAAATTTGAATGATCATCTCTTGTAGTGTCCTCTTCATTGGCCATTGGAGTATCCTCATGTGCTTGGTTAGGAGCACAATATCCAAAAAATCATATAGATTCGAAAACGGTTGAGATATTGAACTTCTATAGAATGTAATTTCTATCATCAAGCTTTTGTTCTATGAAGGTGGATGTGCGAATGTAGAAATAAAAGGAAAAGGAGATGAATAAGATGATGCCATAATTGACTTCCTAAACTAACACAATCATTGAAATTAAAATCCATTCCTAATTACAAGCACCTCAATGCTCTGATACTATGTAACAAAAATAGTTACGCAAGAGAGATGCATGGAGTAGTGGAGAGGAGAACATATAAAGCATAGTTTCTTTAAATATCTTACTAACAACTACACCACTAATGGCATTGTCATGTTCTCTCAACATAGAGCTTAAATGGAAGTTTACACAACTCTATATGAGAGATGATAAGGTAGAGATATGCTAGCTCAGCTCAATACTTATAATATTTATAATAGTGCATTCATTAATCTATAAATATGCCAATGGAGAAGTTTTGCCTTTTGTGGATGACCAGACATGGGGAGACATTGTACGTGGTGGCCATAGCTCTCATAATGGTGCATGTCCCATGCACAACTTAGGCTAGCTGAGCCGATCTAAAAAATATGAAGGAACCCTCATTCAAATAGGAAATATTCTAGGGTATATGAATTCTCATAAGGTCCTTTTCTTGTAATACATATCAATCATCTACAAGCCATAAATGTTCCAATATGAGCCTCATCCAACTTCTATGTTGGCATTCCCACCAACAAGGTAATGCACGATTAGTTTCTCCTCATAGTATGGGCTTTACAAGTGTGCAATACAAGATATAATCATGAAAGCTAGACAATGTTCATCTAACAATAATTTCCACATAGAGCATATATGGCATCCGGAAAGAGTAAAGAGGAGAAATCTGCCTTGAGTTTTTAATACCATGACCATGCAAAAAACCTTTGCCAATCAAAGCTCATATTTTGTGGATTGAGAACAATGTGAGTAGTGATGTGCTTATACAAAAATTAATGGCAAGAAGAATGTTTATGCTTGTTGGTTACTTTGATCACAAAAGTTTCCATAGATAAAACGAAATGGGAAGCTCGATTGTTACATCTAACCAACACAAAAATGCACAAGGTGTCTATAGTGTTCATGGCAAGTAGTTGACTGATGGCAGTCAACAACTTGAGAAAGACAATGCAGATGTAATGACCAAGAGCCATTACCACATGCTTTGGTAATTAATTCAGATTGTTGATCTGCAATGCACAATTCAAGTCTATGGTGGAAAAGAAATACGAAGCTCAGCGTAAATCAGATTTTAAACATAGAGAGAGTAGAAGTGGTACTCAGAGAGAGAAAGAGGCAGATGACACACATTGTAGGGGGATCGGCCCCCATGTTGCGATGTTTGAGAACAAGATAGATTATTTTCATGGTTGAAATAAAATTAAGATTTGTCATGAAAACGAAAAAAAAAAAGAATAAAAACATGGACACAGGAGTCAGGTATCTCGGTACAATATTCTTGCGCGCTTGGAGAAGCCAAGTGGTTAGGGAAGGATGGCGGCTCGAGGGCAAGAGCCGCTAATTGAAGGAAGTTATGTTAAGACGATAAACAAGGTTGCGGTGGCAGGAGGAGCTCTAAACACGGAGATTAGCTTGCTCGAATACATAAGCCTGTTGCATGGCACTCTCGGGGGTGTCCAGGGCGTTGGTGAATCTTTGTCGGACCTCGAAAGGAGTGTATTCAAATCCGGCTATTGTGAGAGAGTTGAGGAAGGCTGCGATGCCGTGCTTGGCGAGCTGGCTGTAGCCGTCTGTGTTGGAGTTGTTCAGAGCATCTTCCACTGTCATGCCCGAGCCGAAGATGGAGCCCGCTCGCCCACCAAAAAGCTGTAAAAGAGTGCCTATACCAGATAAGATCCCACGAAGCCTGGTTATGTGCTTCTTCCAGAAGCTGAAACAAGAAGACAACACACGCAGTTAACTCTGACACGATTTCCTGCCATGAATACATAGAAAGCAGAGCTTAGACGACCACTTACTCGCACGAGCCGCCGCCATAGGAGGGAGGAGTTCCGGTGACGGGAGTTAACGGCGATCCTACGAGTGGCGAGCTCAACGGGGAACCAACATCCGGAGGAGATAGCGATGAAGGAGGCTGATCGATGGGGGAGGAACCGGAGGGTGTATTGCCGCTGTCGTAAGGTGGAGAGGAGTATGAAGGTGGAGTGTCGACTAGAGGGGATGGTGGGGTGTCGACAATGGGAGTCGGAGGCACTTGGACCGGGGAGCCGCCAGAAGATGGCGGAGTACCACCGTAGCTTGGCGGAGGCTCGCTTATAGGAGAGCTTCCTGAGGAGGGCGGAGTGCTGTAGCTTGGGCTTGGAGGCATCTGGACAGGAGAGCTTCCCGAGGAGGGTGGCTTACTATAGCCGGTACTCCTCTTTGCGTGATGGGATGAATGATGATATTTACTGTGTCGATGCTTTCCCTTGCCATATCCCCCGGAACCGCTGCTTCCCTGGTGATGTACGGGAGATGGCGATGAACCAGATGGTGATCCATAAGGAGGAGGCGGGCATGGCGAGCTCCCTGTGGGTGAGGAACCTGAATCGGGAGGCGCATACGAGGCGCCGCCACCCTGGGAGTCGTAGGGAGGCTGGTAGTAATGAAGCTGACGAAATTTAGCTCTACCATTGACTAGCCGGATCTGGCCACAAGCAATAGCGAATACAAGCAAAGAGAGAAGGACGCTTGAGCTCGCCATAGCTGAAGTTGAAGCTCGATAATCGCAGTTGAAGTTGCCTGCTGATCAGGTGGAGATATGCTCCGTATATATACTTGCAGGGAGATATGCTCCATATATATACTTGCAGGAAGCAAAGGAAGCTGAAGAGGGCCACAGAATGAATAACAGACAGGAGAAGAGCTTCCGTGATGAGTAGGTTCAGCCTTCTCACGAACAATGCCATGTGAGGGAAGGCTGCATTGAAGGAACCCACGAGATGGCATGCCAGCGAGACGAGCTAATTCAGGTTGCTGAACGCAAGAATTCTAAAGGCTTTCGTAAAAGCTAGCTAAGTAATATTTTTTAAAAACAAAAGAAAAAAAGCAAAAAAAAAATAAAAAAAATCAAGAAGCAAACCCGTCTTCAACCTTCTGCACACTTATAGCAAGTCCGATATACCCGCTCTCACATGATGGTCACCTTCCCATTGTCATGTATACGGTAGACGCCCCACAATGGGAGAAGAGTTATGGCACGCAGGTTCTATCCCTCACTTCACATGAGAGTTGCACGTCAAAAAAAAAAAATTACAAATGAAAAGGATAAAATGATGGGAAGAGCGCATGACAAGTGAATAACATCATTTCTCTTCGTGTATCACGGGATTGGGATCTTGGTAAAAAGAAATCGGTCAACAAGAAAAGAATTTAAAAAGCTTAAAGACCAATAGTTAGTAGACTAATTTCTAGCAATGGAAAGAAAATAGTAAGCACTCAATTTGTAATCTAGAGAATGGAGAGCACTCTGCTAACCAAGACCATCTAACCAAGAATGGAGAGCTCTCTCCTAACCAAGAATGCAGATCAACGTCTTTCTCTCACTTTCTACTCATACATTCACATACAAAGGTTCATCTTTTCCCTCCCTCAACAATGGAGTTTTTCCACTTGAACTTGGTGAGATCATTAGCTTTAGAGTTAAAAGCTACACCTTTCGAATAAAAATACTCAATTAATCAAATTATTCAATATGCATGCATAATCTAATTCACATGCATGAGGATGATCAGCCCAAGAACTCGTATGTCAAAAGATGGACGGCATTCGTATGAAAAGGGTCATCTCTTTTCAATAACTTCTATGTCATTAGATGGAGTGCATTGAGCCATTCCCCTAATCTCAAGGAGGATCCCAATCTTTTGTTGAGTCTCTCATCCATAGTTGGCCACCAACATGTTTGTACCTAGGGTCATGAGAGTATACCACCTTGAGGAATACATATTGTTAACCTAATAGGTTCTATTTCATAAACACATAATTATATGCACGTGAAAACAAAATAATATTATATTTCTCATGAGAATAGATACAAGAATGGCGGACTACTTTTTCCACTCTTTTCTTTTTTTTTTTCCATATCCAAAACTTTTTTAACGCTTAAGTTAAGCTCAAAATTCAAGGATAATAGCCTTTTTCCTCAAAACTATTTCACATTCAACATCAGGCTTGTAGTAAATTGATTCAAGTACTATCATCTCTCGTAAATGTGACTTTGATTTATTTTTGTATCATATATGAATTGATTGATCATGTTAAGATTTTTCTATCCTATTTGTAAACTTTCCTTACATATTTCTTTCCAAAATATTGGTCATATTGACTTTGCTCATGTATTTATGTGCATGTTTACTATTTCAGCTCTCGATGAGTCTCCCTACTTTGTTATACTTTATGGAATAATGGAATGTTAAATGGATTTTAATTTCTTGAGGTTTTTAATATGATTGTGTTTTGATTTACAGGCAAAGAATCATGAGGGCATGAATGCACATGGATTCACTCAGATATTTTAAAGATATTTAAAAGGTAGTATTTTATATATTTTTGTAAAAATAGTAGATCACTTAGAAAGTGACTTTTTGTAAATAAGCAGATTTTTCATGAATGCATGCTTTTTGAAGCACCACCCTCATGTATCTTCTATTCAGGACATAATCAAAATATCTATAAATACACATACCTTGAGAGACTCGTCCATTAGAGTATGTGGAGGGAGATTATACCCAATCTTGTGTTCATTCTTGTCTCTCTCTCTCTATTCTGTATGTGTTCTTGTGAGATTTTGTTATTGTATTATCTTTGCGTATGTGCATCTACAAGATCCAATTTACAATGGTATCAGAGCTTGCATGCATCTACGAAGGTGTACTTTGAAGTATTTTGATGGCGATGCACCATAGTGCACTATCCTTCTTGAGAGATCATCGATGATATCCTCAGAGTAGAAAAATCGAGCTCAATGCACAGCAGAAGATACTCTACACAGAGGTTGCAGAATAGACAAAAAACATAGTACATAGGGAGCACGAACACAAACTTCTTAGGTGTTACAAATGCAGTCGAACATTCAGTCTGTGGCTGACCAAGCCACTATATGTTTTATTTAAGAACATATACAAAGAAGTGTCTGGTGGCCATTTGGCCTTTCATATGGAAACTAACGGTAAAAATCTCCCACTAAATGCCAATTTGGCCAAAGAAACTATGGGAGAAAAATAAAGAATGATAAAGAATACCTGAGTGTAACTAAACAAACTATATCTCCCACCTAATGGGCATGTTACATAATGTACAAGTGACTTTGTAAGATCATGAATCAAGTGACCCCCATCAAGTGACAATAGTGTCCAAAGCTATCCTGTGGTAGAGCTTTAGTCAAACCATTTGCAGCATTATCTTGAGTGTGAACCTTCTCAAGAAGAATGTGCTCAGTGGCTAAGCAATCTCTAATGAGGTGATACCTCACGTGAATGTGTTTGGTCTTCGCATGATAGACTGGATTCTTAGCCAAAGCAATGGCACTCTGACTATCATTGAGCAAATGAGGTACATGCTGAGGTAAACCCATATCACAAGCAAGACAAGATATCCACAATGATTCCTTACATGCCTCACTTTCTGCAACATACTTTGCTTCTGTGGTGGAAATGGCTGTATATTCTTGAAGATGAGATCTCCAAGGGTAGCACTTCCAACAAAATGAAAAATGTACCCTGATGTAGACTTACGATTGTCTACACAATCAGCATAGTGAGAATTTGTGTAACCAATAATGGATGATTTCCCCCTACCTAAGCATAGAAACTTGTCCTTAGTGGCATTTATACATCTCAAAATCATCTTGACTTCTTCCCAATGTTTCTTGCCAGGATTAGACATATATCTGCTCATAACTCCCACTGCAAATGCAATGTTTGGTCTCGTAGCTACCATAGCATACATGAGACTACCAACAATAGACTGATAGGGAATTCTGGTAATGAATTCCTTTTCCTCATCTAATTTGGGGTAATCATCCTTGCGCAATTTCACATATGTGGGTAAAGGTGTACTCAATGCCTTCCCACCCTGCATATTGAACCTGTGAAGTATTTTGGCTATGAACTCACTTTGAGACAAGTATATGCATCTTTTACTCCTATCATGAGAAATGTGCATGCGAAGAATATGTTTTGGCGTCCCCCAAATCCTTCATATCAAATGTCTGACTCAACTTCTTTTTGAGAATTGACAATTTAGAAGAGGACTTCCTAGCAATCAACATATCATGGACATAAAGTATCAAGCATATCAAGCTGCCATCTGAGCATCTATTTGTGTAGAGACAGTGATCCTCATTGCTTCAAGAATAGCCTTGAGACTTCATAAAAGCATCAAGCTTCTGGTACCATTGTCTAGGGGACTCTTTAAGTCCATGCAAGCTCTTCTTGATCTTACAAACTGGTATTTCCTTGCTAGAAACTACATAACCCTCTCGTCATTCCATATAGATCTCATCTATAAGATCTCCATGAAAGAAAGTAGTTTTCATATCCATTTGGGCTAGCTCTAAGACCTCGATTGCAATGAATCCAAGCAACATATGCAGGGTAGTCATCTTGACCACTTGAGAGAAGGTTTCCTCGAAATAACCACCATGTTGTTGCTTAAAACCCTTTGCAACAAGTCATGCTTTAGACTTTGGAGAAGCAGTACTATCTGATGTGAATTTTAGCGTATACACCCATTTACATGGTAAAGCTTTCCTCCCCTTTGGAAAAGGTACTAAATCCCAAGTACCATTCTTGTGAATAGAATCCAACTCACTCTTCATGGCATGCTCCCACTTGACATGATCCTCTGTCTACATAGCCTCTTTGTAGCAAGAAGGCTCACCGACATCTGTTAGCATAACAAAATCTAAACGTAGAACATATCTAGGGATGTGAGACACATGCAAAGCATCTCAATGGTTGCTCAACATGAACATTTGCAGACTAATCTGATTGGATATTCTCTTGAACTATTGATTTATTTAGATAGTGATGTGTGTGAACACATTAGGAATGCCGTGGCACTTTTTTCCTTCTTTAGGATGTTTTTTTCCCCAAGCTTGTATATATGCCTATAACCTAAATGGGTTACTTATCTTTGTACATTCTAGTGGTAATACATTCAGTATTTTGTGTTGTGCTCCAAGCTTCTTCTTCTTCCTTGTGCTGTTTGCATGTTTTTGTAGACCTCTAACTCCAACAATTGGTATCAGAGTAGGTTGCCGCTTCAACTAGGGCATCCTTGACACCCCTCCAGTCATAGTCTTAGAATCGCACGAAATTTGGTGATCATACTAAGGGTCATTAGGAGATCAAAACGGCTTCACTTTCTGGTGCTGAAATCGTGATCTGAACTTGTTTTGGCCTCCATACACACTATCACAGTGCTTATGTAGGAAATTTTGTCTTTTTGTGCCAAATATATATACAGGTTTCAGTTCACTAGTATAAGCATCTCGAAGTTTGCTACATGTCTAGCAAGTTCTGTTCAACTTTTTCAGATACAATTATTTTTTTGCATCAGGGTATTTTAGTCAATGGCCATGGGTGAAAGGAGTGATGTATTCCATATGTTGGTTATTGTGGATAAGTTGGACAGTACCAATTATCCATTGTGGGCTTATGTGATGTGACGTGTATTGGTTGCAAAAGGACTATGGAACATTGTGGAGGGTGTTGAAAAATGTCCTATTATACCTGCAATTATAGGTATTGAAGCTGATGCAGATGGCGTTGAAGATGCTGATATTCTTCAGATTCCTATTTGTGCTATGGTTTCTAGTGCACCTACTATATAGAAAATTCATTGGGATGGCAAAGATGCTCCGACACATGCATTGATAGCCTTCTCTCTTAAACATGCCATTATTCCTCACATTTGCTCTTGTAGAATAGCTAAGCATGCTTGGGATACACTTACCACATTGTACCAGGCTAGGAATGAGGCTCATGTTGCTTACCTCCGAAAATAGTTGGAGAGTGAACATATGAATGAAGGTGATTCTATGGACATTTTTCTACCAAAAATCAAAGACTTGAAGGAACAATTTATTTTTGTTGATGAAGTTATACTAGATAGCCCACTTGTGCAGACCATTTTGAATGGTCTTCGTAATTCATATCAGAGTTTTGCTTCTACTCTTCGTTTGATAATGAAAGGCAATCCAAATGCCTTGTCATTTCAGGAGTTAGTATCTGTTCTATTGTAGGAAGTTCAGTCTAGGCAGAATAGGTCCATTATGCATGTTGTAGATCAAGCTTTCCTAGCTAGTGAGTAGGGCAAAGGAAAATGGAGCTCATCTACTAGTAAGCAAAAATCTACAAATGCTGCACATTTGAAGAAGGAAGACAAAGATGAGAAGAAATAAAAAAAAGCATAAATTCTTTTGTAAGTACTATAAAGGAAACGATCATGTCATAAAGAACTGTCCAAAACTGGCTGCAAAAAAGGCAAAGAAAAAAGAGGCTGGAATGGTTGTTTTAGAGGCCTCTACACCAAAATTAGAGTGTGCTAATCTTGTGCACAATGAAGAATGGGCATTTACTACTGATTACAGTTTTGACCCATCCTCTCCTGAATAGTGTATGTCTGCAGTAGACTTAGATGTTTGGTACTTTGATAGTGGGGCAACCAAACATATTACCTCGCAGTGCAGTTTCTTTGCTTCACTCGAGCCTACCCCTACATGGAATACTATCACATGCACCAATAACTCCTCTTATCCTGTCATATTCTGACTATTGTTCATGGTAGTTCTTTCACTTTGTCGGATGCTTCATTTGTGCAAGGGATCAAGAAAAATATGTTATCAGTTTCTGCATTAGCCAAGATTGCTTGGTTGTGAAATTTTTTGATCACAGATGTAGAGTTCATGATCTGTCAAATGGCAACATGACTATTGCTTCTGGCATTTTGTGTCGTGGGCTATATAAGCTCATATACTATGAAAAATCTATGAATGATTCAACATGTGCAGATCTCAGGCTATGTCGGATGCAAAGCTTTGGCATGCACGCTTTGGTCATCTGAATTTTGTTAATTTGCTATGCCTGCAAAAATCTGAAATGGGGTCCTCTTTGCCCAAACTTGAGGCACCCAGAAAACATGTCTGTGAAGGGTATATTTTGGGCAAAATGCAGCATTCCTTCCTTCCAAAAGATGGTTCAGTTCGAGCTACTCAGAAATTATAGCTTGTTCACAGTGATGTCTATGGGCCTATGCAGACACCCTCTTTTGGAAACTATTTTTACTTCGTGACTTTCATTGATGATTTTTCTAGGCATGCATGGGTATATCCATTGAAAGCAAAGTCCGAAGTGTTCATGTGTTTCAAACAGCTTTTGGTTTTGGCTGAAAATCTATCAGCATGTAAAATGGGCATCTCCGCTTTGATCGAGGAGGGAATATATGTCTTTTGACTTTAATGCATTTATGGCTAAACATGGGATAAAATATCATTGTATAGTGCCATATAGACCTCAACAAAATGGAGTTTTTGAATGGAAGAACTGGTCACTCATGGAGTTGGCGAGGTGTATGGTCGAGTTACGCTTTACCACATAATTTCTGGCTTGAGGCTGTCATGTGTGCATCATATGTACTTAATAGGATTCCCACTAAAGCACTACAGTCTATCACTCCATAGGAGGCTTGGCATGGTCGCAAGCCATCTATTGCTCAGCTACGTGTTTTTGGTTGTCTGACACATGCATTAGTGCCTGAACAACATCGCAGGAAATTGGATGATAAAGCAATAAAATGTATTTTTGTTGGGTATAGTTTTGAAAGCAAAGGTTATCATCTGTATCATCCACATACTAAATGCATTTTGGTTAGCCGTGATGTTGCTTTTTTGGAAGATGCTATTTAGCCTTTAATTTCATGTATGAAGGAGACATTTATTAGCTCCAAAGACATGTATGATACTTTGCTGCCTCTTTTTACAGGTGGATAGTTTAGTGCTAGTCCTATTGAAGCAAATTCTTGGCCTTTACAAGTTTCATGTGATGATGCAGATCATTCCATTTTTGATCCAGATTTGCATGATGCACTTGTTGATGACAAAGCTGATATTGAGGAGGCAAAAACTATGTCAAAATGTCTAGTGGGGACTTTGCGTGATAGCAAATCACATGCACCTTTCTCATACCACACTCGTTCAAGCTCTCATAGTGCCTATTTGCATGAGATTGCTATGCCATGGCTTCCTCTAGTCTCTTTGATGAGATTGAGCCTGTTTCGTTTGATGAAGCACAAAATTTTGAACATTGGATGTCTGCAATGCAATCTGAATATGATGCTAATATGAAAAATGGTACCTGGCTTTTATGTGACTTGCCTCCAAGCAAGAAGCCCATTGGCACTAAGTGGGTATACAAGCTAAAACGTAAAATTGATGGAACAATTAATAGGTATAAGGCTAGGCTTGTTGCAAAGGGTTATGCGTAGGAAAGAGGCATTGATTTCGATGAAACATTTACGCCTACATGCCGAATGACTACTGTTCCTAGCATCTATGCACTTGCAGCTCATCATGGTTGGAATGTACGTCAGTTGGACATTAAAACAACATTTTTAAATGGTGACTTGCATGAAGAAATGTATGTTTTTCAGCCCCTTCATTTTGTGCAAAAAGGGCATGAAAACCAGGTGTGCAGGTTAAAGAAGGCATTATGTGGTTTAAAGCAAGCACCACATGCTTGGTATGAAAAGATACATGCCTATCTGATTGCACATGGTTTTGAGAACAGTCCAACTGAAAGCACCTTATATGTTAAGCGTGCTAATGATGTACTTCTGATCATTGTTGTGTATGCTGATGACATGCTGCTCATTGGTCCTAATGAGAAGCATATTGCTGATTTTAAGACTGATTTGCATGCCTCATTTGAGATGTCTGATTTGGGGCATTTGCATCATTATTTGGGCATTCAGTTTATGCACCTTGATGGTCGAATGTCTTTGTGTCAAATGAAATATATTAACACATTATTGTAGTGTTTTGGTCTTGAAGACTGTAAACCTATTGCCACTCCTATGGGGACAGGTTTACGATCGATTCTTCATGATGTTGGAGATGCATTTGATGCTGCTCTCTATCAACAAGTTGTTTGATGTTCGATTTACTTATGCATTACTCAGCTAGATATTCAGTTTTCTGTCTCACAAATGGGCAGGTTTATGCATTACCAAGGAGTCAAGCATTGGCAGGCAGTTGAGTGCATCTTTCACTACTTGACTGGTACCCGGTTACTTGGATTATTTTATTCCAAGGGGGATCACTTTTGCCAGATTTTCATGCTTTTTGTGACTCTGACTGGGCTGGTTGCTATGACACTGGTGTGTCCACTAGTGGTTTTTGCTTCATGCTTGGTAGCTCATGCATATTTTAGCTGAGCAAGAAGCAGTCTACTATGGCCACTTCCAATTATGAGGCTGAGTATATGGCAGCTTTCACAACGACTATTGAGTGTATGTGGCTTAGATGCCTTATGGCTGATTTGGGTGTTGGTTAGGCTTTTGCCATCACCATCTTCACTGACTGTAAGAGTGCATTGGCAATTGCAAGGAACCTTGTGTTCCTTGATCACACTGAGCACATTAAGGTGCATTATCATTATGTCATGGAGAGGTTCTCTACTGGAGAGATTAGCTTGGCATATGTGCCCATGCAGGAGAACATTGTAGACCTTTTCATGAAGGCTCTACCTAGGGAGAAGTTTGAAGCTTTCTGCAAAGCTTTAGGTTTACTTCCTTTTTTGGATTGATTCCACATAGCTTGGCACTTCCTTATACATTAGTGCCAACTCCTTGTTCACCGTATCACTCCTAGGGGAGATTTGTTGATATATTTAGGTAGTAATGTGTGTGAACACACTCGGACCGTTGGGGTAGTTTTTTCCCTCTTTAGGCGGTTCCCCCCTCCCCCCCAGCTTGTATATACACCTATAGCCCTTACGGGTTACTTATCTTTGTACATTCTAGTGGTAATACATTCAGTATTGTGTGTTGTGCTCAAAGCTTATTCTTCTTCCTTGTGTTGCTCACGTGCTTCTACAAACATCTAACTCTAACATGATCATCCCTATGTGCAACATTTTTATGCATGCTAACTAGAGGATTTATATCCTCAAACACAGTCTTCTCACTTCAACCTCCTTAATGGGCTGGTTATGCATCTTAGATATTGGAGGAGATGGTGGATAGTCTTGAGAGATGAAGTGGTATTGCTTGATCCTGCTTCACACCTGCCAAGAATGATTGCCAGAGAGACTAGTGGGCCTCTTTAGCTAGCTAATGATCATAAGTAATCACATATGTTGCTTGAAGCATGATCCACTAATCAATGAATCAAAACAGATAGGTAGGAATTGATCCAAGATCAAGAAACTTGCTATTCTTGTATCTACACCTGTTCAATGTTTTGAACAATTCTCTGAGCACAGTAGTAATTAGCTTGATTCCTTTTGGGAAACTCTAATTAGCTTAGAAAGCTACCATTCATGAATGATTACATAAAAAATAATAGACTACACACATAGAATGACATTTAGCAAATCACATTATAGTCCAGACATTTTTGGAGTGCAACAGTCAATAGACCAGAGAATAATGATGCATTCATATCTCATGATTCAAGGAAGCAATGCTAATGAAACTTTTTAATCATATACTAGACATTGTGTTGAATCTACCATGCTTTAAAGCATGGCAAATGATCAATCACGCACTAAGAACAAGGTCTGAGAAGATCATTGTTCTGATATGGTGATGACAAAGAGGTGAGATGAAAATATGATAGAAAGTATATATTAAAACATGTACAAATACAATGTCATTGACAATGATACATTTCACAATGTGAGGGGTATGAGTGAGCTATAAAGTAAGCTCCTCAAATCATAGTATGTCTTCTCTAATGATCTCCAAGAGAGAAGAAATCCCATAGGTCATGTCATCCTCTTTTTATAGTTGTAATTGAAGCCAATATTTGAATTCAAATTCAAGGATGTCTACCTAAAAGTGAATCCTAAAGTATAGAATATATTCTCTCATTACTTAAACAACCAAAAAAATTCGATATTTGATGCTTCCTAACTTCCTCGTGGTTGTAGGAAACTTTTACAAAGATAATTGTGAATGATTTTTACAAGAGATTGATCACATGGGGTTCCATAAGAGGTGTGCTAATTAACCAAGTATGTGGGCTTGGTTTTAATTGCACCAACAACTCCCCCTCAAGCCTAACATGCTTGCTCTTCATTCCTCCTTGAGTTCTTGCAAACTAATCATCAATTTGAATCTGTTCATCTTGGTTCCATCCAAAGACTTTGTGAGTATATCCGCACATTGTAAATGAGTTGATACATAGGATAGTTGAATATCCTTGCTATGCAATTTCTTACATAATGATAAGTTTCTTCAATGTTCTTAGTCCTTGCATGATGTACATGATAAGCAGCCAAATGAAGTGAAATGGTGTTATCTCCAAAGATTATTGAAGTACAAGAATGTATCCCCAAATCTGCATATAGTTGCTTAAGCCACATAGCTTCTTGAGTTGCATTTGCCAAACCTCTGTATTTTGCTTCTGTGCATGATATGGAGCCAGCCCAATCTGCATCAAAATACATTTTTATGTCTAAGTAAGGAGTGAAGGGATAGAACAACCCTTCATTCATAGTACCCTTTAGATACTTTAGCACCCTCTTGGTAGGTTCCATGTGAGGCTTCCTTGGTGCATGCATAAACTGACTCAATGTGCTTACTCCATAAGCAATGTCTAATCTTGCTAGTGTAGCATAGTTGAGGCTCCCTACAAGTTTTGGTAACCTATAACATCTTCAAGAAGTTATCTCTCATGAGAACTAAGCTTATGGTTGAGTTCCATGGGTGTACGTGCAATTTTGCTATTCTCCATCTTAAACTTTATCAACATATCATGTATATACTTTCTTTGAGTAATAAATATACTAGGATCTGTGTACACAAGCTCTAACCAAGGAAAGTAAGTTAATAAACCAAGATCATTGATTTTAAATTCTTCCATTAGTCCACATCTTTCATCTTGGTTACATAATCAACCACTCCTTGCTTTGGTTGCTTCTTTAGAGTTGTAAATTCCATCCACAACTGATTCTTCCTAGCTCTTGTATTTGATGAAACAACAGTAATTAGATTGATTCTTTTCGAGAAACTCTAATTAGCTTAGAAAGCAAACAATGATGAGTAATCTCATAAAAAATGATAGACTACACGCAGAGAATGATGCTTAGCAAATCACACTATAGTCCCGACATTTTTGGGGTGCAACAATCAACAAACCAAAGAGTAATGATGCATTCATATCTCATGATTCACAGAAGCAAAGCTAATGAAACTTTATACTCATATACTAGATAGTGTGCTAAATCTACCGTGCTTTAAATCATGACAAATGATTAATCATGCACTAAGAACAAGGTCTAAGAAGGTCATTGTTTTGATATGGTCATGATAGAGAGGTGAGGTGAAAATATGATAGAAAGTATATGTTGATATATTTAGGTAGTGATGTGTGTGAACACTCTAGGACCGTTGGGGCACTTTTTTCCCTCTTTGGGAGGTTTTTATCCCCCGCTTGTATATATGGCTATTTCCCTAATGGGCTACTTGTCTTTGCACATTCTAGTGGTAATACATTCGGTATTGTGTGTTGTGCTCCAAGCTTCTTCTTCTTCCTTGTGATGTTCGCGTGCTTCCATAGACGTCTAACTCCAACAATTGGTATCAGAGCAGGTCACAGCTTCATCTAAGGCATCGTCAACACCTCTCCGGTTGTAGTCTCAAAATCACATGAATTTTGATGAGCATCATTAACGTGTTTCCGAGATTAAAATAGCTTTGCTATGTGGTGCCAAAATCGCGATCATAGCTCATTTCGGCCTCCAAACGCAATATCACAGTGCTTGTGTAGGCTTTTTCATCTTTTTGTGCCAAAGTTATAAACCAATTTTGATTTGCGAGTATAAGCTTCTCGAAGTCTGCTACAGGTCTAGCAGAATTTGTCTAGGTAGTTATGTTCAACTTTTTGAGATACAGTCAATTTTCCGCAGCAAGGTATTTTAGTCATCGGCCATGGCTAAAAGCAGTGATGTATTCCGTATGTTGACTGTTGAGGATAAGTTGGATTGTATCAGCTACCCGTTATGGGCTTATATGTGTGACATGTATTGGTTGCAAAAGGACTATGGAACATTGTGTAGGGTGTTGAAAAACGTCCTATCACACTTGTAACTGTTACAACTGCAGGTATTGAAGTTGATGTAGAAGGTGTCGAAGATGATGATATTCTTCATATTCTTGTTCGTGCTACAATTTCTTTTGCACCTACTGTAGTGCAAATTCATTAGGATGGCAGAGATGCGCAAGCACATGCATTGATAGCTTTGTCTGTCTAACGTGCCATTATTCCTCACATACACTCTTGTAGAATAGCTAAGGATGCTTGGGATACACTTACCACATTGTACCAAGCTAGGAATGAGCCTCGTGTTGCTTACCTCTGAAAACAGTTATAGAGTGAGCACATGAATGAAGGTGATTCTATGGACAATTTACTAACAAAGATCAAAGACTTGAAGGAACAGTTGATTTCAGTGGATTAGGGTATACCAGATAGCTTACTTGTGCACACCATTCTGAATGGCCTTCCTGATTCATATCAGAGTTTTGCTTCTGATCTTCGGTTGATGGTGAAAGGAAATCCAAATGCTTTGTCATTTGAGGAGTTAGTTTCTGTTCTATTGCAAGAAGATCAGTCTAGGCAAAACATGTCTATTATGCGTGTTGCAGATCAAGCTTTCTTGGCTAGTCAAAAGGGCAAAGGAAAATGGAGCTCTTCTACTAGTAAGCAAAAATCTGCAAATGCTGCATATTCGAAGAAGGAAGATAAAGATGAGAAGAAATCAGAAGAGCAGAAATTGTTTTGCAAGTAATGTAAAGCGAATGATCATATCATAAAGAACTATCCAAAATTGGCTACAAAAGAGGCAAAGAAAAAGGAGGCTTGAATGGTTGTTGCAAAGGCCTCTATATCAAAAACAGAGTCTGCTAATCTTGTGTAGGAAGAAGAATGGGCATTTACTACTATTTGCAGTTTTGACCCATCTTCTCGTGAGCAGTGCATATCTGCAGTAGACTCAGATGTTTGATACTTTGATAGTGGGGCGACCAAACATATTACCTCGTAGCGCACTTTCTTCTCTTCACTTGAGCCTGCCCCTACAGGAAATACTATCACATGCACCAACAACTCCTCTTATCCTATCATGGGAGTTGGTAAGATCATTCCCACTACTGCTCATGGTAGTTCTTTCACTTTGTGAGATGCTTTATTTGTTCCAAGGATCAAGAAGAATCTGTTATCAGTTTTGGCTTTAGCCAAGATTGGCTTGGTTGTGAAATTTATTGATGACATGTGTACAGTTCATGATGTTCCAAATGGCGACGTGATTATTGCTTCAGGCATTTTATGTCGTGGGTTGTATAAGCTCATAGACTATGAAAGATCTGTGAATGATTTAGCATGTGCAGTACATGATTCTTAGGCTATGTTAGATGTAAAGCTTTGGCATGCACGCTTTGTTCATCTGAAATTTGCTAGTTTGCTATGCCTACAGAAATCTGAAATTGTGTCCTCTTTCCCCAAAATTGAGGCACCTGGTAAACATGGATGTGAAGGTTGTATTTTGGGCAAAATGCAGCGTTCCTCATTTCCAAAAGATGGTTCAGTTTGGGCTACTAAAAAATTGGAGCTTGTTCATATCGATGTCTGTGGTCCTATGCAGACACCCTCTTTTGGAAATTATCTTTACTTCGTGACTTTCATTGATGATTTTTCCAGGCATGCATGGGTATATCCACTCAAAGCAAAGTCCGAGGCATTTATGTGCTTCAAACAGTTTCTAGTTTTGGCTAAAAATCTGTTAGCATGTAAAATGGGCACCCTCCGTTCTGATCGAGGGGGGGAATATATGTCTTCTGACTTTAATGCATTTCTTACTCAACATGGGATAAAACACTAGTGTACAGTGCCGTATACACCTCAACAGAATGGAGTTATTGAACAGAGAACAGGTCACTCATGGAGATGGCGAGGCGTACGGTCAAGTGTCAAGCTCTACCACATAGTTTCTAGCTTGAGGCTGTCATGTGTGCAGTATATGTACTTAACAAGTGTCACACTAAAGCGCTACAGTCTATCACTCCATATGAGGCTTGGCATGATCGCACGCCATCTTTTGTTCATCTGCGTGTTTTTGGTTGTTTGGCATATGCATTAGTGCTTGAACAACATCATAGAAAATTGGATGATAAAGTAGTAAAATGTATTTTTGTTGGGTACAGTTCTAAAAGTAAAGGCTATCGTCTATATCATCCACAAAATAAACACATTTTGGTTAGCCATGATGTTGTCTTTGTGGTAGATGCTACTGAGCCATTGCTTTCATGTACTAATGAGACATCTGCTAGCTCCAAAGACATGTATGATACTTTGCTGCCTCTTTTTACAGGTGGACGGTCTAGTGTTGGTCCTAATGAGGCAACTTCTCAGCCTTTGTAGGTTTCATGTGATGATGCAGAACATCCCACTTCTGATGTAGATTTACATGATGCACTTATTGATGAGAGAGCTGATATTGAGGAGGCAAAAACTATGCCAAAATGGATGCTACAGACTTTGCGTGATAGCAAATTAGATGCATCTATGTCATATTGTACTCGTTCAGGCTCTCATAGTGCCTCTTTTGCATCAGATTGCTATGCTATTGCTACATCTAGTCTCTGTGATGAGAATGAGCCTGTTTCGTTTGATGAAGCACAAAATTCAAAAAATCGGATGGTTGCTATGCAATCTGAATATGATACTGTAATGAAGAATGGTACTTGGTCTTTATGTGACTTGCCTCCTGGCAAGAAGGCCATTGGTACTAAGTGGGTATACAAGCTGAAGCGTAAGCCTGATGGTACAGTTGACAGGTATAAGGTTAGGCTTGTTGCAAAGGGTTATGTGCAGGAAAGAGGATTGGCATGGTCCCAAGCAGTGTTGATTTTTTATGGCCATATTGCCCGTTTTTAGTGTTTTTAAATGTAAAATAAAGTTATAAATTTTTATTGCCCGTCAAAAAATAAACTAAAATTATAATATACTAGTACCAAGCTGTATTAACCTACAAAATTGAGGGGCAAGGCTGCCCGTCAAAATACAACACTACTCCCAAGCCATATGTTGCTCATCCGTGTGTCTTTGGTGCATGAACAAAAACATAGGAAATTGGATGATAAAGCAATGAAATGTATTTTTGTTGGATATAGTTGTGAAATCAAAGGCTATCATCTATGTCATGCATGGACTAAACACATTTTCGATAGACATGATGTTGTTTTTGTGGAAGATGCTATTCAGCTATTACTTTCATGTACTAGGGAGACATCAGTTAGTTCCAAAGATGTGAATGAAACTTTGCGGCCTCTTTTTATAGGTGAACAATCAAGTGTTGGTCCAAATGAGGCAATTTCTACCCTTTACAAGTTTCACATGATGATGCAGATCATACCGTTTCTGATGATGCACTTGTTGATGAGAGAGTAGATATAGAGGAGGCAAAACTATGTCAAAATGTTTGGTGTAGACTTTGAGAGATATCAAATTAGATGCATTGTTATCATATCATACTCATTCAAGATATCATAGTGCTTCTTTTGAATTGGATTGCTATGGAATGTCCGCCTCTGGTCTTTGTGATGAGAATGATCATGTGATTTTAATAAGCACAAAATTTAGAAAATTGGATGGTTGTTATGTAGTCAGATTATGATGTTATTATGAAGAATTGTATTTGGTTTTTATGTGATTTTCCTCCAAGAAAAAAGGCCATTGGAACTAAATAGGTATAAAAGCTAAAACATAATCTTGATGGAACAATTGACATATAATGCTAGGCTTGTTGCAAAAGGTTATGCACAAGAAAGAGGCATTGATTTTGATGAGACCTTTGCACCCATATGTGGTAGTGTTCATAACATCTCTGCACTTGCAGCTCATCATGGTTGGAATGTACATCAGTTGGACATTAAAACAACATTTCTGAATGGTGGCTTGCATGAAGAAGTGTATGTTTTTCAGCCCCGTGGCTTTGTGCAGAAAGGGCATGAAAACTAGGTGTGCAGGTTAAAGAAGGCATTATATGGTTTAAAGCAAGCACCACGTGCTTGGCATGAAAAGATACATGCCTATCTTATTGCACATGGTTTTGAGAACAGTCCAACTAAAAGCACCTTATATGTTAAGCGTGCTAATGATGTGCTTCTGATCATTGTGGTATATGTCGATGACATGCTGCTCATTGGTCCTCATGACATGCATAATGATGATTTTAAGGCTGATTTGCATGCCTCATTTGAGACGTCTGATTTGGGGCATTTGGATCATTATTTGGGCATTCAATTTATGCTTGTTGATGGTGGAATGGCTTTGTGTCAAACAAAATATAGTGACACATTATTGCAGCATTTTGGCCTTGAAGACTGTAAACCTATTGCCACTCCTATGGAGACAGGTTTACAATTGAGTCTTCATGATGTTGGAGATGCATTTGATGAGGCATCATTAACTCCACTTTATGGCCACTTGATTTCTGCATATCATTCACAGTCACATTAACTTCCAATTTTCCATTTCCATGCATGTGTTTTCTTTACATGGAATATGCTTATGATTGTTCAATGATGGGACATGTGACTGGCCATCTATGTCTATTTTATTCTTATCAATTGAGGTCAATTGCTTGTCAACTAGGAGGCACGTTATAGAATCATGAGGGCATGAATGCACATGGATTTACTAAGATATTTTGAAGATATTTATAAGATAGTATTTTTTATATTTTTGTAAAGATAGTAGATCGCTTAGAAAGTAATGTTTTGTAAATGAAGTACATTTTTCATAAATTCATGCTTTTCAAAGCGTCGGCCTCATGTATCTTCTATTCAAGATGTAATGAAAATACCCATAAATACACACACTCAAAGAGACTCATCCATCAAAGTATGTGGGGGGAGATTGTATCGAATCTTGTGTTCAATCTTATCCCTTTCTATTTTGTGTGTGTTCTTGTGAGATTTCTTTATTGTATTATCTCTGCATACATGCGTCTACAAGATCCTCTTTACATACTTTTTCCAAGGATGGCCTCAAATTTTGAGGAAGAAGATTGGTTCATCACCAGCTACAATCATGGAAAGAAAGACATGGTGATTTAATGCATCCTTCCTTCCAGCCATGCATATAATCAAATATCTTCTCTCTCTCCCCCCAATATAGAGCATATCATATGACCTCTCACATGGGTGCCACATGGCACTTGTGTGAGAGATTTCATGTGCCCTACCCAAGGAGTGGGTTTAGATACCCACTTCTCAAACTCCAAGGTAACCATGTAACATTTCCTTCCTCTTTAAGTCCATTTTTATCCTCGAAAATGGTGTTGGAAGGTCCTAAATGAAAGAGAGAGAGAGAAAGAGAGAGAGTGAGAGAGAGAGAGAGAATGGAATGAGAACTTCCACTAAGCCCCATGTATCCAAAGTACATGGTCATATCTCTGTGGTGTTTTCCCATATCCTTCCCTTTAAGAAGAATCTTAGGGAGATAACATAAAGGTAGGAAATCATCTCGGAAGGTTACTAAATGGCTCCCATGTAGCACTATGAACTATCTTTCCACTTTACTATGGACTCTTTATATTGGTAACTCCTCCGTTTCTCTCAAGTGTGTAGTATCCTCGAAGGCTCATGTGGAATAGGTTGAACAAAAATAGGATCTACTATCTCACTATCACAAATAAGGTTGTCAAATTTGTGGAGTCTCCTCTCTAGCTAGCTTACATGAAATACTAGACGGATCTAGCTATTCTTTAGAAGTTGGAGTTGGTAAGACACCTTTCCTATTCTCTTTAGTATTGGGAACTATCTGCAATACCTGGGAGATACTTTTGGATAAGGACTTGTCTTCATGGTTTCAAACCTAGAATAAACTCTAATATAAACTTTCTCACCTACTTCAAAATTTATTTCTCTCTTTTGAGGGAGAGCATAGGCTCTAGCCCTATCCAAAGCTCCCCTAATGCTATCCTTAGTAATCCTAAGCATATAGTTCATCTCTTCTAAGAAATCCTTTGCAGCTTGGACTTTCTCATGATGAAATCCTACTACATAAGGAGCTCTTGGTTGAAACATGTAGATATGCATAAATGGACTATGCCGAGGGGAAGAGTGTGTGGCACTATTATATGCAAATTATACTATAGGTAAGTACTCTTTCCAATCATTTTGCCTTTCATTTACATATGATCGAAGCATATCTTTTAGGATTTGGTTAACTCTCTCAATTTGCCCATCCATCTTTGGATGCCCGATCATCATTGTACTAAGTTTAGTATCCAACCTCTTGCAGATTGCTCTCCACAAATGGCTAGTAAACTTCCCATCCTGGTCTAAAACATTGTCTAATGGAAGACCATATAACTGGTATAGGTTCTCAAAAAACAACCTAGCCAACTCAGGTGTTTTCATTGTAGAATGTATTGGAATAAACCTAGCTATCTTGGTTAACCTATCCAGGTTTACTCAAATTGAGTCATGCCCTCTCTGTGTGTTGGGGGAATCCTTTAGTTAAAGAGGCTTGAGTGTTTGTAGGAGAAGAGTAAAGAAGAAGGGGAAAGCCACATTGTGTCAAAAGTTCTATGTGCCTTTATTAAGATAGAAGATTACAATTGCTTTTGTTTCAAGAACAAGACAAGAGTACTCACTATGTGTAACACTTTAGGATAAAAAAGTACACAAGTACAACCAAGTACTTCCAAATACTTGTAGAGTCAACCTTTTTGCCACTTCTTCATCTTAACCAAGTGGCTTGCTCCTATGCACCCTTGTCTTGACAAAAATGGCCCACGATACACACAAACCTAAACAAAATATGGAGGCTCAAAGTACACCAAAAATGACATAATTATGGAATGAAAACTTACAAAGGAAGAGTGGATCTTTCATCTCAATGATAGAACCTCATAGTAGTGCATGAGTGAATGAGGAGAGGTGAAGTGAAGCCTTTCGTATATGGATTATAGAGAAAAATACATCCTATGTGAGATAAATGGAACTTGCATGAGAGTACATGAGAGCTTGTGAGAAGGCTCTTGCATGTGGGATAAAGTGGATGCATGTGAATACAAATGGGTAGAGCATGGATATGTCAACACCCCCCCTCCATGTGATGACCGTTTTGTTTAAAATGTGGGGAACTAGTGACATATGGGATCACTTAGTCTAGTGATTTTTAGATTTAAGGACATGTGGCATCTTTTGACATAGCTTGGACATATGGAATCCAAGTGTGTGACATATGGCATCCCTTGTTTTTGAATCCATGCACATATGGGATCCATGGTATGTGGGACATATGGCATCTTTTCATTTTCATGGACATATGGAATCCATGTGGTTTTTCTATCCGTGGATATATGGGATCCATTGTGGTGGTACATATGACATCCCTGGGATCTTGGGACATATGGGATCCCAAGATGTATACTTGGACATCTGGGATCAAAGTTGTTTTCGGGATCTAGGGACATATGGGATCCCTATACATATAGAGGGTTTACAAAATGGAGTATGTAGTGTTTTGTCGATCCTTTTGCCTCCTTTGAGCATTGTTCTTTTTGTTGTTGTAGTCTTCTTGGGATCCTTTGATGGGATTTTTGGTAGGGTCCTCTTCCTTCTTACGGAATCCTTGTTGTTGATTGTGTCTTTGGGATTTGAGTGTCATGTTTTCAAGCCATAGGGAAGTTCTTAATCTTTTAAAGAGCAATGTCTATTCCCTTTACATGGAGCTTGAAATAATCTGGAGCTCAATAAAATTAACTTCTTGGAGAGCTAGTAGACTTTCACTTCAGAGTATACATGGATTCAAGACTTGATGAGTTTGGGAAGGTCCTAACCTTGAGTACTACTCAAGGTGGTGTGTAATCCCTTACATTAAAGAGCCATCATATTATATAGAGAAAGTCTTTAAAAAAATTAGAAAAATGCTTTATGTAAGCTCCACACTTAACTTCTCTATCCTTCATGTGAACCTCCAATAATGCATTTGAAATGAATTGGTTGAAGATCGTTATGTAAAAAGAATGCAATGTGACTCTATCAAATGAAATAAGAAAATATCTTCTACAACAAGCCTTAGTGAGGCTTGATGAATGTCAAAACTTACTATTTTGAAGTTAAGCTAGCCCCCATGTGGCAACTGGTGTTGTTTTTGGTCCAAAAATATGACATCATTGCTTAGGAAATAGCCAATTCCTTGATATCTAGAAAACTTTGCTAAACCTATTGTTGGCCACTCTCTCCTTCTTCCTACAATATAGATCTTTCCACTGTTGTTGTGAATGGATTCCTAATTTCTTTTTTTTTTTAAGGAAGATCGATAGAGCCTACTCTTCCAAACTTTAATTAATAGAAATTACTATTATACAAGTGAATGGGCCTAGCACCCATGGGATCCCCCGTATCCCATAAAGTAGGGGCTGCTTATTAAAATTTTACAAAGAAGGTTGATGAACATCTCATCCCCCTCATGTGGGGCCCACTTGGTTTTGATCTTGTTGCTCTCAAGGAAGAACACTCTATGATGTCTAAAGGGTAAGGGCTTCTTACAATTGGAAATTCTTTTGCATAAAAGGAAAAAGAGACTTTTCGATCAATGATTTTTTAGGGGGGCTTCCAAAGGTGGATGCATACCTCTCTTTCCATATTTTCCATAGAGCCTGCCCTCTTATAGCATTCCACAATGCTGAAGAATATCCGATTGCTTCACCCAATAAAGCTTGTTTCCACTTGATTTGTCCCTGTAATAGCATGATTCTTCCAAGGGGCTTCCAGATCGATATTGATTTGGGGCACGAATAGAAGAGGTGTCCCAAGTCTTCCATGCCATGAAGGCATCATTTGCACCATGGGGGGACCCCATAAATTTTTTTAGCTTTTACATTGGTCTAGACACCACGATGAAGGATTTCCCACATAAGCACATACTTCTTTATCTTGATGAGGGGGTGCCAAAGGCATTGGAAATTAAAGTACTACCTCCAGGTTAACCAATCCAGACACGACTTTCTATTGAGTGTGACACAAAATTCCACATCCTTCTTCAATCTCAGAATTTTTTCAAGGCTATTACCATTGTGTCATCTCGGACCCTCAGGTTGAGAAGAGTCCTAACCAATGAGGAGGAGAGTTCTTGAGCATTCCCAAGCATTGAATAGCTCTACAATAGATGCCATTCTTCATAGTCCACTCTTTTGGCTGGATCAATGTCCTCAAATCTAATCCACTAACAAGTATCTTGGTTCCAAAGGTGTTTCCACAAGCAAAAGCTTTTGTTCCAAAGCTCCCTAGCTTTTTGGAGGTTCCAAGACCCCATGCTTCTGATGCTCTTGGTAGGGAACTAGATCGCATCATTATGTATAATACCAGCCACCCATTTCCAGTCTTTATTGATTTAGATAAACTATTTAACCTTGTTCCAAATCTTCCATAGATAACAAATTAAGATTGAGCCTTTGGGAGTCACAAAAAATGGGGAGAAGGTCGAGAACCTTGTTGGAGTTAGATGTCTGCGGAAGCACACAAACAACACAAGGAAGAAGAAGAAGCTTGGAGCGCAACACACAATATTGAATGTATTACCACTAGAATGTACAAATATAATTAACCAATTAGGGCTATGGGTGTATATACAAGTCGGGGGAAAACATCCTAAAGAGCGAAAAAAGTGCTCTGACATCCTAGTGGGTTCACACACATCACTACCTAAATATATCAACAAATCCCCCCTGGGAGTGATGCGGTGAACCATGAACTGACACTCATGTATAAGGGAGTGCCAAGCTATGTGGAATCAATACACAAAAGGAATTAAGCCCAAAGCTTTGCGGAAAGCTTCAAACTTCTCCTAGGTAGTGCCTTCGTGAATAGGTCTACAATGTTCTCCTGCGTGGGCACATATGCCAAGCTGATCTCTCCAACAGAGAACCTCTCCCTGACATAATGATAATGCACCTGAGTGTGCTTAGTGCAAGCATGGAACACAGGGTTCCTCGCAACTACCAATGCGCTCTAACTATCAGTGAAGATGGTGGTGGTAGAAGACTGACCAACACTCAAATCAGCCATAAGGCATCTGAGCCACACACACTCAATAGCTGCTATGAAAGATGCCCTATACTCAGCCTCACAATTGGAAGTGGCCACAATAGGCTGCTTCTTGCTCAACCAAGATATACATAAGCTACCAAGCATGAAGCAAAAGCTACTAGTGGATACATGAGTGTCATAGCAACAAGCCTAATCACTGTCAGAAAAAGCATGCAAATCTAGCGGCAGTGATCCGCCTTTGGGATAAAATAATCCACGTAGCTCGGTACCCCTCAAGTAGCGAAAGATGTGCTTAACCGCCTGTCAATACTTGACACTTGGGCAATATATAAACTTGCTCATCTATGAGACAACAAATTGATTATTTTTCCAAGTAATGCATAAGTAAATCAAGCATCCAACAGCCTGCTGATAGAGAACAACATCAAATGAATCTACAACATCATAAAGACTCAATCCTAAACCTGTCTCCATAGGAGTGGCAATAGGTTTGCAGTCTTCAAGGCCGAAACACTGCAATAATGTGTGAATATATTTCATTTGACACAAAACCATTCCATCATCAACTTGCATAAACTGAATGGCCAAATAATGATGCAAATGCCCCGAATCAGACATCTCAAATGAGGCATGCAAATCAGCCTTAAAGTCAGCAATATGCATGTCATGAGGACCAGTGAGCAGCAATATGCATGTCATGTGATTGTATCTGAAAAATTTGAGGAGAACTACCCTGACGAGTTCTACTAAACCTGTAGTAGACTTTGAGATGCTTATATTGGCGAACTAAAACTTGTATATATCTTTGGCACAAAGGATGAAATAGCCTTCACAAGCACTACGATAGTGCATTCGGAGGCCAAAAGGAGCTCAGATTGTGATCTTTGAGAATGCTCACCAAATTTCGTGTGATTCTCAGACTGTGACCGGAGGGGTGTTGATGACACCCTAGATGAAGCGGCGACCTACTTTGATACCAATTGTTGGAGTTCGACGTCTGCCGAAGCACGCAAAGAGCACAAGGAAGAAGAAGAAGCTTGGAGCACAACACACAATATTGAATGTATTACCACTAGAATGTGCAAAGATAAGTAACCTGTTAGGGCTAAGCAATATACAAGCCGGGGAAAAAACCCCCTAAAGAGGGAAAAAAGTGCCCTGGCTGTCCTAGTGTGCTCACACACATCACTATCTTTATATATCAACAAACCTTCCACCTTGGGAGACCCGCAAGCTTATGAGCACTCATGTTTCTAAAAATAAGCTCGGCCCAAGAGGCATCACTATTGCTCCACACTTTAATTAACCATTTTGCAACTAAATTATTGGCCATTCCTTTGATGTATAGAATGCCCAAATCACCTTGATCCTTTTGGCTAATGCAAGTAGTCCATTTGGGGATGCCCCTTCTATTAGGGTCACCCATCCGGAGGAAGTTCCTACAAGTTCTATCCTGTTTGAAGATCTCTTGGTCTTTTTGTGTCCAACAAGAGAGAAAGTAAAACATGGAGGGAAAAGGAATGTGTTAATCACCATAGCACATCCAATTAGATTAATATGCATACCTTTCTAGTATTCCAGCTTGCTCTCGAGCTTAGAGAGAGCCCAATTCCATCATTGCCCCATTGAAATATTGAATCCAATTGGAATATGTAAGAAGCAGAATATTTGACCACTAGGGATGAACTCACAACCATTTTCAATAAGCAATTGAGGTGGATGCCTAATAACAACTCTCAAAGTGGTCTTAGAATGATTTATTTTGGATCTTGAAGCCTCACAAAAATCATTCAGACACCTCCAAAAAGTGTCAATGCTTAACATGTCATTATGCACAAAGACACTAGTATCATCATCAGAAAGTCTCATGATCATCTAATCTTGATTGAGAGGTAGATAGAGGCCCTGAATATGACCTAAGTGAGCTTGATGGTTAATAAGGTAGATGAGGCCATCGGCCATGATAGCAAAGAGAAGAGGGGCCAACGAGCACCCTTTTCTAATAGAACTTTTTAATCTAATCACTTGAGAGAGTTGACCATTGATGTCTTTCAACGACTGGAGAATGAAGTCCCACTCGAGTCTATCATAAGCTTTATGGAAGTCAATTTTAAGGAAGACAACATCCTGCACTCATTCCTTAGCAAAAGCCATACCTTCCCAAACATCAATCATAGCCTCAAGGATGGACCTCCACTTAATAAACCCTTTTTGATCCTCATTGATCCTGTCTCAAAGGTGACAGGTAATATGGTTTGCAATCACCTTTGCCAAGATATTCTAATTGATTTGCAACATCGTAATTGGCGGTCAATTTTCAATTCTATTTTTGTTTCCTATTTTGTAAATGAGCTTGATGACACCCTCATTGAGACACTTGGGAAGTGTGCCGAAAGAAATAGCCTCTTGCTACACCAAACATAAAGGAGTCACCACCACATGCTTGAAGGTCTTGAAGAACGCATTGGTAAGGCCATCCAAACCCGGGCTCTTGCCATTAGGAAGGGAACCAATTACCACGAAAATCTCAGCATCTGAGATGGAAGCTTCGTAAAGAGGTTTCAGGTTTTGCAGGATTTTTTTGGTTCTAACGGACGAGATGGTAGCCATGCAGTTGCATTTGTGAGGAGAAGGAAGTGTGGAAACCCCAAAGAACTGGGTAAAGTGGTTGACAATTAGTTTACTATTTTCTTCATCCAATTTGCATTCATCCCTATTAGCATCCATCATGAATGGAATCGTTTCCTTGGATTGTTTCTTCTTGAGAAGGGTGCACATCTCTTTATTAGTCTTGTCTATCCTACTAGCCCACCAATCTTTAAAGTATATTTTTAGATTCTTTCTTTGAATTTCTTCTTCATATCTCATCATACTTCTGCTTTTTCAAAGTCAAATCTGGTATTGCGAGTGGCCTTGCTAACTTCTACCTCCAAATGCCAAAGCCTGCAATAAAGATTTTGCTTTGTAGTGCAACAAATGGCTTGAAGATTCTTATGATCCTTGACCAAGATGTAGTGAATCTATAGGATAGCCCTCCTCCAACACTTGTCCGAAGAGGACAAGGAGGCAATGGCCTTGCTCCAAGCCTTGGTAATCTTGTGTTGGATCAAGGGGAGAGAGAAAGCAATAGGATTGGCATGAAACCAAGGGGCTTTCTTGAGACTGACAATCGACTTGAAGGTAATCACAATTGGGTAGTGATCAAAGATGACCAGGTCCATACTTTGGGAGAGGGAAGGGGGGTCCAAGTTTGACCAAGAGAAACTAACAATATCCTCGATCTCCACCAGATCCAAGTCTAACTTGACATGGTCCCAAGCTTGCTTCTCTTGCCCATCAATCACCCATCCCTTCCTCTCCCATCTATGAGAAAGAACCTCCACCATATTAAAGTCCCCACAAAGGAGCATGTTGAGAGGCAAATAATCCAACTTCCAGGTGGAAATTCTTTCCAAATCAGTATTAGAAGCGTACAAGGAGATGATGGAAAACTATAGAGGACCCCCAAAAGAAGCACCAAACCACCGATGGTTCTGACTAGTAAGGGAATCCACAATTCTAGTATGCCAACTTATACTGATGTTGATAGTTGTGCCATCATTTCCCCCCGAGGAGTGTGGTGGGGAGCCAGACATGGGATGAGGAAATACACTTAAGTCTCTTTTGTAGTTCCTCCCCATGGATTTTGATTTATTGAGGACAAATGAAGTCTAGGTTTATGTTTTTATCGCAGATCCACTAGCCGGTTACGATCACTCTTGAGGGGTCCGATAGCCATCTAGCATTGAGAGACATGACTATCATTATCGGAGGTTGAGATCTTTGTGAAGAGGGTCCTTGTACCTCCTTTTCTTGTTTTTCTCTTTGACCTTTTTCTTCAAGGTAGAGGGATCCTGACATAGGCATTTCCCCTTAAGAGGGATCTTCTAGGGAATCTTAGCCAATTTTTTTTCCTTTATGAGTATTCATCATCGAAAACGAGTTCGTTATCATTTTAGGAATTGTGGAACAAATTATGGAGCTTCCACTATCTTGGTTGTCATCGTTGTTTGTGGTGCACCCAACCTCCTTGCTAGTCATGGTACCTTCATGGTTATTTTCCTTGTCACAGGTTTCCTCTCAGGTTTCCTCATCATAGTTATAGTCTTGAAGATTTAATCCCCCTGAGTAATCCATTTCATTGAACTCCTTTTCTAGGTTGCAAAAGGTGTTTGTTTCTGGAGGTGCACGAGAAGACATTGATGATGAAATGTGGGAGGGAAGGGGGTGTTGAGATTGTAAACCTAGACAAATTTATTGTTAAAAAGATGAAAACATGAACTTAAGAGGTCTAAACAAAATAACCTATGCTATGATATCATATCAAGAAACATGGACCAACATACAAACAAACCAAAACAAACTATGGAGGCTCAAAGTACACTAGAAATGGCATAATGATGAAATGAAATAAAATGGACTAGACTATGAAATGAAAAATTACAAAGGAAGCATTAAGCTTGCACCTCAAGGAGAGAGCCTCATGGTAGTGCATGAGAGGATGAGGAGAGGTGAAGTGAGGTCCTCCTTATATAGATTAGAGGGAAAAATACATCCTATGTAGAATAAATGGAACTTGCATGAGAGTACATGAGAGCTTGTGAGAAGGCCCTTGCATGTGGGATAAAGTGGATGCATGTGAATACAAAAGGGTAGAGCATGGATATCTCAACACCTTGCACTCAAGCCTCCAATAAGGGTGAAGTCCCCATCACTTCCATTGTTGACGTGTAGCACCACCTTGCTAGTACTATGGCCACACCTTGGTTTCTACTTCGTGAAATAAAGCTGACACGTAATGCTCAAGAGAGCATATAATACTCTCTTCACCACTCCATGGCTCTCAAGCTCTCCACTATCTATTAGAGAGCCTCTCCACAATTTTCCAATTTTCTCTTGCTTATTTGTGTTTGGCTGCTAATTTCATCCTATATCCCACACTTGGCTTGTCAATTCCTTGGCATAAATGCACTTCACTTGACTTGAAGTATATCCAAGATCTTGGCCTTGGATATGCATTCCACTTTCCAACTCCGTAGTGCACACACTTCGTGACTCCTTGAATTCCTTATGATGCTCTAATGCACTCACTTCTTCCTTCTAGGGCTTATTCCTCTTTAGGTTCTCACTTCTTTCCTTAATTGGGCTAATGAGTCCTCAAGTTCCATGAAGTATGGAAGGCCAAAAGACCCGACTCTATATTTTTTTCTAAGTTTGCTTCAACCCACTTGTCGTGGTAACTTGAATTCATCAATGGTTTTTGTGAGAAGCACCAATGGGTAGACCCTAGAAGTGGATTAGCAAGCCACTTTTTGACAAAAAAGTCATGTGGAGGATCTGGTAATTTGTCCATAAGTGCTTTGGCCCTCATAAAAATTCTAGGAAATGTGTCCCCAACACTCAAACTTAAGCTTTCCAATTCTTCAAGAATGTTTGTGATGGTATTTCCCTATTGGAATTGCACTTTCAAGGCAACCTTCATTAGCTCCCAAGTCACTTAATGGTTGTCGATAAATAAACTAGAACATTTATCTATAAACCAAACTAATATTTGTTGGGAAGAGTATCAATAATGCATCTTCCCTACCTATTGACCCTCTTGTTTTGCACAAGGCTAAAATCCTTTTGACATGCTTGTCTAGGACTTCATATGCTAGACCTCTAAAGGATGGGAAATTTATGTTTAATTGAGAGAGTAAGGTTTCTATTTCTATTTGGGCTTCCATGTTCCTATTGATGATGTAGAGGAATGGGGAGTAACTGACCTAGGAGAAACCCTCTTCCTTGTATTTTTGAAAGAGATTCTTTTGCCTAAGGTATGGGATTGGGTTGTGGTCATAATTGGGTTGTGGTCATGAGCTACGCATCCTCTTCCATGAGCTTAAGATGAATTCCAAGGAGAAAGAAAAGTAACTCTTCAACTTGCACTCTCAACACCTTCTACTCTTCCTTCATGCTCAAAAGAGCGTGCAATAATCTCTTTACCACTCCTTGTCTCTCAAGCTCTCCATTGTCTATCAAAGAGTGTGCACACTTCGCCACTTTGCACACTCTTCTCTATCTCTTTGTTTATATGTATATGTCTCTCTATGTATCCCTTTCACTTAGTGTATGATTTTTTCCTATATTCATTACTTGACCTGTTGACTCCTTGGCATATGCACAATTCACTTGACTTGAATTCACATGTGTATTCAAGATCTTGGCCTTGCATATGCAGCCCACTTTTCGAGTCCTTGGTGCACACACTTCCCAACTCCTTGTATTCCTTGTGATGCCTTTGATTGTTTGTATCCAAAAACCATCTCAAGAACAAACCAACGATATCCTATTTTGTCTCATGGTGACTTTACAAAACAAAAAAATGGAGAGGTCAAACATAGGATTTTTCTCTTTACATAACTTTGTAGTATTGGCCTTGAAACCTCAAAAATGTACACATAAGGGATGTTCACTGAACCTCCCAAACTCTTATAAACCTTCCAAAATACGTTTTGAAACCTATAATTAAATTGAAATGCAAGATAATTGTGAGCATACACTTGTGCACTACCTGTGCACCCATTCTTTAATAATGTATTGGCCACATGTGCAGCAACTCTGCACCTCTTTGTTAAGGAAGCACCCTGATAGTCTCAACATTGTGTCTTAGGTAATGCAACTATAAAGTCCACAGATATAATCTCCTACTTCCCATTGGGAATTTAAAACTGATGGAGGAGACCTCTAAATCCTCAATCTCTTAGCTTTAATGACTTGGTATTTTGTACATTCTAGCATATACTCTAGGATCTCCTTATGAAGATCTGTCCAATAAAGCTCCCTCTTCACAAGATCATAATTCTTGTTAACTCCTGTGCATTGTGAACTTAGTATGTCATGACTATTATCAATTATGGAATTTTGATGGAATGTTGAATTTTGGACTTTATTTTATTGGGATATTTAATGTGCTTTGTGTTTTTATGTAGAAGTTGAAGGTTCATTAGGGCATGGATGGGTGTGGTCTTATTTGGATGTACCTAGACACAAATAAAAGAAATGTTTTTGTGTCTCTTTTAGATTTCATACTCTTTATGTATGCATGTCCATAAGATCCTACAAGAGTGGTATCAGAGCTTGCACACATCACTACAAAGAGGTTTTGTAGTTGTCCATTTTTGCGACTCATCAGGATCTACTTCGATGTTCCATCCAGAAGAAATTTTGATTCTGTTCCTTGTCCCTCTTTTTGGTTTTGGTCTGCATTTCCTTTTTTTATTCTAGTTTTGTTTCACTTTTTTGTTTCTATTTCCATTTTTGTTCCAATTCTAGTTTTGGTTCCTCAACCTCAACCTATAGCTTATGTCTATAATTTACTCCTACATTTACCCCTACTTTACAACTACGTTTATGACTAAGGAATCGAATAATGCATAGGACTATGGCATAACTTTGGCATCTTTGGTTTCTCTAGCACCCATGGCTCCCTTAGTCATTGGCTATGCATGAACACTCTTTAATTAAGGAGCGGCAATAAAGTCTCTCATCTTGCAAGAAGCAGATTTGAACCCACAATCTCACATTCACAAGTCAAGTTTTTACCACTATACTATTCACATGTGTTGTCACTTTGATCCATTTTACTTATAATAAACATAACTTTCATCTCTCTTTATTTTTCAATTCCCAAGAATCACCCTTCCCTTTTCTATTTTAATTCAAGAACTGCTAAAATTCTTTTCACATCTTTAGTAAGGGGGTTTCTTCTTTTATACACCCATCGACCATATGCATACCATGGAGGACTTTGGTGAATCATGTCTATCAAGGCTACTGCTCCAACAATAGTTGGAGCTCCTATAACACAAAATCCAAGGAACCCAAAACAAGATTCGAGAATGTGATGAATTACCTCAAAAGATGCATTCCATGGAGGAAAACCTTGCACATTTGGTGAAGGCCATTGTTATCGCTCAAGCAGATGGCACACATTCCAAGATTGATATAAAGAATTATCAATTTTCATAGTTTGACAGGCATAAGGATGGTCAACTTGTCTTATCATGGTTATCTTAGTTTGATGATTTTTATTCAGATGAACCCTAATCCAAAAACAATAAGGTGAAGTTTGCCATAAGTATTTAGTGAGGAAGGCCCAACTCTAATGAATCTTTTACACCATAGTACAAATCATCCCAAGCCATTGAAGACCTTTCAAGAGAAGGTTAATAAATATTTTCTTCCTGTTCAGTTTCATCAACATGTTCATCATTCATGGATCACTTTTACATGGAAGGAAGCTGATACCATTACAACGTACACCGATCAATTTTGGCAAATTCTATTACTTGTTTGCATTCTTGAAGATGTTCTTGAAGATACCCTGCAAAGGAATTATGAAGATGGTTTGGAGATGGGGATCCAATCCATGCTTCACACACTCTGACCTACAGCTCTTTTTGAAGTTATTTATTTTGTTGATGATGCAGAGAAGGAGTTTCGATCGATTAGCAAGTCGATCCGTTTGCAACAACCATGTAAACAACAAATTTTTGACAAGCCTAATTTTCCTTAATTATCAAAATTTTGTTGTTGTTTTCTTTGATGATATACCTGCTTATAATAATAATGAAAGTGGGCATGAGAAGCATTTCAAAATAGTTTTTATATGTTACATAAGAACACACTTTATGCCAGTCTTGAAAAAAAGTTACTTTTGCAAAGTAAACTAGAATATCTATAGAACAACCTTAGTGGATTCATAAGAACTCATTAACACCTCATTATGATCACTATTTTTCTTCCTATCATTCACAATCACAATAATTTAACTCTCCAAACATGTGACTGGCCATCCACGTCTATTTTATTTCTCATCAACTGAGATCAGTTGCTTTTTCAGTTGCAATATTGATGGAATGTTGAATTTTGGAGTTTATTTTTTGAGATATTAAATATGCTTTGTGTTTTGATATAGTAGCTGAAGGTTCATGAGAGCATGGATGGGTGTGGAATTATTCGTTATATTTGGACATAACTAAGAGAAATAATATTTTCCATATCGTCACTCTAGCATAGTGAAAGTACCACCGTGGTGGAGATCCACCTCCTAAATTTCAATTCGTGGAGAATGAGCAGAGGTATCACAAGTGCATGAGTGAGAAGCTCACTAACATGCACAAACATACACACACACACACACACACGTGCACACAAAGTAGAACAAAGAGTAGAAAAATGAAATCTTGAATTCTCAAACTCAAATGAAAATGGAGTTCTTACAATGCTCAAATATCTATCAAGTCAACCTCAAAAATGAGCGCTCTAGCTCTTTTTATAGTTTTCCACTAGCTTAGTTCAGGCCTGGTGTCTGCCCTAGTTAAAAATTAGGTTCCTAGAGTAATTTGAGGGCTCAAATGAGCTCCAAAAAATGTGAAAATTGGTATGTGTGCTCTTCTAGTACTCATCAAGCTTGAAGACTTCTCAACTTTCATAAAATGGAGTTGAAACTACCAAAAATGGGTATTTACAGGTATATGTAGTGATATAAATCATTATTTGATGAAAATTAAGTTTGAAAATTTGATAGGCCTACTCTGCCATATCCATGTTGACTCTCTTGCCTACTTACTCCAATCTCCTAGCCTTATCCTTCTTGTTGGCCTTCTTGCCTCCTACTTCCTTGTCTACTTAGGCCTCCTTGGCTACTCCTACTGCTAACACTCCCCCCTCTCAAGTCTATCGTCCTTGATAGACCTTTGTTGGATGGACTGATCAATGTAGTACTGAATTTCTTGGGTGGCCAATTCATGTTCGTGTAACCAAAGTCCTCTTACAAGATCTATCTTAAGGTGTTCCCAATTGATGGCACCTAGGATGTTGAGATGTGGTGTTCTATAGTACTCTGGGTACATGGAATATTTGCATAGGATAAGTTGTAGGAGGTGGGTGGGCTTGAATATAAATATCTCTAAATAATACTCCTAGACTATGGTAAACATATCTTCAAAGCATTGTTTATAACAAGCTGAGAGGTACTTCTTATGAGTGTGTCATGCATATATTGTTCTAATAGAAGGTGTAGAGTTGAGGTCATACACCAAATCATAATTGCCACTTTCAAAACATGGCACAGAAACATGTGAAGCTTTGACATTTTTGAAAGTTCTAAAAACTACTAACATCAAATAAAAAATCTTAAAGAGCATCTGAGTTGCAATGTCTAGAATTGGTTTTAGATGTGAGGCATCCGATGTCTAATGGTAGCAATCATATATGAAATATTGGGGTGTCCTTGTAGTGGTGCAAGATATGGGTAGTTAACCCAATCCACATAGCATGCACTATTCTATACTTTTATGTCAAATACATTCCATGATCTCTACCTTGGGATTGGTCCATAGCACAGGTTGTGTAAGATGTGGAGTGTAGCCTTGGGCCACATGTGTAACATCTCTAAAGAGATGGAAGATGTGTATATAGTGAAAAATGTTTTCATGAGTGGAGGTGAGGTTGGTAGAGGGGGGATAGGGGATGGGGAACTATGGGGGGTGAGGGAGGTGCAATTAATGGTGGTGATATGTTCATTGGATGGGATGTGCTTATGTGTGTGTGGTTTCCATTGCAAATATGGGAATGGTGGGTGCATTTCTTGAAAAAAATTGAGAATATGCATGAGGGTTGGGTGATAAATACATTAGGCCTTACTAGATATAAGAAGCAACAAGGGAATCCCAAAAAGATGGGTGTGCCGATTGTGGTTGGAACAAGAAGGAAAGAGGGGAAGAGAATGACAAAGAGAAAGAGTATGCTCGAGTATGTGCGATTGGGGTGAAGGTGGGTTGTGCAATGAATGAAGATATGGTGGTCAAAGATATAAGGACTTGTTTTGATAGGAATTAGGAGGGTTCATATGTGGTGGTAATTTACAATGGGATGTCATGCAAATAGAAAAGTTGGGAATGTGAAAGATGGATCGAAAAAACAAAATTGTGGTCTTTTATGGAGGTGATTATAGGGTTAGTGTCTATTTATACATCAGTTGCAATTTCATGTACTTTGGTGGTGGTGATTTGAGGGGGTTTAGGGGTCCTAATAGGTGATGGAATGGGGACAGGTGACACGAAAGAGGCTTGTAAAATTGTTTTAGTGGTTGGATCTATGGTTTCTATGGAGGTTAGGGGTATGGATGTGGAGATGATCTTAGTGGTAACAAGGGCAATTATCGATGTTCTAGTTTCAGTTATAGGTATGTTTATATTCTTATCGGGTCATTGCCTTGTTAGACACTTCATTCATCATAATGTGTTCTTGGTCTCTGTAGCATGTGATCCATTGCTTCTATTACACCAACAATTTCAAACAGTTCTTGCAGGAACTCTATACACTGTTGATCAATTTCCTCTACTTCTAATATTTGTTCCATGATAACACAACTTCTTCATTCTAAAAGGTGACTGCAGACCTAAATGCTCCCCATGGTCTTCCATAATTATTTGAGCTCATCTATGTATGCGGCTCACCTTCTTCTTCTTTGTGTTCTTCTTCATCTTCTTCTCGTTCATGTCTTTCTTCTTCATGTGCTCGAGTATCATGTTGTTCTCCTTTCCAATGAACATGGTGTTCTCTTGTGGTGCCGTTTCGTTCATTTGTCCATTATGTTTATCATTCTTCGCTCTCTTTGGTTGGTCTTGGCATGTGTTCTACTTTTGAATTAATCTCTACATCTCATAAGGGCACTCCCTATAAGAGCTGCTCAAACTCAAAAGATCCTAAATCATCTAACCCTTAAGTTGTTGAAAATCAAGTCTCAATCATGAAAAAGGGATCAACCATGAGTTTTGCAAGTGGACCAATAAAAAGGAGGACCCAAAGTCATGGAGTAAAGTTAGAAGCTCCACCAAACTCAACCAAATTCAAATCTCATCAAATCAGCCACCAAAAAGTGCACTTACACAGATTGGTGGGTGGTTAGCTAGATTGTAGGAAAAATAAAACTCTATATAAGCATCATGCTGCCTTTTTTCTTGCATTGTATGCATTCCACGAGTTTGCCACTTATTTTAGTGATTTCATAAACTCCAACAAGCAGCCCCCTTGCTTGCTTACCTCACTTGTTCATGACTTTTCTCCTCTCTATCTAGAGGTGTAGTTAGGCTTTTTCAAATCTGATTGTACCACATTGCAGAGCATTGTTTGCTCCCTCATTGTACTCATTTTCATTTCAAGGTTCATTTGGTCTCTCATATAGCTCCCTGAACGTTGCAAAAGTTTCAAGTTATTTGACTCAGTGATTTGTGAGAGATTGCCAACTTTGTGAAGGTATATCTCTACACATAGGCAGAGTATGTTGCAAACATGTAGCCTCTTTTGTAGAGGGTGGTTCTCCTAGCCGGAATATCCATTTGGGATGATTGAAATCTTATTGGGTACCTATTATAGTCTAATATAAGTTTAGAAAGTTTCATTTTAATTATCTATACCCATACAGAGAAAAGTTTAGAACAGTGAGCATATATCACTGTTTGTGGACCTAGTGGAGGGTAGCCATCTTCCATTGTTGCATTGGGGTGTTAGAATCATCCCGCATTAGTGGTATCAGAGCCATTTTTGAGGCTTGGAGACATCAGTGGGCATCATATTGAAGACTTTAAGGGATCAAGATAACTCATGGAAGCACAAGGATGACTTATCAAAGCAAGAAGGCATCGAAAGGGGGCTACATCGATCGAGATCTTAACTAGTCGAAGGTTAGCAAGGGGGAAGCTATCAAAAGGTAATATCCACACCTTTTAAAGCATACAAAACCTTGAGGAGAAGCTATAGGAGCATTGTAGGGCTCAGTATGGCTGATTATAATGCACAAATAGAGAAGTTAGAGAAAGGCAATTATCAACCATGGAAATTTAGAGTTAGCAACTACTTTATGGGCAAAGGATTGTGGGGATTAGTGAGCAACATGGATCCAATGCCTCATGTACATGATCCACAGCTTCAAGGGAAGGTCAAGGTACTTAATGAATGGATAGAGAGGGATACGAGAGTCATATTCATTCTATCCCAACACAAAAGCAATAGCATGATAGGGCATATACAAGACTTGGACAAATCCAAGAAGGTTTGGGGGACCTTGGCGAGACTGTACTCTTCATCAACCAAGGCAAAGAAGATTCAGCTCAAGAATGAGCTAAATAATCTTAGGAAAGCACCAAGTACTAACATAAATGGGTACATTTTTAAGGTTAAGGAGCTTGCAGATGCCTGAGGCTCAATTGGGAGCCCAATCAAAGATGAAGATCTTGTCGCACACACTCTCAATGGATTGGGAGAGGATGAAAGGTGGAAAGCATTCACCACATTAGTTTATGTGAGGGATTCCCTACCAGAATTTGATCAATTAGTCACATTGATGGTGACCGAGGAGATGAACCAATGAGGTTCACAATCAAAGGGTAGCAAAGCCCAAGTTTTCTATGCAGGTAGAGGCAAAGGCAAAAGAGGTGGACAAAACTCCTAAGGTAGAGGGAGAGGAATGTCAAGCTCAAGCGCAAGAAACCAAGAAAGCTCCAACCAAAGCTATGGATCAAGAGGAAGATGAAGGAGTAGAGGAAGAGGAGGAAGATCACATGGAAGAGAGGCATCCATAGGAGAATGCTACAATTGTGGAAAATCGTGGCATTATGCAAGAGATTGTTGGTCCAAAGGAGGAGGAAATCAAGGATACAAAAGTAACCAAGGTAGTTATGCTAGTACTTCAACAAATTCAGAAAATAAGAACTTGCTTATGATGTATGGTTCAACTGAAAGAGTCAATTCAGATTCTACATGGTACATTCATAGTGGTTGTAGCAACCATATGAGTTGCAATAAAGATGTTTTCTATAATTTACACTCACCCATCACTCAAAGACATGTAGTGATAGGGGATGAAACTGAGCATAAGATTACACATGTGAGAGATGTTGCATTGAATGGATCTCAAAGCTCCAAGGTGTTGAAGGATGTGTTGCATGTGCCAACCATCACAAAGAACTTGGTTTCGACATATCAAATGGTTGAAAGATGTTATGAGGTGAGGTTCAATGATCAAGGATTTTTTTTGAAGACCCCATTCAGGAATGCAAGATCATAGCAAAAGGAAAGAAGCAAACAAGACTCTTCACCATGGAGGTAAAGCCATCAACCCCTCACACTATCTACATGTCAATTGGAAATAAACAGATTGCAGAAATTGACTTATGGCATAAAAGAATTGGACACATAAAATTAGAAAGGATGGAGGACATGAAAAGGAAGGGCTTGGTGATTGGTCTACCTGATCTTACATCTTAGAATATGCAACATTTATGCCATGCTTGTCAATTAGGGAAACAAAGCATATTGTCATTCGAGAAGGGAGCACATGTGAGCAATGAGTGTTGAATCTCATATGCACAGATGTATGGGGACCAACAAGGGAGCCATCCATTGGAGGTAGTAGATATTTTTTCACATTTATAGATGATCATTCAAGATTTTTTTGGATGTATTGCATGAAGTCAAAGTCAGAAGTGTTTTACCACTTCAAGAGGTTGAAAAACCTAGTGGAGAAGGAAACAGGGAAGTATATAAAGACTCTCAGATCGGATGGAATGGGAGAGTATTTTTCAAATGATATTTCATAATTTTCTACATGAACATGGCATCAAAAGGCAATTCACTTGCAGGTATACACCTCAATGAAATGGGGTGGCAGAGAGGAAGAATAGATACATGGCAGAAGTGGCTAGAGCTTTGTTAAATGAAATGAAAGTTCTTAACTCTTATTGTGCTGATGCAACAAATATAGCCATATACATTATGAACAGGTGTCCAACCTCAGGAGTACATGGAGTTATACCTTATGAAGCTTGGTGTCGTAAGAAACCCAACCTTTCACATCTCAAAGTATTTTGTTGTGTGTATTATGTTCACATACCTCAAGAATTGAGACACAAGTTAGACCCAAAGGCAGATAGGTGTATATTTCTTGGATATTCTTGAGAGCACCAAAGAGCTTAAGGTGTCTAGGGATGTAATATTTGTTGGAACATCAAGCTTACACTATGCTTGAGGTGGATTTAATCTACATCAAAGGCTATCGTGTCGAAAGAATATTCGTTGGAGAGTTCTTTTTCTTATGCTTATTTATTGTATTTTTTTGAGAGATTTTTGATGGTTCGTTTACCGTTCTAAAAGCCTTGAGCTTTACAAATGTAAAGGTATAAAGGTAGAGCCCAAATTCCATGAATTTGTGCTGGTTGAAGTTGTGTTCAATCAAGCAATCAAATCACCTAAAAGTAGATCAAACTAGATCTTCACTTTTCGTAGATTGTAGGGAAGTGAATTGATTCCCTCCAACAATCATTCCCACCTTCATTTGAATTCAAATTTCACTTGTGGAAGTCGTGGAACACTCTTAGAGTCTATATAAAGACTTGAAATCACTTGTACATTACATGGAAGCAATATACATACACTTGTGACCATCATTGTCTTACTCCTTCAATTCTCTGCATCATCTTCTTCGCCAACAGTAATCTTGTAGAGGCTGTTGCTCTCTCTTCACAGCTCTAGATTGAGTGCAAGATGGCTCATTGGAAATTTATAAGTGTCTAGTTTATGCCTATAGATTTTCAAAGCATTTGGTTCAGCAGATTGGGAGAAATCTAAGTTTTTCTATCTCAGGGTCAATCTCTACGTATTCCTAAAAAATAGGAAGTACCACCGGTGAATGTCTCATTCATTCCTATAGCATATTTTGCTTATTCCTTATACTTTTGTGCATTCTATACACTCAACCCTATGTGTATCACTCTCATAAAAGGATTTTTTATAATTGTAATCACGCTGGTTGCTATGGGCATTTGAAGTTTATTGTCTCTTCCATATATAGTAAGTTTTTTGAGCTAGTAGACCCGCAAACCTATCTGTTTTGTATGGACTCATTCTCCTTGATGCTCCAAAGTACATAGTGTGTTTCTTTGCACTTAGCACATGCTTATAAGGTCTATTTGAGTCTCCATAAGCTCAAGGGCTGGTCTTGTGCCGGTTGGCTTGACCAAACTTTGTCGCTTCGAAACGCACATTTCTGAAAGAACTTGGAGAAGCTTGTCGAAGGTAGAAAAGTGCGTTTTGAAGCGATGAAGTTTGGTCAAGCCAACCGGCACAAGACCAGCCCTTGAGCTTTTGGAGACTCAAATAGACCTTATAGGCATGCTATAAGTGCAAAGAAACACACTATGTACCTTGGAGCATCAAGGAGAATGAGTCGATACAAAACAGATAGGTTCGCGGGTCGACTAGCTCAAAAAACTTACTATCTATGGAAGAGACAATGAACTTCAAATGCCCATAGCGACCAGCGTGATTACAATTAGAAAAACTCCTTTTATGGGAGTGATACACATAGGGTTGAGTGTATGGAATGCACAAAAGTATAAGGAATAAGCAAAATATGCTATAGGAATGAATGCGACATTCACCGGTGGTACTTCCTATTTTTCAGGAATACGTAGAGATTGACCCCGAGGCAGAAAAACTGAGATTTCTCCAAATCTGCTGAACCAAATGCTTTGAAAATTTACAGGCATAAACTAGACACTGATACCTTTCCAATTAGTCCTCTTGCACTCAATTTGGAGCTCTGAGGAGAGAGCAGCAGCCTCTGCAAGATTACTGTTGGCGAAGAAGATGATGCAGAAATTGAAGGAGCAAGACAATGATGGTCACAAGTGTATGTATATTGCTTCCATGTAATGTACAAGTGATTTCAACTCCTTATATAGCCTCTAGGAGTGTTCCACGACTTTTACAACTTGAATTTGAATTCAAATGAAGGTGGGAATGGTTGTTGGAGGGAATCAATTCACTTCCCTACAATCTAGGAAAAGTGAAGATCTTGATTGATCTACTTTTAGGTGATTGATTGCTTGATTGAATGCAACTTCAATCACCAAAATTTCGTGGGATTTTGGCCCTATATTTGTACCTTTACATGTGTACAACTCAAGGCTTTTACAACGGTAAATGAGCCATCAAAATATTCTCAAAAAATACAATAAATGAGCATATGAAAAAGAACTCTCCAACGGATATTCTTTCGACGCGATAGCCTTTGATGTAGATCAAATCCACCTCAAGCATAGTGTAAGCTTGATGTTCCAACAATTTCTACCTTCTACAAGCTTCTCCAAGTTCTTTCAGTGGTATCAAAGCTAGATCAAGATGGGTGACGGATTTCCCTCAATGATCAAGAAGCTTGATTGACACAACTACGCAGCTTGGCAAATCAGGATGGAGGCCTATTTACAAGGTAGAAATCGTTATGGAATTGTAGCAGGTGATGAAGCTATGCCTATTCCGAGATCTAAAGGAGGACCTACACAAGAGGAGACAGATAACCTCACACTTTGGTGCACAAGGGATGCTCAAGCAAGGTCGTACATACTAAACTCTATCTCTGACTTTCTATTACCACATATTAGAGGATGCAAGACATCTCAAGAGACTTAGGATGCCCTCGAGACTTTCTTTTCCAAATCTGAAGAGTAAGGATAGAATATACCTTCGTTGATCGTACCTTTGAGATACTTAAGTACTCTCTTAGCCGCATCCATGTGTGGTCTTCTCGGTGAGTGCATGAACTGACTAAGCACTCCCACACTATATGAGATGTTTGCCCTTGTATGAGTAGCATATATCAAGCTACCTACCAAGCTTTGATATTCTTTTAGGTCTTCAATTTTCTCACCTTCATAAACACTTAGTTTATGATTCATCTCCAAAGGTGTACGTGCAGGTTTAGTGTTCTCCATTTTGAACTTGAGAAGAAGATCCTGAATGTATCTTCTTTGAGTCAAATACATTCCTTCATCTATTTATATCACCTGCATACCTAGGAAATATGTGAGCCCACCTAGGTCATTGATTTTGAACTCCTCTTGCATGTGTCTCTTGATCCTTTGAATGCCATTTAGATCATCACCTGTCACAATAATATCATCTACATATACACATAGATAGATAACCTCATTGTGATCAATTTTGATGAATAGAGAAGGATCTAAGCTGCTAGCTTTGAACCCTTGATCTTGAAGATATGTAACCAACCTGTAATTCCAAGCTCTAGGAGCTTGTTTCAATCCATACAATGCTTTCTTAAGTCTGCAAACCTAAGATGGATGATTAGGGTTTTCAAAACTTGGTGGTTGTGACATGTATACCTCTTCACTTATCCAACCATTTAAGAATGCATTTTTCACATCAAGTTGGAGGAGTCTCCAATTCCTTGCAGCAACTACACTTATCAATGTCCTGATTGTAGTCATCTTTGCAACTTGTGAGAATGTTTCCTCATAGTCTATACCATGAGTTTGTGAGCATCCTTTGGCAACTAATCTTGCCTTGTACCTGCAAACTGATCCATCTGAATTTCTTTTAACTTTATATACCCATCTGAACCAATTACCTTTTGATTCGGTGACATTGGAACCAAATCCCAAGTGTCCATTTCCTTCAATGCATCTATCTCATCTTTCATGGCCTTTTCCCAATTGGGGTTTCCCTTTGCCTCTTCATAGGTTGAGGGTTCCTCTGAAATAGATTCTTTTGCTAAGTATATTGAATGCTTCGTAACAAATGTGGAATCATATCCATACCTTTCTGGTTGTTTCTTCTCTCTTGTTGATCTTCTAGGTGCGTGTTTGGAGCATTCTCCAATCTCTTGCATCTTTGATTTGTCTCTTGACTTCCATAGCTTGTAATCCTTTTCTCTTTCATCTTGTTCATCGTCTGTATCACTTCTTGGATCGTGGACTTGTGTATCATGCTTGCTTCCTAATTGATGAGAGTCAGAATCAAGATCATATGGTAGTGTTACCTTTTGTTTGTCTTCATCATACCAAGACCTGTGTTCTTCAAACACAACATCTCTACTTGTAGTGAATTGCTTGGTTGAAGGATTGAAGAACCTGTAACCCATCTGAGTTGAATCATATCCAATAAACACTAGCTTTGTTGCCCTTTCATCTAGCTTACCTCTTATTTGTGATGGTACATGAACATAAGCTAAACAACCAAAAACCTTGCAATGTCTAAGACTAGGTTTTCTTCCATGCCATTCTTCATAAGGAGTCATACCTTGAAGTGATTTGGATGGTAGTCTATTGACAAGGTACACAACAGTTGAAATAGCTTCTGCCCATAGATAATGTGGCAATTTCTTCTTTTCAAGCATTGTTCGGGCTGATCCAACCAATGTCTTGTTTCTCCTCTGTGCAATTCCATTTAGTTGAGGAGAGTACCTAGTAGTTACTTCCCTTTTGATACCTTTGTCCTGCAAGAACTCATTAAACTCTTTGGAGAAGTATTCTCCCCCTCCATTAGATCTGAGCTTATTTAGTGATCTACCTATATGATTCTCCACATGTGCAAGATACTTCTTGAAGCAATCAAACACTTCATTCTTACTCTTGATAAAGTATAGAACAGTCCATCTACTATGGTCGTCAATAAATGAGACATAATACCTTGATCCTGCCAATGAAGGTTCTTGACTTGGTCCCCATACATCTGTATGTACTAAGTCCAATAAGTTTTTGTGGATGTAGCCTTTGTGGTTGAATGGTTGTTTTTGTGCCTTCCCAGTCGGACATGCATAACACCTGTTGATCATGTGTTGATTTGATATGTTCGGCAGTCCTAGAACACTTTGATCCCTGCATATATCCTTCAAGGTTCTTTCATTCACATGAGCAAGTCTCTTATGCCACGCTTCAAGTTCACTTAGGGTTTAAGACCCAAAGTTGAATAGAGCTATGTTCCTGGTTTCTCCTACTTCAAAAGTAAAGAGCCCACCATGCTTCTCACCTCAGGCTATCTTTTTGAAGCCTTGACATGGATCTTCCACAAAAGCTCCATGTTGGGTGAACCTAACTTGCAAGCCTTTTTCAACTATTTGCCCTACACTTATTAGGTTTTTAGTGATAGTGGGTACATAGAGAACCTTACTCAGAATGTTTGTCTTGCCATTGGAAGCTTTGACATTACCAATCTTCTCCACATTGTGCTTCGTGTCATCCCTTGTTTGCACTTCATGTCTATGCTTTGGACTTTCCAAATTAGATAGAAGAGCAATGTTGTCTAAAACATGATTCGAACATCCTGAATCTATGTAGAACAAATGATCATCTTCTTTACCTTCTTTCTGGCTTAGATTCATAAGAAGTAATGAGTCTTCATGTGGTTGATCTTCAAAATAATTGTTGTAGTCCCTTCTATTATAGCTTCTATTGTTATTGTTGAAGTTGTGTCCACCTCTGCCTCTATTGCTGCCATATCCACCTCTTCCACTTCCTTTCTGGGTCTTCCCATTGAACTAGCAATTTTGAGTGGTGTGGTTGGTCTTATCGCATATGGCACAAGGTTGAACATTCTGACCTTTGGTTTTGTCTTGCTTTGGTCCTTTCTTCTTCCCTTTCCACTTGCTCTTGCTTGTAAAGTTGGCTTGAGAAGTCTCTTCTTCATCTTCTTCCTTCTTCTTGCTTTTCTGCTTCTTATCCTTCTTATCTGCATATAGAGCACTAGTTGAATTACCATGATAAGAGTTACCTTCCTTTATGCTATTGTTGGCTTCTTGATTGAAGAGTTGTCCAAGAAAGATATTGAAGTCTGGAGTTTGCACATCTATGACGAGATCATAAGCGATCGTGAAGGATTGCCATTGCTTATCACTTCGAATGCCATTGAGAATTTGCCTCATGATGACCTCTTCTTCAATCAGCTCTCCAATGGATGCTAACTGATCCGCAACCTCCTTGACCTTGGTAACAAACTCTGTGATGGTTTGTTTAGGTGTCTTCTTCATTTGGTTGAACTCATTCCAAAGATGATTCTTAGTGCGATCTTAATAATGTATGGACAACATATCAATTCTTTTCCCAATAATTTGATGAGTTTTATAACACCATAGAACTACAAGTTATCTAGAAACATGAAAAATTTTCATAATACTTCTGTGCTCAACTTTCCAAACCTAATCTGATGAGATGTTACTGTATGTTATAGACTCCCCAACCTAGGACAAGTAAAGATACTCATAGAACATTTGTAGTCCCATCTCTATTATGCAACCAAGAGTTGAAGAAATTCAAGCAATCCCTAAATTTGTTCCATGAAGCCCTTAATATGCAAGGAGTGCATATCCCTTCCCATAAGGAGATATGGTGTCAGAGGCCATGAAGAACAAAAACATAGTGAAGCTCACCCACATGGCAGCTATCACTCCAAATTTCTCAATGCCACTTCAGATTTGTATGCAACACTTTGCATTTCGAGGATAACATAGATTCACTCAGCATCACAAAAAGCTATGGTTCAACTTACACTTGACAAAGAGAATGGGACTCACTATCGATCTACCACATTGGATTATTGACCAAATCTATGCCGCAAGTGCAAGATGGCCATGCAACCCAGTGCTCAGCAGATGTTGTGCTATCATGAGGATCATTTTCAAATGCTTGGCATATGATATTCCCATCCAGTAAGCCCTTATGCGATCACAACTACAGTTGTTCAAGAACAAGAAAGCTTCAACACCACAATCAAAGAGGATGACAGGCATGCTCTTGTGCGTACAACCAAGGGGTGTAGTCCTGTCACCAGACATCTCATCGAGAGGGGAACAGATTGTACCTCCCTTCACAATCTACCTTCTTAGGCCAAGCACAGAAGGATCATCCAAAACATAACCATCGGCCCCACCCATTCCAATGAATTTTGAATTCCCAATGATTGAAGGGCTAGATGATCTAGGAGCTTTTGAGTCTGAGCAACTCTCATAGGGAGTGCCCTTATGAGATGTAGAGATTTATTCAAAAGTAGAACACATAACAAGTCCAAATAGAGGGAGTGAAGAACGACAAGCAAAATGGAAAATGTTGTTGACATGAATGGGAAGAAGAGAAAGAACATAAAGAAGAAGAAGGTGAGCCCGCATGCATAGCTGAGTTGAAATGATTATGAAAGTCCATGAAGAGCATTTAGGCCTGCAGTCACCTTCTAGACAAAGAAGTCGTGTAATCATAGATCAAATATTAGAAGGAGAGGAAGTTGATCAACAATTTATAGAGTCCGTGCAAGAACTATTTGAAACTATTGGTGTAATAGAAGCAATCGATCACATGCTATAGAGACAAAGAGAACAATATGATGAATGATGTTTCTAAACAAGGTAACGACTTGATAAGAATATACACATACGTATAACCAAAACTAGAACATCTATAATTGCCCATGTTACTAGTAACATCACCTCCACATTTGTACCCCTAACCTCCATAGAAACAATAGATCAAACCATTGAAACAATTGTACAAGTGCTTCCCCTGTCACCTGTCCCCATTCCATCACTTGTTTAGGACCCCCTAAACCCCCTCCAATCAACACCACTAAAGTACATGAAATTGCTGCCGATGTATAAATAGACACTGACCCTATAACCACCTCCATAAAAGACCCCAACTTTGTTTTTCACAGCCTTGATTCACATTTCCAACTTTTCTCTTTGCATGACATCCCATTGTACACTACCACCACATTTGAACCCTCCAAATGCCTATCAGAGCCAGTCCTTATATCTTTGAACACCATCTCTTTGTTCATTGCACAAATCACCTTCGCCCCAATCCCACACACTCAAGCATACTCTTTCCTATGCCATAGTGTTCCCCTCTTTCGTTCTTGTTCCAACCACACTCGACACACCCATCTTTTTTGGGATTTTCTTGCTATTTCTTATGTGCAACAAGGCCTAATGTATTTATGAGCCAACCCTCATGCATATTCTCAATTTTTGTCAAGAATTGCACTCACCATTCTTGTATTTGTGATGGAAACCACACACACAAGCATGATCGGTCCAATCATCAAACCCATAAAGATGAAAACTTGATTATACAAAAGACATATGCAAACATTAGTGTCATTACACTACAAGAAAAAGGGGGGTGTAGCGACGCCCCCGAATCGGGAAAAAAATGGGAACCATCGCTTATGCGATGAGGTCGTCGCATAAGCGACGGTAGGAATTTTGGATTTTTTTTTTGCCCGACCCTCGTCGCATAAGCGATGATACTTAAAAAGCGTCGCTATCACCGTCGTTGATTAGCGACGAATTTAACGACGTTGGCAAACTGCAGAGCATCGCATATGCGACACTCTGGAATGTAAAAAAAAAAATTTGATTTCTCCCGGCACATTTGTGTCGGGACTTGGACGCGAGCAAGAACAGAGAGACCGAGAGAGAGAGAGAGAAAGAGCGAACACGAGAGGGAGAGAGAGAGAGAGAGAGCGAGACCATTGGCAGGTATGCGCACACACACACACACTTACACACACATATACATGCATAGACACACACACATACGCATAGACACACACACGCATACACACAAATACACACACATATACACACATACACAATGCATAATGCATACACATACACACATGCACACATAATGCATACACATGCACACACATATACATGCATAATTCACATGTATACATACACATACATAATGCATATGCATACATAATGCACATGCATACATAATGCACATGCATACATACACATACATAATGCATACACACACATATGCATACATCATGCATACACACACATACACACATATGCATACATACACACATAGACACATACACACATAGACACATAGACACACATAGACACACATAGACACATACACACACATAAACACATACACACTCATAGACACACACACATACACATAGACGCGCACACACATACACACACATATACACGCACATACACACATAGACACATAATGATGCATTAACACACATACACATGCATACACACATAGACACACATATACACACACACATCCAAACATACACACTCATAGACACACATAATGATGCATTCACACACATACACATGCATACACACATAGACACACATATACACTTACACATCCAAACATACACACTCATAGACACACATTCATACACACACACATCCAAGCATACACACTCATAGACACACACAGATACACATAGACGCACACACACATACACACACATAGACGCGCACACACATACACACACATATACACACACAGACACATACACACATAATGATGCATCCACACACATACACATGCATACACACATAGACACACATATACACACACACATACACACACATATATGCATACACACACATAGAGAGACATACACACACATACACATACATGCATACATACACATACATAATGCATACACACACATATGCATACATAATGCATACACACACATACACAAACCTATGCATACATACATGCATACACACACATAGACACATACACACATACACACATACACACACATAAACACGTTTTACCTTATGATTGTAGCCACATCCTCAACGTGTAAATCTTGAGACCTCCTTCGTGTCCTTTAATCCACCAATCTTCAATGATGGACTCCTTGAGTCTTCAATGCAGAGATGCCTTCAAGTGTGTAGAACACTTCCTCCTAGTTGATCACCTCCAAAGCTTCAACCTTCTATTGAGCTCTTCTTGAGATAATTGGATCTCCTTAAGTTATTGATTAATTAAGTGATCATAAGACTCCTTATTATATAGCTCATAAGTTCTTAAAAGCTATGCAAGTGATCGCCATGAAAAACACTTCCGCTAATTTGTGTCCTCCAAATTAAATGATTGCCCTTTTTTGGAACAAAAATCTAATAAAAAAGATGTTTAGTGTCACACTACCGAATCCAAGAATTGAACTTGTGCCCGTTTTCTTAAGAGGTGCATGTTTTATCCACTACACTAGCGCTATTTTCTTGTGCAAGGAGGTACAACAAAATCTATCATATTCTAGAAAAAGTGGAGGATGATGAGACTAATCCTCAGATATTGTTTCCAACAACTCAATAAGGTTTATTACATAATTGTACCTCCCCCACCCCCCACAATTCCTCCATCCCTTATCCCCCACTCCACCAACCTCACCTCCACTCAGAAAATCATTTTTCACTACATACACATCTCCCATCCCCTTTCCCATCCCCTTTCCCATCCCCCCTACATCTTACACACTGTATTTTATATTATACATACTTCAACATTAGACTCAACATTAGCAACGATGATAGTGCCAATCACCTATGCCACGAACATAACCTATTGGCTCAAAGGAATGCCAAACTTCAGGTTAAATCCACTCATCTACATGATCGAGTTTCTGATTTGGTGGCTCATAATGCTTTATTATAAGATCAGCTAGCCACCTTATAGATCTCACACAATGAAGTAGAAGCAAAGATGCAGAACATGGATTGGGAAAATTTCAAAGTCATCGAAGAACATTTTCAAACACAAATGGATCACAATGCTAAGCTTACATGCAATATGGCATTATTAAGGTGAAACCTAGCTGCTACAAAGGAAGAAGACCAAAGACTACAACAATAAAATCAAGAGAACTTGAAAGCAGCCATAGAAGACATGCTAGGTGACTCTATTAGCCCATCAAAGTTTCAAGTCATTCCTCCTGAAAGAATTTGTATTATTCTAGAAGATTATGCAACATTATTGGAAGCACACGACAAGCTAACTGAGGAGGTTATCTCAATCCAACAACAACAACAAGCAGAACCACCAACACCACCTATCTGAGTCTTGGAAACACACGACAAAAATTTCAAAATCAATTGAATTGTCTGCTCTCCAAACTTAGATAATGGAATTACAAGCAAAGATTCCATAGTATGAAAGACCTCCTTCACCACCAGAGATACTTGAAGCCAAAAAAAAGATCTAGATTCCAATAGAATAGACCTTTGAAAAGGAGTATGAGCATCAACCAATGCCAGAAGGCTGAGTTACAAAAGAAGGACAAAATACATTTGAAGCACCCATGCCACAACCTTGGCTAAAATAGGTAGAAGACATAGGAACAACACAAGAAGATCGTGTAGCCATACATATCTTAGTAATGGTGAACATGGCAAAAGAAGTATTAAACTTTGAGTATTTTAAAAATCTAGTGCATAGAAGGCTGATCACTACCTTTGTGTTGCAATACCTACCACATTTTGTAATCCTTGTGAACTCTAATGCAAAAGTCACCAACATAATTAGCAAAGCACCAACATTCTCCACTCAGTTCTAGCCCGAGGGCTTACCTACTACAACAAAAAGAGGTACCATCTTCAAGAGTATCATGGAGTATTCGAGTGATAACATGATGGCTTCATCGTCAAACACTGGTCTTGTTGCTCTAGTTAATGTTAATGCTGCAGCTATTTGAATTTGTCCATCTGCATTCATTGAAGGGAAGTTGGATGGAAACCAACTATATGCTTTTAAAGTTCAAAATTTTTTCAATTCTGTACTCCTACGAATTACTTGACATTGTCATGGGACCGACGGGATTGGATCCAGAGCCTATACCAATTGAAGATCCAACAAATTCAAGATTGATGATTGAACCAGATCCAGATCTTCCACAAGCTTCGAGGAGGCAAGATGTTGATGTATTATGTGCAATTGTCACTAGTGTAAGTGATTATGTGCTTACTTTAATTCAACATACTACTAAAGCTCATGAGGCTTGGGGCATATTGGCTTGATAGTATGAGACCAAGAACCACACAAGGATACAGAATCTAGAAAACCATTTGGCAAATGAAAAGCATTTTGATTATGAAAAGGATGAAGATTTTATCAAATGAATAAGACATCTGCAAGATCAATTGGTTGCAGTTAGTGTTGTTATAACACCAAAAGAGCTAGCTCAAAGATGTGTGGATATTCTTCCAACAAAGTATGATGGATTAGTAATAGCCCTTAACCACTCAAGTAAGATCAAATCCCCTTACATTTGAAGAGTTTTTTGGTATTCCCTTAGAAGAGGAGATGCAGTTGAAGAATTGGCAAGGTACAAGCGATGCTGCATTCTCAGCGAATGCAAAAGGAAAAGGCTCTTTTGATGGATCAATGAAGAAGCCAAAGAAGAAAAAAAGTTAACAAGAAATTACTTCTATTGTGAAAATAATAACCATGTCATCAAGGATTGCAGAAAGAAGCAAGCTGATGAAGCTGATGAACGAAATGGGACTATGAAATCATCTTGGAGGACAAAGAGTCTGCAAATAACACAGAGCTAGAACTATGGGTAGCTATTGAAGAGGTATGCTCATCTGCTCAAGCTCTTGTTGATGAACCATGGATTTTAGATAGCTGAGCTTCTCCCCATATGACCAAAAAAAAGTATTGGTATAGTTCCCTAGTGCCTTTACAAGAATCCATCAACATGGTGGTGGGAAATGACTCCAAGTGTCCATCTGAAGGAACTAGAACCATCCCTTTTATCTCTTCTCTAGGTGTTGAGAAGAATTTATTTGATGTTCTCTATGTACCTACACTTAAAAGAAATTTGTTGTCAATTTCAGTGAACTCGAAGTTCACTTCAATAAGAGTGGTGCAAAAATCATGGATTCATCAAGTATTGTAGTAGGAAAAGGCATAAGACATGATAACTTGTATGAGTTAAGTACCTTAACTACTACAAAAGATAAATATATAAGTAGCTTATGGCACCAACGATCTGGGCATTTCAGATTTGCTGTTTTGAAGGAGATGCAAAGAACAGGTATGGTTGCTCACTTGCCTGCATTTTTAGAGTTCCAGGAACCTTGTGAAGCTTGCATGATGGGCAATCAACAATGAAAGGCATTTCCACGAGGGACCAGCAATCGAGCTCAAACTCCTCTAGAGTTGGTAAATGCTAATCTCTATGGTAAAATATCTACACCTATGTTAGGAGGATCTTTCTACTTTTTTCCATTAGTTGATGATTATAGTAGAAAGATGTGGGTTTATTTCATTCGAGAGAAGGTTGATGCTTTTGAAAAATTTTAAACATGGCATAAGTATGTGGAAAATGAATTAGGTAGAAAATTGAAGATAGATAGAGGAGGTGAATTCTTTTCAACAGAATTCAATAACTACTGTGAGGAGCATGATGTGAAAAGGCAACTTACTGTAGCTCATACATCTCAACAAAATGGTGTTGTTGAGCATAGAAACATGACAATAGTTGAATGGCTCACTGTAAGTTAAAGGTTCAAGACATTCTGGGCACTCAATATAGTAGTCTACATCCTCAATCAAAGCTAGACAAAAGCACTAAAAGAGATGACTCCTCAAGAAACATATTCTGGCAAAAAGCCTTCAGTTTTGCATTTCAAAATTTGTGGTTCTCTTTGTTAAACACATATTCCTGATTCAACAAGATAAAAGCTGGATTCAAAAAGCTTTCTAGGATATAGTGAAGAGTTTAAAGCATATAGGCAGTGGGATCTTGAGGCAAGGAAGATTTTTGTCAACCAAAATGTGGTGTTTGATGAATGAGCACACTTAGTAGAAGATAAAGTTAAATCTACTATCTCATTAAACACAGAAATATCTCACCTTGTGCCTATCAAACGATAGGTTAAAGTTGAGGAGGATAAAACATCTGATAATGAAATTTCCTCAGTAAAAAGCCAACCAGTTGTAGCTACACAACATAAGGCACTACCAAAGTGGCCACAACAACTCTTTGATGATTGCAATCCACACGTAGATGTACCAAAATCATTCTCATATGGATTATGTAGATCAAAGATAATAGAGGAGAAAAGAAGAGCCTCAAAACACATTGTTAACATGGCTCTAATGGAAGATATCATGGGGTTGATAAAGGAACCTACCATCATTGAAGAAGCCCTTGATGATCCAGGTTAGAGAGTGGCAATTTAGTTTGATTATGATAGTATACTAAAAAATGATACATAGGATCTAGTGGACTTGCCGCCAAAGAAGAAGGTAATAGGTACTAAATGGATTCCAAAAGCTAAGCATAAAGCAAATGGCACATTACAAAATTATAAGGCAAGATGAGGGTTTTTCACAAATTGAAGGTTTTGATGTTAAAGAAACCTTTGCACCAATAGCATGCATGAAAACTATTTGGATGATACTTGCAGTAGCTACACAAAAGGCCTAGCCTATTTTTCACATGGATGTCAAATTTGCATTTTTGAATGGTCACCTCAAGGAGGAGGTATATGTATCTCAACCACTAGCTTTTGAGGTGCCCAATTCAAAAAATAAAGTTTGCAAGTTGAAGAAAGCTTTGTATGGCCTTAAGCAAGCACCACGGGTTTGGTACCAATGGATAGATATTTTTTTTCAAAAATATGGGTTGTGAAAAAAGTACTTTCGATGCTAACATGTATGTAATGAAAAGGGATAGCAAGCTAGTTGTTGTCATTGTATATGTAGATGATCTGATCATTGCAGGAGATTGTCAAGAACTCATCAATCAAACTCACATCAGCTTGGGAATTGACTTTGAAATGATAGAATTAGGTCTAATCCATTTTTTTTTGGAATTGAAGTACGGCAAAGAAAGAATGCCATTTTCATCTCACAACAAAAGTATGCCAAAGAAATTCTTAAGGTATTTGGAATGATGGGCTGCAAACCAACTAGCACGCCTATGGAGGTAAATCATAAGCTATCTATGGATGATAACATGCCTGATGTAGATGCGAAGAAGTATAGGAAGCTCGTTGGAAGTCTTATTTTTCTGTGCAACACTAGACCGGACATCTGCTATGCTATTGGCAACTTGTTTTGCTTCTTGTGGGGCAATCTGGTTAAGGAGAATTCTTGTAGATCTATGCTTTTCATAAAAAATGGCGACTATACTTAAGTGTGATAATCAAAGTTGTATGGCCATTGCAAAGAACCCAGTATTTCATGATCACACCAAGCATACAGAAGTAAAGTACCATTATGTTTGTGAGCTAATTGAAGATGAAATTGTGGAGCTAGAATATTGCCCAACACACGCATTGTGCTGACATATTTACCAAAGTACTTGGAAAAGAGTAGCTCAACAGGCATCTTCAACATATGGGCATAGGACCAAGACCTACTTGATTTATCTAGACACTAGGTCTGAACTAGGTCAAAGCTCGTGAAAAATTATAAAAAGAGCTAGAGATCGCATTTTTGAGTTTGGCTTGAAAGATATTTGAGCTTTGTAAGAACTCCATTGTCATTTGAGCTTGAGAATACAAGATTCCATTGCTCTACTCTTTGTTCTACCTTGTTTTATGTGTGTGTATGTGTGTGCATGTTAGTGTGCTTCTCACTCATGCACTTGTGCATTCCTCTCGCTCATGGTCATCATACCATCCTCAAATCTCCATAGATTAACATCTAGGATGTGGATCTCCACCATAGTGGTACTTCCAGTGTGCTAGAGTGATAGTATGGAAAATATTATTTCTCTTATTTGTCCAGATATAACAAATAATTCCATGCCCATCCAGGCTCTCATGAACCTTCAACCACTATATCAAAACACAAACTATATTTAATATCTCAAAAAATAAACTCCAAAATTCAACATTCCATCAATATTTTAGTTGGAAAAGCAATCGATCTTAGTTAATAAGAAATAAAATATACATGGATGGCCAATCACATGTCCCATCGCTAAACAAAAATAAGCATGCTCCATGTGAAAAAAAACATGCATGGAAATCTATGTTTGCAGAGTCAAATTATGGTGATTGTGAATGATAGGAAGAAAAATAGTGATCATAATGGGTCTTATGAATCTACTAAGGTTCTCCTATAGATATTCTAGTTTACTTTGCAAAAGTAACTTTTTCTTTTTCAAGATTGCCATAAAGTGTGTTCTTATGTAAAAAACTATTTTGAAATGCTTTTCATGCTCAATTTCATTATGACTATAAGAAAGTATATCATAAAAGAAAACAACAACAAAAGTTCAATAATCAAGGAAAATTAGGCTTGTCAAAAGTTTGGTGTTGACATGGTTGTTGCCAATAGCTATACTTGGTAATGGATTAAAACCCCTTCTCTGCAACATGAGCAAAAGAAATAGCTTCATAAAGAGTTGTAGGTCAGAGTGTGTGAAGCTTGGCTTGGATCGCCATGTCCAAACCGTCTTCATACTTCCTTTGCAAGATATCTTAAGGAATGTCTTCAAGCATGCTGCCAAAATCACCTGGTGTAAGTTGTAATGGTATCACCCTCCTTCCATGTAAAAGTGGTCCACAAATGATAAACATGTAGATAGAACTGAGGAAGAAAAGATTCCTTAACCTTCTCTTGAAAGGCCTTCCATGTCCTGGGAGGATTTGTGTTATGATGTAAAAGATTCCACCAGAGTACATCGTTTCTCACTAAATAGTTAGTGACAAACTTCACCTTATCATTTTTGGAGTAGGATTCATCTAAATAAAAATTATTAAGCTAAGATAACCATGATAAGACAAGTTAACCATCCTTATGCCCATCAAACCATGAAAATTGGTAATTCTTTATATCAATCTTGGAATGCATGCCATCGACTTGAGCGATAACAATGGCCTTCACCACCTGTGCAAGATTTTCCTCCTTGAAATGCATCTTTTGAAGTAATTCATCACATTCTCAGATCTTGTTTTGGGTGCCTTCGAGTTACTGTTGTAGGAGTTCCAACTGTTTTGTCTCTTTAGCAGCCAGTTTTGGACAACTCTTTATGAAATGATAATTTTCTTTACAGTATTTGCAAAACAATTTTTGCTTTTCTATTTTCTTCTCATGTCTGTAATCCTTCTTTGATTGTGTAGAATTAGCAAATTTTTGCTTACTAGTAGAAGAGCTCCGTTTACCTTTGCCGTTCAGACTAGCCACGAAAGCTTGATTTGCAACACGCATAATGGATGCGTGTTGCCTAGACTGACTTTCCTACAACCGAATAGAGAATAACTCTTCAAATGTTAAGGTATTTGCATTGCCTTTCATTATCAAACAAAGAGTGGAAGTAAAACTCTGATATGAATTGGGAAGACCATTCAAAATAGTCTACACAAGTGAACTTTCAGGCAAGACTTTGTTAGCAAAAATATACTGTTCCTTCAAATTTTTGATCTTTGTTAGAAAACTATCCATGGAATCTCCTTCATTCATGTGCTTACTCTCCAACGGTTTTCAAAGGTAAGCAACATGAGCCTCATTCCTTGCCTGGTATAAAGTGGAAGTTTATCCCAAGCATCCTTAGCTATTCTGAAAGAGCGAATGTGAGGAGTAATGGCACATTTGACAGACAAGGCTATCAATGCATGTGCTTGAGCATCTCTACCATCCTAATGAATTTTCTTTGTAGTAGGTGCAACAACAATTGCAACACCAATAGGAATATGTAGAATATCATAATCTTTGATGCCATCTGCATATGCTTCAGTACATGTATGTGCAGGTGTATAGGATGTTTTTCAACACCCTGCATAATATTCCATAGTCCTTTTGCGACCAATACATGATGCATCACATAAGCACATAATGGGTAATTAGTATCGTCCAACTTATCCTCAACAACCAACATATGAAATACATTCATGCTTTCATCCATGGCCACTGATTAAAATACCCTAATGCAAAAAATTAACTATATCCCAAGAAGTTGAACAAAACAACCCTATCAAATTCTACTAAATGTGTAGCAAACTTCGAGATGCTTATACAGGCGACCCAAAACCTATATATATATATATATATCTTTGGCACAAAAAGACAAAATAGATTGCACAAGCACTGTGATAATGTGCTCGGAGGCCAAAATGATAAGCAAGGAGAAAAGTGGCAAATTGTGTAGAGACTCTCTAACAGATAGTGGAGAGCTTGAGAGCCATGGAGTGGTGAAGAGAGTATTGTATGCTCTCTTAAGCATTGTAGGTCAACTTCATTTCACAAAGTAGAAACCAAGGTGTGGCTATAGTACTACCAAGCAGGTGCTATAGCTCGACAATGGAAGTGATGGGGACTTCACCCTTATGGGAGGCTTGAGTGCAAGGTGTTGAGATATCCGTGCTCTACTGTTTTGCATTCACATGCATCCACTTTATTCCACGTGCAAGGGCTTCTAAAAAGCTCTCATGTACTCTCATGCAAATTCCATTAATGCCACATAGGATGTATTTTTTCCTCTAATCCATATAAGGAGGGCTCACTTCACCTCTCCTCATCCACTCATGCACTACCATGAGGTTCTCTCCTTGAGGTGGAAGCTCCATGCCTCCTTTGTAAGTTTTCATTTCATAATCTAGTCCATTTTATTTCATTTCATCATTATGTCATTTCTAGTGTACTTTAAGCCTCCATAGTTTGTTTTGGTTTGTGTTTATCTTGGGCTATGTTTCTCAATATGGTATCATAGCATAGGTTATTTCGTTTAGACCTCTTAATTTCATGTTTTCATCTTTTTTATCAATAACTTTGTTTAAGTTCTTAATCTCAACACCCCCCTCCCTCCCATATTTCATCATCAAAGTGCTTCTACTCTAAATCTATGATTCTTTTATTCTCTCTTATCATGCTCATTTTGTTTATTATACGGTCTTCAAAGTGATGAGAAATGCAAATGAAGCAATGGAGAGAAGTGCATTTTCCACTACATATATCTAGCACATCATCAAATAGCGTTCATTCCTTTGTTGTTCTCCTTACATTGATTGGTACTTTGACTATATCCTCCTCATGGCTTCACAAATGATGTGGATCTCATGCATAAGCAATATGCCATCGTCTCTCTTTTTCAAGTTGCAAAAGAGAAGGTTGAGAGAGCTAACACATGAGGACAAAGAATGCTTGGAAGAAATGATGGGTGCAAGAAATGTCACACGAATGGTGTGTAGCTACATGAAGGGTCCTTGAAGTGGCACAAGTTTGGAGAGTTGGAGTAAGAACACCCTCCATTCTTAGAGGCTACAACTCCTTCTAAAACAATTATTCATATGGAGAATAAACAATGAAGAGGAATCAGTTTCCAATTGTGGCACTATACTTTGTGGTCACTAAAGAAGTGATATATCATCTATTAAGGAAAGAACCATGTACAAATTAGAGAGAGCATACTCTATGAGCGACCTTTCATTGTATTCATCAAACATACATGCTAAAAGAAAGAATCACACGAGCTTCTGCCCATACATTTCCATGGTGGAGGGATCAAGACTTCTACACGATTTCCTATGACATTATGTAGCCCATTGAGACACATAAATGCAAAAAATCTCACTATGCTCATAGAATATCCCAGCATCATGCTTGGTATCGAGTTGCCTCAGTACCCAGAGGATCTACTCAGCCTCAAATCACTACATAGATAACTATTACTATTAGAGGGTTTCAAAGATATATAGGGTTCTTTTGTTTCTATGAATTGTCATGTAGGTGAACATATCCAGCTACATCTCTACTAGTTACTACATGTGTTCCCATGCTTCACTAGTCACCTCATACAAAACTAGAGCTTCATTATTTCAAGATATAGGCAGCTACTCTCGAACATGACTACAAAGAGAAGTATGCCATCCTTCTATATGAGAGAGAGAGAGAGGAGAGAGAGAGAGGGGGGGAAGGAGGGAGGGAGGGAGGGAGAGAGGGAGGGAGGGAGAGAGATCTATATATATATATATATATATATATATATATATATATATATATATATATATATATATATATATATATATATATATATATATATATATATATATATATATATATATATATATATATATATATATATATATATATATATATATATATATATATATATATATATATATATATATATATATATATATATATATATATATATTGTTGAAGATAAATGTACAAGCTCATTTTCATATGAGCTATGCTTGGATAAATTTACCAAATATAAAGATAAAGGAAAGGAAGAAAAAATAAAAAAGGAAAAGAAAAAAGTCTAGTCAAAATTCATGATGAGTAAAAGATACAATATCTACCTTGTAGTTAGTGGCATGTAGTGGGCAAAGTGGTGAGTTAAAAAGGAGGCACAAACTTCTTCACATGCGCATTGGTTATAAAAGTGGAGTGGGAGCATGTTCTAAACAAGGAGAGAAAGAGGCAAGAGCTCCCAATAGTCGGATCTAGTCATTTTGTCTTTCCCTAGACTCTTTCCAACCGCACATCATTTTGTACACAACTCTATTGTGAAGCTCATATCTCAGTGTATATGTAACCATTGCTTGCGTTTAAACACTCATGGGAAAGCTTATGTTGTGTAGTTTTTTCACTTCCAATATCTCCTTCAAAGCTTATATATTCTATGAGATATCAGTGAAAGAGTGAAGTCCAGTTTTCAGCATACCTGTGTAAACAGGTAGTAGTCTATTTTGGTCGGTTAAATGTCCTGATCAAAACATATCGAAATTGCTTGATTTTTGGCGTGTTGGAAAGCTCTATGCATGTATGTTCGTTTTCCCAAGTATACCATTCAAATGATTTATATTATGTGAGATATCTATCAAAGAGTGAAGCCCAATTTTTTCGTATACTTCTATGTGCAAGTAGTCTATTTTGGTCAGTTAAGTTTCCTAATCAAAATGCATCCAAATTACTTGTTTTTTAGCTCATTGGAAAGCTATTTGTGTGTATTTTTCATCTACCAAATATCTTTCTCAAAGCATATATATTCAGTGAGTTATCAGTTCAAGAGTGAAGTTCAGTGCTTCAACATACTTGTGTGGATAGGTAGTTCATCTTTGTTAGTTGTGTTCCCTAATCAGAACTTGTCCAAATTAAGTTATTTATAGCTTGTTAGAAATCTCTCTTTGTCCAATGTGATTGGCTAAAGGCACAAGTCCATTTACATTTTGTATTGAGAGTAGCAAGTTATTTAATGTGCAATTGTTTGTCCAAGTGTTCGACATACAAGGGTTCACTACATATTTTCATTGCGCATAGGAGAACTCATTCTCCAGAGTTGGTATTAGAGAAAACTTGGTGCTGAAGCTTCATCAACAGAGTTGGAGTTAAAGCAAAGCAAAAGAGGAGCTACAAAACAAGGGGGAGCTTCACAAAGGCAAGAGCAAAGGACAATATAACTATTCAAGGTAACTCTCAAAGTCTTTGATAGTCTTCAATGGCTAACCTGGGTCAACAAGTGGAGAAATTGGATAAGGATAACTATCCCATGTGGAAGTTTAGAATGACCAACTACCTAATGGGAAAAGGCTTATGGGGTATTGTGAGTGGTGATGATACTCAACCTCAAGTCAATCAAGCTATGGCCAAAGTCCAAAGGAGGCAAGCAAAAGAATGGGAAGAGAGGAATAGGAGAGTCATGTTCCTCATTTCACAAGTCATTACTAATGCTATGGTAGGGCATATTCAACATCTCAAGAAAGCTAAGGATGCTTGGGAAGCTCTTGAAAGGATGTATTCAACAAATACCAAAGCTAGGAAACTTCAACTCAAGAATGAGTTGAACACAATCAAGAAAAGTTTGAGTCAATCCATAGCTAAATATACTTTGAAGATTAAGGAGCTAAGTGATGCTTTAGATTTTATTGGCACAACGGTTGAATACAAAGATCTTGTGTGTTATACTCTCAATGGATTGAGAGAATATGAAAGATGGAAGCCTTTTATAACTTCCATTAACTTGAAAGATGCATATCCAAGTTTTGAGCAACTAATCCCTCATCTTGTCACAGAAGAGCTTACCTTTGGTGGTCTCAAAGGAAAGGACAGCCAAACCAAATGTTATATGCAGGTCGAGGTAAAGGAAGGAACTCAAGAGGAGGTTCAAGAGGAAAAGGAAGAGATCACAACAATTCCAACTACGATCAAAACAATTCGGAAGACAAAAAGGATGCATCAAATGCCAACACACAAGGAAGAGGTTGAGGTAGAAGTAGAGGAAGAGGCCGAGGCTCCTACAATTCTCATAAAGGTATAACATGCTATCATTGTGGTAAAGTAGGACACTATGCTAGTGATTGTTGGCTGAAGAATGGAAGACCAAATGGAGGCAATCAAAGGAACCACAACAACTATGCAAGCACCTCAAGTGAAGGAAGCAAGGACACACTACTTGCAATGAGACATGAGTATAGAAGCTCTTGTGAAGATGACAAAAAATGGTACATTGAATCAAGTTGTAGTAACCATATGTCATGCCATTGTTCACTAATCTACAGGTACCAAGTGGAAAAGGATTTGTTGAAATAGGTGATGATACTCAACACATGACTGAACATATTGGAGATATAAGGCTTGGATGTACAAGTAGAGAAAAGGTACTATCTAATGTTCTTCATGTTCCTAAAATTTCAAAGAACTTGATTTCAGTAGGACAAATGGTAGAGAAGGGTTATCATGTCATATTCAATGAGAATGGGTGCTTCATAAAGAATCCAATGGAAGGCTTCAAGGTCATTGCTCGAGGTAGAAGAGAAGGAAGGATGTTCGCTTTGGAAGTCCAACATCCACATGGAAAGGTCATGTACACTCAATGTGGGAACAAGAAGATTTCAGAGCTGGACTTATGGCACAAAAGAATAGGACACATCAACATTCCAAAATTGAAGGACATGAGCAAACATGAAGTGGTAAGAGGTCTTCCAAAATTTAATAGCATTGGACTACATGAGTTATGTGAAGCTTGTCAACTAGGAAAGCAGACGAGGCAACCATTCAAGAGGAGCAATTATGTGGCCCCAAATTTCTTGGACTTGATACATACGGATGTATGGGGACCAACCCAAGAGGCATCAATGGCTCGTAATAGATTTTTTGTCACCTTCATTGATGATCACGCCAGAAAGGTATGGTTGTTTTGTATGAAGCAAAAATCGAAGGTGTTATCTATATTCAAAAGATTCAAAGTTGAAGTTGAAAAAGAAACAGGAAGGTCTACCAAAACCATAAGGTCTGATGGTGGAGGAGAATACTTCTCCAAAGAATTTTCAGATTTTCTACAAGAGAATGGGATCAAAAGGCAGTTCACTTGTAGGTGTATACCACAACAAAATGGAGTAGCTGAGAGGAAAAATAGGCAAATTGCTGAAATTGCAAGATGCATGCTCAACGAGATGAAGGTACATTGTACTATTGGGCTAAAGCTACCACAATCACCATTTACTTGATGAATACGTGCACAACATCAGGAATACATAACTTGACTCCAGAGGAGGTATATTCCGATAAGAAACCTAATCTTACACACCTCAAAGTGCTTGGATGTATTTGTTTTGTTCACATTCCACAAGAAGTTAGAACAAAGATGGAACCAAGGTCAGAAAAATGCATTCTCATCGACTACTCGACGAAGCAAAAATGATACAAGTGTTACAACCCTAGAACAAAGGAATTAAGAGTCTCGCGAGATGTGGTCTTTGATGAACTAAGACCATGGTATGAAGATAAAGGAAAGGGAAAGATTCTTGAAGAGGATTGTGATGATTATGCAGGAACAAATCAAAGAGAAGTTCAACAATCAAGCACAAAGGTTTCAAGTCCAGAGGCATCTACATCAAATGAAGAATGTTCAGCATGGAGGGGGAGTCATTCTGTGTCTCCAAATTCAGCTCATAATAGAGTCGAAGAAGCAAGTGCTACTCCAAATAGTGAGATAGATGCAAGTGAAGAAGAATATGAAGAGGTAATCACTCTAATGGTAAAGCTGAATAGGTTAAAGAAGCAACTTTCTAAAGACACATTTTGCATACATGATGCACGTTATCAAAGACAAAGAGCCTGAGACATATAAAGAAGCTTGCACACAAAAGGAATGGAAGCAAGCTATGAAAGAGGAGATCAAAGCTCTCAAAGATAATCACACATCGGAGCTACTGCTAAAGAAAGAAGGTATGAAGATTGTTCCAAACAAATGGGTGTTTAAAGTAAAGAGGAATGTGGATGGTTCACTAGCTAGATATAATGCTAGATTATTTGCCAAAGGATTTAAATAAACACAAGGCATAAATTATGGTGCAGTTTTTGGCCCTCTTGCAAAAATGGGAACTATCAGAACATTAATAGCGATTGGTGCTTCAAGGAGATGGCCATTACATCAACTCGACATCAAAAATGCTTTTCTTAATGGAGAGATACAAGAAGAGGTATACATGAGTCAACCGGTTGGATTTGAAGATGAAAACCATCCAGACTTTGTTTGCAGGTTGAAAAAGGCACTTTATGGCTTGAAGCAAGCACCAAGAGCATGGAATCAGAGATTGGTAGAATATCTAACTAAGTGTAGATACAACCCAAGTAGTGCAAATCCTTCATTGTACATGAAGGAAGAAAATAGAGAGGTATATATTTGCATATATATCAATGACCTCATCATAACAGGAAATGATGATACAGGGATTAAAGATATCAAAAGGAAGCTTGGTAAGGAGTTTAAAATTTCAGATCTTGGAGAGCTTAAATATATTTTAGGAATTGAAGTTGTTTATGGAAAAAGTGGCATCTACTTTATGCAAAGGAAGTACTTGTTGGATGTTCTTTTCATATTTGGAATGAGTGAATGCAAACCACTCACTCAACCTATGGACACAAATACAAAGATTTGTTGAAATGATGGAGAACGATTGGAAGATGTAACGACATACAGAAGCATTGTAGGATCGTTAATCTATGCAAACATTACAAGACATGATTTATCTTATGTTGTTGGTGTACTTTCTCAGTTTATGCAAGCCTCGACAAGTGAACATTTAAATTCAGCCAAGAGAGTGTTGAGATACATAAAACATACAATTAATCATGCTTTGTTTTACAAGTTTGACGAAGAATTGCAAGTCAAAGGCTTTAGCGATACTGATTGGGTAGGTTCAAAGGAAGATAGGAGATCACCTTAGGTTATGTGTTCATGATAGGAAGCAAACCTATCACATGGAGTTCAAAGAAACAACCTACTGGCACTTTCATCCATGGAGGCTGAATATAGAGGATTAGCATTTGCCACATGTGAAACAATGTGGATTAAAAAGCTTTTGGCTGATCTTGAAGTGCAAGTTGGAACCATCCCTATATATGGTGATAACATGTCAAGTATTTACTTGGCAAGCAGTCCTATGTTTCATGCAAGGAGCAAGCACATAGAGGTTCACTATCATTATGTAAGGGAGAAGGTATTGAGAAAAGATGTGGAGATAAAATTCATTAGAACCAAAGAGCAGGTGGAAGATATGTTCACAAAGTTCTTGGATGCTTCTAAACTCAAAGGTTTCAAGGATGTGATAAATTTGCAAAACATGGTTGAAGATAACTCCCAAATGAGCTTGAGGGGGAGTGTTGAAGATAAATGTACAAGCTCATTTTCATATGAGCTATGCTTGGACAAATTTACCAAATATAAAGATAAAGGAAAAGAAGAGAAAAGAAATAAAGAAAAGAAAAAAGTCTAGTCAAAATTCATGATGAGTAAAAGATACAATATCTGCCTTGTCGTTAGTGGCATGTAGTGGGTAAAAAAGTGGTGAGTTAAGAAGGAGGCACAAAATTCTTCACATTCTCATTGGTTATACAAGTGGAGTTGGAGAATGTTCTAAATATAAAGATAAAGGAAAATAAGAGAAAAGAAATAAAGAAAAGAAAAAAGTCTAGTCAAAATTCATGATGAGTAAAAGATACAATATAATGCCTTGTTGTTAGTGGCATGTAGTGGGCAAAAAAGTGGTGAGTTAAGAAAGAGGCACAAACTTCTTCACATTCTCATTGGTTATACAAGTGGAGTTGGAGAACGTTCTAAACAAGGAGAGAAAGGTGCAAGAGCTCCAAATAGTCGGATCTAGTCATTTTGTCTTCCCATAGACTCCTTCCAACCGCACATCATTTTGTACACAACTTTGTTGTGAAGCTCATATCTCAGTGTATATGTAACCATTTCTTGGATTCAAATACTCATTAGAAAGATTATCATGTACAATTTGTGCATCTCAAATATCTCCTTCAAAGCTTATATGTTCTATGAGATATCAGTGAAAGAGTGAAGTCTAGTTTTTCAGCATACATGTGTAAACAAGTAGTCTATTTTGGTTGGTTAAGTGTTCCAACCAAAACATATCCAAATCACTTGATCTTTAATGTGTTTGAAAGCTCTATGCAAGTAATATCTTTTTCCCAAATATCTTGTTCAAAGGATTTATATTCTGTGAGATATCTATCAGAGAGTGAAGCCCAATTTTTTAGTATACTTATGTGTGCAAGTGGTCTATTTTGGTCAGCTAAGTTTCCTGACCAAAACTCATCCAAATTACTTGTTTTTTAACTTTTGCAAAAGCTATTTGTCTGCACTTTTTATGTAACAAATATCTTTCTCAAAGGATATATATTCAAGGAGTTATCAGTCCAAGAGTGAAGTTTAGTTCTTTAGCATACTTGTGTGGATAGGTAGTTCATGTTTGTTAGTTACGTTCCCTAATCAAAACTTGTCCAAAATAATTTATTTATAGCTTGATAGAAAGCTCTCTTTGTCTAATTTAATTTGCTAAAGGCATAAGTCCATTTAAGTTTTGTATTGAGAGCAAAAAGCTATTTAAGGTGCACCTGTTTGTCCAAGTGTTGGACATACAAGGGTTCACTACACATTTTCGTTGTGCATAGGAGAACTCATTCTCCACACACACACACACACACACACACACATATATATATATATATATATATATATATATATATATATATATATATATATATATATATATATATATATATATATATATATATATATATATATAGATATATATATATATATATATATATATAGAGAGAGAGAGAGAGATAGAGAGAGAGAGAGAATTAAAGAGGTGCTTGTAGTTTGACAACACAAATAGGATGTTGAAAACATTTAGCATGAGTTTTTTGAGGATCATAATCCACTAAGAGCATCAACATATGAAGAAATCAGGTATCATTCACACCAACAATGGAAAGATATATATTGTAGAAAGAAGGAGAGCGTGACCAAAAATAGGTATAGCAAAGTTTTCCAGATGTCAAGGGCTTTGCTATTCTGTAAGCAATGATGTCATGTTTTTGAGCCAAAACCAGCACTAGTTGCCACATGCGAGCTAGCTTAACTTTAGATAGTAAATTTTGATGTTCATCAAGCCTCACCTAGGCGCGTTGTAGAATATATTTCTTATTTCATGTGATAGTATCACATTGCATTCTTTTTATAATGATCTTCAGCCAATTCATTTCAAATGCATTATTGGAGGTTCACATGAAGGATAGAGAAGTTAAGTGTGGAGCTTACATAAAGCATTTTTCTTAAGGTTTTAAAGACTTTCTCTATATGATATGGTGTCTCTTTAATGTAAGGTATTATACATCACCTTGAGTAGTACTCAAGGTAGGACCTTTCGAAGCTCATCAAGTCTTGAATCCATGTATACTCTAAAGTGAAAGTCTACCAGCTCTCCAAGAAGTTAATTTTATTGAGCCCAAATGACTAGAAATTTCTCTTTAAAAGTGTAAGACATTCCCTATGGCTTGAACACATGACACTCAAATCCCAAGGACACAATCAACAACAAGGATTCCACAAGAAGGAAGAGGACCCTACCAAAAATCCCATCAAAGGATCCTAGGAAGACTAAAAAAAAACCAAAAATGTTCAAAGGAGGCAAAAGGATCAACAAAGCACTATATATATATATATATATATATATATATATATATATATATATATATATATATATATATATATATATATATATATATATATATATATATATATATATATATATATATATATATATATATATATATATATAGGGATCCCATATTTCCCTAGATCCCCAAAACAAGTTGGATCCCAAATGTCCAAGTACATGTCTTGGGATCCCATATGTCCTAAGATCCTAGGGATGTCATATGTACCATCACCATGGATCCCATATGTACATTGATAGAAAAACCCCATGGATGTCATATGCCCATGAAAACCAAGGGGCCATATGTCCCAAACTTGGATGCCATATGTCCAAGCTATCTGTGTACCTAAGCTCACGATGTCTTAAGGACTTGTGATGAAGGAGAATTTACCTAAATCATTGACAAACTCATATAGTGGTGGATTGATACACACATTAAATTATCAATTTGTGGACATAGACCATATCAAGTGTATGAGGACATGTGCAAAGTGGAGTGAATGTACAAACAATGTATGCAAATTATGTCTAATACTCCTCACCTCACCTCTCACTAGAAATGTGTATCATGATACTTGTAATAGTTTTCAACACAAATTAAGCCATACCTCTCAACTCTCATAATCTAATATGGTCAATATAATATTTTTTTGAAGCTCTCGATGAGACGCATCCAATCATTTTATTTTCAGCTTAATTTGACAAAAACTATGAGAAAAATATTGAGTGGCGGGAAACACCCACTCTTGCTCCATAGCTCACCAAGCTTCACACACACACACACACTATAATGGAAAAAATAATAGGGAAAGGGGTAGAAAACACCTCTAAGCACACATTTCATGCATCACACACACATACAAGCTCATGGGGAAGAAGATACATAGACAAGAAGAAGAAAATTCAAAAAAATTTAGCTTCCTCCTTCACAATGGCAAAAGGTCTTTACAAAGTGTCACAAAGTGGCTTATATACATGTTCCCTAAAAATGTTCCTTTCAAATAAGTGACCGGAATTTTTTTTTTAAATCACTAAATTCCTACTATTGTACAAGGTTAATATTACATTCTTCAGGGATCATGCAACTAGAGGACTCCTCTAGAGCATTTACATAGCTTTTTGAGGTTTTATGAAGGACTTTTGAAAAGAAAAATGGGCTAACACATGAAGATTTTGGAGCCTACTTTTCTTCACTTCTTTCCACTGCAACACTCTCCCCCTCTTAGTCTCTGTCATCCCTTGACATGTTTTTGTGGGTTTCCTTGACATGCAAAAAATGGCTGATCTTGGATACATATGGCAAATGAGGCTTGTTGTCCTCAAGCACCTCTTGCCAACTTGTTCCTCTTTGACTTGATGTTATAATTCCCTTTGCATATTTCTTTTTAATTGCACGCTACTAATGGTCGAGGAAGCCTTCAAAAATTTTGGACAATTTGTTATCTTGTCTGAGCCTTAGTCCAATGCTTTTGTCATCCCCATGGCATTCCTTATATTCACATATTAGGGTCGCTGAATTAATTTGGGTTGCCATGCACACACCCGTCGATACACATAGCATCTCTCTTAGTGAGGGTCGTGCTTCAAAGGTCTTGTTATTATTATATGTTTACATCATGTGGGACCTATTGCATTCTTTTAGTTTGGGTCTTTTCTTTCCTTCTGCTTTCCCTAGCCTGATTTGTGCCCCTACGGGGCTTTGGGCAAAGGGTGAACATATTTATTGAACTATTATATGTTTTGATTTTCTTCTTCTTTTTCTCTTGTTGGTTTCTCCCTCTACATGTCCCTCCTCCTGAACTCTATCATCCTTGATAGGCTTTTGTTGGTGATGTGAGTAGGTCTCGAATATTGTTCTTTCCATCTGATTGAGTAGGTTAGCTTCACGAACCATTAGGAATTCACTGGGCTGACTTTAGTCCATCATTCGGCGCTTGTCGATGATCAACAAAAAAAATCAGTTTGTAGGCTACTAATATGACATTTGAATTCAATACATTTTCATAAGGATTTTTGAATCTATTTCAAAAAACCTGGTGAAAAATGCTTCATCAAAGATTTGCATATATGGGCTCGACAAAAACATTAATCTAGAGTAAATAGCCATTATTGTGAGTCTGCTTGTCATGATAAAAAGATAAAAAATTAAGGTCTCGATGCCTTGATTAGTGCTGATGAAGTTCAAAGAGGTGTACTCAACATGTTTCAAAATCTTCAACACTATTATAAACATACTGAGCACTTTATTTGTCATCTTTATTGCTAGATAGTAGGAAACAATCAAGCCATTGTTTATTGAGCTTACCACTTCTCTATTCTTCTAAAAAATCTGACCATGTCTAGCATCGTGGCACTGGGCAAAATGAAGGATTGACTTGTAATAAATATGGTGCTTCTTGCCAGTGCCCTCGCAATGTAGGATTTTTTTCCAAAAACTCTCTTCTCCAGATAGGATCGTCCTTTTTGAATTCCTCTTGAGTGTAGGGGAAAGTAGTAGCCTTGAAGTTCAGTTCTTGGTGTGAATGCTTGTGGGTCATTTTCTTGATGAATGGACACAGGTGTTGTTGAGGGGGATAAAGGATGGAAATGATTGGGTGGAGGGCATGCTAAGAGGGGATAGAGGTGGAAATGGTGGAAAGGGTGAGAGAGAGTGTGAATAAATAGAAGTTGGAAAGGTGGCAATAGTCGATTGAAGGGTTGACAGACTAACAATGGGGGTGGTGTAGGTAGCGGTAGGTGTTGAAGTTACAAGGATGGTATCAATTGATGGAAGCAAAGTGTGGGGAGGGGATTGGTGGGAGGACACAGGGGTGTTTCAAAGGTGTCTTGGATGTCTTGGGGGAGGAAGAAACTCGTGAGGATCAAGAAATAGTGGATTGATGAGAGAGGTTGGGTGTATGTCCATGAATAGTGGTTTGGTGGGGGAGGTTGGGGGACATGGGAACCTAAATAATAGTATCGATGCAAGGTATTAGACTGTCGCATCATGGATCAAACCATGTAAGTGGCTTTTGTCTCAAAAAATAAAGGTATTCAACAGTGCCCTTTACCTTGATTAACATGTTGAAGGTGCTGATGAGGATGCATCGAAGCCACTATTTTCAAGCTCCCTTTGTAGAACAGCATGACTATTGCTCTGTGAGTTGCCTTCATGCCCAGACTACTCTCATTATGGTATGGATCCTTTCTACTATGATAGTATAAGTTGTAGTATTCATGGTGGGTTCCTCTTTAGAGATTTGTACCCCGCCTTGTTCTTCTTGGTGCTGCTCCTCTTGTTGTTCTTGAGTTCTTTGATTGGTTTCGTGCTCTTTTTGATTTGTGTTATCTTCCTCATCATCATATTTAATTACCGTGCATTCATTGTCTTCTTGATCTATGGTCACATGACCCTCGTCATGATCTATTTGGGATCTTGGGTAGTTTGGTTGCTCATACTCTTGTGAAAGGAACTTGGTATCTAATAACTAGAAATCACTAGAGAGTGGATCAAGCATCTCAAAATTGAAGGTAGTATTAAAATCATCTGTGCCCATGTCAGATAGGGGAAATACAAAAGTTCCTACAACACTAGTGTTGGTGATTTCTATTACCACTTGTTCTGTTGCCCCTTGTGTTGACCCTCTAGCGTTGGTGTGCGTGAGAGGCAGATACAAATTAGAGGGATCATGGGATGTGGCCCTAGAGTTGAAAATTGTAGTGATGGTTGTGGGGATGGTGATGCTTCAACTTGTAGACATGGGATGGAGCCTCTCATCTGTTTTACTTGAGTGAGATTTGGAAGTCTTGTTGCTCTTGTATCTATTGAGTTGAGTGCTAGTAAGATCATGATCAACTTGAATATGATAATCAAGACACATATATGCCATTTGCATGATGACACAACATCCATGAATGTCATGCTTCATGGCCCAACTTTTTGTTGCTAGGTATAACTGCTTTTGTACCCAATGAGTTGGATCAATTGTCCATGATAGGTTATTAGCCAAATACAAACTAAACCATATGTGCTTTTATGCACATGGCAAGGTGTTCTCAAACTCTACACCACATGTGGTGAGGGAAATTCCTTCTAGAAAATGCAAAGGCTTATCTATATGGCCATCCGCCATCTACAACTTCATTCTAGTGGGTCTCAAACTGACTTGCCCCATCTCTTCCATAAGGAAGTAGTGGCAATGTCAATTCGTACTCTTGAGTCTAGAATTGTTTGGTGGTGAAGCCTTGGTAGGAGATGGGCAGATAGGTATTCCCTTCTTCTTCTTCGCTCACATCTCCAATTCTGTCTATGGGTATTTCAGTCACCTTTCTTTTTTATCTTTTCTAAGAGCGGTCCTTAGCAGTTTTTGGTATTTGGTTTGCTACATGCTTCCACATCTCAAGTTTGACTTTCAATAACTCTTCTAAAGTGAGATGGCACTACACTTTAGTGTTCTTCACTACGTCTGTATTCCTATGGAGAATCGAATCATCCTTTCTCATCAAGATGGTGGGAGCTCTCATTTGATCAGAAGTTGTTTTACATGGATCAATGAAGTGTAGTAATTCTTATACAAACTAAGAGTCAAAATCCATTCGTTATCTTGATTGTACCTCTTCTTGCTCTCCATATATAGATGGGATATCTTGAGGAAATTGATCATGAAGATCATTCATCTCTTGAATAGGTGGTTGCGGTTCTTGCTCTAGCCTCCATTTCTCTTCTTGAATCTCTCTCAAGAATCCTTGTGAATACTTGTCGATTGAAGGAGAAACTCCACCTTCCATAGAATCGGGTACTTTGACACTAAAGGTGTGATTTCTCTTCATAAACTCTTGATGGAAGGGACCTTTGTGTGTGCTAAGTGATCCGACTTCAACATTACTTGTTCTAGTCTTTCTAGAAATCCTTGAAAGTGCAACTCTGGCTTAACTAGGTTACTCCAATTAACATATTGAGTTTCTTCAAACATAGCTTGGGAAAGCTCAACCATTGTCATGCACAACTTGGTTCTTTTTATTTCTAGATTTTCCCTTAGATACCTCTTGTCCAATTTTTTTGTGTTTGGTCCATATCTCAACCTCACTTGATAGGCTCTAAACATCATATCCAAGTTCTCTGGGATAGGTTCTGCTAAAATAGATCCTAGCTTTGGCGATTGGGGAGCTTCTATTCCTTCGTGGGAAGTTAATTCTAGGGTTTTCACCCTAGTTTCTTCTAAAGTCCCTTCAAGTTCTATTATTTTCCTATTCCATTTTACCTTAAGCCACCCCGTGATTCCTTCCAAGATTTTGTCTTCTTTCCACTAGACTATCCAGCTTCACTATATTACGAGGGTTTTTTGTGATCTATCTTTTGGTTTTGTTGTAAATTCTAGGCTCTAGTTATTGCTTGAATGGGTACAAAGATTGGTGTAGACCCATTTGATGTATGCATAATACCAATCACATTAATGGTAGTGATCTTGGAGGCTTTGGTAGGGTTTTTGGGACACTCTAATATGACATGCTCTTTACACATTCATGACAATCACATTGAATGGTGAAATAGTTTTTTTGTCTTGCAGGTTGAGGATGGGGGCATTCTCTTATGAAGTAATCTCCTTGATATCTAAAGTAGGTTCCTCTATGGGCCTGAGGACTCATGTATCTCATTTGGGGTGTGGGGTTAGGATTGGTATACATCACATTAGCATATTCAGGTTCCTAGCTAGGTTCAACCGAGGGTGTCTCCTATGGTTAGGTTTTAGGGTGTTTTGGAAACTTTGTGTAGTATTCTGGTGTGCTCTCACCTTGAGTAGAATCAAAACTTTGAGCATTAGGACCATGTTTGATGATTAGAATGTTGTTAATAATGCCCTATTGAGGTTATTCTTAGCTAATGCGTACTTCACTGAAATCACATTCTTAGGTGGCACTGGTTGTTGTCCCAACACTGGTAGGGGTCTAGGTTGTGCATGGTATGGTGATTGATAGTTCTGAGGGGGTCTAAAATAAGTTTTCTATTGGTACTAGCCTTGATACCTACCTAGTTGAGGGTAAGGGTACTCGTAGTTTTGCCTAATTGCCTGCTTGTTATACAATAGTCTTGAGTTGTGTGGTTTGTGGACTTCCACTCCATTGAGCAATAGTGTGAAATCAAGTTCCTTGGGTTCAAAATCATCAATGGACACACATTGGACATGTGATCAACTCCACAAGTATAGCAACATTTGGACCAAGCAATTCTAGGAGTTCGCTTACTTGACACGCCTAAGTTCGCTAGCTCTTCTATTGAGGTAGAGGGTTTTGATGAGAGATTAGTTGAACAATTAGAATCCTTCTAGATTTTAGAAAGCTCCAAATCGTCTTCCAAATTATCCTCTATGTCTATACAGATTCTCACACATTGCTCTATAGTTTGGGGCTCCTTGAGGTAGACATATGACCATAGCTTCACGCTTCGAAAGCCATCGAGAAATAGGGAAACTTCTTTTGCTTAAGAAGGTAGCTCTAGAATTGGGCATCTCTCAATATATTTCCTAAACCTATGACCTACTAGCCTCATAGTTTCTTGCGGTGTCTTCTTGAAGCTGTGGATCAAAGATGAGATATTATGTTTGATTCGATTCTTAGAAAACTCCGTAATGAAGGCTTCCAAAAATTCATGGATGTCCCTACATTGTCTCAGATGAAGAGTTAGAACCAAGTTAAGGCGGTATACTTCAAAGTTAATCCAAAAGTGTTGTGTTGAGTGACATGCCCTCCACTTGTTCTTCCCTCAATACTTTTTTGAACTCCACAACATGATCATAGGGGCCATCGATACCATCAAAGTAGTTCTTCATAGATTTCACTAGTTGGCTAGGCCTCAAAATTCTTGGGTGCTCTCTTATTCTAGACAAGGGAAAGTCATCCAAGCCTCTTTGAGGCCTATTTCCTCTAGGCCTTTCTCGTTCTGTTCTCTTGGCATCTATTCCTTATCTTTCTCTCCCTATAGTGTGTAGAAAACTCACTTCTCATCGCTCTTTGGATTTCTCTTTGTAGGTTCTTAGTGCATGTGATGATCTTTCCTAAGTTTGATTATGTGGATCAATAAACTTAGGTGAAGGAAAGATTGGTTTTCCCTTCCACATATATGCATGTCTACCATGTTGAGTAACTTTAAACATCCTCTCTGAAGTGGTGTCAAGGTATATGATCTTTCTTGGGATTTTTCGATCTTTGAATTCATAGATAATAATTCCAAAAACATTGCTAGGATTATCATTTCTAAACCTCCAAAAGGCCTCATCAATCTCTGTGCTTATGAAAAGCTCTATGCATGCTAGTATTGTCCTCAGACATCCAGTCAAGAGTAATGATCCTTGATAGGACCGATTTGCCTCAAGGACTTCTAGGTTCTTGTTCCTTGATCCCATGATCTATGCCCTCAAAGTATGACTCAGGTACAATGGATCCAAATACATCGATTTTGTCACATAAGTTGGTTACCATGTGCATGGTTCCCTACTTATCTATATATGCCCCATTTTTGAATTGGACCATAGGGTGCTCGATTCCAAAGGGCTATTGTGAATTCCTAAGTTGAACCATGGACCTGCATAGACCATCCTTGTAGATGTGAGCACTTAGTTCGTTGGTCTTGATGTACTCCCGTTGGGTTTTATAGGGATCTTTTGATGTTTGCAAATGCACAAGTCGCAATTCGCCTCTGGGTTTCTCCATGGTAAGAGATATCTTGGACTTACTAGTATCTGAGCTTACCATGTAGGGGTAGTTACTCAACCTTTGTGCCTAGGATCCTGCACTGTGACGATCTAACACTCTGATGATCTGTTTTGCATGTATGTCTTCCTTACCTAAGGTTCATGAATTTGGTTTCTATTGCTAACCTAATGTATGCCCATATTGCAATGTTCATTTAGGTATCAATTACTCGTCCATTTTAATACCTTTTGATGTTTGTCTTGTCACAAGGATGTTCATTGGGAATAACTTTTCATTTCTTTGGTTGGTTCTCGTTGCATCAACTTATGTTCTTTCTTGTATAGTTATCGTGCAAATAAGATATCCTAGAGTTGTAGGGGGATATAGTAGTTTTTTACCTTAAGTCCAACTCTTTGTATGTCCCCAATATGCTTCCATTTAGCTCCGGGTGTCTTCTATGCACTCCTCCTTGCCTAGATACTGTGTGTTATCTACCACTTCTTGCACCAAAGGCTCTCCAAGCACCTAAGATACTTTTAAAAATAGAAAATATGATCAAAATTTGCAAACCCTTATTTTTTGTTGAACATGGGGAACTGTCTAGATGTTCTCTACTAGTCGTAATGGTGATAGCATATCGTGATGGTCCAAAGGATGTGATGGCATGGGCCAGTTGCGATGGGGATGAGGTGTCATGATCGGGGATGAGGTGTTGCAATGTTCTTGGGAGTCACAATGGGGATGAGTTGTTGTAATGGTCTGCAAGCATCACAATGGTAAGGTAGGGTTGTGATGGGGATGAGGTGTCACAATAGGGATGAGGTGTTGCCATGTTTCTCTCTCTCATGCAAATGAGGGAAATGGGATGAATGTGGGTGGATATGGAAAAAGTTGAAAATTTTGGGTGATGATGGGAATGTGTGGCTATGGATAGTGGATGTAGGGGATGTGAAATGAAGCAAAAAAAACACAAAAAGAACAAAAAGTTACTATGAAACTACAACTAGGTACCTTCCAACACTCTTACAACTAGGTACCTTCCAACACTCGTATCTCCTAACACTCTTACCATCACATGTTCGTCCTTCAGCACGTCCATGACAATGGTGCCAAATTTGTTGTTGCTCTAGAAAAGGGTGAGTACCACTTCATGGAGATTTACCTCCTTAAGTTTCAATCCATGGATATGCAAGGATGATATGAAGATCTTTAACGAGTCATGTGCGCAAAGGTGAAGGTGAGAAGTACTCTAGTGCGCACACAAACACACACACAAGGAAGAGACAATAGGAGAGGCAATGGAAGGAAAATCACTTCTTCTCATTACTCAAAATACAAATGCTCTCCTACAAGGCTCAATCCTCAACTAGCTAACCCCAAAAATGAGCTGTCTAGCTCTATTTATAGTTTTTGAGGGGAAATGAGGAGTTTCATATATAATGATCGATCTAGTTAGAATTTATGTCCTAAGCTACTTTTGCGGTATCAAATGAGTTCCAATAAATATGAAACTTGGTAGGCATGTTCTATCTAAGCTCTCAAGCTCAAGGACTCCTTGGATTCCACAAAATGGAGCATTACATGGCAAAATTGGTTGGTTATATCTTACATTGGTTAGTGATTAGAATCATTGTTGATGTTTCTGACAAGATTTGACGAGTCTAAGTCAATATTGAATGTAAAATTTATTTTTCAGGCCCCCTTTGTTCTCATTGCTCTTCTTCTTACATCCTCCCTCTTTGTCTATGTCATAAATTGCTTCCATCAGATGGCCTTAGTTTTCTCATTGAAAATTAGGTTAATTTTAGAAATATCACAAGCCTTCAGATACCTTGGAGGAAAGAAAAATGGTACTAAGAATGTTTGATAATGACATTAATGAATCTATTTATAGTGAGGCAAGTTGTATCTCAAATTTTTTTGTTATGCTTAGATATCTTCCGCTCTGCCTCCGGATCCAAAATTAACTGCTCCAAGTCTGCCTTCAAAGTTGCCTCTCAACTGCCTCCCCAGTTCTTATGTGACAAATGGTGCCAATAGCTTACTTTAGGCTAGGTGGTCCAACTATTAGGTTTTTTTTTTTTTTGTGTTTTGAGATCCAAATGAGTTGGAAGTGGGATCAGGTTCTTAATAACCTAGACTCTAAAATTCAATATTTGAAAGTTATGCAACTAAATGTTGCACACCATGCGATGGTGATCAACACTTTCTTAATATCCCCCATTATCTTTTTCCTCACCTATTGGAGAGAGAACAACTCTGAGTTGATGAAAGGAAAAGAATCTCTAGAAATTTTATGTGAGCAGGTGATCCCAAGCGGAGGTATGCCCAAATTCAAATGGGAGATTTGGACTTTTTCTTGTATTCTATATGTGGAGGCTCTGGCCAACAACATTGCTTCAAAATGGATGATTAAGGCCTAGATCAACAAGAATCATGGTCAGATTTGATCTTTAGAAACACTTCCTCCTTACACTATCATGTTCCCCCAACTGGCACTACCTTAACCTCTTCATAGCTCTATTCTCTTTGATCCCAACTACTCAAATGGGATCTTCTTTCCTATCCTCTCTCTCTCGTGAGCTTGGAATAAGATGAAACAACATTGCATGGTTAGAAAAGATTGAAAGTAGGCAACTAGAATTAGAAAAAATGACTCCATTTGGTTTCCAATCTCAAGAATTCAAGGGATTAGAAAGGGAAGCCTCAAAAGAGTTAGTGACATTATCTAGAGGAAATTCCAAGAGTAGTTTAATTTTGTTAGTCAAATCGAATGGAAACAGTCCACTTGGGGAGTTGGTTGGATGCTCTACTTCCTTGTGGAAATCTTTTAGATAAGAGGTCCTTTAGAAGATTTGGAGATAAGAATTCTCCGTAAATTTTGACAACCCATATCACTAATGGTCTATTGAGTCCTCCCTAGAATTTCTAGCTAGAAGGATCAAAAACACCAAGAGCCCCCCCCCTCAAAAAAAAAAGCACTACAAAGTCTTTGTAATAGACAATAATAAGCTTACAAGAAAATGGATCCCATATGAAGGAGATCAACCCATCATAAAGGTCCTTAGTCTTCCCTAGTAGTTCTTCCCCCTTTAATAGGCGACAAATTATCTGGCCTTCTTCATATGTCCTTCTTTATTATTGTAATTTTTCTTTTGACAACATAATTGAAATTGGTTAAAGAAAAAGGACCCTGAGATCAGATAGAGAGATTATTTTTCACATTAATTTTTAGATTTTCTACATTATCATGACATCAAAAGGCAATCCACTTGCACATATATACTACAACAAGTGGGATAGCAGAGAGGAAGAATAGATATATAGTAGAAGTGACTAGACCTATGTTAAATAAATGAATGTTCCTAATACTTATTAGACTAATCCAACAAATATAGCCATATATGTTATGAATAGATGTTCAAACTTAGGAGTACATGGAGTCACACCTTATGAAGCTTGGTTTGGTTTTTTGTAATATGTTCACATACTTGAAGAGTTGAGGCACAATGATATTCTTGACAGCAAAAGATTTTTAGATTTTATAACCCTAACAACAAAGTGTAAGGTTTCTAGAAATATAATATTTGATGATTTTCTACGTTAGTACGGTATCAAAGATGTGTTACAAGTTGAAGATGTTTATGAAGCTGAGAAGGACTTCAAAGAGGAACAACAAATCATGGAGATAAGTGGTCCAAACACTTCAACAACACCATGAGAGGAGAGTACTACATCATTCTGGCAGGCTAGGATGAGGAATGAAGCTCATTCAACTGAAGGAAGTAAAAAAGGAAATCACAAGGCAAATAATGAAGAGCATTGATGGATAGGCATGGACTCCAAGCAATGAAGATATGGAGAAATTAGAAACTCCATGAATTTTAAGAATCCAAACTAAGTAAGAGGAGATTCTTACCAGCTAATGGTGAGGTAAGGGCATCCAATAAGGTCAATTACCATGGTCAAAGGTTAACTTATGATTCATTCATTGCAAGACATTATGCCTACAAAGTCATAGCTTTTAAAGAACCTAACTCTTTTGAAGAAGCAAACAAGCATAGGAAATGGAATGAAGCTATGGAAAAGGAAGTCAAGGCACTTGATGACAATGAAACGTGTTCATTAGTTCCAAGAACAAAGTACATGAAAATCATTATCAACAAATGGGTCTACAAGGTAAAGACACATGTAGATGGATTATCCTTTCTCACTTTTCTTGATAAAGGTTTGGCTTTGCTATATCCTTGTTGATATGTGCATATCAATTGCATTTTCCAAATTTACGTGTTGATTTCATTTAAGCTCATCACTTAGTCTTTAAATAATTAATGTCTTTCTGTTTTAATTCTCATTTTTTAAGGAACTCATCAAGATTTTAAAAGTTGGAAAATAATTTGCAAAATGAGGAGTAAAAGAAAAGAAAGGTTGTCCTCTTTCTATGACTTTGTCCCACTCCTCCCACTTTATTTCGTCCGTATTCTTGAGCAAGAATTTATTTTTTAAAAGGAATTCAAACTAATTCAAGAACCAAAAATCAAATTTGATACTCTTAATTTTATCCCCAAATTGTAATTTGTATGCCGACGTGATGGAGAAGCTTTAAGGACAAGATATTCTAGAAATAACATAGGGTGGGAATGGGAAGGATGGGAATAAGGAGATCTTGGATTCAGTCTTTGCAAACTGCATAGGGAAGAGTATTTTTCCAAAATACTCTCTAGAGCCTTTTGAGATCATCCCAACTCCATTTAACTTGATTAACGCATGTACATTAAGACTTTATTTCAGACAACTATGTCACCTAACATTTGTAGACTTTAGTCATCTAGGTCACATAACCCTCCATGTGTAGACAACTATGTCACATAACCCTCCACCCATTGGGTGGAGGGTTATGTTTCATTTTGCATGTCATTGAAGGTTCTTGACAAATATTTTGCAATATCCATGATCAAAAATATCAAGGAAACATTGAACACGAGTGATCTTTAGCTTAAGAAAGCATGATACCACTGTCCTCTCCTTCAAGGGTGTTCTGAAATTTGTAAGGAAGGTCAAAAAAATAGTTTAAATAGATTACTTTTCTTCAAAAAAAAATTGAAAGAACAATTTGGATTAAAGTTACAAGGAGACATGGATGGGCCATAAGTACTGTTATTGAAAGTTGTTTTTTGAATTGTGCACATTAGTGATCAGAATAGCCAAATAATACCCATAAATCATTACAAGATGTCTTCATAGGATTGAAAATATAGTACAATAATATTTATCTTTCTTTACATAAGTGTCTTTACGATAACAAAAAGAATAAAATAATACCTACCTCTAAAACTTTATACTCCAAAAATGTCCCAGAAAATGGCAAAAATGGCTCATAGGATTTTCTTGATAGATGTATACCTCACAATTGTTTTCTTACTTTGCCCATTCCCCTCCGATCCCATGCTTTTGCAATGCATTTGACTATAAGTATGCATATAATGATTGCAAACCATTGGAGAATCGTTATTATGTCTTAATCCCCTTCCATCCTTCTCAATACCTTGGAATTACAACATGCTTTAAGTTCTCAAAATATAAAATAAATAAGAATGTTTGTTTTTGTGATTATTTATCAAGCTAGAAGTGTATATGTTGCTTGCAAGATGTCCCAAAACCATGTTTTAGAAGATCTTTCCTAGCTTTGTTCCAAAAGGCACCACAATACCTCAAATATTAGCTTTCATGTACTTTCCTATAAAGCTCCCGTTGCACCTTCTTTTGGTTGGATTATGTGATCTTCTTAAAATTCTAATCTTACAAATCCAAAAGCTGCAAATATCCACAAGATTAATATCTTCATCTAATATCTCACATAAAAAGGTGAGTTAAAGAGAGAAGCGTTGTAGCCCTTCTACAACTTCCAAATTTCAAGGATAAGAGATAGCATACAAGGAACCAAGAGATGGATCTCATACCAATGTTGGACAAGGACAATGACAAAACGCAATGGAAAATACCTCATACATGAATATGCCTGTCCAATTGTCCTCCCACTGTGTCCTTATATATCCAAAGGGGGGAAGGAGGAGGCAACTTGCTTGTTTTTTTTTAATTAGCACAAGGGTTCCTACCTTAGTTTGTATATGGATGTGTAGTCTACTAGCATATCTATACTTATTTCTAGAAGAGATGCGCATACAACTTCACACACACCTTCTCTTTCTATTTTCTTCTCATCTTAAGGTCTTTAAAACCTTTCGCTCTCAAACCCATATCTGATTTACAAGAGAACTGATGTGCATATGTGCATGTCCTTATAGGGTGCATCTTGGTTTTGGCTAATCTATCTTTATTTTATAATAGAGGACCTTCTAGAAATTCTTTTCTCTTTGATACTTCATTAGTGTCTTGAGCATGTGGAACAAAATCAATAATGAACTCGGTAGCCATTAACCTTAGTATACTTGTCAATCTTTATCAAAGAATATCTCATTTAAAAGATCTTTTGATTTCGTGAATGTGTACAAATTTTTGGATGCCATCTCATTCTCATCCATGATTAATTGATTCAGCTAGCTCTCTCTGAACACAATCAAACAAGAGAGTGAATATGCGGGGGTGTATTTCTTCTTATTGCATAAAGGAATATACATCAACTCTAAAAGTGATATGAGAGCATCAAAAAATTATTGACGTTTACTTCAACTCTTGTAAAGAGCGTTTTGGAACTCTGCTATATCATAAATGTAAATTACATCAAGCGATAAATTTACAAAGAACTGCCTATGACGATTCTCAATTTAGGAGTAAAGTCACTTGATCTCCAAGTAACTCTAGCTTCCATTGTTGCTTCAAACACACCAAAAGTCTAGTTTGGAAGTGCACAATGATTTCAACCGATGGCTTAAGTAAATGCACATACAGAAAAATTGGATAAGACCAACCATCAATCTTGAAAGTTTAAGGTTCCAAGCTACTTGATGGGCAAAAGTTTTTGGCAACGGAAGTGAGCGTAGATGTAGGCTGCCGAAGAATGCTATTATTGACCAATGACAAGCTTTTAAGGAGTGGAATAATAAGGACAAGTAAGTCATCTTCATTTTATCATAAAACAAGACAAATTGCATGATTGGACATATTCAATATTTGAATGCTACCATGAAGGTGCGGAAGTCTTTGAGAGACTCTAGTTGACGTCTACAAAACCCAAAAATATACAAGTAAAAACTTATCATAGTAACCATGGAAATAGTTTTTGGAGTTCCACAAATGATAACATTATGAAGACCAAAGAGCTAGCTGATTCATTAGAATCTATTGGTTGTGATGTGGATGAGGATGACCTATTTGCTTATACTTTGAATGGTCTTAGAGATCAATAAAAATGGACCTTTCACTACATCCATGTATGTTACGGATTCCCTGCTTGAGTTTGACTAGCTAGTAGACCTAATGGTGACCAAAGAAATGAACATTGAACGTTCTACTCTAAGACAAGGATGCCAAAGAATTCCATGTAGCTAATGCTAGACTAAGAGGAAAATGAGTTAAAAAGGGAGGAAAAGGAAGCTTTGGTCAAGGACAAGGAGGATCAAAGGACCAAGCAAGCTCAATCTCCTCTAATATTTTAGAAAGGGGGAGACATCAAAGAGCAAAGGTGGGTCAATGCAGTCAACAAGGTATATATAAAAACACTACCATTAGAACATGAGGTTTCTAAAGTTGATCGGTCCAAACAATTCCATGTCGTTCCTTACTATATAGATAGAAGTGATAGACATAAGGGAGCACATTGCCATGAAATGGTTTACTATCAAGGGCTCCATAATGTGGATGTATCTTTGGAATAAAGAATGAACAGCATGGATCCTCTCACAAGAGCTAAACCGAATCTAGAATTTCATTGTGAAGATTGGGACTTAACAAGATGGATCTTTCAAAAGCAAAGAGATATGGTTACTTGAATCAACTCTGCCTGTTCTCAAAGTTGGAAAGGCTTTGAAATAAGGATTTAAGCAAAGTAAAATTACAGGCTTCGGAAATGAAAAAAATCCATCCATGAAGAGTTTAATAGGTATTGGATTCTTGCTTAGAATTCCCAGAAATGGAATATTCAGTTGCAAAACCAATGACATTTTCTAGTATAGGGTTAAAAACCCTACTATGAAGCACACAGTGACCATTATACATACTCCGGTCTAAGCTTTTACAATATGCTAAGGATTTATTGACCACAACAAAGATAACATGTTATATGTTGTATGACCATTATACATACTCCGGTCTAAGCTTTTACAATATGCTAAGGATTTATTGACCACAACAAATATAACATGTTATATGTTGTTCACGATACCCTTCAAACTGAAAACCTCAGCAAACACCCACATGTATCTAGCCCACAAAAGTTATCATCTGAAGATATCAATTCAACTTTCTAAACTGCTTCAAGCCTCATTGTTATCATGCATCCACCATGACAGATTTGCAAAATGATATTTTTTTATAAACATACAAGCTTCATTTGTATTACAAAATTCTTCTTTCCAAACTTGGATAAGATGTCCCTCCTTAGGCTGCAAAGAAACTTCTCACATATTAGCAATATCAAAAACACTGTCACAAGTTACAATGATCTTAATGCATTCAGCTGTTATATTGGACTCCTATCCCGGGGAAATGTTACAAAAATCCTTCTCACACACAGAAGCCTATATATTTACACATAAATACATTCCACCATTCAGCTACAATGTGTGAGGCTTCAGATAAAATGGTTAACAGGAATGAAATGATTGACCTACCATGTGTGGCTAGATAACTGCACTAGTTGTGTGGTGTATGTAACTGTGCATGCCCCTGTATTTTGACAAAGAGTGCCATGACTAGCAAAGGTGACACCCAAATTTATGGATTTCATTCCTTGGTTCATTCAACACCCTCATTGATGCCATAAAAAGATGTCGAACATAGTATACAGCACAGATGAAGCATTCCTATTGCTAAGCCTCTTTGTTATGAAACAAGGGGAAGACGTTGGAAAAGAGAACGTAAGAATCCAGAACCTGGAGCCTTGATGCCCTATATCAGTATGGGCCCAGCCTTCATGTGTTCATAGTGAAGATCCTGATCGTACTGTTAAGTCACGGATCTGGTATTTCTGAAGCAGCTTCCCATCTTCCTCACAAGCCTATTCATAATCCCCCAATAGATCAGCCGTACAGGTTTATCAGTGCTAGCTGTCTATTACACAGCGCATGATTGTAGTATCTCAAGTTTTTTGGATGGTAACCATGTGTTTTGGAGTGAGGAAGAGTACCAAAATTGCTCTGATCATTAGATGGAGTATAAAGTTAACAGCAGTTGGCATTGACTGGCTGCCACTATGTATCATTCTGAAGCTGCAAAGCCCACAGATTGTAATCGTGTAGCAAGAGATGCATATCCCCTACCATCCCATTAATGACCGCACCTAAAAGACGGGTCATTTGTGGAAGTATTCGTTGACTATCTGCAAACACCATATGCCCAGGACCTGCCATAGCTGTTTCTATTTTCAAGCTTTGCACACAATACATCACACAAAATCTCATCTGTTCACCTTGGAGCTTTGGATACATTGTTTAAGCCCAAGCTCTCTAAACAGTCTGCAGAACCCAATAAATTGCCGCCTCCTTGAGTCTCCCCTCATCTTTCTACAACAGGGCTTATCACATCGAAATCTGGGACTGTGAGTATAAAGTCCCTTGCTATAACTTGTGCACCCAGCCATTGGATTATTAGGATTCATCATACAGCTACTCTGATGTACATTCAGGCACTCTGTCCCATTTCCAGCATCAAGCACTTCACTGATACCACTGCTCTCCAAAGGGGCTTTTAATCTCTGCCATCTTGAACTCTCTTTGGTCCTTTTGTTTAGATTGTTTCCCTGTTTTTGTTTTCTATCCTCATTGTATTCCTGCCACAAAACATCCATCATCTCTTGCTCGCGTGTTAGGGTCGCCTTCGATAGCAATGGGTCATTCTGAAGCACCTTACTTCTTGATTTTGAGTGCAAGACACATGGCTTGGCATGATCATCACAACATCCTATGAAATAACCATCTTCCTTCCTTTCTGTGAATTCTTCATCTGGCCAGATCATGTCCAGCTCCCTGAAGCTCCCAATATAGTCCCTGAAGCTACCTGCAATGGACATGTAATTCGACTCTTCCCCCTTGTTCCCTGACCTATTAGCAATGGCTCTAAGTTCTTTATCAATTACCATATCCTCACTCATCTTTTCCGCCGAAGAGCGCTCACTATCTGCCCACCAGGTCTCTTCCTGGGCTATCATGGCATTGACACAGCAGAATGAACTCCTGTTTACAGGGATACATGTGTGTTGATTGGTTTCTGACCATCTCTCCGATGAAAAGTTGGAAAGTTTCTGAACAGAAACAGAGAGCTCTCCTACTTGTTTGCAGAGATCACAAGTATCTGACCCCTGTGCCCCATCTTTTGAATGCTTCTTTGTTTCTGCTCGGCTCCAGAGTACATCTCCTTCTAACGTGTAATAGTCGCTTGCTGATTTTTGAAGTTCAGCATCTGTAATCTCAAACTTGTCGAGATCATCAGACATTCTGCAGATAGAAAGACCAGATTTGAGATTCGCTGCATCTGACCCCTGTTTGAGCAGCTTTTCACACTGCCTGTAGCCTTCTATAGGGTGAATTTGATGTTTATCAACGGTGTACTCATCCTCATTAGGGTAAGCGGATGCAGAATCGGAGATATTTGTAGCCATCAAGATGCAAGCATCCTCGATAACTTGCTCATCGATAGGGTCATCTGATGCATGCTTAGTTGCATCATGAAGAATGTTGCAAACTCTCTCCCCTGCACAAGAAAAGATGGAATCTTCGAATTCAGGGGTACCTCCCACTCCTGACCCACTATATGGAAAGTGTGAACCTGATGACTGTGCCTCGACATCTACAACAGCAAAGGGGCCAGTATGAGAGCTCATGTCAAGTGATGGATGTACGAAAATATCCATAACCCTACCCTTGCCGTAATAATCTGCATTGTTTGCACCCTTCTTCAGGGCATGTGCAGCTCCGGTGTTCGCACTGTCCATTCCAGAAAAACTGGCCCTATGCCTTTCAGTGATTTCCGTCCAACCCCCATCATCTTTACTGTACAAGTCTTTGTCCAAATCTGAGAGAAGCGTCCTACGCAAAGCAGGGAACAAGCAGGAGAGCTGAAGCAGCAACTGGAAAATTCCGCACTTCCATGACTTGGTTGCGAGTTCCTCCGTGCTTGAGACATAACGGCAGCTGCAATCTGCATGCATGCTCAGCAAAAAAGACCCGAGTCTGTTTCTGTGAGCAGAGTGTGACAAATCGTCTGCCCCGGTTGACAAGCCTAGCCATTCTACTGTACTAAGGCCCACGCACACAGCTGCAGCTAAACAAACAATTAAAATGAAGCAAGAGGAGATGATCATGTGCAGAACAATAGACACCGGAACTAAAAGGAGGACCAGAAGAACGGAGGTTTTAGGTGATATGTTCAGAAAGGACTTGCATATCTCTTCCTCCCGCGAATTGTCCATGGTTTTATGTGCGCCTGCGTATGAGAAGAGAGAAGAGTTAAAAGGAAGCGAACAGGGAGTTAACTTTTCGCAGGCTGCTACCATGGGAGCTAAGGTCGTGCACGTGTATCAGCGGTGATGAGAGCTATCATGGGCCGGATGGGCCGCAACCTTGGAAACCGGCCGAGGTCGATGGTTGCCTTAGGCTCCATTATGGGAGCACGGTGATAAGAAGCCTAAAGAAAGAGCGGCAGTGAAAGTGTAACTAAAAGAGCTCTCTCTCTGTCTCATACTTCACACATCAGCCTCCCTAGGCTCTGAGTCTTCGACCCTGGTGATGCTTAATGATCGCCATCGCTGACAAAGAGAACAGGGAGCATGTGTACTACACAAATTCAGAGGAAGTCAGAGTTAAGGCAGAGGCATGTCTTAACCCGCCGGACACCGTTTATGATCTGGAAGACTGGAAACACAGGGGGCAGCAAGTCTGCTGTAAAGAAGTCCTCTCCGTCTCTCGAGGGAGGAAGAAAAACTGCTGTAAAGAACTCTCTCTCTCTCATTCATGTCGGATTGCTGCTGTCTTGCGATGCACTCAACATGGGTGTTTCGCGAGAGAATTTATAACTGCCATGCCATACATGCACATAAAGCACAAAGCCCATCATACTAATGAACAACGTCTGCTTGCTTCTTTTCCAAACCGATACAATAAATCAATGTCTGAAGCTCGCCTAGCCGTGGAAGGGAGCACGGCGGTTTTTTGTCTCACTACCCAATAAGGTGTTGAATATTTTCACGTACCTGCCAGAACAGAAAGATAATCTTAACAGGAGATTTGTATCAGACGTTAATTTCAATGGCGAATCATGAATGGATGGATCAAACAGACTTCATTTTGTCTGGCATTGACTTTGAGAACGCTTATGACATGCTGCAACAATCGTACTTTATCCTCCAATTACTCCAGGATTGTGGAATCGGAATGACTTCTGTCGAATATCTGCATTGTTTATTAAAAAATGTTGCTAAAAAATTTGCATGAAAAGATGGGATTACTTTGACGTTCAACATGAAGAACTACTCGTCTGCTTTGAGTCATCTTTGCCTAGTCTATAATCAAGCTCCTCTTTTCTGAGTTATTGGACTGGCTTTCATGTTTTTTTTTTCAAAAGGAATTTCTGCAATTGCTTATTCTCCCAAGTTTTAATTAATAGAAAACAACTATACAAGAGAACGGGCTTGGTACTCATGGGACCTCTCGAATTCCGAAAAGTGGGGGTTGCCTATGCATTTTTAAAGGACTGTACAAAAAAGTTTGATAATCCTCTCGTCGCTCTCATGTGGGGCCAACTTGCTTTCATGTTGAAGGCCATTTAACTATATGACTAGCTTTCATGTTGGAGGCCATGTAACTATATGCACTTAATCAGATGACGTCCCTGGTTCAAAATTTTTATATGTGAACGATTATGCTATTAATAAAATAGAAAATTGCATGGAACTTTTAAACTAAAAGCAAAATCCAGGATATCAAATTTTGTTGGACAAAATTTAATAAAGCCCAATTGCTTCACACCATGATCATTTTGATGACATTCGAGTGCACTTGTTGACTAATTCATGTTATGACTTTCACGTTAAGTATATAAAGTCTGTCCAGCAGCATTAGCTCAAACGGGTGGATCTATAGTCTCCCTAGGGAGGATACACACGGACAAAACACTCTTCATCACATGCTATGCTATGATGAGGTGTTAAAATCGATTCCTTCGATTAACTGGTGGCTTTTGAGCACTTTCATTGGACTATATCAGCAGTGCCAAGGGCCCTAATAAAATGATGGGATGTTAAAATCACATGCTATGATGAGATGTTAAAATCAACTCCTTTCGATTAATCGTTGGCTTTAAGCACTTTCATTGGCATATATCAGCATGGCCCTGTGATGAAATGTTAAAATCAACTCCTTTCGATTAACCGTTGGCTTTTGAGCACTTTCATTGGACTATATCAACAGTGGCAAGGGCCTTATATCAACAGTGGCAAGGGCCTTGATTGCTGTGAAAGGGTTGAATTCAGCTCAAAAGAGTCTCCTAATCTGGCCGTAGGGCAATCCTATTCGGTTCTTATCTTTAATGGGCATTTGGGATTGATTTCAGCTCAAAAGAGTCTTCTAATCTTGTGTTAGGGCAATCTTATGTGATTCTTATCTTAATGGGCTTTTGAGCTCCGTTCATTCTTAGAAGATGTTTTATTTGTGTGGAATTCGAGGGGTCCCATGGATACTATACCTTTCAAATTATAATTTCAATTGATTGAAGCTATCAAAAAAATAGATCGCAAAATTGAACTTCCTTTTTTTATTATTATTATTATTATTACTATTATTATACATGTGAAAAAATGTTGATGTTAAGAGAATGGTTCGGAATTTTGGTCTCTCTCTAACATATATGAAAAAATGTTAAAGAACATCGCGTGATGAGGAAGAACTGGAAGTGGGTGGTGGCGACCATAGAAGGAGAGGCCTTCATGTTCTCCATTGAAAGTATCAATGGTATCAACGAGTAGGTTGCCCAGGAGCCAAGAAGCATAGAGAAACGCATGCGTAGAGATGAACGTGCAAGGTGCACTATGAGTTACAACACACGAGTGAGTGATCACAACTTCCAAGTAAGCCCTCTAACACATGTCCTTCTCATTGTCTCTCATTCTCTCCTCGTTCTTGTATGCATCTCTAGCCCCTCTTTGTATTTTTCACACACAATATCTGTGCTCTCCCTTTCTTTTTCTCTTTCTTTCACACATACACCTGCGCACACACACATACACATATCCACAAACATGTGCACACACTCGATCTCACACATATGGATGTATGCATACATATATTACAAACTTTTTAGACTTCTGGTTAATTAACTACTCAATTGGTATATCATTTACGTACGTTGTCAATTAACTTAGCGTTGTTTCCTTTTGTTGTCAATAAGCTAACTCTTTTACTTACGTACGTCCGTACATATGTACATAATATATATAACATATATGTAGATTATATATACTACATGCATTTTGTATACTGCATTATATATATGTAGATTATATATGCTAGATGCATTATATATACTGCATTATATATTCTGCATTACATATAGTGCGTACATATATGTATACTATATATATTAGATATACACATGTACGTACATTTTATATACTACGTATAACTATATGCACTGTCATTATATATATATATATATATATATATATATATATATATATATATATATATATATATATATATATTAGTACACTCGTTAGATACATACAAAAGTACCAAATACATACATATATAAACACATACACACATATATAAAAGTATATCTACACATATGGATATGTATATCTACACACTATAAAGACACATACGTACATGTTGTTGGAGGAGATGGTGGACACCTTTCAGAGATGAGATTGTGTTATAAATTTTTGCTTCACACCAGCCAAAATTAAATTTAGGAGTGCAAAGTAAATTTCTTGAGATTTTCAAGAAGCACAAATAATCATCCAAGTACTTTGGAAGATGACCCTCAAATCATTGGATCAAAATAGGTAACTTGGAGTTTCATTGTGAGTCAAAAACTTGCTATTTTGTTCACTACACGTGCTCAGAGAAATGAAAAGTACTCCTTCCCTCCTAACAATTGGACTAAATTCTTTTGGGAATATCTAGTTGACTAAGATAGCTAACTTTCAAAAGTTATTTCACTAGAAATTATCGAACTATGCTCAGAGAATGATGCTTAGCAAAGCTGAGATGCATCTCAACATTTTAGGGAGTTAACATTATGCAGACCAAAGGGCAATGTTTTGCACATAACTCGAGAATAGCTAAGGAAATTAAAATGAAACTTTGTAACATACAAGTAGACTATCTAAATGAACCTATACCAACTTAAATCACTAAAAATGATCAAGTACATGCTGAGAAATAGGTCAGCGAAGCTCACTGTTCTGAGTAGTATATGACAAAGTAGAAGAGATGAGACATGAGAAGATTATGTATATTAATACACATAAATTACATTGACATTGCCAATGAATGATTGCATAATGTGAGGGCAATAGAAGAGCTATAATTTGAGCTCAATATGCCTCACAAGTTCTTCTGAAATCTCTGCTATATCTCACTTCTTCCACGTGACTAGATAGTACTCTTTTATAGCCTTTTGTTGGAGCCAAGATTCAAGTTTGAATTCGATCTTTATCTAAAAGTGTTCCAAAGTTTTAAGACTTGATTTGCCATAAATCCTCACCAAAGAATTCGTAGAAAGATTCATCTATGAACTCATAATTGGAAGTGATTCCACATATGCACTTTTACAAGGAGTAAAAATCAATCTTTTACAAGAGATCATTCATGTGCTAATACATGAATGAACATATGAACTTTAGGATACGTGACCAAACATTTAGGCTTGCAGTAATTGCACCAACAACTCCCCCTCAAGCCTAACATGCTTGGACTTCAACTCTCTTTAATCTCCTGTAATCCAATCATTATCTTGAACTTGTTCAATTTAGTTCCATCCAAAGATTTAGTTAGAATATCTACACATTGCAAGTTTGTTGATACATAGGACAATTGTATGTCCTTGCTAAGTAGCTTCTCTCTCACATAATGATAATGGACTTCAATGTGCTTAGTCCCTGCATGATATACACGATTAGTAGCCAAATGTAGTGAGCTAGTATTATCTCCAAAGATCATTGGAGTGTATGTATTTAGTCCCAACTCTAAGTAGAGTAGCTTTAACCACATTGCCCCTTGTGTTGCATTTGCAAGGCGCCTATATTCAGCTTCAGTTGATGACAATGCCACAATTGGTTGTTCCTTTAATGACCATGAAATCAACTTAGAACCTGCATCTCCTCCTATCATCTTTTGAGCCAGCCCAATCTGCATCATAGTATAGCTTGATATCCAAGTCAGATGTAAGTGGATAAAAGAGCCCTTCATTTATGGTACCCTTCAAGTACTTTAAGATCCTTTTGGCAACTTCCATGTAAGGTTTTCTTGGGGTATGCATGAATTGACTCAATGTACTCACCCCATAGCATATATCCACTCTTGTTAGGGTTGCATAGTTGAGACTCCCAACAAGTCTTTGACAACGTGTAATGTCTTCAAGCAGATCTCCTTCACGAGCACTGATTTTGTGATTCAATTCCATGGGTGTACCTACAATTTTTGCATTTTCCATCTTGAACTTGACTAGTATATCATGGATGTACTTTCTTTGAGTAATGAAAACACCAGAATCTGTATAGAAAATCTCTAAACCAAGAAAATATATAAGAAAACCAAGATGATTGATCTTGAACTCCTCCTTCATCTGCATTTTAATCTTCTTGATGCCATTGGCATCATTTCTTGTAATGATAATGTCATCCACATAGACACATAGATAAATAACCTCTGAATTAGTCTTCTTAATGAATAATGAAGAATCTACCTTGCTTGCAACAAAACCTTGGTCCTACAAGTATGTGATCAGCCTATGGTTCCAAGCTCTAAGAGCTTGCTTTTGAACCATACAGTGCCTTCCTTAATTTACATACATAATCAAGTTTATCTTTGTCTTCATATCCTAGTGGTTGAGCCATGTAGACCTCTTCATATGCTTTATGGAGTCGACTTGAAGCAAACCACTCTTATCCCACCTCACTATGGTGTTTCTTCCATAGGTGACTACTTTGAACCATTCCATGTCCTGCAATCATCCTCAAACCAAGAGTTATTTTCATCGAATACCACATCCCTAGTAACTGTAGATCCTTTGTTAGTGGGATTATATAACCTATATCCTTTTTTATTCTGATCATAGCCAATAAATATGCATCTTTCAGCTTTTAGATCAAGCTTTTCCATAATTTGTGAGGGTATGTGTGCATAAGCAATGCATCCAAAGATCTTACAATGATCTAAAGAAGGTCTCCTACCATTCCATGCCTCATAAGGTGTCATGCCATCCAGAGACTTGGATGGAAGCCTATTGATTAGGTAAGTGGCTCTCAAAACAGCCTCTGCCCATAGATAATTAGGGAGTTTCTTCTCATTCAACATTGATCTTGCAACCTCTACTATTGATCTATTTCTTCTCTCTGACACTCCATTCTATTCAGGAGTGCACCTTGTTGTATACTCTCTCTTTATGCCTCTGTCTGTTAAGAAGGAGTCAAACTCATGTGAGAAATACTACCACCTCCATCAGATATGAGCCTCTTCAAACTTTTACCTGTTTGATTCTCAACCAATGCCAAATACTTCTTGAAACAAGTGAATACTTCATCTTTATGCTTCATAAAATAAGTTATTGTCCACCTACTATAGTCATCTATGAATGAAACATAATATCTTGACCCTGAAATTGATGGTTCTCTGCTATGACCCCACACATCTGTGTGTACAAGCTCCAAGTCGTCTTCATACATGTATCCTTTTTTGTTAAATGGTTGCCTATCCGACTTGCCAAATTGGCGTGCTCCACATTTGTAAATCATGTGTTGCTTGGACACATTTGGGATGCCAAGCACACTCTGATCCCTGCATATTTGCTTCAATGTCCTTTCACCTATGTGTCCTGGTCTCTTATGCCATATCTCCAATTCAGATCGCATTTGGTCCTTATAATTGAAGAGAGCAATATTTCTTGTATCTTCAACTTCAAAGGTAAAAAGTCTACCAGATTTATCACCTTTTGCTGTTATATTCTAGAGATGTACATGCTTGGAGGAACGAGAAGTTCCTTGCTCAGGGGATAGCCAAGGCCAAAAGCCAGAGAGTTCATACGAGGTGCCTACTCATGATGGCCAAATGAGTAGAGGGACCTTAGAGAGAACTCTAGATGGTGACTAGGAAAGGGCTATAAATAGGCTGGGAGGTGAGTCCTAGGCATGTCATTCTCCACTTCTCACATTTTTAGTGTTATATTCCAGAGATGTACATGCTTGGAGGAACGAGAAGTTCCTTGCTCGGGGGATAGCCAAGGCCAAAAGCCAGAGAGTTCATACGAGGTGCTTACTCATGATGGCCAGATGAGTAGAGGGACCTTAGAGAGAACTCTAGATGGTGACTAGGCAAGGGCTATAAATAGGCCGAGAGGTGAGTCCCAGGCATGTCATTCTCCACTTCTCGCATTTGGTATCAGAGCTTGAGGGGGATGATCAAAACAACAAAAGAACAGCTCGATCGGTGCAAGAGGCGATGCTATACGCAAGTATATGTAAGCATACACCAGCTTGAAATCGTGAAAAGATTCTGGATTGTATAGAGCAGAGCGCTGGATTTGAACCTCCAACCTGTTGGTGACAAGGTAAGTATTCCAGCCATTAAGCTACACACAGAAGATGATAAAGATCACGTATGAAGAGCGTATGATTCAAACTTGGATGCATGAGACATTAGAGAGAAGCAAGAGGGATAAAGGGAAAGAAAGAATAAAAGAGAGAGGAGAAGAGAGTGAAGAAGAGAAAAAGAGAAAGGTAGAGATAACAAAAGGTAGAGAGAGAGAGAGAGAGAAAGAAAGAAAGAGAAGAAGGAGAAAGAAAGAAAGAGAAAGAGAAGAAGGAAAGAGAGAAAGAGGAAGAAAGAGAGAAAGAGAAGGAGAAAAGAGAATGAAAGAGAAAGAGAAGAAGGAAAGAAATAGAAATGAAGGAAGAGAAGGAGAAAGAAAAAAAAAGAAAGAGAAAGATAGAAAGAGAAAAGATGGATAGAAAGAGAGAAGCCAAGAGAGATAGAGAAAAAGAAAGAGATGGAGAGAGAGAGAGATAGAGAAACAGCTAAAAAAAAAAAGAGAGAGGTAGAGAGAAAGAGATAAAAGAACATGAAAAAGAAGGAAATAGATTAACAAAGAGGAAGAGAGAAGATGAAAGTGAAAATTAGAGAGAAGGAAAAGATTAGAAAGAGAGGGAAGAGTAAAGGAAGAGCAAGATTAGAATACCTGTCTTCACCTAAATGGCCGTAACTCGCTCATATGGAACCCAAATTGGATGATTCCACTTGGTATAGAAAGTAGACTCCAAGAGCTTTCCAATGAGTGGCTGGAAGCTATCACTGGATAATTATAAACCACCTGTAGAGAGCATTGAATTCTCTGCATATCATTTCAAGAGGTATGCTGCCCACTCACCTAGCTTCATTGTTTTGGCCATAACTTCCTGATACAATATCCAAATTGAGTAATTCAACTTGGTATAGATTCTAAAATTTAAGACCTTTCTTTTGACTAGTCATAATCCATATTTTGACCATTTGGAAGCCATCTCTGTACAAGCTTTTAGATGGTTGTTGACTGGCGAGAACCTTTTTTTGAGTGAATTGAGTGTCCAATTATGATACTTAGGAGTTTCTAATAAAATTTTGAACCATTTTGGATAGGAAAGAATTGTTTTTCGTACATTTGCATCATATTTTTGCTTTCTAATAAATTCATTTGGATACCTTTCGCATCAAAGTTTATAATTTTGCATTATATTTTCTTCCAGTTTTATGAAATCAACATTGGAAGGTGCATGAAAGATAGTTTTTACATGAATTTATCTATGCACCCGAAGTTACAATAACTTATGTTGATTCATAAAAGCATGCACAAATCTTGTTTGTGTGTTTTAGAATCTTTTGCAAGTATTGAAGGAAAAAAAAAAGACATTGTAATGAGGGCGTGTAGTGCCCAACATCACATTTTGGCAAAGTTTCTTATTTGCAGGTTTCTGGAGTAAAGAGAGTGGTTTTCCAACCACTAGGCTGATGCATATCATTGTAAAGACTATTATTATTTTTTTTAGGCTCATTTTCCTCACGAAATGTTGCCGAAAATTTTGTAGCCACATGGCGTTATATGCCATGTGAGAACTAGAGTGATGTTGTGTTGTGTGAGAGAGGAGGTCTTCTGTGAACATAGCGAAAAGCATATAATTTTATTGAAGTAGAGAATAAAATGCATGAGTGAATGCATGTATGCATAGACAATATGATTGTTAGAAAGCTGAAATGCATGATGCATTTTCTGTTTATAGAAGATCACTTTTATGTATCACGACGACTAGTTAGGGTGAGCATGAGGTATGTGATCGAGGTACCATGCATAGGCTAATTGTGCCTTTAGAAAGTAAAAGACAAGGTATATACATCAAGAATAGCTAAGATGTGTTTTCGACTAGTAACGCATGAGCACATAAACTGTTTTTCATGCAAGTATATGTACTTGATATAGACGCTTATCTCGAGTCCGCACAACAGTGCTATGAATATGATCATCAATACAAGTATTAAGTGCTTGTATATGATTAATTGTAATGAGATTGATGAATGTGCAAGAAGCACAATGAATAGAATGACATCCATAGATGTTCACTTTTACAAAAGAGTGGATACTATGTAAAGAGTTGATTTTTCAACGAGACGATTGGATGATTATTTGGTTTGCATTGATCTAGATGATCATTATATTCATGGATATATCTCCATGACATAATCCATCCAAGATAATGAATTAGTTTGTTTAATCATAAGGATTAACATGTCTTGTCATTTTTAAGTTTGAAAAAAATGATCGAGCAAATAGTTAGTGAGGTAGCAACCTCATAGAGCTTTGGATGCTACTCTTTGAGGAAATGCCCAAACGTATTGAACTTTGGAGGACAAGTAGCTCTTAGGCTTTTCTTTAAGCTAACCAAGTTTCAAGTAATTTGGAGACTTTTAGATAGGTCAAATGACCTTTGCACTAAAAGTGCTGCTAGTAGAGGTAGAGGCCTGAAACAAGTGACATAGGCGTGTTACAAAGGGCATCTCTCTTATTTGGTAGATCCAAATGGATTGATTTTTTTGGACATAAAAGCTTGATAAATGCACTTTATGCATATCAAGTTTCAGTGTTTTTAAAGATCATTTGATAGGTCAAATAATCTCTGCACATCAAAGTTTAGTCTTTGGAATTTGTGAAATGAACAGAGACCATGTCACCTAGAGGTGATTGATTCTCTTAAATCATTTACTCAAATTGAGTGATTTTTTTTCTAACATTAGGTGCACACCTCTACATAGTGTATATAAAATTTCAAGATGAAATGTTTCTCCATTTAGGAGATATAAAGCAAAGAGTAAAGGTTAGCCTCTGCAAATGTTTAACCTTTTGTAGGTATAGAGGCTTAGTATTTTTGTCATTGTGCAAGATCCAAATGTCCAAATACTATGAAACTTATATCACTACACTAAAAAAGTACTAGCTATGTGCTGTTAAAGTTTTGAAGAAATTGGACGTCATTTGATAGGTCAAATGATCTATTCTTCTCAGACTAATCTCTGGCGAGGATTTTCCAAAGAGTGGTACATGTGACTGATGAGCACATGATATTTTCATATTGAAAAGTCAAATTTCAAAAATTTTTGTTGGAGAAGCTACTCCTGTGTAGACTCTGTGATATACCCAGAAGTCAAGGATTTTGGAATTTATCTTCATAGTTACAAGATATTTTAAAAGTGTAGCAGCATTGTTTCTAGGCTCACCTAAGTGCAGGTATAACAGAGATAGAATTATACTTTTGAATGAGTATTTGATTTCATTTTGAATTGAAATGTTGTGAGACCAAACTAGATACATAGATCTAGATTTGGGCACAAAGAAAATGAAATTTGGAATTTTTTCTATCAGTGTAAGGGCTTCAAGAAGATGACCCTATACACTTTTAGAGTTGGTCATCAAGTGTTCGACCCTTCTAGTAAAATGGTCATAAAACTCTGAACAAATATCCAAATCAAGTGATTTTTGTGCCTAATGAAAGATTGAGCAAAGTTACATAAGGCTGGAAAATTTCATACATTTTGGATGAGTAAAAATTAGTTAAAAGTAATATTTAATCTGCTACTGTTGGAAATTGTTTATGCAGGAGGCATTGTTGAAAGGAAAAGACTTTTCACAGGTTTTTTATGATACGTTTTTGAGATGGTGTGATCACCATGGGCTAGCTATGCCCTAGATATGTGTTTATTGAGCATTGGTTTTTGGTGACCATCCTCAATAGGACAAAGGAGACTCTGTTGATATTTTCAAGAATATATATAGTGCCATGAGAGCATGGAACATGAGAACTTTGCTAGTTGTTCTCATTTCAAATAATTGGATTCATACAAGTTGTATAAATTCCAATTTATTGTGAGTAAATATTCGATTCAAGATGCATGAGTTGATATTTGATGCAAGCCGCATCCTTCACAGCTCTAGTTGAGTTGATTTACTAAATAGTTTCTCAATTCTCAACTCAAGATGAGTTGCTGTTACACATAGTTATGAGTGATAGAGTCATAGGAATGACTCTGTTCTTTCCATCCAGGGAAGGAAACACTTCAGGAACACTTCATGATTTCATTACATTATTTATGGTTGTGAGTACTCACCGAGTTATTCTTATTATTTTTGAGAGAAGTGTTCGACTTTAATCTCATACATGCATCTATGTGGAGTATAAAGTTGGTGGTATGGGACATCAAACTTTGTATTCTACCTAGGTGTAGGACAGATGGTATGGGAGAGAAGTCTCTGAGATTGTATTTTCTTTATATGATTTGGAGTTCATTTATATGATCTTCTAGTATCATCTTATTATTAGACAACAGAGGGGCAGTTGAGACAGTCACTCTGTATGTGATCGCAAACAAGGCAAGTCTGCAGGCAAGTAGCCTAGAAACGGAAAGGCAAGGTTTGCACATAAGAACTATGAATAGGCAATTGCATTGAGAAGAAATTCATAGAGTACGTACTACTTTATTTGATATGCCTGAGAATAGGCTATGGTTCATACAGTGTGTATGAGGTGAGCTAGATGCTTAGCCTAGTGGGCTATGAGTGTGCACACATCTAATTACCATTTTTCAGTGTATATAGTGGACTTATATTATGGTCCTCATTATATTTGGGAGTGCCAGATTATTACAGTAGTTTTCTTGAGACACCTCATTCCTAGTTAGGAATGATTTGATCATAGTGATGATCAGATGGTGGTCATGGATAAAGCAAATTTCATCCACTTGGAACATCTTACATGTTATTATTGAGAAGGCGGTGGTAGTTCCACTAGTTGCTATTTTTTTCTTAGCACGTCTTCACATGGCATGATGGACTTGGTTCCGAAGAGTGGATTAGGATTTACTTTGTAGGGGAAATATTTTGATCCATAGTTTGGATTATTATATATGATAGATCGAGATGTGGATCCATGGTTTGGATATGACTGATCGAGATCTTAGTCCATAGTTTGGATGTGACAGATTGAGGTCTTGGTCCATAGTTTGGATCATTGATATATTGATATCTTGGTCCATAGTCTGGATCATTGATAGATTGCCATCTTGGATTCATGGTTTGGATCATGCTGAGACTTTCTTGAGTTTCATTTTCATTACCTATGATTTACTCGAGCGTAGGGATAGTAAATCAAGAAGATTTACTTGAGCTTAGAGATAAAACACTATTTGGAAAAGATTTCCATTTATCTTTAGTATTTTCTTCCATAGAGAGTTGGGACATAGTCACATTGTTGAGCATAGTATTTTTTTTCATTACTCTAGTGGAGTAAGTGATTTTTCATGAGTATACCATATGAAAAGTTGTGAGTGGGTATTTCAGGGAGACAAGGGCAAGCTGCCGAGGTCTCTATAGGTGACGAGCCATCACAAGTTAGTGGTCAAGTTCTAGGCATAGGGAGTCCGAGGATATTCCGAGTACTTATGTTGCGCACATATGGACTCATTGAGCCTCAAAGGGATTCCTACAGTATGCCCAAGGCAAGGACTACTATTTGTTGGTGGAAATGCTAGATATAAAGCACAGAGACTAGTTGTCTACTTTTTGAGCATCTAGTATTTCAGACACCTACCACACTCTACTTTTATTATTTGGAATCACAGATTTTGATTCCCAGGTTTATAGCTCCTTCTATATCATTGAGGACAATGATCTTTAGAAGGGGGAGAGAATTTTATATTCCAGAGATGTACATGCTTGGAGGAACGAGAAGTTCCTTGCTCGGGGGATAGCCAAGGCCAAAAGCCAGAGAGTTCATACGAGGTGCCTAGTCATGATGTCTAGATGAGTAGAGGGACCTTAGGGAGAACTCTAGATGGTGACTAGGCAAGGGCTATAAATATGTTGGGAGGTGAGTCCCAGGCATGTCATTCTCCACTTCTCACATTTGCAATCCTCTTGAAGCCTTGTTGAGGGTCCTCCACATATGCTCCATGCCTTTGTTGAATATAATATGTAAACCCTTCTCAATAATTTGTCCAACGCTGATTAGATTCTTGGTTATTGTTGGCACATACAAAACCTTGCTTAGAAGATTCATGTTACCATCATATGCTTTAACATTTCCAATCTTCTTTATTGAGTGCCTAATGTCATCACTTGTGTGAACTTCATGCTTTCCTTTGAGTTCTTCAAGGTCATACAATAATTCTACATTGCCTACTACATGATTGGAGCAACCAGAATCAATGTAGAATAGGTACTCATCATCTTTACCTTGCTTGGTTGTCATATTCATGAGTAATAGGGAATCCTCTTGATCATCTGTATAGTTGTTGTAGTCTCCCCTTCCTCTGAAACCTCCTTGATAGTTGTTGTTGTAGCCTTGGTTGTAGTTGTGATGTTAATTGTTTCCTCCATTATTGAACCTTCCTCTTGATTGTCCATAGCCTCCTAGAAGCCTCTTCCTCTCTGGTTCTTTGTGTTCCTAAATCATTCATCTGTGGTATTATTGGTCAAGCCACCAAGTTTGCAAGGTGAAGAGTTGTATGGTCTCCCCATGCCTTGCTTTCCTCCTCTGCCCCTTCCTCTAGTACCTCTTCCTCTACCTGTGAAATTCACTTGAGAGGTACTTGCATCCTCTTCATTCTTCTTACCTTTTCCTTTATCTTTACTCTTATCTTTATCTATGTAAAGGGCAAAAGATTGATTACCTCTAGAAGTATCTCCATTCTTGTTGGGGTTTGTCTTATGTGTGAAGAGCTGCCCCATCAATGTATTCAGGTCAGGTATCTGCATGTCCATATATAGGTCCATTGTTGTGGTAAAAGACTCCCATTTGTCATCAGCCTTGATGCCATTTATGATCTGCCTTACTATTTTCTCCTCTTCTATTCTTTCTCCAATACTCCCAAGTTGATCAGCTACATCCTTCATCTTGGTCACATAGTCAGCTACACTTTGCTTTAGTTGCTTCTTCAATGTTGTGAACTCCATCCAAAGCTGGTTCTTTCTAGCCCTTGTATTTGACAATAAGTATGAAGATAGTACTTCCCAAGTCTCTTGGGAAGTCTTACAACTCCTAATATGAGGTAACAAAAAATTAGATATTGAATAGAGTATGTAAGACTTGGCTAGAGCATCCTTTGCACACCATGCAACTAGTCTCTCTTGCTTCTCTCTTGTAGGTTGGTTTTTGCTTCTAAGGGTTGGCATTTCTTCATCTCCATATTGTTGATATATTTAGGTAGTGATGTGTGTGAACACACTAGGACTGCCGGGGCACTTTTTTCCCTCTTTAGGAGGTTTTTTCCCCCGACTTGTATATACGCCTATTGCCCTAATGGGCTACTTATCTTTGTACATTCTCTAGTAATACATTCAATATTGTGTGTTTATGCTCCAAGCTTCTTCTTCTTCCTTGTGCTGTTCGTGTGCTTCTGCAGACATCTATCGCCAACAATTGGTATCAGAGCAGGTCGTCGCTTCATCTAGGGCGCCCTCGACAGTCCTCCGTTTGCAGTCGCAGAATCACACGAATTTTGGTGAGCATACTCAGCATGTTTCCGAGATCAAAACAGCTTTGCTATGTGGTGCCGAAATCACGATTTGAGCTTGTTTCGGCCTTCGAACGCACTATCGTAGCGCTTGTGCAGGCTATTTCGTCTTTTTGGGCCAAAGGTATATACCTATGTCTGTTCGTCAGTATAAGCGCCTCGAAGTCTGCTACAGGTTTGGCAGAACTCGTCTAGGCAGTTCCGTTCAACTTTTTGAGATACAATCAGTTTTCTGCATCAAGGTATTTTAGTCACCGGCCATGGCTGAAAGCAGTGATGTATTCCATATGTTGGCTGTTGAGGATAAGTTGGATGGTACCAACTACCCATTATGGGATTATATGATGCGACATGTATTGGTTGCAAAAGGATTGTGGAACATTGTGCAGGGTGTTGAAACACGTCCTGTTACACCTGTAACAACAGGTACTGCGAATACAGGTGCTGGAGATGATGAAGATGATGTCGAAGATGATATTGTGCAGATTCTTGTTCGTGCTGCTATTTTTGTTGCACCTACTATAGAGCAGATTCGTTGGGATGGCAGAGATGCCCAGGCACATGCATTGATAGCTTTGTCTGTCAAACGTGCCATTATTCCTCATATTCGCTCTTGCAGAACAGCTAGGGATGCTTGGGATACACTTACCACATTGTACCAAGCTAGGAATGAGGCTCGTGTTGCTTATCTCCGAAAACAGTTGGAGAGTGAGCACATGAATGAAGGTGATTCTATGGATAGTTTCCTAACGAAGATCAAAGATTTGAAGGAACAGCTGATTTCTACTGATGAGGTTATACCAGATAGCTCACTTGTGAAGACCGTTCTGAATGGTCTTCCTGATTCATATCAGAGTTTTGCTTCTAGTCTTCGGTTGATGATGAAAGGCAATCCGAATGCCTTATCATTAGAGGAGTAGTCTCTGTTATGTTGCAGGAAGATCAGTCCAAGCAGAACATGTCCATTATGCGTGTTGCAGATCAAGCTTTCCTGGCTAGTCAGAAGGGCAAAGGAAAATGGAGCTCTTCTACTAGTAAGCAGAAATCTGCAAATGCTGTGCATTCGAAGAACCAGGATATAGATGAGAAGAAATCAGAAAAGCAGAAATTATTTTGCAAGTACTGTAAAGGGAATGATCATATCATAAAGAACTGTCCAAAACTGGCTGCAAAAGAGGCAAAGAAAAAGGAGGTTGGAATGGTTGTTGCAGAAGCCTCTACACCAAAAACAGAGTCTGGTAATCTTGTGTAGGAAGAAGAATGGGCGTTTACTACTGTTTGCAGTTTTGACCCTTCTTCTCATGAGCAGTGCATGTCTGCAGTGGACTCACATGTTTGGTACTTTGACAGTGGAGCGACCAAACATATTACCTCGCAGCGCAGTTTCTTCTCTTCACTCGAGCCTGCCCCTACAGGGAATACTGTCACATGCACCAACAACTCCTCTTATCCTGTTATGGGAGTTGGTAAGATCATTGTGACTACTGCTGTTGGTAGTTCTTTCACCTTGTCAGATGCTTTATTTGTGCCAGGGATCAAGAAGAATCTATTATCAGTTTCTGCATTAGCCAGGATTGGATTGGTTGTGAAATTTGTTGATGATAGATGTACAGTTCATGATCTGTCAAATGGTGATGTTATTATTGCTTCTGGCGTTTTATGTCATGGGTTGTATAAGCTCATAGACTATGAAAGATCTGGGAATGATTCGGCATGTGCAGTTCATGATTCTCAGGCTATGTCAGATGCAAAGCTTTGGCATGCATGCTTTGGTCATCTGAATTTTGCTAGTTTTCTACGCCTACAGAAATCTGATATGGTGTCTTCTTTGCCCAAGCTTGAGGCACCTGGAAAACATGTATGTGAAGGCTGTATTTTGGGAAAAATGCAGCGTTCCTCCTTTCCAAAAGATGGTTCAGTTTGGGCTACGCAGAAATTGCAGCTTGTACATAGTGATGTCTGCGGTCCTATGCAGACATCTTGTTTTGGAAACTATCTTTACTTCGTGACTTTCATTGATGATTTTTCCAGGCATGCATGGATATATCCATTGAAGGCAAAGTCCGAAGTGTTTTTTTGCTTCAAACAGTTTTTGGTTTTGGCTGAAAATCTGTCAGCATGTAAAATGGGCACCCTCCGTTCTGATTGAGGGGGGGAATATATGTCTTCTGATTTTAATGCATTTCTGGCTGAACGTGGGATAAAATACCAGTGTACAGTGTTGTATACACCTCAACAGAATGGAGTTGCTGAACGGAAGAACAGGTCACTCATGGAGATGACGAGGTGTATGGTCAAGAGTCAGGCTTTACCACATAGTTTCTGGCTTGAGGCTGTCATGTGTGCAGAACATGTCTATCACTCCATATGAGGCTTGGAATGACCGCAAGCCATCTGTTGCTCATCTGTGTGTTTTTGGTTGTTTGGCATATGCATTAGTGCCTGAACAACATCACAGAAAATTGGATGATAAGGCAATAAAATGTATTTTTGTTGGGTACAGTTCTGAAAGTAAAGGCTATCGTCTGTATCATCCACAGACTAAACGCATTCTGGTTAGCCGTGATGTTATTTTTGTGGAAGATGCTATTCATCCATTGCTTTCATGTACCAAGGAGACATCTGTTAGCTCCAAAGACATGTATGATACTTTGATGCCTCTTTTTACAGGTGGATAGTCTAGTGTTGGTCCTAATGAGGCAACTTCTCAGCCTTTACAAGTTTCATGTGATGATGCAGATAATTCTATTTCTGATGTAGATGTACATGATGCACTTATTGATGAGAGAGCTAATATTGAGCAGGCAAGAACTATGCCAAAATGGCTGGTGCAAACTTTGTGTGACAGCAAATTAGATGCACCTCTGTCATATCGTACTCGTTCAGGCTCTCATAGTGCCTCTTTTGCATCAGATTGCTATGCTATGGCTGCATCTAGTCTCTGTGATGAGAATGAGCCTGTTTCATTTGGTGAAGCACAAAATTCAGAAAATTGGATGGCTGCTATGCAATCTGAATATGATGCTATAATGAAGAATGGTACTTGGTCTTTATGTGACTTGCCTCCTGGCAAGAAGGCCATTGGCACTAAGTGGGTATACAGGCTGAAGCGTAAACCTGATGGTACAGTGGACAGGTATAAGGCTAGGCTTGTTGCAAAGGGTTATGCGCAGGAAAGAGGCATTGATTTTGATGAGACCTTTGCACCTACATGCCGTATGACTACTGTTCGGAGCATTTGTGCACTTGCAGCCCATCATGGTTGGAATGTACATCAGTTGGACATTAAAACAACATTTCTGAATGGTGACTTGCATGAAGAAGTGTATGTTTTTCAGCCCTGTGGCTTTGTGCAGAAAGGGCATGAAAACCAGGTGTGCAGGTTAAAGAAGGCATTATATGGTTTAAAGCAAGCACCACGTGCTTGGTATGAGAAGATACATGCCTATCTGGTTGCGCATGGTTTTGAGAACAGTCCAACTGAAAGCGCCTTATATGTTAAGTGTGCTAATGATGTGCTTCTGATCATTGTTGTCTATGTTGACGACATGTTGCTCAGTGGTCCTATTGAGAAGCATATTGCTAATTTCAAGGCTGATTTGCATGCCTCATTTGAGATGTCTGATTTGGGGCATTTGCATCACTATTTGGGCATTTAGTTTATGCAAGTTGATGGTGGAATGGCTTTGTGTCAAACGAAATCTATTGACACATTATTGCAGCATTTTGGCCTTGAAGACTGTAAGCCTATTGCCACTCCTATGGAGACAGGTTTACGATTGAGTCTTCATGATGCTGGAGATGCATTTGATGTTGTTCTCTATCAGCAGGCTGTTGGATGCTTGATTTATTTATGCATTACTCGGCCAGATATTCAGTTTGCTGTCTCAGAGATGAGCAGGTTTATGCGTTGCCCAGGAGTCACGCATTGGAAGGCGGTTAAGCGCATCTTTCGCTACTTGAGTGGTACTCGGCTACTTGGGTTGTTTTATCCCAAGGGGGGATCACTACTGCCAGATTTGCATGCTTTTTCTGACTCAGATTGGGCTGGTTGTTATGACACTCGTGTGCCCACCAGTGGTTTTTGCTTCATGCTTGGTAGCTCATGTATATCTTGGTTGAGCAAGAAGCAGCGTACTGTGGCCACTTCCAGTTGTGAGGTTGAGTATAGGGCAGCTTTCACAGCGACTGTTGAGTGTGTGTGGCTCAAACGCCTTATGGCTGATTTGGGTGTTGGCCAGTCTTCTGCCACCACCATCTTCACTGATAGTTAGAGCGCATTGGCAGTTGCGAGGAACCCTGTGCTCCATGCTCGCACTAAGCACATTGAGGTGCATTATCACTATGTCAGGGAGAGGCTCTCTGTTGGGGAGATCAGCTTGGTATATGTGCCCACGCAGGAGAACATAGCAGACCTTTTCACGAAGGCTCTGCCTAGGGAGAAGTTTGAAGCTTTCCGCAAAGCTTTGGGCTTACTTCCTTTTACGGAGTGATTTCCACATAGCTTGGCACTTCCTTATACATGAGTGCAGGCTCCTTGTTCACCGCATCACTCCTAGGGGGGATTTGTTGATATATTTAGGTAGTGATGTGTGTGAACACACTAGGACCGCCGGGGCACTTTTTTCCCTCCTTAGGAGGTTTTTTCCCCCGGCTTGTATATACGCCTATTGCCCTAATGGGCTACTTATCTTTGTACATTCTCTAGTAATACATTCAGTATTGTGTGTTTGTGCTCCAAGCTTCTTCTTCTTCCTTGTGTTGTTCGCGTGCTTCTATAGACGTCTATCTCCAACACATATATGTATCCATACAAGATTCTTCCTTGGAGGTAAGCCTTCATCGTTAGGGAACAAGCTGGATAATTTCCCTGTCCAATTTGTCAATGAATGATGGAAATCCATCTCCCATTTTACCTTGATGTTGCTCTGATACCACTATTGGAAGAGATGGTGGACACCTTCTAGAGATGAGATGGTGCTACTAATTCTTGCTTCTCACCATCCAAAACTAAATTGAGAAGTGCAAAGTAGACCTCTTTAACTTTCTAGGAAGCACAAATAATCACCCAAGTACTTTGGAAGATGATCCTCAAATCATTGGATCAAAATAGATAACTTGAACTTTCATTGTGAGCCAAAAACTTGCTATTTTGGCCATTACACCTGCTCAGAGAAATGAACAGTACTCCTTCCCTAGAAAAAATCCTTTTGGGAATATCTAATTGACTAAGATAGCCAACTTTCACAAGTTATTTAACTAGAAATGATCAACTATGCTCAGAGAATGATGCTTAGCCAAATTGAGATGCATCCTGACATTTAAGGGAGTTAACAGTATGCATACCAAGGAAATGTTTTGTACATAACTCAAGAATGTTTATGGCAATTAATATAAAACTTTGTAGGCTACAATTAGACTATCTACTGAACCTATACCAACTTAAATCACTAAAAAGGATCAAGTATACACTGAAAAAAAATAGATCAAAGAAGCTTAGTGTTCTGAGTAGTATATGACAGAGTAGAAGAGATGAGACATGATAAGATTATGTGTATTAATGCACATAAATTGCATTGAAATTGGCAACAAATGATTGCACAATGTGAGGGCAATAGAAAAGTTAAAATGGAGCTCAATATGCCTCACAAATTCTTCTGAAATCTCTATTATATCTCACTTCTTCCATGCGACTAGATAGTCCTCTTTTATAGCCTTTTGTTGGAGCCAAGATTCAAGTTTGAATTTGAATCTTTACCTAAAAGTGTTCCAAAGTTTTAGGACTAGATTTTTTTGAGATATCAAGCTCAACATGTGATGATCCAGGATGACACGTATCAATTTTTTGGTTCTCTAAGATAGGTTTAGTGAATAATGTACATAAAGATGAACCTAGAAATGACATATATAGGCCTACATAGTTCACTTCGTTATCTTCTCTTACTTTGATCGCAACATTGGTTTCCATTGGATTACATACTTTGAACTATTTTACTAGCTTCATCTTTATTTCCTTGATGCTTTTTTTTTAATCAAATGTTCTTTTTAAACCTCTACATATATATTTATGTGTGCAGAAGGACTAACTTCATCCTTGATCTATGGGGAGGGATCTACACTGATTCTTTTGTAAGCTTCCTTTTTGAAATACTCAACCACTGTGGTATATAAATCCCCAAATAATATGGAAGACAAAATCAGCTTCAAAAGTTATGAAGAAAAATATGGGCTCTTCTATGGGACCTCAAGCTTGAGGAATCCTTGGCTTGCACAAACTAGAGCTTTTGATTACAAAAATGAAGTTTTTAATACAAAGATGGTGATTAGAAACATTCTTTTGAGAATACATGGATCTAAATAAAAGCTTTAGGGGCTCTTTAAGTGCTTCCCATCTTCAATGAAGGCTTGTAGTCAAGATTTCTATCTCATGTTGGCCCTCCTTCTTGTGTCTATCATCGCCAAAACATCCTTCTCCACAAGCATGTTTGATGTATTATTGAAGGTGTTTCAGAGCGGTGGTGTGTTCGTCAACTCTATTCATGAACTCCAATTCTATGCACGAGATGATATTCTAGTTTTTTCCATGAATGGCTCTAGGATTGGGATCTTGCGGTAGGCATAGGTTCTCAAAGTATTGAAAATTTTCACATGTGATGAGATGCAACAATTTCATGGAATAGATATGAATATCTCTGAATGATACTCCCAAATGTAGTTAGCATATCTTCAAAAGTTTGTTTATAGTAGGACATAAGATGTTGTACATTGCAATGCAAAGACCATAATTTTTGTTTATCTTAAAACGGATCATCATTGCCATACTCAAAACTAGGAATGTTGGCATGGGGCCTTCATAATTTGTTGAACATTATAAGAAGAATGTGCATCATGTCAAAGATGTGAATCATCATTAGACAAAAAACATTTGGAATTTTATCATTTTGAAACCTTGATGAAGAAATTCTTGAACTTCTAGCATTGTGGCATTAAACGGTGTGACTATCCACTTAAAAATGGAGGTAGAAAAGTGCCATACACATTCTTTGAGCTGATTGATGGCTCCTTGGTACATGAAACTCAGGGCTGAATTTCTTCCTCTACAAAAAATAATTTTTTACTTTAAAATGTGTCTAGTCTATGGATGATATAGACATTACCCTTAGCTTTTAGAATTCTAACCAAGAATTTCATGTCCTTCACATCCAATTTTCTATATTGTTGTTTAGGAACTAATGCATATTCTAGACAACCTAAAACACATAGATGAACAACATATAACTTACGAGCATACCAATCCTCATATGGTGTGATAGACTACAATGCTTTGGTGAGACACATGCTAAGTACATATGATGCACATATAACAACATTAAGCCAAAAGCTATGTGGTAAAGTGTGAGATTTGACCATACACCTTGTCATTTCCACAATAGTTATTCTCACTCTCAATAACTCCATTTTATTCATATGTATACATAGTGTGCACGAATATTTTATCCTACATTGAGCTAGAAATGCATTAATCATAGAAGCCATTTACTCCTCCCCTTGACTAGAATGCAGGGTGTCCATTTTACATGTTGACAAGTTTTCAACCATACAACAACTACTTAAAGTAAAATAACACTTTGGAATTTCTTTCAATGGATAAACCAATGCATGAATAGATATTTCATTAATGCAAGTCATGAAGTTTAGGTAATGCCCATATGAAGGTGTCTACATAGGACCACATATATCTCTATGAACAAGCTACACTTTATGTGAAGCTCGAATTGAACCATCTTAGTTGAAGGAAGAATGTTGCAATCTACCTAAAATACAGCCCTAAAAAACATGCTTAGAAGGTGCCTCAAGTTTCTGCAAAGAGGATACTATTTCACATTTAGCAGGTGAAGCAAACTAGCAAAAATAAGATGATGAAGCATGAATGCCAAAGTTTTCCATCTGAAAAGGATTCAGAATCATGAACTACACATGCTGAATCATTTTGAGATTTTTCATAATCCATGAGCTTATACAACCCCCAACATCAAATTCTAGAAGCAATAGCATCAGAGTTTTAGAAGTTATGAATCGTATACCTGTCATCAACAAATTAAAAAAGCAAGCCAATTTTGGCCAGTGCTAAAATTGATAATATATTTTTCTTGATTCCTAGCACATATAAGAAATCTAAAAATATGAAAATGCTACCATCAGTAGTATTAAGAATGATCTTTACAATTGCAATGATAGGATAAGAGGAGTTGTTAGCACATGTGACATTATTTCATGTAGGAGTAAGCTCAAGTGAAGTGAAGAAACTACATTGCAAGGTAATATGTTTGGTTGCACCACTACCAAAATATAAACCATTAGAGTATACTATAAACATGCACTACTCATGAGAAGATAGGTCATAGTTGTATGACTAGTAAACACCTATTCTTCATTCTAGACAAACTTAGTAGACTCTATTTTAGGTGTAGAGCCCTCTCCAACAACCATCCTAGCCTCTTTCTTGTTTGCCTTGTTTTTAGCCATTTTATTTGTAGGCTCTTGTAAGGTTTTCTTTGCTTTGAAAGTTCTCATGTGAAAATTTTTTACATCTTTTGACTTTTTCTCAAAGTTGATCTCTTCAACCATTTCCTTTACATCAACATGTAAGTTGTCCTCAACATAAGGGTCTAATGATGTTTCCTTCTCTTCATCAAGGTAATTCTCTGATTCAAAATCTTCACTTGATATATGATTAATCTCAAACAAAAATCCAACATTCAGTGGAAGCAAACAACATCCACTTTCATGTATGGACAAAACTCTATTCTCCCAGGGAAGTGATTAGATCTATTAGAGAACCTCTCATGGCCCTAATGACTTGAATTGGTTGTGTCTTGTATCTCCTTCTGCCTTTTCCATTTTGATATATTTCTCCCCTCAAATGTGTAATATGAAGCATATTCTCTATTTGAAATCTTAGTCCTTTGTGTAGTTAGTAAGGAACGTTTCTCTTTGGAACCGACCAATTCAAGCAATTAGGTTCATTAAAAAAAATTTGAACATTGTCCTAATCCCTTGCATTAATCATATTATTTGTTTCTGATTTTCTTTTTTCTGTTCATTTCCTTAATGTGAAGAAGACTCATTTTTATCCTCGTTTTAGGTAGATCATGATGAGGACCAAGCAGATTGCTAGAAAGCTTAACACAAATCCTCAAGAGTAGGAACGAAGGGCAACTAATATAGAAAACCAAATTAATGAGGAGAAAGATGCAAATACCCAAAACTAGAGTGGTTCTAAGAAGGTCTAAAGGTCCATACTAAGAAAAGGATCAAATATCATGTCAAGTGACTGAGGGATATCAAAAGCGCACAAATTTTTGTGGGACTTTTCATCTCCAAGCTTCCATGCATGAGAATGATCAAAGACACCTACTCAAGCTTTGTTCTTTTATTAATAACTTTTTCAAGTTATGAATGTGATATGTCAAACCCAAGCTCTTTTATGCTTACAAGAGGATGTAGAAGACTTTTTGGTTCACTTCGTGAATGTTGTATTGCACATCATCACGAGTGAGATTGATGGTAAATGATTATGTATTAGTGCCTGAGCTTGGTTACAAGTTTGACAGAGACATAGTACCACTTGATATCACTCATCATAAGTTTTTAATATTCTTAATGTCCCTCTAACAAGAAAACCCAAGCCCTCTTTTATTAAGATTGAAGAGGTTTCTATCCATGAACACATAACAGGAAATGCAACATACATTGCTGAAGAAAAAAGAAAGAGGAATATTCTCAGAAGAAGTTGTTGTTTTTAGAGACCTTGATAAGCTTAAGAAAGAAAATTAAAATTTACCTAAGAATGCAAATGGCCAAATCATCATGAAATTTTTAATCACATGGGAGGAGGAATACCTACTAGATATAATGATTGAAGACAAGAACATGTTGAGAGATTTTAAGTTTGGAATCTCTATCAACATTTTCAACATTTACCTTAGGTATTATTTCTACTTTATTTTTTAAAGGTATTCATGCATTTTAATATATGTTCATTATTTATTCAGTTTTCTGCAAAACTTCTTGACATATCTCATTGAGATTGTATTTGTAGGTTTCTACTCTAGAAATGTGAGGAAGATGTTGCAAGGAAAGTTTTTATCTTAGATCCACTTGTCACACAATGCATTCTACAAAAGCATGGAGAAATTGGTCACTTCCTCAAAAATTCTATAATGGATGTGGAATATTTTCTTTACCCATAAGTTGAGAGGTAAGATTCACTAATCTTTACTATATGTAGTCATTCTTTTCTAAGTGTGAAGTTTCCGATACAAGTAGGGCTTACCATTTCCAGGTTATTGGACTCATATTATAATTCAAGATTTGTTTATGAATCCCCTACAAATACAACATGGAAATTTCAAACTCTAAGTTATAGTGACTATCTTTTTTTATGTATCATCTCATTTCCATGCATTTTGAAATTTCTTGACTTTGCAATGTTGCCAAGATTTTGAAGATGCACCTTGACTAAAAAATATCTAAACATTTGCAACGTGAATGAAGAGAAAAAATTTGCTTATATGAAAATGATTGTGTCATTCCATAAGGACTCTACATCATGTGGATGCAGAGTGACTGCAAATGCTATAAGGTTCTTAGAGAATACAATTTATAGACCTGATCTAAATCTTTCTAGCTATCCAAATGCTTGGATCCATTTGGTGAGAGAGAAAGCAATATTGCATAACATTTTGAGGAGCCAAGTTTCATTTATGTTATGTATGTTATGTGAGCTTTGCAACTTGCTAGAGGAACCAAATTTCATGTATGTTATCTATGTTGAATGCGCTTTGCCACTTGTTAGGCCTCCATTGCCAACAAATAAAAAGAAGCATGATAAAAAGAAAGGTAGCTGAGATCTTGGGGAGTAGAGAAGATGCCAGGTGCATCTCCCACATGGCGTTTGGAGTGATAATACCTACAAAGAGGGAGACACGAGCTAAGAAGCTAAGGACAAGACTTGGTGACAATCAACTATGGGGAAGGAGAGACATGGAAGAAAGAAGAGGAAACACAAATGATTAGTGCACTAATGCAAGGTATTCAAGATGTATTCTACCTAATGTACTATTAAACTTCACTAAAGAGAGATTAAGGTGTCTAAATTCCCATGCAGTTTCTGAGTATATGAACTTGCATTGATTACACCTACAAGTGAGTGAATGAATGACTATGAAGCTGTTGTATTGAGATGCTTGCTGACTATAGTTGTAATTGTGTATTGGAGCTCACAAAAAATAGATGATGAATCTTTAACTGTTATGTAGTTATAGGGTATGCATGAGTAGAGATCATAGAAGGTTTGTAGGTGTGCATGACGCACACATGAATGCTTGAATGACACCACTAAGAAATATTATTTCTTAAAAAGATTATTGCACTTTGGATTTTTCAAGAATGTGTCTTGATTATAATTTGCACTTAGAATTTGCAAATGAATGCTAAGGAGAAAAATTTCAGGGATGAATTAAGAACATGAAGCAATTTGAAGCTTGGGATTAGATTGAATTTACAGGTTTGTCTCACATGTGAAATGCCATATTCAATTAGAAAGAGGTGAACCCATTCACATTAGTGGAGTTTCATATGATGCATCGTAAAATGATCCATTGGGGTTTAATTTTCTTGAATTTGATTGATTGTAGATGCATTGTATCATGAGAAAATGAACATAATATAGCAATAAAAAGAAATGAAAAGGATGCATACTAGAAGGGGTATATGAGTCTACTTTGAACACGTGGTCTTGCACAATCCATTGTTGGCTCCATGCATAGTTTTCTGCATGATTGTGTGTGCAAAGATTATATGCTTACTACGAAGAATGTATAAATAAGAGTCATAATTCTAAGTGTTTGAACTTGATATTTCTTTTCTGTGAAAAAAGCTTTGGTTCATAAAAATCAGATTTGTACTATGCATGAGCTTGAAATTCTAGTCTTGACTGTGAAAGTGAATTGTAAAAAAATCCACACTATCATAAGATCTAAAGTAATGATGAAATTCTTGTCATAGGAATCTCAACGTAAATTGGAGAAAATGTAGGTAAGAGACTTTGAACTAGTCTGACTTCATTTTGGCATTAAATTATACATGAAATTCTGTTACTTTTCTACTCAAAGAAGCTCACAAACCACACTCAAGTGAATTACAAAGATATGCAGGATCCTTGGGAGGTTTGTGGAGACCTAGATGGGGGAGATAAAGGTCTCATGTAAATCCATCTTTCAATCATTCTTTGTTGTGTTTGTGTAGGACGCTTAAGGATTCAGACAATTACACAAGATAGGCCCTTATAAGGCCCCACTATTGATGCCTACTTGGAGAAAGAAATATAAGAAATAATCTTGAAGGATCCTACACTTTGGACTTATATTTGATGTGAGAGCTATATTTTGACCAATAGCTTTGCAATAAGGGATCATACAGGTGTTACATAGCTACTGGGAGACCCCTAAAATTCTTCAAATTTTCTCTCAAGTTTACCCATTTTTAGATAGGTAAGACTTGTATTTTTTATCAATCATTGCAAGAAAACCACTAATTTTTTTAGCAAGAAGGATTTGTGTATCCTCAAGGCTTTGTTAGCATTTCATTATATTTTCAAGGAAGAGCCATCCCTCAAAAAATACAAGAAAGAAAAGTTTTCAAGTTTTTTTCTTTTTATTTTTAGGACCTTTTTCAAATAGAAAAGGGAAGGGTCTTTGGAGAAGCTTGAAAAATTAGAAAGACTTTTCTATTTTAAAAAAATATGAGCCCTCTTGTGAAAAATACTTGTACTTGTGCTTTCTTTTGCACTCTTTGAGTGAGTCTAGTGCTTTATTGTGACTCTGTGACATTTTTTAAAGAGTTATGGAAGTATTATCTACCTTGTTTGCATCAATTTGAAGTGATTAACACAATTAAACCCTTGTCTAAGTGATTTCCACTTGAGGAGAAGGATTCTATAGGTTCACGAGCTCTCTACAAGACCTTAGACCCACTTTTCTTATAACTTCACATTTTGCAGCTTGTAGTATACATTAAGAGTTTTGAAACAAGTTAAGGCACACATCAAACGTATCAATATTGAGGGAGTGACAAGCCTTCTTTGAAGCATTGGATATCATCGCACCCTTGGGAGCATTGGATAGCATTGCATCCTTGAAAGCATCAGCTAGCAAAGGGCTTGGAAGTGTCACATATGCAGGTACCCAACTCTATCAATCACATATGAACTTGAGCTTGGGGAAGATCATGCTTGTGTACAAGTTCCAATATACATGACCATCACAATTCCTAGTGGATTATTCTACTTGGTGACTTCACTTGCAATCACTTGTGTGCATCAAGGATCATTCATCTTGGAAGGATCATGATACTTGATACTTGTTCTTATGGACTGGATGAACGATAACATGTGTGGATCTTCTTAGGGGCTATCAAGGAGAGATGCTTTTGTCATTCTAATTGATACCCATTCATTACATCAGCTTATGCTCTCAATTGCAACTAGGTTGATGTATAATCTTTGTGCATTGGTAAAATAGAAGTGTGTAACCACACCCTAATCTATGAGTTGACACTTTTTGGCACTCTTGCCAAGTGGAATAAGGACCACATCTAGGTAACTTGTGTGATAGACATTGCAATCATGCATGAGTATCACTGAACAAGATTGTCAAACTCTACATGCAAGGAGGCTCTTTATCTCTTCAACCAAAGAGTCACTTAAACATCACTCTTACCTCTAGGGGCGAGATTTGGTGATTGCGATTAGTTATGGTGGAGATTGTCATTTATTTTGTGGTGAGTGTAACCATCTATCTTTTGCCCTTTGTTTCTCTTCCTTTTTGTTTTTATTTTCGTCCCTCTACCATCATGGGTATCATACAAAACTTGTGTGATGAATGTCACATAGCTTAAAGAATTGGCTATCTTGACAAGTACCACTCTTGGAATTGAAGGAATTGCTTTCCCTCCTATAGAATTGGATGGTATGAACCACCAAACCCTCTTTTAGGGGTGGAGGATCTCACAATGCATCACTTAACTTGACCAAACTAGGCGAATTGTGTTAGAACCTTAGAAGACATTGGTGAAAGTTGTGATTGGCATAGAAACTCCCATCTTCTAGGAGGTCCTCCATAAAGGAAAGGTTGAGCAACTTGTGGATTAGAGAATAGTGAGAGTTTTTTGGGGGCTCAAATTTCAAAGAGGGATCATCTAGTATATGAAACCCACTTTTGGAAGGAAAATCACTTAGAGCACATATGAATTGTAGCCTTTGTAGATTTCTCCAAATTACAGACATTTTATCTTCTGAGTTCTATCCAATCTAGTACTTCTCACCATCAAAAGACTCAACAAAATTGTTGAAATTTGTGGAGTGCCAAATTTCAAGCCTTTTGCAAATTGAATTGTAAGTCTTGAGAGACTCTTCTAGAAGGGAATCCATGCAACTTAGGGATCGAGAGACAAGGACGGAATCATTTACTTTTGCACATCCAACCCCATGTAGACAAACAAGAAAGGAGAGATATCAATTTTTGTTGGCATGAGTGATAAGGACACACCTAATTTTGCCCATGCCACAAGAAGAGATCATAGTAGCAAGCATGTGCATACTCCATTTTGTGAAATCTCAAATTTTGTGGAAAGCCATCTACATGAAAAGCATTATGCAAAAGAGATATTGGATAAATAATACAATTAATCCACCAGTCAAGAGAGTGCTAGTCTATGTGTACCAGAATAAGCACATTCCACTTTGTTGGTTGAGATCAGAGACAACACGGGCAATTCTTATTGGGAAATCACATAACCTAAAAAATCTATTGCAAGACCTGATCCTTAGCCTTTGGGAGGTAATAAGGGCCTAAAGGATCCAATATGCAAACTAGAAGGCCTAGGCCTAGAGTGAGTACAAACCCTTTTTATTTTCCATTAGACAACCTTAATGAGGAAGTAAAATCTAGATTTCTAGAGGCATCGAAAGAAAGATTCCAAGCAATGCCATTGTAAGAGTAACATGCTCAAGGTACACTAGTTTATAGAAAAGTAAATGAGTAAAATGATACAGTAATTCATTTTTCATGCACTTCCCAACTAGGGAAGTGCATGAAAAATTGTTAGGATGGATCTAATAGTCCCTATGATCACATAACCAAATCCAAGAGAGTCTTAAGATATGAACAAGTCACCAATTTTTCACTCAATACAAGGCATTCCGACTTACCCTAATTGGAATGGCATTGTCATGGTTTTGACCATTGACAAAGCGTATGTTTAGAGACTTGGAAAATCTTGTGGAAGATTTCATAGGAGAGTTCTCCAAACGAGGGGTCAAGCATGATTCGACTTCTTTAATCTATAGCTTCAAGCAAGCAAGTCATGAATGTGTGTAAGTAGTAGAAAGACACTTTAAGAAATATGTTTTTTGGATGTGTGTGTGTGTAGAAGTGAGAGAGGCACACAAGAAGCCCACACAAGGAGCACAAATGCAGTAAGACACATGGAGAAAACAGATGGCTAGAATATCTCTCTCTATTGACAATATTTAGAATTGAAGTAAGAGCTAAATAATATCCTTAAGATTATGCAAAGATCCATTACTAGGTGTCTCAACAATATACACTCCATTGTAGCTATAAAAACTACCCTGTACTTAGCTTCACGAATTGATGTTGCCATTGTAATTTTCTTTTTACTCAACCAAGATATGCATGAGTCTCCAAGGGAAAAAGCAATTACCACTAGTGGACATGTGAGCATCATAACAACTAGCCCAATCACTATCTATAAAAGCATGCAAGCATGGCTGAATATCTTTTCCATAAAAGAGACCTAAACTCAAAGTGCCATTGAGATATCTAAACACATGTTTCACCACTTGTCAATGCTTAGTGCTAGGGCTATGCATGAATCCACTCAACTGGGAAACTACATATTGTATATCCGGCCTTGTGTTGCATGCATATATAAGACATCCCACAACTTGCTGATAAAGAGAAGTGTGAAATGCATTACTGTAATCCTCAACTGAGAACCTAAATCCTATCTCAACTGGTGTGGAAACTAGCTTGCAATCCTAAAAGTCAAAACGTTGAAGTAGTTTTTCAACATAATTTGCCTGATGCATAAAAATTACCCCCTCAATGGATACAAATTGGATGCCAAGAAGTATCTCAAAAGACCAAGATAAGTGACATCAAAAGTATGTTGCAAATCAACCATAAGAATGTCAAGTTTTGCATCACATGACCCAGTTGAGTATTTCATTGACATAAATGACAAGCATTGTAAGATCAACCCCATCTTTATGTACATAGAGTGTGTTTTCAATTGGACTACATGTGAAGCCAAGGGAAATCAAGTGCTTATGGATTTTTTCATACCATGCACGTGGAGCTTTCTTGAGACCATACAAAGCTTTATGCAAGCGATAAACCATATGATCTTGCCCTTTCATGGCAAATATAGGAGGTTGCTTCACATAAACCTCTTCTTGCATATCACCATTCAAGAAAGGTGTTTTTATGTCCAACTGATGTACTTTCCAACCACGATGGGCACCCAATGCAATTATGGTATGAATGGTAGTCATGCATGAACTAGGTGCAAAAATTTCCTCATAGTCAATGCCATATTGTTTCACATATCCTTTGGAAACCAATCTAGCTTTGTAGCGATCAATGCTGCCATCTGAATTTCTTTTAATCTTGTAAACTCACTTTGTATCAATGACATTTTTTCCTTTTGGAAACTCCATAACTCCCAAGTACCATTCCTATGTATGAAATCCATTTTTGATTGCATAGCACTCATCCAATTGGATCGTCACATGCATCGAGCATGCCAAAGCTCCATTTCAGCCGTGGAAGAAGTATGAGCAACCAAGGCATTTGAGGCAGCCCTCTTGTATGTATCCAAATGATACAGACCATTACATAATGTACTAGACATCATGATAATTACATAATGTACCAAACATCATGATAATATAACCATTGCTGAAACCATGAACCATATACTTATCATCAACAAAGTGTACATGAAGTTCAACTTTGGCAATCATAGGAACTAAAATTAAGTTCTTCTTGATATCGGGTACAAACAATTCATTTTTTAAGAGAATCACACCTCCATTTGTAGTCGTAAGATTAATTTCTCCTACTCCAATGATAGGATAAGAGGCATTGTTTGCACACACCACATGTCCTCCTTTGGGTGCATCTTTCAAAGATGCAAAAAATCTTTCACATGAAGTTATGTGCTTTGAAGCAACACTATCAAAGAACCAATCCAAATAAGACTCACCCACAACCATACATTTCAAATGCAAAGATGCATCATAATGACATGTAACGACACATGCCCAAAAAACTTGAGCCATCTTGGCTTCATCATTCTTTGCATTTGAAGAATTTTCAGAAATAGACATGTTGGATTCCTTCTACTTTTCATTGCACTTAGCAGACTGCGATACAAAAAACCAAAACTTGAGAAGGAGCTGAACCTACTCTGATACCATTGTTGGGTGTGTTTAGAAGTGTGCGAGACACACAATAAGCACACATAAGGATCAAAAACAAATTAAGGCACACGAAAAAGACAGATGGTTGGAATAGCTATCTCTATTGACAATATTCAAAACTATAGTAAGAGGTGAATAATATCCCTAAGTACAAAGTACCACCACATATGAGTGAATCATGTATGTGGTAACATGGGGAAAAAATCTCTAGCCAACACTAGAGCAAAAAGTGCCCATGTATAGGGAAAATGTTCACATCAAAGCTACTTGAGGAACACACAATTGTAACACCTCTTAATACCTTGAAAAATTAAGCATTGATTGAACTCACAAGACAAATATTATTGCCCTCCATTAGACTTAAGTTTCTTAATGTGATTACCTATAGCCTCCTCAATGTGTCTTAAACGTTTTGAAATAGAAAAGCACTTGTAATATTTTCTTCATAGAAAAGATCAATAGCACCCTTGTATAATCATCAATAAAAGTACATATTACCTCCAAGTGATGGTTTCTGTGTAATTCCCAAAGCATCTATGTGTGTGATATCCAAGGGATGTTGGATAATGTATCCTTGCTTTGCTTTGTCTACTTCCCTAATTGGCATGCTTCACATAGATGCTGAATGATTTGGACTCCAAATTTTGATAATACATCAACAAAACTCCTTTTCTTCATTTATTTAATCCTTTCGTTGTCCACTTGGTCCATCCTTTTATGCCATAAATCCAATTGTGCTACCTTTTTTTCCATTATATGTGAAATAGAAAAATTGATTTAGGGTTGGTTTTACCTCCCTACTAAAGAGAATTCCTTCCTTTCATACCCTTTGACACTATCTTGTAACCATCCTTGGGTTCTAAAACATAGCATCCTCATTTTTTAAACCTAACTTGATAGCCATTGCCCACCATTTAACCATCAAAGACTACATTCTCTGTCATTGTAAGTACATGTAGTGCATCTTTTAGAAACCTAGCCTTGTGTCTTCCTTCAACCATCACATCACCAATATGACTAATTTCAAGTGATGTGCTATCTTGTAACTCAGCATATCCATTAGTGGTTAGAAAAGAAAGATTACTAAACAAAGATTTGTTGCAACTCATGTGATTACTACAACCATTATCAATGTACCAAGGAATATTCATAGTATTCTCTTCATGCTTATGCATCATGGATATAAAACTATAGTTCTCAAGTGTTGAGATTGATTTTATATAGTTACCTTATGTCTTTTCTCCTTAGTTCTTATTGTACCTCTGATTTATCTTTGATTGCAGCCTTGTCAACAATCCCTAGCATAGTGTCCTAGTTTGCCACATATGTAGCACATATCTTTATTGGAGTCTCTATTCTAATGATTTCTTCCTCCTCTTTCTCTATACTTCAATATTCATCTTAACTTTAGGATCCTTTGTTTTGATTCTTGCCTTTGACTTTATTCATTAGCTCCTTTGCCTCTACCTTGTCATTATCTTCTTCCTCTTCCTTTAAAATTTCTTGCATAGTAGACTTGGGGCCTAGCTGAACTTGCTTTATACACGATCTAAATTCATTTCTTCAATCTCCATAATGCTCACCAATTGCTCAAAATATTGTAGGATATACCTCACACATATTAAAACTGTGAATGTTCTCCATTTTGTTATCATCCTTGATACCATTTGAGCACATGAACAACAAGGTTATCTATGTGGCTCTCAATCAAGCCTAATCCATCTATACTCTCTTTGATTTTAAGGATGTCATTGATGCTACTACTACAACTCCTCAAGTTACTCAACACATTTTGAATTTGAATATTCCTATCTTTAGTTTCGGTTGAATACAACCTCTCCAATCATTTCCACATCTTCCTAGAGGTTTTTATGTCTTGTATATGTCCAATCATGACATTGCTTATGTGTTGAACAAGGATGAAAATGACTCTCCTATCTCTTTCCTCCCATTAAATCCTTTAATTCTCCATGGGTTTCATTGTATCTAAATAGAATTTAACCTCAATACGAGTGACAAGTCCCCAAAGGCCCTTGCCCATGAGGAAATGGAAAAATTTTAAATTTCTATGTTTTGCATGTGGACTTTTAAAACTTTTGTGTGCGATATATTCTAAAATGGTGGCTTGATGATTCTTCTCAAGATTTAAGAACTCAATGAGGTAGATATGAGGTGACAAGGATTCAAGCAGTACCTCAAAATATTGTTTTCCATGTGTATATATTCACTTTCCATGTAGAATTGTTTCTTTGCACCCCTTTGAATTTTTTTGGTCAATTTCCTTCAATAGAATAGCTATCAATTCAACCTAACTAATCCAATAATTTCATAATCTCTCCAAGGCATGCATCCATGCAAGAACGTACTATGATACCGCTAGTGGGAGAAGAAAAAAATTCCCATTGTAGATTCAACACAATGTGCCTCCCAAGGCCACTTTTCTAGCAAACAATACTTTATAGTATGAAAATTTACTCATATTTCACTTAGAAGTTCTTCATACAACTTCAAAAGACACTTTTCCCTACAAAAAATGATACCATTGAGATGCGAGACTACTTTTATTGACAAGTCAAAAAAGATCCCTACAATCTAGGTCGAACTACCAAATAATCTTCACCTAAATGTTAAGTTCAATCTTATATGGAGCTAGAATGGGGGAGAGTTTTGTTGAGGAATTTCATGCATAAAGCATTCATTCATATTTCCCTAAGCTGAAGCTTCAATTGAAGCTTAAATTTTCAGCATTGCCTGCACCCCATTGTAATTACCATGCATTCCATTTTCCATCATCTCATTTTTATTGCATCATATTTACCTAGATTGATATTTCATGCTTTCAACATCTTCTCTTCCATCATTCTACCAACTTATCATGTTATCTCCTCATCTCCCCTACAAGATCTACATTTTAATTCATGGTGATTCAATATGAATCTTCATCTCTGCGCCTTCTTTCAGCCACTTCTACCACTTCTTTCTGCACCTTCTTTCAGCCACTTCTACCAAGTTTCAAATCTAGAAGAACACATACGTTGGCTTATTGCTCCAAGCTTTGAAGCATTTGTCCTCATTGATGATTCACATATTCCTCCAAATCTATATATAGAACTCTTATTGCTCACCACTGCGCAACCCAAAGAAGATGACAAGGGTTGGTGTATTGATTGCCCCACAACTCACATAGTGCATGTAACCTCTACATACATTATGCAACACAAGGTTCTACCAAATCAAAGAGTTACAATCTTAATGCAAAACTCCCAATATAGCACTTAAAGAAAGAATTATGGCTACCACCTTTTCCACCCTCTACTATGTGTTAGAAAGTTAATTCGACTAGGGCATTTCTATGTTTTCCAACTTCATATGAATAACGAAAAATTTTCTAGGACTTCTCTTCATAATCAAGAGCGCCTTATTCGACCTAGGCCTTTTTTTATATTTTCTTTTTTCAACCCAATTGTTCGTTAACACCTTCCATTGCACTTGGATGAGGGATGCTACAACTAACCTAGATGAGCATTGTGCACAACCCATTCAACCTACTCTTATCACCTCATCATCCAACCCAAATATTACTCCCATTGAGGAGTTAGGGGAGTCCTAAAATTCATTTTGAAAAAGAGGATGCAAATGGAAGTTTGGTGATAAAATTATAATTCTAGATGTTTCACCTCTTTGAGATATTTATATCCACTCTAAGGACCCATGAGCCTCTTTCCCCTCTTATAGGGAAAAAAATTATGGTTGATTTTCCAAAATCTCCTCTTACATCTATTCAGAAGTCGATATCCCCATGACCTATCCATCCTCTTTCTCTGTCTCCCCGATTTGCCCCCTAGACCTAAGTCTATAAATGGAGAGCCCAACCTCTTCATCCTTTACCACCTCATTTTTGCTATGATTCTTTCCATTTCTCCTACTCCTTAGCCTTCACCAAAATCACATCCAGAGAATCTAGATGCACAAAAATGTAGACATCCATTCCTTTGGTGACCCTCTTAGTTTCAACCCACTCTCACTTGTCATCTATTACATTCATGGATCCTTCCCTTTCATCTCATAATCTAGTTTTTTAACCTACACATCCCATCTATGGATCCATGCCCCTTGCTATTACCCTTCCATCTCCTCATCATGTCCCTCCCATATTTGCCACATTCCCCATGAGAACTCAAACACTAGACTCAATATGTTAGCATCTCAATACTCGAGATGTATTGTTGACTTTGAGTATGAATCAATGAAATCCATTTCTAGAAAAGTTGCTAGATTGTTTGTGAACCTGATGCATGGACTAGCCCAAAAAACAAGATTTGGTTTCACAAAATTAATTATAAGAGAAAAGAAAATGAAAAAGGTATTGGACACTAGATTATTTATTTATGTGATCATGTAGGATCTACTAGATGCCATGAAAAGTTTGTAGCGCATCATTAACTCAAGTTTGCATCATTGTTAAAGTTGCTCATCTTACATGCATCTTATGCATACATACATACATCTTACATACATACATACATGCATGCATGCATGCATACATACATACATAATTACATGCATACATATGTCCATATGCACACATATGCATACATAGAAGCATAGAGACAAACATACATACATGCATACATACATACATACATACAAGGCTTTTGAATGACTTAGCCGATTTGTGTGGGTTGCGATTCTTTGGTGAGACTTATCACTTGCATTTGTCATGTCTTTGATTCATAAGATATACAATTTCTTTTTTTTTTGGCTTTTTCTTTTTGCAATTACCTATATCCTCATTAGAAATAGAAATTTGCAAAGGAAGCAAGCAAAATAACATGATATATCTTATGATTCTAAGACACAATCAATGCAAGCAATTAATCTTTGATGAGTGTAATCAGTTGAATTGGTCATGTATAAGAATCATAAGATTTACCATTTTACTTTGTTTATTTCCTTTGCAATTATCTATTTATTCAAGAAAATTAAATAATATCAAAAGAAATCTATGAAATACAAACTGTTCCATACAATTCATAGACATGCCCAATGCAAGAAATTATGCCCATCCATTTTTTTTACCAGCCTAATTGCTTCAATTGATTGTATGTTAGAATCTTAAATAAAACCTACTAAATTTCTTATTTCTTTTGTGGCTATATATATCAAATGCCGATAATTTCCTAAGCAGAGGGAAGGGCTCACAAAAAAATATAAAAACTAAAGGAAAGGGAAAAGTGGATATACATTCAATTATGCACTATCTTCCAAAGGTGAATACATATTTATTTTGTGTTATCCATGGATTGTAGAGTGAAGAACCTCATTTCGCAATGTTCTCTTTGAAGACTCTATCAAAATATATGGGCTATTTTGCATTCCCTTTCAATACATACAGAATCTTTCTTCAAGAGAGAACAAATGCATTCACGATATCTTGCCATGCCTAAGGGCTAAGTGCTTCAAGAGCTTATTTCCTTTTCTATTCTAATTATGCACTAGCTACTCGGGTTTTAGATAGAAAACGTCTTGTTGCTTAGAGGAAGAATGAGTATCTCATATAAAGAGGAGATTTTCTAGACTCAAGCTAAGTCAAAAGACTCAAAAAAGACTAATGATCTTGTATTAGGAAATCAATCTTCTTGTTACAAAAGATCATCTTGTATATACATACATATGTACTTTTGGTCTAAAAATATCAAAAGATATTGTAAATATTCTTGTATTTGATCTTTGTTCCTTCAACTTCACATTATTTTTTATTATTCTTCTATTAAATCTTTCTATAGTCTTGGATAGACTTTTGTTCCTTAGATATCCTCATATTATAATGCCATGATCTCTATAGTTTCAATCTATTGATAACATTTGAGGTGTACTCCTTTGTATCTCTCTTCCAAAAAACCAATAGAAGAGATCTTTGAGTGGATTAATTTTTGTCACTCCATCTCCTTTTCTTGTGCATATGAACAAGCTTGTGTGAGATTCATAATGAGACTTTTCCATCCCTTTAGTGTTCCATGTGTTTTTTGCCAAGCATGGACCATGAAGAAAAAAAGAATATGCTGTAAAAAAAGATCAAGATTAAGAACATGAGATATTTATTTGAAATGATGAAAGCAATGATCTCCTTGAAACTCACCAAGTAGTAAGTTAGGTCTTTGAAACTCCAAGCTTTTTTTCTAGTTTTTTTAAGATTTGTCATTGCCATTTTGAAATAAAGCAGATACGCATATGAGATAATATGTTGCTCCATGATCTTCAAAAACTCATCAAGTTTAAGCCAAACATTCATTCTTTTCTTTGTTATTACTGGATTTCTATTTAGATTTCTTGTAACCTCACAAACTTCTTTCCAACAATTCCACATTGCATTAATTTCTTTACCATCGTTATTGCTAAAACTACTCCTCGCTTTTGCACCTCCCATTGACACATCTTGCAGTACATCATCTGTACCTTTTGAAAGCTTTGGATCTTTCTTAATTATGAACATGGGCACCATGAGATCCCATTTCTTGGAACAAAGTTTTGCATTCTTTTATCATTCATCTACAAAAGATGTAGCTTTGATGGAATATGCATAATCCAATGACAACAAACTAACTTATCAATTATTCTAAGCTCTACATGCAATGTACATATGTGTACATTTTTCAATTTTGTTTGAAGCATAGGATCCCAAATTATGGTAGAAGATGAAAAATTAGCTAGATTTACATTTTTTTGGGAACGATCTTGCCCAATAGAAGTTCTAACTATCCACCCTCTTGCGCCTAGACTTTGCTTGCATTATAGATACATGTATCTACAATTTTCACCCCCACTTACACCAAACATGCACTTTGGAGCCTTTAAATCTCCTCAAATACCACTCAATTTTAAAGTTACCACAATCTTGAACAATCAACAATTCACCTGAAGATTGTTTTTCAATAAGATTTGGAATGTCTATCTGTGAAAATAACCAATTTAGTATTTTATGACTCTTAGATGGGACTTGGGCACACCCTACCTATGATAAATCCATTTCTGATTGTACTTTGAAAGATGAGTATCACCTTTACCAAGGCTATAGTCCAAAGCTTTATTCATTTGTGCAATACTAATTTTTTCCATCTTTTGACGTTTTTGAATTTGGTATTCATTAAGTTTTATCACAAATTTTAAAAGAGGAGAAAGTTCATTTTCTTTTATAACATAGAATTGAATCATATATCTTTGAAGTGTCCTAATATCTATCCCATATATTGTTAAACTCATTGTAAGTGAAATGTAAAGTTTTTTTTTCCTGATTCATAAGGCACGCTTTCATGAATACGTTTATGATCACCAAATATGGACTAGATTTTCATATTCAAGCAAAGCCTATACTTTCTTACATGATGAGCTCTAGGAAACACAAAGAAACTAACATCTCACTTTTGTGTTTGCTTTATAGCCCTTTCTACTCAATCAAAAACCGTCACAAACCTCTTGAATATGAGATGAGTCTAACGACAATTTAATTTCCTTTATTGGTTTTTGAAAAACAAAACTTTTTAAGCATGCATTCTCATCCATTCTCAAAAACTTTAAAACATCATGTTGATTCATGATTTCCATCACAAAAATATACTCACTCAAAACTACTCAGCAAGTTTGAATGTATCACATTCATTACATGATCTCTAGCAATTTTCATTCTCTTTTCCTTTTGTCGAGATCTTTGAATCAAATTTAAAAAAGGTTTTTTTTTTTTTTTGAATGTATTCTCAATCCTATAGGAGTTTTTTTTTTTTAAGTTTCTATCTCAAAAGTCAAAAGCACCAACTCTTTTGCTAAATCCTTGTGATATGATTCCTTCTTATGTAATAACAAAACCAATATATTGCATGTAGGTGTTTGAAAAGTCACAAACCCTTGAAAAATACCCATGTAAACCATATTCACCATCTCCTACAAATATAATCAGATAATGAAGAGCATGAAAAGGTGGGTACCTTCTAGTTCGAGGATCAATTGGATAAACAATTCTATCTCTCCATATCTCAATATGCTTTTTGCCTTCTTTTTGCAATGATTTGACTTTAGAAGGTTGAAGATCAGTTTGAAATAACTTTCTCATTGTTTCATACCAGCGACTTAGCACAATATTGGTATGGAACTTATCACACATAGTTTTTCTCATTGAAAGCTCAATGAAAGTGTTTAAATTGAGGTTCTCTATGAGACGTTTGTTGTAAATAAGAGAAAAGGGAGTATTCTAAATATATTTATAAGAGAAGTAGATAACATCTAGATAGCACATTATAAAGCTTAAAGAACAAGAAGAAGAAGTTAAAATAATCGAAGTTTTGATGGATAGAAAATTTGAGGCATATCACTTTCATGATTTTCACCCCAACTTTCTCTCTCTTCCAAATCTGACATATTTTTGTAAGGTACATTTTAAATGAACCTCCAAAGGAATTTTGAGAGATGATTTGACAAGTTTAACCTAAATTAATCACAATTAGTTAAAATCCTTGCACAACCCATCTTTTTTCATTTTTTTGCCATAATGCTATCACTTTCAATAAGTAATTTCCTTCTTCCTACTTGAAGCAAAACTTGCACTTTGTTTTCTAGTAACACGTCTAAATTTATATTCCTAAAGGGTTAATTTTAAAAATAATTGATCTTCAAGTCATGATTTTAAGAACAAAACAACAACACACTTAGCCATACCACTTATCATCAACTCCAAAGCTTAACATCCATAGATGGCCTTGAAATATAGACATGAATCCCCATCAACAACACCAAAAGATGTTTACATAGACCATAAATACAATTCCAACAAAGGTTTCATCACCATCAAGTGGTTTGGATCGACTCGATAAGTGACCTGACCAAATGCATGTAGACATGCTTTCACACTAATCAAGAGGCCAAAAGAAATTTTATAGGAAAGTCACCATAAGAAACATACATTAAAAAGTGGAACATGCACCCAAAAGTATTTCAAGATGCTCTCCTTAGGTACAATATGGATTAGGCACCTCAAGAACACCAAGAGACCTCAAGATGAAGAACAAGATGAAGAAGATATAAGCTAGAAGGAAGAGTGATGTGTTTCATTCAAATGACTCAAGAAATAAGTACGTTAGGGTTCCATTTTCCTATATACCGAGACCGATTGAGAGCACCTTATATGTTGAGCATGCAAATGATGTGCTTCTAATAATTGTTGTCTATGTTCATGATATGTTGCTTACTAGTCCTAATGAGAAGTGACTGATTTGCATGCCTCATTTGATATGTCCTATTTGCTGCATTTACATCATTATTTGGGAATTTACTTTATGAAAGTTGATGGTAGAATAGCTTTGTGTCAAACAAAATATGTTGAAGAATTGTTGCAAACGTACTGCCACTCCTATGGAAATAGATTTACAGTTGACTCTTCATGATGATGTTCTTTATCACCGAGCTGTTGGATGCTTGATTTACTTATGCATTACTTGGACAGATATTTAGTTTGTTGTCTCACAGATGAGTAGGTTTATACACTGCATAGGTGTCAAGCATTGGCAGGTAGTTAAGCACATCTTCCACTAATTGAGTGGTAGCAAGCTACTTGGATTTTTTTATCCCAAGGGGGGATCACTACCACCAAATTTACATGCTTTTTCTAGCTCTAATTGGGTTGGTTGCTATGACACTTGTATGGTTGTTGATATATTTAGGTAGTGATGTGTGTAAACACTCTAGGACTACCGAGGCACTTTTTTCCCTCTTTAGGAGGTTTTTTTCCCCCGGCTTGTATATACGCCTATTGCCCTAATGGGCTACTAATCTTTGTACATTCTCTAGTAATACATTCAGTATTGTGTGTTGTGCTCCAAGCTTCTTCTTCTTCCTTGTGCTGTTTGTGTGCTTCCGCAGACGTCTAACTCCAACAATTGGTATCAGAGCAGGTCGTCTCTTCATCTAGGGTGCCACCGACACTCCTCCATTTGCAGTCTCAAAATCACACGAATTTTGGTGAGCATACTCAATGTGTTTCCGAGATCAAAACTGCTTCGCTCTATGGTCCCCAAATCGTGATCTGAGCTTGTTTTGACCTTCGAATGCACTATCATAGCGCTTGTGCAGGCTATTTCATCTTTCTTTGCCAAAGGTATATACCAGTTTCTGTTCGTCAGTATAAGCGTCTCGAAGTCTGCTACAGATCTAGCAGAATTTGTGTGGGCAGTTCTGTTCAACTTTTTTAGATACAGTCAATTTTCTATATCAAGGTATTTTAGTCACCGGCCATGGCTGAAAGCAGTGATGTATTCCGTATGTTGGCTGTTGAGGATAAGTTGGATGGTACCAACTACCCGTTATGGGCTTATATGATGCGACATGTGTTGGTTGCAAAAGGATTGTGGAACATTGTACAGGGTGTCGAAAAATGTCCTATCACACCTGCAACTCTTACAACTGCAAATACTGAAGCTGATGTAGAAGGTGTCGAAGATGATGGTATTCTGCATATTCCTGTTCGTGCTGCAGTTTCTGCTGCACCTACTACAAAGAAGATTCGTTGGGATGGAAGAGATGCCCAGGCACATGCACTGATAGCTTTGTCTATCAAACATTCCAATATTCCTCATATTCGCTCTTGCAAAACAGCTAAGGATGCTTGGGATACACTAACCACATTGTACCAAGCTAGGAATGAGGCTCGTGTTGCTTACCTCCGAAAACACTTGGAGAGTGAGCACATGTGTTTGCACACTACGGGAAGAAGAAAGTACCGGCATACATGCAGATCTAGCACTAAGGCAACCCATTAAATTTTTCCAAACCTTACATCACTTTAAAAGTGATTCTCATCACTAAAAACCCTTGTAAATACCGTTTCACCTTTTTGTAGCTCCATTTTGTAAAAGCCGAGGAGTCCTCGAGCTTGAGGAGCCTTAGAAGTAAGTGCCTACCAATTTTCATATTTTTTAGACCTCGTTTGAGCCCTCAAATAAGCCCTGTAACCTAATTTTTAACTAGGCTGGACACTAGGTCTGGACAGGGCCAAAGCTGGTCAAAAACTATAAATAGAGCTAGAGAGCTCATTTTGAGGCTAGCTTCTTATAGTTTTGAGCTTGTATGAGAACTTGTTTGTAATAGAAGTGATTCCATTGTCTTACTCTCTTTGTTCTTGCTGTGTGTGCGCGTGTGTGTGTATGTGTGTGCATGTTTGTGTATTTCTCACTCACACATTTGTGCCTTCACTTGCTCGAGGTCTTCATACCATCCTCATGTCTTCCCAGATTGACATTAAAGGAGGTGCTACTCATCACTGAGCTACACCAAAGTTTGGCGTTGTTTCCGGGGATCCAAGCTTTGAGGACGAGCGTGTGATGGTAAGACGTAGAGAGGACGCATTGGAATGGTAAGTAGTAGGTAATTTTCGTGTTTTTTTCTCCATCTCCATCTCCATCTCCACATCCATCTCCATCTCCTTCTCCACTTCATATTCCCTCTTCCTTGTCATTCTCCTCATTTTCTTTGTGCGAGTTTGAGAGAGAGCGAGTGTGTGTACTTGTTTTTGTGTGTTTTTGCATGTTTCTTGCAGGTTTCAGCTTCATCACCATCTCCAGCAAGCTCAACAGGTATGGAATCTTTCTACGCAAGCCCCGAGGCGTCGAGCTTGAGCTATCGCGACACACCGAAAAGTTTACTCAATCACTATTCTTAGTGCACCACGACACTGCACAGGCTGAGACTCCTAGAATCACTAGACAGACCAGAAAAATTCACCATATCCCGACCTATCGCGACACTCCCAAGTATCGCGACACCTCAACCTATCGCGACACTCCCAAGTATCGTGACACCTCGACCTATCCCGACACTCCCAAGTATCGCGACACCTCGACCTATCGTGACACTTCCACCTATCGCGACACACCGACCTATCGCGACACTCCCAAGTATCGTGACACTTCGACCTATCGTGACACTCCCAAGTATCGCGACACTTCGACCTATCGTGACACTCTCAAGTATCGCGACACACCGACCTATCGTGACACTCCCAAGTATCATGACACTTCCACCTATTGCGACACTTCGACCTATCACGACACTTCCACCTATCGTGACACTTCGACCTATCGCGACACTTCCACCTATCGCGACACTTCCACCTATCGCGACACACCGACCCGACCTATCGCGATACACCAGCTTAACGCATGAATTTTTATGGTGAATTAATGGATTGAATTGAGGTACTTTTGGGATTAAATTTTGGACACATTGGGATGATATTAGAGCCTTAGAAGTGGGCAAAATACTTAAAAACCAGGGAGGAATTTCCTAAACCCTGAGAGCCTGTTTTGACCCCTAACTGCCTGATTGGTCATAACTTCACCATACGAACTCCGATTGAGGAGATTTTGGTCTCGTTGGAAAGCTTGTTGAGAATCCTACGTGGACCTCAACTATTTTTTTAAGAATCGTATGTGGAGTTTTAGAACATCTATATTTAAGTTGGACTTTAGGTGGGACTAGGTGGTCATAAGATTTTGGGGGTACAGTGAGTTACTCCAAGGGGGGCCTGTAATTGTTGATGTGTGTCTTTCAATCCATTGTGGTAAAGGAGCTATATTAACTTGTGAACTTTTGCAGTAACATTGCGTGCACTCAAGGCATTCCAAGGCAAGCTAGCAAGGGTGAGTACCAAGCTTGGGAGAAGGCTTCCTAGGCTGGGGTAGCAGTCTGAGCAACCAAGAGGATTGAGGTTGGAAGTTCTCTCAACCCTCCTTTGTCAATTCCTAGCTTAGGCTAAGTACGACTTAGGTGTGCTAATTAATTAGGGCAACGTCAGACACGAATCAAGTCCAAGAGAACTAATCAACTAAGTGCAAGCATTAAGTAGGTCTTAAGTGCAAAAACCCTAAGGGACAAAAGTAAAATTGAATCGATCATTTATCAAGTGCGAAATTCACTTAAGTACTCCTGACGACGTGATATCAGACAAGATCCTAAACATAATATTCAACTAAAAAGAACAAAGAGATTGGTGCAAATTAACCTGCAACGAGAGTGTACTTGGGACCAAGGGGGTAGAGAAACTAGACATATGAACCTTAGGTCAGGCAGACACTTAGGCCGAGACCGACAAAGCCTCAGATCTTCTGAAGCTAGTGTCAATCACACTGCTAGGTCTTGGGCCCAACAGTTGAGTGATTACCCATACACTCCCCTATCAGAAACAAGTGATTCTGAGATGTCCTATAACATGGAGAGACCAGTAGGTAGTTCAGGGGTGGCGTACCTAGAAAAGCGAGAAGGACCTTACAAGACTTAATTGGAATACATCAGGACTAATCTTCTAGGTGCTTGCATCTACGAAGACGGCTTGAGAAGATCTGTGGTCCAGATTAAGAACCCCGATGAACCCCATGGAATAGAACATGCGGTAGTCAAGTTTGAGAATGGAGCATACCTAGATAAAGAAGGAACTATTTATGTAGTCACCACCCTTCCAGATAGAACAGATGAGTTCGGGAATGTGATCATAGAGACCGACATGGGTGATATAGAGCAAGGGAACTTAGAGAGAGAGCCGAGGACTCCCCGTGGCAAATCAGTCTTGACCAGAATCATGACTCCAGAATGGATTCCCCAGGATAATAAAAGCATATATTTGCTTTTAAACCGAGAAACCGATGATGCTTTTTGGAGATATAAGCATGCTCAGCCTCATGAAGTAGGTGCTCTCACAATCTATGAGTTCAAAGACCCTAATAGCCCATGCAAAGTAACCTACCTAGACAATACGTCAGAGAGGATCTTTGTGGTCACTGAGCATGGCAGACATGCCTACACTTGGAAGGGTGAGTTTGTTTTTCCCCAACCTTGGTCCAATGTGTCCTACAGCCACCAAGGAGCTGGGACCTCCCAAGCTCATGGAGTTCAAAGGGATAAAAGTAGAGATAGACCTGAGGTAAGCTTTGCCAACCCAATAGGAAAAGAACGAACGCGAGCAGAGATAGCTAGAGAAGAAACAGAGAGAACTAGGGTTCCAAGGAACCTAAGAAATGCTGATGATTTTCCTTTGCCAAGGCCTAGGGAACACACCAGGACTTTGAGACCTACACAGCTAGTCAAGTCCATGAAGAATTACTTTGATGGCACTGGAGATCCATACGATCATGTGGCCGAATTTAGACAAGTCTTGAGAGCTGAACAAGTGGAGGACCTATTCACGCAATACAATGCCTTTGGTCTAACCCTTAGGAACATAGCCCTTACGTGGTTTCAACCCTTGAATGAGAGACAGTTCAGGAGCATAGACCAACTATTAGAGGCTTTCGTCACTGAGTTCTCTAAGAGTGGCATACGACATAATACCTCCTCCCTGATTCATAGCTTTAAGCAAACACCTCAAGAGATGGTCAGACTAGCGGGAAGACGATTTAGGCAATACCTAGAGAGGTGCCCAATGCCTGAGTTACCCACACCAGCCAAGCAAGTGGCTGTGTTCTTAGATGGATTGTTGAGCACCAAGCTCAGGTCATATGTATATCTGAAGGACCCCAGAACTATAGAAGAATGCGTGCGCATGTGCATAGACATTGAGGATAATCTAGGCGAGGAGTTGGAGCTATCAAAAATCTACAAGGATTCGGATAGCTCTAGTAGCCTTATGTCAGGTCAATCCACATCCATTGAAGAACTTGCAGAGAAGGTAGCTTAAAAACTAGGTGTCTCTAGAAAACAAATTCCAAGATTTGCCCCAGTTAAGCGGTGCTATACTTGTGGAGGTGACCATATGGCAAGTGTATGTGCCATTATGGCTCAACCCCAAGTGAATCCTAGTAGCGAGTACTGCACAATAGAGCGAAGGTACACCAACCACACCGCACAAGACTGCCCTTATAACAAACAAATTGTCAGGCAAAATTACCCTCAGCCATATCCACAACAGGGTAGATACCAGAATCAGTACCCACCACAACAATACGGCAGACCACAACAACCTTATCAGCCACCTTATCAAGGGCAACAGAGACCTCAACTAGTCCTTGCACAACAACCCCCTACTCCAACCAATGTGATGCCAGTGAAATATGCATCTGCTGAAGAAAATCTGAACAGAGCCATAGTCCCAGTCACATCGTTGCTATCTGACAGTGATCCAAGTGACCATAGTTTTGACTCCACACATATTGACAGCCCACAGGCTTACTACATGCAGTCACCCGAGCATAACGAGCCATACTATTATGAGGACCCAAGTGAAAATAGTGGGGAGCTTGAGTATGCTAATGTCATGTACACAAACCCAACTCTAGAACTCAACCTAGGCAGGTACGACCGCCATTTCCTAGAGGACCTTGCTTCCGATGTCAGGGAGATCACCTCATACGTGATTGTCCATTGCTTGCCCCTACACAACCCCAACCAGTGGCATTTCAGGGCTTTTGTCAAGATTGTGGGAAAGAGCATCTCTTACGAGATTGCCCGAAGAACCCCAATAACCTACCCAAAATCACTCCTATCAACGTCATTGGGTTAGTGGTAGACTCTACGGGAAGTATAACGTCCACAGCCTCCGTGCATGTGGTCACTAGAGCTCAAGCCTTGCAGCACACCCAAGGAATAGGGCAGGAAAAGAGTTCTGAGGTTAGTGAGACAGAGAGTATAACCAAGAAAAGGACAAGAGCATGGAGAGATAGTCGGGAGAGAATGAAAAGACAATGGTCACAGAAAATGAGCGAACTTGAAGAAAGCTTGAGAGAAACCAAAGCAAAGATAAGTGAACTCGCATCTCAAAACCACTCTCACATTACCCCATCACCACCCTTTCCATCTCACTTCAATCCGTCACCTTCCATTCCCCAACCTTCTAATCCACCACACTTAACCCACCCACCACCGAGAGTAGGATCAGTCCTAGCGGATCCCACTCCTGAGGATCTAGACATGATGCTTAGAGCATATCAGGCCAGAATCCAAGAAGGGCCAAATGTAACAGATCATGAGAAATGTTACCCTAGAGCCGATCTAGAGATAGAGCGAACAAAGCTTTGTGCTAAAATGGTCGAATTGGCGCAAGCCATATTGTTTGAAGCCAGTCGCTTGTTCAATGGCGCTAACTCCATTAGAACACAATTGCACTTTGATGGTCTATTGGATAGATTGGAGAGGTTACTTACAAAGTCTGGAAAAGGAGCCACCACCCAGGCTAAGGAGAGGGCAAGTGATAGAATAAGCATTCCCCCCAGGAAGCTTATGTGCCTAACTCCACTGAACCCGACACCTCTTCTTCCATGAATAGGTATTCACCAGAGTTCTTGAGAGAAATTGAAGAAGAGAAATGGGCAAAGGAAAGTGAAGTCCATCCTCCTATTGAACTTGTGGATGATGCACATGATCAATTCCCACAAGACATCCCTTCTATTTATGAAGAGCAGGAGAGCACCCAATCTCAAGAGAGATTAGACTTCGAGTCTAATTCCTTAAAGGAACTACCCCATTTCACAGGCCCATGGGAAACCAAGTCAACTTGCATGAGAGCACCCATGGTCATGATAAGAAACGAAGATTCGATCATACCTAGGAATACTGAGGTAGTAAAGAACTCTAAAGTGCAGTGCAACCTCACTTTAGAAGAGCTACTCAAAGTTAAGCCAAAAGTGTGGAAACACGTAGCCAAACAAGTGCCAGAAATAGCAAAATCGCGTTCCCAGGTAGGATCACATAGAACAGTGCCAGAAATACCATTGGATAAGATAGGAGATATGAGTGAAGGAGAAGAAGGAAATACCTATCTCCCAGTTACCCATCAGGAATACACAACCAAAGCAATTTTGGACTCAGGTGCAGGAGTTGCAATTGTTACCACTTCCCTATGGAAGTGTTGGGGCAAGCCAGCAATCAGGCCGACGAGAATGAAATTGCAAATGGCCGATGGTCATATAGAGAGACCTTTGGGATTGCTAGAAGGAATAACTCTCACTACATGTGGTGTAGAGTTTGAGCATACATTTGCTATATGTGACTTTAGCAAAAACCAGGCCTATGAGATGATTTTGGGGAGACCATTTATACGGCAGTTGCAAGTGGTACAAGATTGGGGCACCAATTCTTTGTACTTGCAACACTTAGGTGTTACAACCAAAGTCAATCTCAAGGATTACTCTCATAGAGATGTACCCCCCATTCAATGGAATCCCATCCATAGAGCCAAAGATGATACTGAGTCAGTGCATTCCATAGGATCAGGATCCTCATGGATGCATGAAGACACTCACTTATGGATGTGTAAGGTAGCAGTAGAAGAAGAGAAGAGAGAGAAAGCCAGAGAGGTAGGTGCAAACGAAACCCATAGATCAATTCAAGACCCAGCCTATGCACCTGTAGTTTTTCCTGACGAAGAATTTGAGCCTCACGGCTGGGCTGAAATTTTAGCAACAATGGATGTAGCCATCAATGAAGAACAATGGACACCCCACTGTGAGGAGGATGGCTATGAAATTTCAGTCTTTTCAATAGAACCAATCGTGGGAGATGCAGTCTTAGAAGAATGTGAACCTAGCCCTGATGCATTTGAGGATGCAAGTGACTCCGACTTAGAGTCAATCATTATGGACCCACCTTTTGCATCAGATGAAGAATACTTCTATGAAGTAGAAGTTCACCCTTAGAGACATGAAGAGATCATTAATGATATGAGATTAACCACACAAGTGGCCGCTAAGAGTGAAGGAAAGAAAAGGAAGAAGAGAGAAGTCATACCAGTAGAGGAAGAGTCCTTGTTTGAGGTCCCGGAAAACTTTAAAAAATAGGAGAGTCATGATAAGAATGCCTAAACACGAGGCACAATCAAGAGAGGCCTATGATAGCAATGAAACTACCAAGAAAATAGTTGTAGCCATAGAAGAGGGAGAAGAAAGATGCACCTACATAGGACATGACCTGTCGGAAGAAGAAGAGCAAGAGTTGATAGAGTTGCTAAGGGAATATAGAGATGTTTTTGCTTGGAGTTACAAGGACCTGAAAGGTGTAGACCCTCACATATGCTCACACACGATCCCCATGACCTCAGATGCCAGACCCTCTAAACAAAAGCCCTACACATACAATGACAACTATGCTACCAAGATCAAAGAGGAGATAGATCGCTTGGTTGAAGCGGGATTCATCTATGAAATTGAGCACACTGAATGGGTCTCCCCCATTGTAGTGGTGCCCAAAAAGAATGGCAAATTACGTGTATACATTAACTTGAAGAAGGTTAACGCAGCCACTATCAGGGATAGTTATCCGCTTCCTATCACTGAGCATCTATTAGAAAGGGTAGCAGGCAAGGAAGTGTACAGCTTCTTAGATGGGTTCTCTGGCTACAATCAAGTGGCTATTGCACCAGAAGATCAGCATAAGACGGCTTTTGCCACAGAGTGGGGCATATTTGCCTTTCGAGTAATGCCATTTGGTCTTACTAATGTGCCTGCCACCTTTCAGAGATTGATGTGTCACGTGTTTAAAGAGTTCTTGAGGAAAAATTTGGAAGCCTATGTTGATGATCTTTGCGCTCATTCCAACATTAGACAGACCCATATACCTGAACTCAGACAAATCTTTGACAAATGTAGAGAATATCAGGTCTGCTTGAACCCAGAAAAGTGTGTTTTCATGGTCAGGCAAGGCAAGATCCTAGGGCACATAGTGTCAAAGAATGGCATATCCACTGATGAGGAGAAAGTGAGAGCTATAGCAGAACTGCCTAGGCCAAAGAATGTCAAGGAGGTACAAGCTTTCATGGGGCATTGTGGTTACTGCCGCCGGTTCATTCACATGTATGCCATCATTGCAAAGCCTCTGTATGCTCTTCTAACTAACTTTGAGTGGACTGATGAATGTGAGAATTCCTTCAATGAGCTTAAACGAAGATTATGTTCAGCACCAATCTTGACCACACGAGATTGGAACAAGCCATTCCATGTCCATGTAGATGCATCCAATTATGCTATTGGATGTGTACTTGCACAACCTACTAGTGAAGATAATATGGATCTTCCAATTGCTTATGCCAGTAGACAGTTGAATGCAGCTGAACGAAACTATACCACCACTGAACGAGAAGGATTAGGCATGGTGTATGCGGTTAAAAAGTTTAGACACTATTTGCTTGCAAATAAGTTTAAATTTTTTACGGATCACCAAGCTCTACTGTACTTGGTGAACAAGCCATGCAATACAGATAGATTAGTAAGATGGTTCCTCTTACTAATGGAATATGACTTTGAGGTAGTGGTAAGAAAGGGCAAGGCTCATTTGAGAGCAGATCATTTTTCAAGGCTCAGATCAGGAGAGGCTCCACAAGGAGTGTTAGATGACCTACCTGATGCTTACTTGTTTAATTTGGAAGTAGTACCGCAGTGGGCTAAGCCATTAGTGCCAGTATTGACATACGGTCCTAATCACCCGATAATGCACATAGAAGATAGAGAGATAGTAAAAGCTTAAAAGTATCATATATTGGCAGGAAGTATGTACAAACATACGGAGCAAGGAGTATTAGCCTGTTGTGTGGAAGAGGACGAGTATGCTAAGTGGTTGCAATTAGCACATGTAGGTGCATTAGAGCAACACTACTCAAAACAATGAACCCTACAGACACTGAGGAGACTAGGTGTGCATTGGCCAACCATGGAAGTTGATGTCCATAGAATGTGCAAAGAATGCCCAATCTGCTGCACTAAACCACCAGTGGAACATGCCACTCTTTATCGAGTGTCTTTAGTGCCAGATTGGAGTGAACCATTAGTAGCCTTCTTGAGGACGAAAACATTCCCTCAAGATATGACTTTGGCTAGACAAAGGAGTTTGGAACAAGAAGCCTTAGATTACACAATCATTGGTGATAATTTATACAAACGTGGTAAAGATGGTTACCTAAGACTGTGTGTCCATGAGAGTGAATACCTCAAGATATTAGAGACTCCTCACCAAGGTGTAGCAGGAGGACACTTTGGTCCAGATAGGGTGATCAAGGCAATACTATTTGCAGGATTTTGGTGGCCCACCCTTCACATGGATGCCCATGCCTACGTGAAGAGGTGTGAGGTTTGTCAGCGAACCTTGTATCCCATATGCAAGGATGAGATGCCATTGAAGCCTATGATGGGTGGACGTGCATTCTCTAAGTGGGGAATAGACTTTGTGGGTCCTATTAATCCCCCAGCTAAGGGTTCACATGCTGAGTATATCATTGTGGCCACAGACTATCTAACCAAGTGGGTAGAAGTGAAAGCCACTACGAAGAATGATGCTCAAACAACAGCAAAGTTCTTATTTGAAAATGTGTTCACAAGATACAGATTACCAATAGAATTAGTAAGTGATAGAGGCACTCACTTCTTAAATGAAGTCATTGAAAATCTTCTTCAAGAGTTCTTGGTGATGCATAAGAAGTCTGCCCCCTATCATCCACAAGCTAATGGCCAGGCTGAGAGCACAAATAAGATCTTATGCAATGTGCTGACTAAATTGGTGAATAACAAACGTTCTGATTGGGACAAACAGCTACACCACGCTGTTTGGGCATACCGAGTTGCCTATAAAACGGTACTCCAAGCCACACCCTTTCAGATGGTGTTTGGCCAAAATGCAGTGCTACCATTGGATTTTTTGATACCTACGTTAAAGATAGCACAAAAGCATGATTGGACATGCCATGAACTCTCCTCTAGAATCTTTGATCTTGAATGTTTAGGGGAGACACGATTGAGAGCTACAGCAGGAATCTATGTAGCCAAGAAGAGGCAAAAGGTGTATTTTGATAGACATGTGAAGGATAAAGGCTTGAATGCATGAGACCTAGTCCTAGTCTACACCAATGATTATCAATAGGATCTCCACAAGCGGAGCAATACAACTAGCCACTCTAGAGGGTGACGTACTACCAAGTTACATAAGCGGATGTAGAGTCAAGCTATATCAAGAACCCTTAACTGAAGAAATGCTCAACCACTAATCACCACTCACATCTCTCATAAACACTTCATCTCTAACCGTTAACCACCTGGATTGTCATGTTAGTATTGTGGAGGGAACACCATTACATCCTGTTTCCTATGCAACACTAATGTGCCTTTCTTCTTATAGCAGATAAGCATCAGAAGTCTCATGGCAGCGGCAGCAGGAACAAGCTCCCAGGTAGGCACTAGTACTCAAAGCAATTGGGATACCATGCCTGTGGAGGCTCCACTGACAACGAGGCCTGAAGAGTTCTTGAATGTGCGAAGAATCCCCATCTCGGATCCACCGAGTGGCCTAACAGAAAGAGTGAAAGGACATTCTCATTGGTTCAATGAGATGTCCGGAGACTTGGGGGATGCAGATCATATCTGGGAATCCAAGTTGGAATGCGGAGGAGTTTGGTGGACCTTTCAGTTCTTCTCACGAGAATTTGAAGCATTACAAAATGTAGCCCCTCTCCAAGATATCTGGCAAAAAGCGGGATTGCAAGATTATTTTAGTGCAGCTTTACCTAAACCTAATTTCCTTAGGTGCTATTACTTGATTGCAACTCTGAAGGCTACCAGAGCCCGAATCTTCAACGGCCAATGAGGTGCTTGAGCTACGACAACAAATTGCAGAATTAAAGATTAAGTTGCTACAATATGAACAACCCCCCTCTCCACCTGCTCAACCAACAGAAGAGGAAGCCATCACCATTCCAGTGAAGGACACTTTTGAAGATACTTATGAGCCTCAACCTTTTCCGGGAGGCACAATCACTGACGAGGGACATAACACTTACAAAGAACCCCCTTCGGCATGGATGAAACAAGTGAAAGAAATGGGGCCAACTCATGAGGAGCGTATATCCACGCAGATGCTGGCCATGAAGACCATTGAAGACACCATACTTCAATCAGAATATTTTAGGCACCTTGCCCCTAGAAGACTGATAACCAACTCCGAGTTACAATATAAGCCATACTTTGTACCGTTGGTAGACAACAATGCTGAGATCAAACGTAAAACCAACAAGTACCCTATTTTTGCTACCCAATTTGAACCCGAGGACATTCCAGAGGACGCCCACAAAGGGAACATATACCAACCCACCTGGAGGCAAAAGTTACTGGAGACCTATCCGGAGATGCTACGAACATGGGATCACGTGCCCATGCACTTGAAGTATAACAATTGCTATGGGCCAGTGCAACGAAGAAGATCATGGAAGGCATTTGCCATAAAAGTTAAGAACAATGCCAAGTGCAAAGAATGGCTCAATTACCCCGCCATTGCACCCCCAACCGGCACACCTACTGTAGCTTACATGATGGCTACCATCAGACATTGGATGCCATGCCTCCACCCCATGCCTGACGTCGCTGTGCAGATGATGCTCAAGATACTGGACATGATGCAAGTGGTGTTAAAGACTTTCTGCAATGTACGTCACATCCAGCCACCAATACCGGGCTTCATTAAAGGTAATTATGATTTACTTTATGATATGAGCACGACCCCGAGCATCCGAGTGGCTTATGCATGGCATGCACGAATAAAATATCTCCCTGCTTGCTACAAGCAAACGTTTGATGACATGTTCACCACGGGGTTCTGGGAATCACACTCAAAAGTGTTCGCGCCACGCCCAAATCATTTGCTACACTTATTCGCGTGCGAACAAACAATGCATTCAAAGCTCTCACCACGCCACAACCTGACATGCTTGGAGCAGTTAATTGGGATGCCCTGCAGTGAGATTTGGTCAAGGGACTGTGTTGGTGCATTTTACCCAAGCCTACATGCTTGATATGCTTGATATTATCCTCATTTGTAAGTCACATGTGTAGTCATGTGAACACCTCTTGTAAAAGAGTTCATTTTTATCTCTTGTAATTGAAAAAAGAAAAAGGAAAAGGATGGCTTACCTCATGCATGATGTAAAAGCAATTTCATGGCTCTAACTACCAAAACCCACGACTTTTTGAGCTGAGGGAATATCTCCTAACTTTGGGGATCACTTTTAGGTGGAGCCATTCAAATTCTAATTCAAAACTCCCTCCAAGAATAGCTATAAAAGGAGCAAGAAGGAAGAGGTGATTAGCAAGCCTTGTACGTGACCACTTCATGTCATTTTGTAGAGATTGAAGAGCTTACTCCATAGCTCTATCATTCTACGCCCATTGTGCAAAGATTCATTGCCAATGTGGTTGTAATCATATGTGAATCTATACATTTATCATCATTTACTTCTCTGTTTTGTTCTCTGCTATACTCACTCAGAGCAGTAACTTCAGAAGGTCATATCTCGAGTTCTATTGAATCTTTTTCAGTGCTTTAACTTGCGTTAGAAAGCTCATACTGTATACTTTCTACCTATAAATTTTCAAGGTCATTGGATTAATACTTTAGAAGATATCTGCAATTTACTGCTCACTAGTCTATCTCTGTAGAGCCCCGAGAATGGTGGGCATGTTCCAGAAATTGATAAATCTTGTTCTCAGTGCTTAGTCCATCATTTGAAGTGTTTTAACTTGGATTGGGAAGCTTGCTAAGTCTATTTTCTATGCCCAAAAGGAATTTTTCAAATTCTTACCAGGTTGAGAGCACTGTTCATTTTTTCGAGCAGGTGTATGTCCAAAAATAGCAAGTTTTGGGAGCTAGTCATTTCGCAACTAGTCTGTCTTGACTTAAACTTTTGGGATACATGTTCCAAAGTACTTGGCTGATATTTTGGTGGATTTAGGAAGCTCAAAGGGTCTACTAATCAACTCTGAAGTCTCAGTTGGCTGGTGTGAAGCTGGTTGTAGCAGCACCTACTCATCTTTGGATTGCATCCACCATCTCTCTTCACAGTGGTATCAGAGCATAGTCAAGCAACATGGGAGATGGATTTCCATGAACAATTGACAAATTGGATCAAAACAACTACTCGGCATGGTCTGTAAGGATGGAGGCTTACCTTCAAGGGAGGAATCTATATGGATTCATATCCGGAGATGAAGCAATGCCAACCATGAGGAACAAAGGGCAACCATCGCATGAAGAAGAGGAAGGACTTTCGAATTGGTGTTCGAAGGATGCACTTGCAAGGTCCTATATTCTAAACTCAATCTCTGATTTTCTTTTACCTCATGTCAAGGGATGCAAGACATCAAGAGAGACATGGAATGCACTTGCTTCTTTCTTCTCTTCCAACACTCGAGCGAGGAAGAACCAATTGTGGATGGAGTTCACAACAATGAAGAAAAGCCCGAAGCAAAATGTGACTGATTATGTCACAAAGATGAAGGAGATTTCGGACCAGTTTGGAAGCATTGGAGAGGTAATTGAAGAGGAGCAAATCATTAGACAAATCATGAATGGAATCAAAGCAGACGACAAGTGGGAGTCATTCACAACAACCATGGATTTATACATGGATATGCATGTACCCGACCTCAACACACTCATGGGCCAACTCTTCACTCATGAAGCAAAGATTAGCAAAGGTGGTGAGTCCTCAAGAGGTAATCAAACTTCTGCCTTATATTCTGATAAAGCTAAGGTCAAGGACAAGTCAAAGAATAGGAAGAATGAAGATGAAGGTAGCTCTTTCCAAGCAAACTTTGCAGGTAGAGGAAGAGCTAGAGGAAGAGGCAGAGGTGGAAAGCAAAGCAGGGGGAGATTCCAATAATCTCAACCTTGCAACATATGTGGCTTATCTAACCATACTACTGAAGAATGTTTCAGGAACCCGAGGAACTCAAGAGGAAGAGGATTCAATAGAGGTGGCTATGGATCAAATAGAGGTAGATACAATGGAGGCTACAACAACAATTACAACAACAACAACAACTATCAACGTGGCCATAGAGGAAGAAGAGATTACAATAACTATGCAGAGGACCAAAGTCAAGAAGATTCATTATTGATTATGAATCTATCAGCGAAGAAGGGTAAGGATGATGATCACATATTTTACATTGATTCGGGATGCTCGAACCATGTACCAGGAAATGTGGCTTTACTTTCTGATTTGGAAGATCCTCATAACAAGCATGAAGTGCAGACAGGAGATGACACAAAGCACTCAGTGGAGAAGATAGGTAATGTGAAGACATCAGATGGGAATATGAACCTCTTAAGCAAAGTCTTGTATGTCCCTACAATTACCAAAAATTTAATAAGTGTTGGACAGATTGTTGAAAAAGGATTGCAGGTTAGATTTAATCGATTTGGAGCATATGTTGAAGACCCAAGGCAAGGCTTTCGAAGGATTTCCAAAGGAGAAAAGACAGGAAGGCTTTTCACTTTTGAAGTGGAAGATACAAAGAACATAGCTTTGTTTAGCTATGGATCTCAAACTCTAACAGAGTTGGAGATATGGCACAAAAGGCTTGCTCACATTGGTGAGAGGACACTCAAACAAATTTGCAGGGACCAAAGTGTACTTGGTTTGCCTAATATCACAAGGCAACACATGATTTATAAGTGTGAAGCTTGTCAACTCGGCAAGGCTCATAGACAACCTTTCAATAAGAAAGGATATATGTATCAAAATCCTTTGGATCTAGTGCACACGGATGTGTGGGGTCCAAGTAAGGAGCCATCTATATCAGGCTCAAGATATTATGTGTCTTTCATAGATGATTGTAGCAAGTGGACCATTGTGTTTTTCATGAAGCACAAGGATGAAGTGTTTAATTGCTTTAAGAAGTATATTGCTCTTGTTGAAAACCAAACAGGTAGGACTTTGAAACGACTCAGATCAGATGGTGGAGGAGAATACTTCTCTTCTGAATTTGATGCCTTCTTGCATGAAAGAGGCATTAAAAGGGAAGTCACTACAAGGTATACACCCGAACTCAATGGTGTAGCAGAGAGGAGGAACAGAGCTATTGTCGAAGCAGCAAGGTCCATGCTCAACGAAAAGGGATTGCCAACTACCTATGGGCAGAGGCTGTGTCGACAGCCACATATCTCATAAATAGACTTCCATCTAAGTCACTAGATGGAATCACTCCATATGAAGTGTGGAATGGAAGAAGACCTAGTCTAGAGCATTGCAAAATCTTTGGATGCTTAGCCTATGCTCACATTCCTTCTCAAGTAAGAGGGAAATTGGATCCCAAGGCAGAGAAGTGTGTATTTATTGGTTATGACCAAAACCAAAAAGGATATAGATTGTACAATCCAACCAATAAAGGATTTTCTGTGAGTAGAGATGTAATTTTTGATGAAAACAAATCATGGTTTGATGATGACAAGAAAGTGAAGCTGCCTTATGACTTGGATGAAGATTTTCCATCACTTCAACCAAAGGAGCCGAAGCAGATTGAAGAAAGTGATTTGGAGATTGATCTAGAAGACTTGGAAAGACTAAAGCTATGGAAGAACAAAGGAAAAGCAAAGATGCAGGATGCTACATATGGACCCGAGAGCTCACATCAACCACTTAGAAGGTCTTCAAGGGAGAAGAAGAAACCAGAGAGGTTTGGTTATGATACTTCTTTGGTCACCAAGCACTCAATCTACATTGCAAAGGATTCAACCAATGAAGAACCTACCACATTTGAAGAAGCACAAAGCAAGAAAGCTTGGAGAGATGCAATGGATGAAGAAATGGAGGCCTTGAAGGACAATGACACTTGGGAGCTTGTACCTAACAAGCCATCTATGAAGATAATCGGATCTCGCTGGATATACAAAATCAAGAGGAATCCAGATGGAAGTATAAATAGACACAAAGCAAGGTTAGTTGCTAAAGGGTTTGCTCAAACCCATGGTATTGATTATGAGGAGACTTTCTCTCCTGTTGCAAAAATGCCTACAATTAGGGTTCTCATTAGTCTTGCTGCATCTAGAATTTTGAATCTCTATCAACTTGATGTAAAGAATGCTTTCTTGAATGGATGGATTTCTGAGGAAGTGTATATGGCACAACCTCCTGGATATGAGGATGCACATCATCCTAACTATGTATGCAAACTAAAGAAAGCTTTGTATGGATTGAAGCAAGCTCCAAGAGCTTGGAATTTCAGATTGGTGACTTATTTGCAGGACCAAGGATTCAAAGCTAGCAAGGCGGATACCTCTTTGTTCATAAAGAGGAATGGATCTGAAGTGATCTATTTATGTGTGTATGTTGATGATATTATTATCACAGGCAATGATCTTGAAGGAATCAAACAAGTAAAGGCTCAAATGAAGGAGGAGTTCAAAATAAGTGACCTCGGACCACTCACTTATTTTCTTGGATTGGAGTTGATCTACATAGATTCAGGTATATACATCACACAAAGGAAGTATGTCCATGACATGCTCGTCAAGTTCAAGATGGAAAATACCAAGTGTGCAGATACACCTATGGAGCAAAATCATAAGCTTAGTGCTTATGAAGGAGAGCCAATTGAAGACATCACAAGCTATCAAAGCTTGGTTGGAAGTTTGAACTATGCAACACTCACAAGGGTGGATATATGCTATAGTGTTAGCATATTGAGTCACTTTATGCATAAGCCGAGAAGACCACATATGGAAGCGGCCAAGAGAGTTCTCAAGTACCTAAAGGGGACCATGAATGAAGGTTTGTTCTATTCATATATTTCAGATATTGAGCTAAAGGTCTACTCAGATGCAGATTGAGCCGGATCTAAAGATGATAGAAGAAGCACATCAGGATATATATCATTTGCAGGTTCAAAAATCATTTCTTGGTCATCGAAGAAGCAACCAACCATGGCATTATCTTCTACTGAAGCCGAATATAGAGGTTTGGCTAATGCAACTCAAGAAATCATGTGGTTAAAGTCTTTGTACATAGATCTTGGACTTCATTCTTCAACACCTCATATTTTTGGTGACAACACAAGCTCACTACATCTAGCAGCTAATCCGGTATACCACGCTAGAACCAAGCATATTGAAGTCCACTACCATTATGTAAGGGAGAAGCTAATGAGCAAGGATATTCAACTATCCTATGTCTCTACAGATATGCAATGTGCAGACATGTTGACTAAAGCTCTTGATGGTACAAAGTTAAGTAGATTCAAGTTGATGATTGGCTTGCAAGAAATCAAGGACAATTGAAGACTTATTTGGAGGCCAAGCATGTTAGGCTTGAGGGGGAGCTGTTGGTGCATTTTACCCAAGCCTACATGCTTGATATGCTTGATATTATCCTCATTTGTAAGTCACATGTGTAGTCATGTGAACACCTCTTGTAAAAGAGTTCATTTTTATCTCTTGTAATTGAAAAAAGAAAAAGGAAAAGGATGGCTTACCTCATGCATGATGTAAAAGCAATTTCGTGGCTCTAACTACCAAAACCCACGACTTTTTGAGCTGAGGGAATATCTCCTAACTTTGGGGATCACTTTTAGGTGGAGCCATTCGAATTCGAATTCAAAACTCCCTCCAAGAATAGCTATAAAAGGAGCAAGAAGGAAGAGGCGATTAGCAAGCCTTGTACGTGACCACTTCATGTCATTTTGTAGAGATTGAAGAGCTTACTCCATAGCTCTATCATTCTACTCCCATTGTGCAAAGATTCATTGCCAATGTGGTTGTAATCATATGTGAATCTATACATTTATCATCATTTACTTCTCTGTTTTGTTCTCTGCTATACTCACTCAGAGTAGTAACTTCAGAAGGTCATATCTCGAGTTCTACCGAACCTTTTTCAGTTATTTAACTTGTAGTAGAAAGCTGATTTAACTTGTAGTAGAAAGCTCATACTGTCTAATTTTTACTTATAAATTTTCAAGGTCATTGGATTAATAATTTTGAAGATATCTGCAATTTACTGCTCACTGGTCTATCTCTGTAGAGCCCCGAGAATGGTGGGCATGTTCTAGAAATTGATAAATCTTGTTCTCAGTGCTCAGTCCATCATTTGAAGTGTTTTAACTTGGATTGGGAAGCTTGCTAAGGTGTATGTCCAAAAATAGCAAGTTTTGGGAGCTAGTCATTTCGCAACTAGTCTGTCTTGACTTAAACTTTTGGGATACATGTTCCAAAGTACTTGGCTAATATTTTGGTGGATTTAGGAAGCTCAAAGGGTCTACTAATCAACTCTGAAGTCTCAGTTGGCTGGTGTGAAGCTGGTTGTAGCAGCACCTACTCATCTTTGGATTGCATCCACCATCTCTCTTCACAGACTGCGGATTCAAGAACAAGAATCGGCAACCGACATACTACAGCAGTACATTGATCAAACCAGGGAGCAGAGGTCTGTCAGAGGCGACAGACGCTGGGGGGGGAGAGTGTTGGCACACTACGGGAAGAAGCAAGTACGGGCATACATGCAGATCTAGCACTAAGGCAACCCATTAAATTTTTCCAAACCTTACATCACTTTAAAAGTGATTCTCAGCACTAAAAACCCTTGTAAATACCGTTTCACCTTTTTGTAGCTCCATTTTGTACAAGCGGAGGAGTCCTCGAGCGTGAGGAGCCTTAGAAGTAAGTGCCTACCAATTTTCATATTTTTTAGACCTCGTTTGAGCCCTCAAATAAGCCCTGGAACCTAATTTTTAACTAGGCCGAACACTAGGTCTGGACAGGGCCAAAGCTAGTCAAAAGCTATAAATAGAGCTAGAGAGCTCATTTTGAGGCTAGCTTCTTGTAGTTTTGAGCTTGTATGAGAACTTGTTTGTAATAGAAGTGATTCCATTGTCTCACTCTCTTTGTTCTTGCTGTGTGTGCACGTGTGTGTGTATGTGTGTGCATGTTTGTGTACTTCTCACTCACACATTTGTGCCTTCACTTGCTCGAGGTCTTCATACCATCCTCATGTCTTCCCAGATTGACATTAAAGGAGGTGCTACTCATCACTGAGCTACACCATAAATGAAGGTGATTCTATGGACAATTTCCTAACAAAGATCAAAGACTTGAAGGAACAGTTGATTTCTGCTGATGAGGTTATACCAGATAGCTCACTTGTGCAGACCGTTCTGAATGGTCTTCCTAATTCATATTAGAGTTTTGCTTCTACTGTTCGGTTGATGAAGAAAGGCAATCCAAATGCCTTGTCATTTGAGGAGTTAGTCTCTGTTTTGTTGCAGGAAGATCAGTCCAGGTAGAACATGTCCATTATGCATGTTGCAGATCAAGCTTTCCTGGCTAGTCAGAAAGGCAAAGGAAAATGGAGCTCTTCTACTAGTAAGCAGAAATCTGCAAATGCTGCACATTCGAAGAACCAAGACAAAGATGAGAAAAAAAATCAGAAAAGCAAAAATTGTTTTGTAAGTACTGTAAAGGGAATGATCATATCATAAAGAACTGTCCAAAATTGGCTGCAAAAGAGGCAAAGAAGAAAGAGGCTAGAATGGTTGTTGCAGAAGCCTCTACACCAAAAATGGAGTCTACTAATCTTGTGCAGGAAGAAGAATGGGCGTTTGCTACTGTTTGCAGTTTTGACCCATCTTCTCATGAGGAGTGCATGTCTGCAGTAGACTCACATGTTTGGTACTTTGATAGTGGGGCGACCAAACATATTACCTCGCAGCGTAGTTTCTTCTCTTCACTCGAGCCTGCCCCTACAGGGAATACTGTTACATGCGCCAACAACTCCTCTTATCCTATTATGGGAGTTGGTAAGATCATTTTGACTACTACTAATGGTAGTTCTTTCACTTTGTCAGATGCTTTATTTGTGCCTGGGATCAAGAAGAACCTGTTATCAATTTTTGCATTAGCCAAAATTGGCTTGGTTGTGAAATTTGCTGATGATAGGTGTACAGTTCATGATCTGTCAAATGGTGATGTGATTATTGCTTCTGGCATTTTATGTCGTGGGCTGTATAAGCTCATAGACTATGAAAGATCTATAAATGATTTGGCATGTGCAGTAAATGATTCTCAGGCTATGTCAAATGCAAAGCTTTGGCATGCACGCTTTGGTCATCTGAATTTTGCTAGTTTGTTACGCTCGTAGAAATCTGAAATGGTGTCCTCTTTGCCCAAACTTGAGGCACCTGGAAAACATGTTTGTGAAGGCTGTATTTTGGGCAAAATGCAACGTTCGTCCTTTCCAAAAGATGGTTCAGTTTGGGCTACTCAGAAAATACAACTTGTATATAGTGATGTCTATGGTCCTATGCAGGCACCTTCTTTTGGGAATTATCTTTACTTCGTGACTTTCATCGATGATTTTTCCAGGCATGCATAGGTATATCCATTGAAGGCAAAGTCCGAAGTGTTCATCTGCTTCAAACAGTTTTTGGTTTTGGCGGAAAACATGTCAGCATGTAAAATGGGCACCCTCCGTTCAGATTGAAGGGGGGAATATATATATGTCTTCTGATTTTAATGCATTTCTGGCTGAATGTGGGATAAAACAACAGTGTACAGTGCCGTATACACCTCAACAGAATGGAGTTGCTGAACGAAAGAACAAGTCACTCATGGAGATGGCTAGGTGTATGGTCAAGAGTCAGGCTTTACCACATAGTTTCTGGCTTGAGGTTGTCATGTGTGCATCATATGTACTGAACACGTGTCCCACTAAAGCGCTGCAGTTTATCACTCCATATGAGGCTTGGCATGACCCTGTTGCTCATTTGCATGTTTTTGGTTGTTTGGCATATGCCTTAGTACCTGAACAACATCGCAGAAAATTGGATGATAAAGCAGTAAAATGTATTTCTGTTGGGTACAGTTCTGAAAGTAAAGGCTATCGTCCGTATCATCCACAGACTAAACACATTTTGGTTAACCATGATGTTGTTTTTGTGGAAGATGCTATTCAGCCATTGCTTTCATGTACTAAGGAGACATCTGTTAGCTCCAAAGACATGTATGGTACTTTGCTGCCTCTTTGTACAGGTGGAGAGTCTAGTGCTGGTCCCAATGAGGCAACTTCTCCGCCTTTGCAGGTTTCATGTGATGATGCAGATAATTCCATTTCTGATGCAGATGTACATGATGCACTTATTGATGAGAAAGCTGATATTGAGCAGGCAAGAACTATGCCAAAATGGCTGGTGCAAACCTTGTGTGATAGTAAATTAGATGCACCTTTGTCATATCGTACTCGATCAGGCTCTCATAGTGCCTCTTCTGCATTAGATTGCTATGCTATGGTTGCATCTACTCTCTGTGATGAGAATGAGCCTGTTTTGTTTGATGAAGCACAAAATTCAGAAAATTGGATGGCTGCTATGCAATCTCAATATGATGCACTAATGAAGAATGGTACTTGGTCTTTATGTGACTTGCCTCCTGGCAAGAAGGCCATTGGCACTAAGTGGGTATACAAGCTGAAGTGTAAACCTGATGGTACAGTTGACAGGTATAAGGCTAGGCTTGTTGCAAAGGTTTATGCACAGGAAAGAGGCATTGATTTTGATGAGACCTTTGCACCTACATGCAGTATGACTTTTGTTCGGAGCATTTGTGCACTTGCAGCCCATCATGGTTGGAATGTACATCAGCTGGACATTAAAAAAGCATTTCTGAATGGTGACTTGCATGAAGAAGTGTATGTTTTTCAGCCCCGTGGCTTTGTGCAGAAAGGGCATGAAAACCAGGTGTGCAGGTTAAAGAAGGCATTATATGGCTTAAAGCAAGCACCACGTGCTTGGTATAAGAAGATACATACCTATCTGATTGCACATGGTTTTGAGAACATTCCAACTGAAAGCACCTTATATGTTAAGCGTGCTAATGACGTGCTTCTGATCATTGTTGTCTATGTTGACGACATGCTGCTCACTGGTCCTATTGAGAAGCATATTGCTAATTTTAAGGTTGATTTGCATGCCTCATTTGAGATGTTTGATTTAGGGCATTTGCATCACTATTTGGGCATTCAGTTTATGCAAGTTGATGGTGAAATGGCTTTGTGTGAAACAAAATATATTGATACATTATTGCAGCGTTTTGGCCTTGAAGACTGTAAGCCTATTGCCACTCCTATGGAGACAGATTTACGATTGAGTCTTCATGATGCTGGAGATGCATTTGATGCTGTTCTCTATCAACAGGCTATTGGATGCTTGATTTACTTATGCATTACTCAGCCATATATTCAGTTTGCTGTCTCATAGATGAGCAGGTTTATGCATTGCCCAGGAGTCAAGCATTGGCAGGTGATTAAGCGCATCTTTCGCTACTTGAGTGGTACTCGGCTACTTGGGTTGTTTTATCCCAAGGGGAGATCACTACCGCCACATTTGCATGCTTTTTTTGACTTTGATTGGGCTGGTTGCTATGACACTCGTGTGTCGACTAGTGTCTTTTGCTTCATGCTTGGAGGCTCATGTATATCTTGGTTGAGCAAGAAGCAGCCTACTATGACCACTTCCAGTTGTGAGGCTGAGTATAGGGCAGCTTTCATAGCTACTATTGAGTGTGTGTGGCTCAGATGCCTTATGGCTGATTTGGGTGTTGGCCAGTCTTCTGCCACCACCATCTTCAATGACAGTCAGACCGCACTGTCAGTTGCGAGAAACCCTGTGTTCCATGCTCGCACTAAGCACATTGAGGTGCATTATCATTATGTCAAGGACATGTTCTCTGCTGGGGAGATCATCTTGGAATATGTGCCCACGCAGGAGAACATTGTAGACCTTTTCACAAAGGCTCTACCTAGGGAGAAGTTTGAAGCTTTCCGCAAAGCTTTGGGCTTACTTCCTTTTGTGGAGTGATTTCCACATAGCTTGGCACTTCCTTATACATGAGTCCAACTACTTGTTCACCGCATCACTCCCAGGGGGGATTTGTTGATATATTTAGGTAGTGATGTGTGTGAACACTCTAGGACCGCTCGAGCACTTTTTTCCCTCTTTAGGAGGTTTCCCCCCCCTTGTATATACGCCTATTGCCCTAATGGGCTACTAATCTTTGTACATTCTCTAGTAATACATTCAGTATTGTGTGTTGTGCTCCAAGCTTCTTCTTCTTCCTTGTGTTGTTCGTGTGCTTCCGCAGACGTCTAACTCCAACAGTGGTCACCAATGGTTTTTTATTCATGCTTGGTAGCTCATGCATATCTTGGTTGAGAAAGAAGCAGCCTACTGTGGCCATTTGTAGTTTTGAGGTTGAATATAGGGTAGCTTTCACAATGACTGTTGAGTGTTTGTGGTGCAAATGCCTTATGGGTGATTTGGGTGTTGATCAATCTTTTTTCACCACCATCTTCATTGGCAGTTATATCACATTGTTAGTTGCAAGGAGCCCTGTGTTCCATGCTTGCACTAAGCGCACTGAGGTGCACTATCATTATGTAATTGAGAGGTTCTCTACTGGAAAAACTATTTTGGCATATGTGCTCACACTGGAGAATGTTGCAGACCTTTTCACAAAGCCTCTCCCTAAGGAGAAGTTTAAGCTTTTTGCAAAACTTTGGGCTTACTTCCTTTTGTGGATTGATTCCACATAGCTTGGCACTTCCTTATACGTGAGTGCCAACTCCTTCTTCACTACATCACTCCCAAAGGGGATTTGTTGATATATTTTGGGAGTGATGTGTGTGAACACACTAGGACCATTGGGGCACTTTTTTCCCTCTTTAGGAGCCGCTCCACCCCCCCTAGATTGTATATATGCTTATAACCCTAAGGGATCAGTTATCTTTGTACATTCCCTTGGTAATACATTTAGTATTGTATTTTGTGCTCCAAGCTTCTTCTTCTTCCAGCTTGAGATGTTCATGTGCTTTTTTAGATCTCAAACTCCAACACATCAACCATGCTTTTATTTTCTTTTACCACCTCTTTAATTTTTATTTTCAAGGGTAAATATAAAAGATAATTGGAGAATTCAAACCAAGAAGTCGTAATCTGTCTGTTTAAGAGTTTTCGTAGTACTGATGTAAGAAATATTAGCATATCAGAATAGACCATTAGAGAGATATGAGAAAAAATGGAGACAAAGAAAGATGCAAACTAAGAGATAGAGAGCTCAAAATCTCAAATTTCCCTCCAAAAGGGGGCAAGCCCCCCTCTACACCCCCCCTCCCATTAAGGTTCTATGGGGAAACAACCGGGTGCCACAAGGCCTTTATTTTTTCCTTGAATGGCAATCCAATGATGCAAAATTTTATGCCCTACCTAACTTAATGGCTAGGCTCACAAAGGTCATTTATTACCATGAATGGTCACACATAGACCTCATCTAGCTTTGAAGTTAGGGTTGCACAATGTGTGGGCTCTCAGAATGGCTTCTCTCATAATGGGGGCCTCACAACTTAGAGCACCATGGATCATGTGTAGGCACTTGAGGGTGGACTATTGATATATCTAACACCCCCTCTCAATGTCCACCCTACCATGAACTATCTCCTTGGCATAATGCCAAGATTTGGAAAATGTTGATGAAGTTTCTCTCTCCCAAGAGCCTTGTTGAAGGTGTTTGCTCCATTTTCTTCACTTGGAAAATAATTTATCTCCATGGCCCCGACCTTGAACAACTCAAGAACATACTGATACTGAATTTCTATGTGCTTGTTACATCCATTGAAAACAATATGCTTGGCATTGCTTCACATTATTCAACACATTTTTCTTTGTACTCAAATTTATTAGAAGATAATGCTAGACTATGTTGCTTCCAATGCAAATTCGAGATCCTAAAGAAAAGAAATATCCATAAACTAATTTTCTAATTTCAATATCTCGTCTCCAATCTGAAGCATAATATCCAACCAGAGATGATCCTTATTCATAGAGAATACCATAATCAATGGTTCCTTTTACATACCTGAGTATCTACATACTTGCCTTCCAATGAGTTAGGAAAGGATTATTAGAGAAACTACTTCCTATTGCAACAACATAGGACATGTTCGGTCTAGTATTGCACAAGCAAATGAGACTTTCTGTTGAGATTTCCATGCTCCATCCTTTTTTCCAAGGTCACTTTCGTTCTGATACAAACTCATTTACCCCACATGCAAGGAGATTTGCCCGCAATTCCATATAAGGGGGGTCTCACTTAACTCTTCATAAGCTCATTCATCCAAGCCTATGCCAAGAGAAATCACTCTCACCAAGATCTCTTTCTCCGTGCTTCTCATGTAAGCTTCTCCTTTTCATATTTATGTAAGTCTTTCTATTTTTTTCATTGATTTTCTATATTTTCAATATGAAGTTCCTTGTATACTATGATCCTCTATAGCTTGCTTACAGTTTGTAAGTACCTTATGTATGTTTCTCAACATGGTATTAGAGCATAGGTTATTTCTTCTCTGTAGAGTTTCACTTTCACATAAAGTTTAATTTTATTCCCTCCCTTCCCACTCTTATCATACATTTTCTTAGTCTCACTAGACTTTAATCATCTCTCTTTTATTCGACAATTTATGTTTGATTGAGGGATTTTACCTTAAGTTGTTGTTGCATTCAGTACTACAGATGGAGAGTTATACTCTTGAAAAACAGTTAAGTGAATGAGCTGAACACGGACTTCAACATTTTACCTCACGAAACGAGAATTTCTCTTCTGAATGCCTAGACCCCTGCTAGATCCCTTGTCTTTTTGTTGGTGAAAGGGGGCATGATCACCCAAAAGGAGAACATATCTAATTGTTATGTACAATTGATTAAAGTTATATTGAAAAAGCAAAAGGGAGAAAATCTTGACAAGCCGAGTGTTGGACATGTGTGAGCGATTGAGAAAGATGACTGAGAAGAAAACAACAAAGTTATAAGATAGATATGAATGATGAGACTCTGCCTTGTTTCTAGATCATGCCACGAATGTGGACTCTCCTCTTTCTTTTAATGTCTTCGAAGGAGGCTCTATCTCACATAAATCAATGCAGAGTTTATAAATTGACTGTCTTTGCCATGTCCAACTCGAGGAAAAGATATTCGTCTCGAGGCCTTCTTCCCTATCGCTCAAACTAATGCTACAATCTTGAGGTGAAAAGCTTGCTACTTGGGGTTCTCTCTCTCTCTCTCTCACACACACACACACACACACACACGAGATGAGAGGTTCACGTAGGTGAAAGTTCTTACGACACTATTTTTTTTTTTAAATAGAAAGGAAGTTCGGTCTTAGTCTACTCTCCCGGACTTATATTAGATAAGAAGAAAAGAAAAGTACAAGTGAAGGGGACTAATGCCCACGAGACCCCCCAAGTCTCACAGAGCAGGGGTAAATCTTACGGAGTTTAGATGGCATTACAGAGAAAGTTAATAACTTTCTCATCACCCTCAGGTGGGGCTCACTTCGATTTAAGCTTGTTGCAGCACTCTCGATCTCTCACTTTCATTAAGTGCACAACTAGCTTTCTAGAAATATACGTGGAAATGTATGTTAGTGGTACTCTGCAACCATAGCTTTTAAGCATGTTGTCTGTTAGCAAAATCTAAGCACTACACGTCAATATGTGAGCACCATACGTCAACTCTGCCTAAGCATTCTCACCTAGAAGTGCTTCAATCAGCTACTTTTGTTGCCTTATAAATTGGAAGCTAGCTCTTCTTGGGGAAGTCATCACCTATTCCTCTATGCTTTGGAACGTTGTGAGAAGGAAAATGCTTTGGAATATTTGGAAGGAAAGATGTATTGTCAACTTTGAAAAGACTCGTAAAGAGTGGTCAATTTGAGATATCTCTCTTCTGTCTAGGTATAAGGATCCAAACTTGTAAGACACCCCCCCCAAACCCCCTTTTACGCAATCTCGATCAACTGGGAAGGATAATAATGTTACGTATATGTCCAAGCCCACATAGCCAAGTGGTTTGACACCTTGAGTCTCTGGGAGGAAGTCCTGAGTTCAAGACTTTGCTCAACATGTATCTATGAGTTCCTCATAGATGAGTGCCTCTACCTTACGAGGTTGGATGTGTGAGTGTGTTTTCAATTCATTGTACTCTCATACAAGAAAAAAAATGTTACGTATATGTTCAGTTCCCCACCATCTTAAACTCCTACAAAGCATCCATATTTCTAAATTAGTTTTATGCTCACATTGTGAAATTGGACATTGGTTGGGTCATGACGTTTCAGAAAAGGTGGTTGTCAAAGAGATAAAAATTAAAAAGATTTTAAAATAATGCAAAAGAAGTAAAAAAAAACGGATCCCATATCCCTAGCAACCTGGCATGGAATAATCTTAAAAGTACATAATGCTATATATAAGCAATCTTCCATGCATTAATCTTTAAACGACCTAATATGAAGTACCTTTTTTTCTCAACAGAGGCATGATATGAAGTACCTTAGATTATTAGATACCTTGGTTAAATAAGGTGAAAAAAAGGAAAATAATTGAAATTTTGATAGGAGAGTGAATATGAGGCACATTAGAACCTCCAGAAGCCTACCTCATATGGATAGGAGGTGCTTAAATTAGATGAAGAGGTAGGAGGGAAATCTTAACTTATCTCAAAAATACTAGCACCAGTTTAAGATTTGTAGTGTTTAATGATGGAAGCCACATGACCTAATTCCATCCTAAGCAAAGGTTTCATTTACCACATTCAATAGTTTTTAATGTGTTTCAAGTTATTTTATCAGCAGATATAAACAAAGAGGGTATATTTATTCTCTTAAAAGGAAAGATGAGTGTGTTATAGGTACTGATGGAAGAAAGAGTGCTAAAGGAAAAAAATTCATTACCATTAACACCATCATCACCAAGTCAACTCTGATCAATTCAAAGTCGATCTAAAATTATGCATACTTTTCTAAAGAAATCATAAACTTTGAAAGTGCAAAATATAAAAGGCCCTTCTTATTAGTTGTTTCAATTCACAGAACATTGTAGAGGATATATTATTCATTTTTCAATATCATAAAAATCAGGTTTTCAATAAAAATTTCAGCCTCAATGGATATTTACTTATTGACAATTTTGGACAAGAAATAAAATGAGTATAGCTCAACAAAGACATACACACGCATATAGAGGAGGAGTGCAGAAATAATACTACATAGCAAAAAAAAATATGAGAAAGAGTATAAGATGTTGAATGATTCCCTTCATTCCCATCACAAGAGAGAAGAGGGTAGCTTCTCTTCTAGTTCAGGCTAATGAATGCAGATGGATGGGCTTATGATTTTGCTGTTCACACGTGGCATTTGTTGAATACACATGGATGGGCTCATGATTTGGCTGCTCACACAAGGATTACTTCATAGGTTTGTGGAAAACTTGAAGAGCAATCCTTTCCAATGTTCGAATAAGAAAATGGTAGTTATCCTTGACCAAAACAAAAAACTATTAGTATGCAAGAAAAGAAAAGATAATCCTAATGCCACACTAGAGGAAGATGTCATAAAAAGGATAGCTTTTCAGTCATTCACAAACCTTAGGAAGACCACTCGATGGCTAATAGGAGTTATTGAAAATAAATAATAAAATAATATAGAAAATGAAAGTAACATTAAGAAATTTTTAAGCATCAGGCTTTCAACAACAACAGATACCTTTAGAGACTACAAATCAATGCTAAAAAGAATTATTGAACAGTAGAAGTGAATTTGCAAAGAAACACAGAAAAAAGAGTTACAAGAAAATTCCATGGTCAGAGTCACTGAAAGCACATCTAAAGAGCAATAAAGTGAAAAACTATATTGTTAATGTCTTCACTTCTATGAAAGAATATGAAACAAGGATTGGAAGAGATGTAGACAAAATAACCATGGTATGTCGCTATGTGGAGCCAAGTTACATACTTTCTCTTGAACCAATTTAAGAATTATACAGTGAAACCCAAGTGGTAGGTGCTATTGATGTGGGAAAAGGTCATGATTCACAACCCATGGTTACTAAATGTTGTATGCAAGACATGGAATTTAGCATCATGACATCACGGGAAAAAGCAAACCCTCCTTGGGACTTTTAGCTCAAGGGCTGATAAGTGATGGACCAATGAGAAGAGGGTGCTGGCCATAGTCTACTACCTTAATCGCATAGACTAGGGATATGCTTCCCTTGGTTTTGTGTAGTCAAAGACGCAATAACCACCAAGAACTCGTGGTTTTACATTTGTGAATGGTTTTGCAATGCTTCAAAATCCATAGGAGCCCTTAGATTTGTTCAATGATCCAAGGGATGAGGTGGAAAAGCAAAAATCAAGGCACCATTGAACCTCGGCCCCTAGATTGCTCTTGATATCAATGGTTGAGATTGTATTCATCTTGAAAAACATCCCATCCATTCTCCACCCTTGGATTGGGCTTGAGATCGAATGCATCTCCTTGAAACCAAGCAAGATTGGGTGCCTAAAATGTGGAGCATTGGATGCACACATGCTCTAATGGCTGAGAATGAGGCCCCAAAAGCAAAAGGTGCCTTCTAGCCTCCACCATCCGATTTTGGCCCACCATCCAATGCCACGTGGTATTTTATCATGCCATACTACTAGTAGTTTTGCAAGGTCCCTTAATCTCCAAGATTAAGGTTTTTAATCCAAATCCTTACAAGGACCATGTAGGGCTCATTTTTTCTCCTAATGAAATGAAAGCTAGAAGTTTGATTGGCTAACTACTTGCCCCAAAAGCTATGGTTGAGGATTACTTCCTAATCCTCCCTCTTATAAGTTTTTCAATAATCTCCTTCCTCTCACTTTACAACATTCTTCCCCCATCAATTGTTCATTTTCCATAATGGTCAATAGTTGTATCCTTGCCTTTTTTTAGAGGACCCATTCCATTGTACAAACGCATTCCATGGCCTATGTTTTCTAATTGATCTGAGTACACTTTTTCTCTAACACATCATCTTGAAACTAGAATGTTACCTTTTCTTAGACTAGACCCTTTTATTCCCATGGTAAATTTCTAAATGAGACCTCTTTTGGATCCAGACGTCCTTGTTTACATACATCACTCTCACCATAGTTATTTAATGGACTTAAAATGATGAACAAAATTTTGAGAAATCATTGCATGTTCATCATAATTATTCAAAGATAAAAAATCATTCTTGGTAAATTAAATAATCATGAAAGTTCAAAAGATCATGTATCTTGAGAATAAGTGCACATATATAAAATTCCATATGCAAAAAGAGTAAGAAGCTATCAGGGGAGCACTAGATTGTGCTCTCTCACTACAATAGATAAGATTTCAGAAATATGCTTCTGATTACAAGAATACCCATGCAGGGAAAATAGTACAAAAATATGTAGCTGATACAAAAAGTCCCACAATCTGGGACTGATAGGTTTAGATAACTCAGCTAGAGATGATACAAGAGATCCCACAACCCAGAATCGTAAGTGTCCAGCAAGATCTCTAGATTATAAGAACTCTCTTCAGGGAGATGATCTAGATACAAGAAACAACTAGACAAGATCTTGTACTACAAGATTACAAAGGGACAAGGCTAGATGTCCAAGAACTAGACTAGATATGACTAGAACAAGGAACAAGACAAGAACTGGAACTCGAACTTGGAGAGTACTTACTTGACGGTCATGACTCCTTGAGCTCCCAAGATTGGTATTGGCAAGACCGAGTATGTATGTGTCCAAGGCCTCGTTATATAGGATATCAAGGGTAGTTCCCAAGGGTGGTTGCAAGCTGATGGTGTCATCAATGATGTCAAAAATCCGAATAGGACCTCTAAATGTCAAAATTTAGCAAATAGAAAGTCGATCTTAGGGTTTTGGAAAATTTTGGATGCAATGAAAGCATTGGTTTCTCCTAATATTGAACCAATCATGAGATATATGCTTCACATGGAATCAGAGGTTTGGGATGGTTTCCTTTGTCCATGATATCTTGCAAATTGTTTCTGAGTAACCATACTTTATCCCCAATTTGATACGATGGATTCTGAACACGATGTTGATTTGCATAGTACTTATATTGTTCTTGAGCTTTATGGACCTCTTCCTTGAGTTCTTTGTGAATGTCCATTAGGTACTAGGCCTTGTCTCTGTCATGAGGAAGGAGATAAGGAAGAGAGCTCACACACACACTATCACAATCAAAGAGAAGCACACACTCAGATTGAGGCAAGGAAGAATGATCTTCTTCTTCTTCTTCTTCTTCTATTACATAAAAAGGAATCTACAAGAATGACTTAAAAACAAGAATACAACAACTGCAATATATAAAGACTAGTACATCAAGAAAAACCTAATGTCCACAAATGAGTGAGCTGGCAAGAAACAAATGTGCCATCAATCTTCATTATCACCACCTGCAATCAAGTCATCAACATAAATAGCCATCATTGTGATGCCATCATCAACCTTCCTTGCATATAGTGAATCATCTGCACCACACATAGAAAACCCAATGGTGGTTAAGTATTCAACAATCCTTGAATGCCATGCACGAGGAGCTTGCTTCAACCCATAGAAAACCTTTTGCAACCTGCAAACATATTTTGGATGCTTTGAATCTTCATATCCTTGTGGCTGGTCCTTGTATACTTCTTCCTGTAACTCACCATGTTGAAAAGCATTCTTCACATCCATTTGATGCAAAGTCCATCTTTTTGCTGTAGTTAATGCAACAAGTGTTGTGATAGTAGACATTTTATCCATAGGGTTGAATGTTTCCTCATATTCAATGCCATAAGTTTGTGCACATCCTTTTGCTACCAAACGTGCTTTATACCTGCTTATGCTACCATCAGCATTGTGCTTTACCTTGTAAACCCACTTGCAACCTATGGGTTTCTTTCCTTCTAGCAATGGAACCTACTTCCATGTACCATTTCCATAAAGTGCATCGATCTCCTCATCCATAGATTTTTCCCAATCTACATTTCCAATTGTATCTTCAAAACAAGAAGGTTGAGCATCTTGTCTTACCTTTGTCATGTAGGCACAATGACAAGCCATATAACTATCATATGTCAATTGTTGCACTGAATTCCGCATCCTCCCAGATCTTCTTGGTCATGGGTCACTTCCGTATCATCTGCATGTGCCTTTCTTACTCCTCGAGTCTTCACAGAGGGCAATCCAAGTTTCTTATCAAGACTCTTTTCCAAACCGGTTGAATCTCCATCACTTCTTCAAAACGTGCACATGTTTTATGGCTAGCAGAAAGCTTTTCTTTACCTTTCTTGGATGTATTTGATGAATTTGCTGGACAAAAAATTCCACGTAATCTTCCACTCCATGGATTTGAGTTGGAACTATTGCTTGGTGATGCATCCAGTCCACTCAAAACTTGAGATTTTGCACTTGCTTTTTCAACATTTTCTTTGTCATTTGGTTCAAGATTCAGTCCTTCTTTGGCATCTACATAGAAGCTTGAAATTTCATCAAATACCACATCTCTGCTCACCTTCCTCAAGGGAGTATCCAATGAAGACACATTTTTTTTTGCTTTTGGATCAAGCTTCCTCCTCAACTCATCTGGGACATGTACATATGCAATACAACCAAAAACTTTCAGATGTGATAAGTTTGGCTTTTCACCTGTAAACTTCTCTTCAGGTGTAACTTGATGTACAAAAGCAATTGGAGTTCTGTTCATGATGTATACAACAGTATGACCAACTTCTACCCAATAATAATAAGGCATATTCTTCTCAACAATCAAGGCTCTTGCTATTTTTGCAATATGTCTATTTTTGTGTTTCAACAATGCCATTTTTTTGTGGTGTACCTGCATGAAAACTGACATCGAATTCCATGATTTTTTAGAAAATTGCTAAACTCATTTGACATGTATTCACCTCCTCCATTAGATCTTAATGTCTGAATATACTTCCCTGTCTGCTTTTCCACCATAGCTTTAAAAATTTGGAAGTGAGTGAACACCTCACTCTTCTCTTTCATGAAATATACCCACATGTTTCGTGTATGGTCATCAATGAAATTAACATAAAACCTGCAACCACCCATAGATATGGTCTTTGTAGGACCCCAAACATTTGTATGTACTATTTCTAGTATGTTGTCACTAACATGCTTGTCATGTGGAAATGATGCTCTTGATAGTTTTCCAAATTGACATGCTGCACATACCTTTTGCATCTCTGCAACCTTGAAATTTGGTAGTCCATGGACGATCTCCTTTGATTGCATCAATTTCAGCCTCTGCAAGTTTGCATGTCCAATCTGTTTGTGCCAAATCACTCTTGCACCTTTTGCAAACATGGATGCATTCATTTTAGGAATTTTCACATTCAAGATGAACATCCTACCCACTTTGTTTCCTTTGGCAATCAATCTTCCATCCCGTTTGTATTCTTCTACATATAATCCATCGGAATTGAACCTGACTTGTAATCCCTGGTCAACCATTTGTACAACAAAAACTAGATTCTTCATTATATTTGGAACATGCAGCACATCAGCAAGATGTTTTACCTTCCCGTCCTCCATAGACAATGCTATATTTCCTGTATGCTCGATAGGGTGTGATGTGTTATCACCTGTTTCAACATATCCAGGAACTAGCAATTTCTGCAAAGTACTAAAGCATTCTGCATGACTAGTCATGTGATTTGAAGCACCTGAATCAACATACTAGACATTATCATTCGATTTTGAAACACCAGTAGACATTGTATTCATCATCTGATGTTGAACCATGAACAACTTCTCAGAATCATTTGCACTTGTGGATGCATAGTTGTTTTGCTGCCTTCTGTTATTTTGATTCTTCAACCTGCAATCACGTTCAAAGTGTCCAGGTTTACCACACTTTGAGCATCCTTTATTTTCATTACCTGAATCATTTCTTTGGAAATTTCTTCGACCTCTTTGGCTCCCCTTGCCTCGAAATTGTCCTCTTCCTCTTGCATGATTCTGTTGTTGACCTTGGTCTTGGTTATTGTTTCCTCTTCCACTTTCGAAAGCTCTACCTCTGCCTCTTCCTCCGTTAGAGTAGAATACCTTCTCAGAACTAGGTTTTTCTTGGGAGGTTGAATCCTCACCAAGATTCTTTTCTTCAATAATCAGCATAGATACCAGATCAACAAAATTTGGAATATTTTCCCTAGTCTGTATAGAAGTTCTGAACTAGTTATATGTAGCTTCTAAACCACGAAGGAACAGTTCCACCTTATCATCATCATCATCTACATTCACGCCAATAGATGCAAGTGACTCACATATGCTTTTGATTTTTAGTATGTAGTCACTTACCGACATGCCCTTCTTCTCCAATGTATGCAGCTTGTCTTGAGTTACAATTTTCATGTCTTTGTATTGGTCTCAAACAATGTGACCAAGTTGTTCCAAGCCTCTTTTGGAGTCTTGGCATCCTGTATGTGTCCAATCATGCTATCCTATATGCTAACAGATAGCCAATGCATTGCCTTTCTTGCTCCTTGATTCCATTTTTCATACGCTCTTAACTAGTCTGCAGTCTGATTCCTCTCTAGTAACTGCAGAGCGTTTTCGTTCTCTCCTTCGATGTACTTCCAGTAGCCATTTCCCATCAAGAAATTTGTCATTCTGAATCTCCAAGCATGAAAGTTGATCTTCACTACAACACATCGAGGGTATACCGAGGCTGCTACCGAGGAAATTGAATGGGCGTATTTTTTCCGCGACGTCGGTGTTGGGGTTGGTATGGGCGTCGGAAAGATAACGCCGGTATAGTCATCGGTATAAACATCGGTATATGCACTGGTATGAGCATCGGTATAAACGTCGGTAATGCTGACGCTCATACCGACGCCTCTACTGGGCGTACCGATGCATATACCGATGACTATACTAGGCGTACCGATGCCTATACCGGCGACCATATCTACACAATTTTTTTTGGGCAGAGTGTGTTGTCTATTGCTACATCATGATGTTGTTTAGCAAAAGACAATACACTCTTCTCAACTCTAAACCGAGTACATGTGTTATGTACTCTAATGACAACCAAAACATGATTTTATATGAGCAAAAATGAACCATGAATCATGTACAAAATGTTGTATATTCCATAAATGAAAGATGTACAAGAGTGTGACAAAGCACTTCCATATAAGAATCGAATACAAAATTATGGTACATCATTGCCACATAGGAGTGTAATACAAAATTGTGGAAATGTGAAAAAACACTTCTATATAAGAATCGAATACAAAATTATAGTACATCATTGCCACATAGGAGTGTAATACAAAATTGTGGCAAAGCATATATGTAAGGCGATCAAAACATTTACACCTGCAATCCTGCAACAAAGCATGTGTAAAATGAGACAAATTGACATGACATTTATAAACAACAACTAAAAATACGAAACCAAGCTATAAGTTTACCTAATCATAGAATATTCTCCCATGAAATGATTGCACCTTGTCCCTCTAAATCTTGCAACAGTGCAGTCAATCCATGACCATATCCGAAAGATTCTTCGGTTCGCGTCAAAGGACGACCCACTTCCAACTCCTATAATAAATATGCAAAATGTTACATGAACATACATGATGTGCTGAACACAAACAAATTGAATAATTAATATGATACTTACAAATTGGTAGCGCATACTATCGTATCCGTTGTTGTATTCATATGCATGTATGTGTTGTATGCATATGCATTTGTGTGTATGTGTGTATGCATATGCATTTGTGTGTATGCATATGCATTTGTGTGTATGCATATGCATGTGTGTATGCATGTGTGTATGCATATGCATTGTGTATGCATATGCATTGTGTATGCATATGCATGTGTGTATGCATGTGTGTATGCATATGCATTGTGTATGCATATGCATTGTGTATGCATATGCATTGTGTATGCATATGCATTGTGTATGCATATGCATTGTGTATGTGCATATGTGTGTATGCATATGCATTGTGTGTATGCATGCTTGTATGCATATGCATTGTGTATGCATGTGTGTATGCATGTGTGTATGCATGCTTGTATGCATATGCATTTGTGTGTATGCATATGCATTTGTGTATGCATATGCATTTGTGTGTATGCATATGTATGTGTGTATGTGTGTATGCATATGCATGTGTGTATGCATGTGTGTATGCATATGCATTGTGTATGCATATGCGTGTGTGTATACATGTGTGTATGCATGTGTGTATGCATATGCATTGTGTATGTGCGTATGTGTGTATGCATATGCATTGTGTGTATGCATGCTTGTATGCATATGCATTTGTGTGTATGTGTGTATGCATATGCATTTGTGTGTATGTGTGTATGTGTGTATGTGTGTATGCATGCTTGTATGCATATGCATTTGTGTGTATGCATATGCATTTGTGTGTATGCATATGCATGTGTGTATGCATATGCATGTGTATGCATATGCATGTGTGTATGGATGTGAGTATGCATATGCATTGTGTATGCATATGCATGTGTATGCATATGCATGTGTATGCATATGCATGTGTATGCATGTGTGTATGTGCGTATGTGTGTATGCATATGCATTGTGTGTATGCATGCTTGTATGCATATGCATGTATGTGTGTATGCATATGCATGTATGTTTGTATGCATAATCATTTGTGTGTATGCATATGCATGTGTATGCATATGCATTTGTGTGTATGAATATGCATTTTTGTATGCATATGTATGTGTGTATGTGTGTATGCATATGCATGTGTGTATGCATATGTATGTTTGTATGCATATGCATATGTGTGTATGCATATGCATGTGTGTATGCATATGCATTTGTGTGTATGCATATGCATTTGTGTATGCATATGCATTTGTGTGTATGTATATGTATGTGTGTATGTGTGTATGTGTGTATGCATATGCATGTGTGTATGCATATGCATGTGTGTATGAATATGCATGTGTGTATGCATGTGTGTATGTGTGTATGCATATGCATGTGTGTATGCATATGCATGTGTGTATGCATATGTATGTTTGTATGCATATGCATATGTGTGTATGCATATGCATTTGTGTGTATGCATATGCATTTGTGTGTATGCATATGCATTTGTGTATGCATATGCATTTGTGTATGCATATGCATTTGTGTATGCATATGCATATGTGTATGCATAGGCATATGTGTATGCATATGCATATGTGTATGCATATGCATATGTGTATGCATATGCATATGTGTATGCATATGCATATGCATTGTGTATGTGCATATGTGCGTATGTGTGTATGCATATGCATGCGTGTATGCATATGCATGCTTGTTTGTATGCATATGCATGCTGGTTTGTGTGTATGCATATGCATTGTGTATGTGTGTATGCATATGCATGCTTGGGTGTATGCATATGCATGCTTGTGTGTATTTATATGTATCTCTCCTTCTCTCTCTTTCACTCTCTTTCTCTCTCTATGTGAATCGAAAACAAAACAATCACTTACATCGATGTAATTGTTTGAATCAAGGTCGTCAAAATCCACTTGAAGCTATCCTTCGTCGAATTTCCAAAGATTTGATCCCAAAATCTCTTAGAAAACTAAAGAGAGAAGATATTAGCAAAACAAAAACATAAGGAAAGAAAAAAGAGTGCTACAATATGTGTAATCTACTTACCAAAACTTTAGATCTATAAAAATAGAGGTGTGCTTAGAGAGAGAGGGAGGGAGAGAGAGAGAGAGAGAAAAAAAAAATTATTTGAATCAAGGTCATCAAAATCCACTTGAAGTTCTCCTTCGTCGAATTTCCAAAGATTTGATCCCAAAATCTCTTGCAAAACTAAACAGAGAACATATTAGAAAAGCAAAAACATAAAGAAAGAAAAAAGAGTGCTACATTATGTGTGATCTACTTACCAAAACTTCAGATCTAGAAAGATAGAGGTCTGCTTAGAGAGAGAGAGAGGGAGGGAGAGAGAGAGAGTGAGAGAGAGGGAAGGAAGGGAGAGAGAGAGAGAGAAAGAGAGGAAGAGTGACAAATAGAGATCTACTGTTCGCGCGCGCAAAGCCGACAGTAGAAGATGTAGATTCAAAACGCTCAGAATGACGAATTTTGGTTTCGAGCCCGATTAAAAAGATACCGTTGGTATAAGCGTCGGCAATTCCAGCAAATTACTGATGCGTATACCGATGCATATATCAATGTTTATACCGATGTAGGGTTTTCGAGGCTAAGCGGCTTTCCCGAATTGTCCGAGGGTCACATCGACGCCGACACCTGACCGTCAGTATGCTGACCATCGGTATTCACTCGATATGTTGTAGTGCTTGTCAGCTTATTGCTCATAAGCTGACTCATTCCATCTGCATTTGCCATTCTGCAACTATTCACAACACTACAAAACACTACAAGCAACACTTCTGCTTGAACACTGTTGCACTATGATGTGACAATTCGATCTTAGAAAAACACAGTTTTGGTGTAACAGAGATATTGCTCTAGGACTTGATACACTTGTTTTATTTGTCCATCAGTCTGTGGATGATTTCCTATAGATAGATTAACTTGAACACCAAGGAGCTTGAAAAGACTATTTCAAAAGGTTCATATTTAGCAAGTTCAATGTTTGAAGTTTGAAGAAATTCAAATTGAGTTTTGAAGAAGACTTTTGAAGAAAAGGTTTGAAGGTCAATTTGGGAGTACAATGCAAGAGAACAAGGATTACGACCACCACGTCCTAGAGAGATGAATCTCCTCCCAACCTTATGCATGTTTATATAGCTGCTTGAATCAATGAGGAACACAAATGTAACTAGAGACCACAAGTGCATGTGCGATCTCCACCACTCTTTTCATACCTACCACTAGAGTCCACTAGTGGTTGGTGTACTTGCCTCTTGAGTTAAGTCCACTGGACTCAAGTTAACTCACGTTAACTTGAGTTAGAAGGCTCTAGAGCATCTTGGGCAAAACTCTTTCCCATGCTTCCCATGGGCGTTGAACCCAAGACCTCCTCCTTCACAACCATGAGACTTAACCACTAGGCTAAGTGGATTACTTGAATATGAGAGCTGCTTGAGTCTATTCTCGAGACCTTTGGCCATACACAAGAGTGACCAAACGGTATCCGATTTCATATCTTTCTAAAGCAGTCAGATCCTTAGACCATAGACTTACTTTATTACATTCTTCCCCCTTTGGAAAAGATTTTCATCCTCGAAAATAAAGCTATATATAATATCCATAGGCAACCCCCGAGCCTCGTGTCCTTGAACTGGAAGAACATGGTCATGTTCTAAAACTAGAAACATGTCTCATCTCTGTGGTGGCATCCCTGCCCAAATGAATCAAAACACTATCTCGCTTTGCACTTTGATAAACTGATCAAAGTTCAAAGTAGTGAATGATTATTAAAGGTGGATTTAAAAATATTCTTGGCTAATTCACAGTTTCTAGATGTGCGATCTCTACACAATGTGGACTAGGTGGATTCAAATTACTAGTTCATTTCTGGGCATGATTGGTGCATGGACTTAGTAATGAAGGTGGGATTCTTATCCCTCGCAAGACTTTGAGAACTCTTGATTCACTTGAATTTGATTTGGATCACTTAAAGTTTGGTTGTCTCAAACATCTAACTTAGATGTTTGTACAATGGTTTACTTTAATCCAACAATTACTTGATTTTTCTACCCAATTAGAGGACTACTTTGTCCTAATGAGTTTAAAAATCCTATGTAAACTGTAGGATAAAGTTTACCATTTCCGTGGAGTCAACCATACTAACTTGAACAATTCAAATTCAAAATGAAAATTGTCCAACTTAGGACACTTTCTCAAAGACTTTAACTGAAAGTTCTTAAGCATTCCTAACTTCTTTATTCTAGAGTATACTGGACTCTAAGAAATTATTTATGCTATAACTTGAAGCAAAACTTAAATAAATAAGTCAATCTTGGACTTATCATCTTTTGAAGATTAAAAAGGTTCTTGTACAAAACATCCATCTAGGACTGTTCAATTTAATTATCTAGTTTTAACTAGCTAACCCTGGTCTTTTGCAAAAGGAATCAGATACCATGTCTGAGCCGATTCCAAAACATTTGGAAAGTGGAAAGAAACAACTAAAACTCTGTATAACTAATTCAAACTTCTAAGAGCTAAACTTGCTATGAGTCAAGTACTTGATGACTCATGACTTTAACTTCTAAATGATCTATTTCAACAGAGATTTGAAGCATTTTCTTTATCTTTAAGAGAACTAAGCTAGATTCTCAAAAAGATGCAAAGAATATCAAAAACATCATCCAACCACAGGATACTAGTGTGGCAATTACCATCAGTGTGTCGACCCACTGAGGTTCTGTTGATGAGTTTTTTACTGAAACAATGCTTCACTTGAGACTAAGTTCAAGTCACATTCAGTCTTTCTGACTCCTTATCGTGAATGCAATTCTTGTGCATTTCTTTGAGTCAAAAGAGTGAATTTACCAAGTTATACTAGGAACTTGATACTTGACTTAGTCAATCAAATCCTTGGTTGAAAATATCAACTCAATGTCCAACTTTTTCAAAAATTTATCAAATATTTCTGACCCACATCACTTAAACTTGAACTATTCTAAGAAGATTGTAGAAGTTACTTACTTCATATCTTCAATTTCCTTGATCTTGAGTTATCTTGAAGTACCTTGAGATACTATTTTCATTCTTCTTGAATTAAACTCAAAGGGCTGTGCCAACGAGGAAGAAGCAATGTCGTTGGAATGGAATTTTTGCGACTAGAATAAGTGCTACACATGGTTTCCCAAGGATTGCACACTTATTCTCTCTAATCTCTACTAAATCCCGAACCGAGATCCTTTTTGTGTATTCCCCGGAGCTTGCTATCACCCCAACCAAATCCGACTGCATATCCTTGGTGATCAAGGCCAAAGTGAAGCAACATTGAATCGGAGCAAGGATGATCGTGCTTTCGATTTTCAAGGTTTTGAAGAAATGTGAGCATGGCTATGAAAGTTGGCTCTTCATTGCATGGAAAGATTTTTCTTGATGATCAAAGGAAGGAGAATGGCTTTTCGAGAGGTCAATGGAAGGATGTAGCTGATTGGAAGATAAGTATTTTCCAAGTTATGTTTTCATTTCAATATTTTTTTTTCTCCATGCTTTCATGTAGGATGCATTTTATTAAAAAATAATGCAAATTAATGAAAGCTAAATAAGAGAGAATAAACATATTGAAATGTTTGGTATGCATCTACAAAAGAAATGATTATTGGTGCATCTCTCCTTTCAAAAGAATGTTTTCCGGCACCATGCACATTTTCTTCTTGCTTGCAAAAGGAATAAGATGCACTCAAGTATGTGCACATGTATATTTATAACCTTTTGTAAGGTAGAGGATAGATTGTTTGTGCATGGATGATTGGATGCACACATACATTTTCAAGCTCAAGAAACTGCTTGATTTACGTTTAGTATATGAAAGGAGAATGCTGACATGTGCATGTACTCACATGCATTTGCATGCAAGAATAGGTATTTATATATGCATGATTGTTGGTTAAGTAGTTGAATACTTTCAAGTTCAAAGGATAGTTGATATGTTCCAAATTTGAAAAAAATCATGGAACTTTTGAAGTTTGTTCTTCGATTTCATCTTTTTTGAGGTTAATCACTCGTCAAGATGAATGATGACTCTAAGTCCCAGATGTGCTTAGGGATTCATGAAAATAAGCTTATAATGAATAAGCTTTAGTGGAGCTATTGAAGTTTTTCTTTTCATCCAGATGAGTGATAAACTTCAAAGAAATGAATAAACTTTAGCATCACTTGAACTTTAGTATTGAGTAGTCAGATGCTAGGTTCCATGACTGTATCTCCAGTCAGGATGCAAAGCTTTCAAAAAGCATGGAAAATTTATTAAACATTTTTCTAAGGATAAGAAAAGTATGCTTGGTTTTGTTTAAGCTAATTAGAGCTTAAAGAAGAAACCCAAGTCAAATTAATCTTTGGGATTCAAGATATTTTCTAAAAAGACATATCAAAGTAATCTTTAGGAATTAAGCTACTTCCTAAAAGTTAAGCCAGTAAAGGAAATAGCCTAGTTGAATATTTCCTTAGTTAAAAAGGAATATCTTTTGGACAAGCAATAAAGCCTTAAGTCTTGTTCTTGTTCAATAGTCAAGATTTCTTTTAGAGACATTATTCCAGTAAAACTAAAGATTCCAAGATGAATCATTGACTTAGTATTACTTGATTCTTTGGCAGGAATTTAAAATTCCTGAAAGAAATATATCTCCCTAGATGTGAGACTAGAATCTTTCAAGTCAGTTTGATAGCTAGGAGTTCCCAGCAGTTCCCAAACCATCAGTATTGGTTACTTAAGTCCAAATAGTGATATAACCCAAAGGTATATCAAAGATTCTCAGCTTTGGAATCTGAAGGGTACCAGTGTATGCCTGGACTTAAGAGGGGGAAAGATCTCTAAAAGCCCATGGGTAAGCAAAGAAGCTTTTATAAGTTTGAGAGATCTTATAGATAAAGACTAAGTCTTTATTTTAGTCGCAAGGTCAATCATTCATGCGATTGGAACTACTCTGAAGTTTGCCCAATTTGTGCCATAAAATTCCTTTTGGGAATTATTCATTCAAGTTCCATCTATCCAATGGAAAATTGTGAAAAGAGTAAGCTGTTCCGAGTCTGAACAGAGTGAAGAAATTCCAAGAATGTAGTCTGCAACCGTGAAGACGGTACTTAAGTCTGTGGAAGATAAAACATAAATTTTTGCTTATCCTTTAAGGGATTTTGGTACAAATCCAGAGAGCATGAGCGAATGCTTAGACTCAAGCAGTAGAGAGATTCATGTAAAAGTCTCGGCTAAGATAGGTACCTAAAGCATTAGTAAAGAAGGAATCTAAAGACAAGAAGTTAAAAACTCTTGTCACTACAAATTGGTCAAGGATAAACCAATCGAACTTGAATTTTGGAAAATTCAAGTACTTGGAATTCTCTTTGGTTTTCATTTGAAAACTAGCAAAGAAGGATGGATATTCCATCAAAAGGTTTTCAAGTTCCCGAAGAAAAGCACATGATTGTGAGACGATCATGTGAAGAGATGTTTAGAATTTTGGATAAAATTCACTCACACATCAATGTGAGTATAAAATAGGGTGGTATGGGACACCAAATTTTATACTCAGATTGATGTAGGAAAGATGGTATGGGACATCAGACCGTGAGATGATGATTATCTTTTTAGTCCTAGATTGGATCTTGAAGTCAAGTCTGATCCTCAAAAGAATTAAGACTTCAAAAAAGGAGTTTAATTCAAGAAGGATACAAGTAGTATCCTAAGATACTTCAAGATAACTTCAAGATCAAGGAAACTGAAGATATGAAGTAACTTCCAAGATCTTCTTGAAGACACTTCAAGATAAAGTGTTGTTAATTCAAAAATATTTCATAATTTCTGAAAGAAGTTGGACTTTGATTTTGTGTTGATTTTTCAACGAAGGATTTGATTGACTAAGTCAAGCATCAGATTCCTAGTGTAACTTAGTAAATTCAATCTTTTGACTCAAAGAAATGCACAAGAATTGCATTCCCAATAAGGAGTCAGAAAGATTGAATGTGACCTGAACTTAGCCTCAAGTGAAGCATTATTTGAGTACAAAACGCATCAATAGAATCTGAGTGGGTCAACACACTGATATTGGTTACCACAGTAGTACTTTGTGGTTGGATGATGTTTTCGAGTTGCTCTGAATCTTTTTAAGAATGCAGCTTATTTCTCTTAAAAATAAAGAAAATGCTTCGATACCCTCTTGAAACAGATCTTTGAGAAGTTAAAGTCGTGAGTCATCTAGACTTTGACTCATAGCGAGCTTATGTATCTTCGAAGTTTGAATTGGTTGTACTGAGTTTCAGTTATTTCTTTTTGCTTTTCAAATCTTTTGGAATTTACTCAGATATGGTATCTGATTCCTTTTGCAAAAGACCAGGGTTAGCTACTTAGAACTAGATACCTAAATGAAAACATCCTGGATAGATGTTATGTACAAGAACCTTTTCAATCTTCAAAAGATAATAATTCTAAGTGGAATTATTTATTTGAGTTTGCTTCAAGTTAACAGTATAATTGATTTCCTAGAGTCCAATATACTCTAGAATAGAGAAGTTAGGACTTGCTCAATACATTGACAATTCCCAAGAACTTTTAGCTAAAAACTAGTCTTTGAGAAAAGTGTCCTAAGTTGGACAAATTTCATTGCAAATTTGTATTCGGCAAGTTATAGTATGGTTGACTCAAAGAAAATGGTAACTTTCTCTTACAGTTTACGTAGGAGTTTTTAACTCATTAGGACAAAGCAGTCCTCTAGTCGAGTGAAAAAAATCAAGTAACTGTTGCATCAGAGTAAACCATTAAAATATCCAAGTTAGATGTTTGGGACAACCAAACTTCAAGTTATCCAAAACAAATTCAAATGAATCAAAAGTTCTCAAAAGTCTAGCGAGGTATAAGAATCCCGCCTTCGTTACTAAGTACATGCATCAGTCATGCCCAGAAATGAACTAATAATTTGAATCCACACAGTTCACATGTTTGTGCCTAGATCACATATCAAGAAACTATGAATTGGCCAGGGATATTTTTAGATCCACCCTTATTGTTCTTTCACTGGTTTGTACTTTGTCCAGTTCATCAAAGTGCAAATTTAGATAGTGTTTTGAATCATTTGGGAAGGGACGCCACCACAGAGATGAGGCATGTTCTTCTAGTTCTAGAACATGACCATGTTCTTCCAGTTTTAGAACATGAGGCTCGGGGGTTGCCTACAGTATGTATATAGCTCTATTTTTGAGGATGAAAATATTTTCCAAGGGGGAAGAATGTAATAACGTAAATTTATGATCTAGGGATCCGACCAGTTCAGACGGATCTAAAATCGGACACCGTTTGGTCATCCGTGTGTATGACCAAAGATCTCGGGTTTAGACTTACTAGGATGTCTTGTGCTGAAGGATGGAAGCTAAGTCCGCTAGATATAAAGAACGCATTTCTGAATGGATATATATCAGATGAAGTCTATATGGAACAGCCTGAAGGGTTTGTAAGTTCCAAATACCTAAACTTCGTTTGCAGATTAAGAAAAGCACTTTACGGGCTGAAGCAAGCTCCAAGAGCTTGGAATTACAGACTTGTGAAGTATCTCAATGAACTTGGATATCAAAGTTCAAAGGCAGATGCAAGTCTACTCATCAAGAAAACAGAAGAAGGTATGATCTACATTTGTATTTATGTAGATGACATTATAATCACATGTACTTCAGATGAAGGAATTAAAGAAGTAAAGAGATAACTTGAAAAGGAGTTTCAGATCAGTGACCTAGGAAAGTTGTCATACTTTCTAGGAATGGAAATCACATACACAGATCATGGTGTATATGTTTCGCAAGAAAGGTATCTCCTAAACTTACTGAAGAAGTTTAAAATGGAGAATTGCAGAGAAGCTTCAACACCGCTTGAAGTAAATCATAAACTAAGCAAATATAGTGGAGCAGAGTTTAAAGATATGAGAAAGTATCAGTCGTTAGTGGGAAGTCTAATTTACGCTACACTAACACGACGGGATCTTAGCTATGCAGTGGGAGTTCTCTCACAGTTCATGCATTGTCCGAAGGATCAACATTGGGTTGCAGGACAGAGAGTTCTTAGATATATCAAAAGAACTATAAAGGAAGGATTATATTATCCCTTTACATCAGATATAAAGCTGAGAGCATTCAGTGACTCAGATTGGGCAGGAAGTCAAGATGACAGAATGGGTATATGATATACCTAGGAGACAAGCTAGTAAGCTGGTGTTCGAAGAAACAACACACAGTGGCCTTATCGTCAACAGAAGCAGAATATAAAGGACTTGTAGAAGCAGCTAAAGAAGTGATATGGATGCAGACCTTGCTCAAAATCATGGGTATTGATCAAGGTATACCTATTATACATGGAGATAATATGAGCTCATTGTATCTTGCAACAAATCTAGTATTTCATGCAAGAACAAAGCACATAGAAATTCAGTATCATTTCTTGAGGGAAAAGGTAATGGAGAAGGAGATAGAAATAGTATACACTCCAACAAAAGATTAGATTGCAGATATTCTGACAAAGAGCTTGGATGGAACGAAGACAAGTAGATTCAAAGAAATGGCAGGTATAAAAGAAAGGAAAATATAAGAAGGACAGGAAGAGTCAAATTAGTGATTGAGGGGGAGCTGTTGAAGAATCACTCACGAATTTGACATACAGACAAAGAAAGATAAAGAGAAGCGTAAAATATTCAGAAAATCAAAAGCCTTAGTGAAGGGACAAATTCACGACCGTTATGTACAGCACAGAATCTTGCAGAATCAGAGTTTGATAGAGTTCGTTATGTTGGGAGAGGATGGTTGGATGCACTCAGAGATTGAGTAGGTGCTGCTACACCTGCTTCACACCAGCCCTCTTTGACTCCAGGAATGCTTAGTACACTTGATTAGCTTCCAGATGATACCAAGAAAGCATATATGTACTTTGCAAATGATATGTGTAATGATCAAATCAAAACAGATTACTTGAGACTTCAAAAATCCAAGAAAACTTGCTATTTTGGTATTGACACCTGCTCAGTCTTTCACTCAGTATGACCAGCACACTTACAATTGATCAAATTCCTTCTGGACATATTAAATTAGCTTAGCAAGCTACCATTTGCAAGTGGAATGAGAAGAAATGACAAACTATACTCTGAGAAAGAAGTTTAGCAAAATTATATGTACCCCCGACTTTTTAGGAACTCTGCAGAAAAATACCAGAGACCACTTCGAGCGAGATTTCTCCGAGATGACTGATTCAATGACCTTCAATTTTTGTAGGCATGTAGTATACTTGGAGCTGGTTCCAACAAGCTTTGAATCACTTGATTTGGTTCAGTAGGCACTGAGATATGCCTCTTGGAAGTTGATAGACTTGGAGAAGATAACTCAGATAATCACAGAGATAATGAATGTGACTCTTTCTATTAATTCACATGAATGTACAATCTCATTGGCTTGATAGATGTAGCCTAATGATTTGGAGATGTGTAGGCTATAGTGTAGCACTCACACACTCAGAGATAGTGAAAAAATGGAGCTCGGAAGTTCACTCTCTATCCCGCGAGTTTTTACATTGACTTTTATATGTGATGGAGATGCATTTGAATTTCAAATTCAAACTAGGGCTCCCTAGAATCTCTCCTCTAAAAGTAGGGAGATATTCTCTCCACTTACACCATCCATTTTTCCACGAATCTAAACAAGTAGGTGTGTATACATAAATGCCAAGTCATTTAGACTTTTACAAGGAGTAAAATGGTAATAGTTTATAAGCATAAGTTCCTATGACTCTTGCTTCATGTAGAGATATCCTTCAAGGGTTCCAAGCCAAAGGTGAAGGCTTGAATTGCACCAACAGCTCCCCCTCAAGCCAAACACTTTGGCTTAAGTCTTCATCTTCAATCTTCAATCACATCCTGCAATCCAATCATGGATTTGAATCTGCATAATTTGTTTCCATCCAAAGCTTTAGTGAGTAAATCTGCACATTGCATATTAGTGGACACATAAGTCAATTGAATGTCTTTGCTAAGCAACTTTTCTCTCACATAGTGGTAATGAACCTCTATGTGTTTTGTCCTAGCATGATATATTGGATTAGCTGCAAGGTGAAGAGAACTTGTGTTGTCACCAAAGATAATTGGTGGCCTTGTATATAGGCCTAACTCTGTATACAAAAGTTTTAACCAAATAGCTTCTTGAGTGGCATTGGCTAGCCCTCTATACTCTGCTTCAGTAGATGACAAAGCTACTGTAGGTTGTTTCTTGGCTGACCAAGAAATAGGTTTATCACCTGCAAAACATATGTATCCTTATGTGCTTCTCCTGTCATCCTTGCATCCTGCCCAATCTGCATCTGAATACACTTTAATATCAATGTTTGATGTATAAGGAAAGTACAAACCATGGTTCTGAGTTCCCTTTAGATACTTCAAGATCTTCTTTGCTGCCTCTAGGTGAGGTACCCTTGGTTTGTGCATGAATTGGCTTAGCACACTAACTCCATATGCTATGTCAATTATGGTTAAGGTAGCATAATTCAAACTACCAACCATACTTTGGTATCCTGTAATGTCTTGGACTTCATCACCTTCATGAGCACTAAGCTTTAGGTTAACCTCCATTGGAGTACTTGAGACTTTAGCTTCCTGCAAATTAAACTTCTTCACAATGTCCTGTACATACTTCTTTTGAGTGATATATATACCTGAATTAGTGTAGACTAACTCAAGACCTAAAAAGTATTTCAATAATCCAAGATCATTGATCTTGAACTCCTTCATCATCTGTCCTTTGATGTGTCCAATACCATTGACATCATTGCCTGTAATGATGATGTCATCAACATAAACACACAAGTAGATTACCTCTGTACTACTCCTCTTTATGAATAGAGAAGTGTCTGCTTTACTCATCACAAATCCTTGGTCTTGGAGATATGTTGTCAACCTGTAATTCCATGCTCTAGGTGCCTGCTTCAATCCATATAGAGCCTTCTTCAATTTACAAACATAATTTACCTTCTTGGGATCTTCATAGCCAGGTGGTTGTGACATGTAGACTTCTTCAGATATCCATCCATTCAAGAAAGCATTCTTGACATCTAATTGGTACATGTTCCAATTCTTGGATGCAGCTATACTCACCAATACTCTGATTGTTGGCATCTTAGCCACAGGAGAAAATGTCTCCTCATAATCAATGCCTTGGGTTTGTGCAAAACCCTTGGCTACCAACCTAGCTTTGTACCTGTTGATTGTTCCATCTGAGTTTCTCTTTAGTTTGTAGATCCATCTGGATCCTATCACCTTCATAGAGTCCTTCTTGGGTACCAAGTCCCATGTGTCACTCTCCTTGAGAGCTTCTATTTCTTCATCCATAGCTCCTTTCCATTCTGGTTTGGTGATTGCCTCTTCATATGTATCTGGTTCTTCATTCAACAAATCCTTTGCAAGATATACATAATGCTTAGTTACAAGAGATGTGTCATACCCAAATCTGATTGGTTTTTTACTTTCTCTCTGAGATCTCCTAATTGACTGATTTGAGGATTCTGGAATATCCTCTAGCTGCTTCATCTTCATCTTTCCTTTGGAATTCCATGCTTTGAATTCCTCAAGGTTGATTGTGTCATCATCCTCTGAACTTGGATCTTCTTCCTTGCTTGGTTCTTCTTTGATTAGCTTTGGAAACTCCTCTTGCAAATCATAAGGTAGACTAACCTTCCTGCATTCATTCTCATACCATGAGTCATTTTCATCAAAGATGATATCTCTGCTTACCTTGAAGCCTTTGTTTGTTGGGTTGTAGAATCTGTACCCTTTTTGGTTCAAATCATAACCAATGAAGATACATTTTTCAGCTTTAGGGTCTAGCTTTCCCCTTACCTGTGAGGGAATATGCACATATGCAATACAACCAAAGATTTTGCAATGATCCAATGATGGTCTCTTACCATGCCAAGCTTCATAAGGTGTCTTTCCATCAAGTGTCTTTGATGGCAACCTGTTAATGAGATAGATGGCAGTAGATACACTCTCTGCCCAAAGATAATTTGGCAACTTCTTTTCATTAAGCATAGACCTAGCTGTTTCAACAATAAGCCTATTCCTTCTTTCAGCTACCCCATTTTGTTCAGGTGAGTACCTTGTAGTTATCTCCCTCTTGATGCCTCTTTCCTGCAAGAAATCTTCAAACTCATTGGAGAAGTATTCTCCTCCTCCATCTGACCTTAGCCTCTTCAAGTTTCTTCCTGTTTGGTTTTCAACAAGTGCAAGATACCTCTTGAAACAATTAAACACTTCATCTTTATGCTTCATAAAGTATAAGACAGTCCATCTGCTATAATCATCAATGAAGGAAACATAGTACCTTGATCCTGAAATGGAGGGATCCTTGCTAGGTCCCCAAAAATCTGTGTGTACCAAGTCTAGGTAGTCTTCATGCATGAAACCGTTCCTTGAGTAGGGCAACCTGTGAGACTTACCAAACTGACAAGCACTACACTTGTAAATCATATGTTGCTTGGATACATTAGGTATCCCAAGCACACATTGATCCCTGCACATTTGCTTTAGGGTTCTTTCACCTATGTGACCTAACCTCTTGTGCCATATTTCTAACTCTAAAAGTGTTTGATCCTTGTAACTGTATAAAGCAATGTTTTTGGTGTCTTCTAGCTCAAAAGTAAATAATCTACCTGATTTCTCTCCCTTGGCTATCCTTTTGAATCCATGTCTTAGATCTTCCACAGATGCTCCATGTTGATTGAACCTGACCTGCAAACCTTTCTCCACAATCTGACCAACACTCATTAGGTTCTTGGTAATGGTTGGTTCATAAAGTACCCTGCTTAATAGGTTCTGGTTCCCATCACAAGTTTTCACATTTCCAATCTTTACAGCAGAATGTTTAGTATCATCACCTGTCTGTACCTGATGTTTGCCCTTGGGTTCTTCCAAATCAGAGAGTAGTGCCACATTACCAGCCACATGGTTAGAACAGCCTTGGAGGTCATATTCATGATCAATAGGGAGTCATCTTGCTCCTCTGTGTAGTTGTTGTAATCCCTTCTATTTCTGAATCCACCTTGGTAGTTACTATTGTGGTTGTGGTTGTAATTGTTGTTGTATTGATTGTTGTATCCACTGTAGCCTTGGTGTTGGTTGAATCTGCCTCTACCTTGAGAGTATCCACCTCTTTGATAGCCTCTTCCTCTCTGATTCTTATAATTTCTGTAGCACTTATCTGTGGTATGGTTAGACAATCCACAAATGTTGCATGATGATGAGTTGTAGGGTCTCCCCCTACCTTGCTTACCTCCTCTACCCCTGCCTCTTGAAGATCTACCTCTCCCTGCATAATTAGCTTGGGAGGTAGAGCCTTCTTCTTCTTGCTTCTTCCCTTTATCTTTATCCTTAACTTTTCAGTATATAGAGCAGAGGGGTTATTACCTTTTGATTGATCTCCAGCCTTTGTAAACTTTGCTTCATGTGTGAATAGTTGGCCCATGAGAGTTGTGAGATCTGGGGTATGCATGTCCATGTAGAGATCCATTGCAGTGGTGAAGCTCTCCCACTTATCATCTGCCTTTAGTCCATTGGTTACTTGCCTTACTATTTGTTCCTCTTAAATCTCCTCACCAATGCTTGCTAATTGGTCTGCCACATCCTTGATCTTGGTCACAAATTCTGAGACTGATTGCTTTGGTTGCTTCCTAAGGGTTGTGAATTCAATCCACAATTGATTCTTCCTGGCCCTTGTGTTAGAAGAAAAGTATGATGACAAGGTTTCCCAAGTCTCTTGGGAAGTCTTACAATTCTTGATGTGAGGTAAAAGGAAATCAGATATAGAGTTAAGAAGATAAGACCTTGCCAAAGCATCTTTTGCACACCATGTGTTGAGCCTCTCTTGTTCATCCTTGGTGGGTAGTCCTCTAGCTTTGAATGAGGGCAATTCCTCATCTCCTAAGATGAATCCAAATAAGCTTCTTCCTTGTAGATAGGTCTTCATCCTTAGAGACCAAGCTTGGTAATTGTTCCTGTCCAATTTGTCAATGAATGAAGGAAAACCATCTCCCATGTTACCTTATTTGCTCTGATACCACTGTTGGGAGAGGATGGTTGGATGCACTCAGAGATTGAGTAGGTGCTGCTACACCTGCTTCACACCAGCCCTCTTTGACTCCAGGAATGCTTAGTACACTTGATTAGCTTCCAGATGATACCAAGAAAGCATATATGTACTTTGCAAATGATATGTGTAATGATCAAATCAAAACAGATTACTTGAGACTTCAAAAATCCAAGAAAACTTGCTATTTTGGTATTGACACCTGCTCAGTCTTTCACTCAGTATGACCAGCACACTTACAATTGATCAAATTCCTTCTGGACATATTAAATTAGCTTAACAAGCTACCATTTGCAAGTGGAATGAGAAGAAATGACAAACTATACTCTGAGAAAGAAGTTTAGCAAAATTATATGTACCCCCGACTTTTTAGGAACTCTGCAGAAAAATACCAGAGACCACTTCGAGCGAGATTTCCCCGAGATGACTGATTCAATGACCTTCAATTTTTGTAGGCATGTAGTATACTTGGAGCTGGTTCCAACAAGCTTTGAATCACTTGATTTGGTTCAGTAGGCACTGAGATATGCCTCTTGGAAGTTGATAGACTTGGAGAAGATAACTCAGATAATCACAGAGATAATGAATGTGACTCTTTCTATTAATTCACATGAATGTACAATCTCATTGGCTTGATAGATGTAGCCTAATGAGTTGGAGATGTGTAGGCTATAGTGTAGCACTCACACACTCAGAGATAGTGAAAAAAATGGAGCTCGGAAGTTCACTCTCTATCCCGCGAGTTTTTACATTGACTTTTATATGTGATGGAGATGCATTTGAATTTCAAATTCAAACTAGGGCTCCCTAGAATCTCTCCTCTAAAAGTAGGGAGATATTCTCTCCACTTACACCATCCATTTTTCCATGAATCTAAACAAGTAGGTGTGTATACATAAATGCCAAGTCATTTAGACTTTTACAAGGAGTAAAATGGTAATAGTTTATAAACATAAGTTCCTATGACTCTTGCTTCATGTAGAGATATCCTTCAAGGGTTCCAAGCCAAAGGTGAAGGCTTGAATTGCACCAACACGTTACACCAAATCAAACTGTATATAAAGAGAGAACGTGCATAAGAATAATAGAGGAAGTGTGCGAACAAGAACGTGCGTGAGTAGAGCGTGCAGTTTAAATAGAGCGCATATAGAGGTCAAAAAGAGTGAGAAGACAGAGTTGTTTAGAAGACGCCAGAGATCGTGTATGTAAAGATGAATAACAGAAACCTGAAATGTCAGGTATTCATCTGAGAGAGATGGTAAGAAGAAACTACTCAGTGTAGGAGAGTTTCTATAGCTTGAGCAAGAAGAGGCCAAGTTAGTTTGTACACATCTTGTCTGATAGAAAACACATGTTCATGTGGAAGTTTGCGCGCACTGTTCGTATGTGAAGAACTCTGAGTATTTTCATGTTACGGTATAAAGTTAGTTAATAGTAACAGTTCGTTCAGTAAACGTGTTTCCCAGTATTTTCTCTGCAAACGTATTTTTTGGTCAGTTACAGTTTTCTCAGGAAACATGTTTTCCAGTAGAACAACGAAGTATATCTCGCAGAATAAATTAAAGTTTTGTATGAGAGATAGCTTATCTTATAGCTAGACATCTCTACTATCAGTTCATCAAAGATTTTCGGTGAAATGGATATGTACACATAGTACAAAGTCTGACCGAAAAGAGACATTCTGAACCGGAGAAGTTTTTTCTTAAACTTCAGAAAGTGTTCACTCAGTAAAGGAAGTTCACACATCACTTCCTTACTTCTTATACAATCACTTGAAGTAATTACAAACAGAATAGGAGTTGATTCCGGTAAGATTCTGATATAATTACGGTGACAGTCTGGTGACAGTCCGGTGAAGTTCCAGTGAATTTTTTAGTAAATTCAAAACAAAGTCTTATATGTTTGAGTAACAGTAACTTTGCTAGGCTACTGTTGATTATAGAGGTGTTCTAATATCACTCTAGCTTAGCCCTCTTTGGTGGTGCAACGAATTTCGCAGACTTGACAAAGTTCGAGTCTTTGCCGCATCGACCATAACAGTGGTATTTGTGCTACCATACCAAAAGTGGTAGTCGTAGCTACAGTACCATCAGTGTTATCAGAGCGAGTTAATCACCAACACCCCCGAGCCTCATGTCCTTGAACTGGAAGAACATGGTCATGTTCTGAAACTAGAAGAACATGTCTCATCTCTGTGGTGGAATCCCTGCCCAAATGAATCAAAACACTGTCTCGCTTTGCACTTTGATAAACTGATCAAAGTTCAAAGTAGTGAATGATTAAAAAAGGTGGATTTAAAAATATCCTTGGCTTATTCACAGTTTCTCGATGTGCGATCTTGACACAATGTGGACTAGGTGGATTCTTATTACTAGTTCATTTTTGGGCATGATTGGTGCATGGACTTGGTCATGAAGGTGGGATTTTTATCCCTCGCAAGACTTTGAGAACTCTTTATCCCTTGCAAGACTTGTCTACCCACTCAGATTCTGTTGATGACTTTTGTACTCAAATAATGCTTCACTTGAGGCTAAGTTCAGGTCACATTCAGTCTTTCTGACTCCTTAATGGGAATGCAATTCTTGTGCATTTCTTTGAGTCAAAAGATTGAATTTACTAAGTTACACTAGGAACTTGGTGCTTGACTTAGTCAACCAAATCCTTGGTTGAAAAGATCAACTCAAAGTCCAAGTCCAAATTCTTTCAGAAATTTATGAAATATTTTCAATTTAAGAACACTTTATCTTGAAGCGTTTCAAGAAGATCTTGGAAGTTACTTACTTCATATCTTCTATTTCCTTGATCTTGAAGTTATCTTGAAGTATCTTGAGATACTACTTTCATCCTTCTTGAATTAAACTCCTTCTTTGAAGTCTTAATTCCCTTGAGGATCAAACTTAACTTTCAAGATCAAATCTAGGACTAAAATATAATTATCATCCCACAGTCCAATGTTCCATACCATCTTTCCTACATCAATCTGCTATAAAATCTAGTGTCCCATACCACCCTATTTTATATTCACATTAATGTGTGGGTGATACTTATCCTAAAGTCAAAAAATCTCTTGATAGAGTATCTTCTTGCTTCAATTCTTTATGAGAATTTTGAAGTTTCAAGCATAACCTCTAACTAGATATTCTAGGTTTTGATTCCTTCACATGATGTCTCACAATCATGTGTTTTGCCTTGGAAACTTGAAAACCTCTTGACAGAATATCAATTATTCTTTGCTAGGGTTTTCAAATGAAAACCAATCAAAATTCCAAGTACTTAAATTTTCATAAATTTAAGTTCAATTGGTTTATCCTTGACCAATTTGTAGTGACAAGAGCTTGTGACTTCTTGTCTTAAGATTCATTTCTTTACTGATGCTTTAGGTACCTATCTTGGTCGAGATTTTTTAGAGGAATCTCTCTACTGCTTAAGTCTAAGCATTCGCTCATGCTCTCTGGATTTGTACCAAAATCCCTTAAAGGATAAGCAAACATTTATGTTTTACCTTCCACAGACTTAAGTACCGTCTTCACGGTTGCAGACTACATTCTTGGAATTCCTTCACTCTGTTCAGACTCGGAACAGCTTAATCTTTTCACAATTTTCCATTGGATAGATGGAACTTGAGTGAATAATTCCCAAAAGGAATTTTATTGCCAAAACTTGAGCAAACTTCAGAGTAGTTCCAATCGCATGACTGATTGACCTTGCGACTAAAATAAAGGCTTAGTCTTTATCTATAAGATCTCTCAAACTTATAAAAACTTCTTTGCTTACCCATGGACTTTTAAAGATCTTTCCCCTACTAAGTCCAAGCATACACTGATGCCTCATAGATTTCAAAGCTAAGAATCTTTGATATACCTTTGGGTTATATCACTATTTGGACTTAAGTAACCAATACTGATGGTTTGGGAACTGTTGGGAACTACTAGCTATAAAACTGACTTGAAAGATTTTAGTCTCACATCTAGGGAGATATATTTCTTTCAAGAATTTTAAATTCCTGCCAAAGAATCAAGTAATAATAAGTCAATGATTCATCTTGGAATCTTTAGTTTTACTAGAATAATCTCTCTAAAAGAAATCTTGACTATTGAACAAGAACAAGACTTAAGGCTTTATTGCTTGTCCAAAAGATATTCCTTTTTAACTAAGGAAATAGGATTTCCTTTACTGGCTTAACTTTTGGGAAGTAGCTTAATTCCTAAAGATTATTTTGATATATCTTTTTAGAAAATATCTTGATTCCCAAATATTAATTTGACTTGGGTTTATTCTTTAAGCTCTAATTAGCTTAAACAAGACCAAGCATACTTTCTTATTCTTAGAAAAGTGCTTAATAAAAGTATTCAACTACATAACCAACAATCATGCATATAAAAATATCTCTTCTTGCATGCAAATGCATGGGAGTGCATGCAGTGTTGGCATTCTCCTTTCATGCATAAAACCTAATTCAAGCAATTCTTCAGCTTGACATGTGTGCATCCAATCATCCATGCACAAACAATCTATCCTCTACCTTACAAAGGGTTATAAATATACATGTGCACATACTTGAGTGCTTCCTATTCCTTTTGCAAGCAAGAAGAAAATGTGTATGGTGCCTGAAAACATTCTTTTGAAAGGAGAGATGCACCAACAATCCCTTCTTTTGTAGATGCATACCAAACATTTCAATATGTTTGTGCTTTTTCTTTTCAATATGTTTGAGAGATCTTATAGATAAGGACTAAGTCTTTATTTTAGTCACAAGGTCAACCAGTCATGCGATTGGAACTACTTTGTAGATTGCCCAAGCATTGGCAATAAAAATTCCTTTTAGGAATTACTCACTCAAGTTCCATATATCCAATGGAAAAGTGTGAAAAGAATAAGCTGTTCCAAGTCTGAACAGAGTGAAGAAATTCCAAGAGTGTAGTCTGCAACCGTGAAAACGGTACTTAAGTCTGTGGAAGGTAAAACATAAATGTTTGCTTATCCTTTAAGGGATTTTGGTACAAATCTAGAGAGCATGAGAAGATGCTTAGACTTAAGCAGTAATGAGATTCCTGTAAAAAATCTCGACCGAGATAGGTACCTAAAGCATCAGTAAAGAAAGGAATCTAAAGACAAGAAGTCACAAGCTCTTGTCACTACAAATTGGTCAAGAATAAACCAATTGAGCTTGAATCTATGAAAATTCAAGTACTTGGAATTCTATTTAGTTTTCCTTTGAAAACCCTAGTAAAGAAGGACGGATGTTTCATCAAAAGGTTTTCAAGTTCCCAAAGGAAAGCACAAGATTGTGAAACGATCATGTGAAGGGATCAAAACCTAGAAAATCTAGTTAGAGGTAATGCCTAAAACTTCAAAAATTCTCTTAAAGAATTAAAAAAAGAAGGTACTCTATCAAGAGATGTTTAGACTTTAGGATAAGAATCACCCACACATTAATGTGAATATAAAATAGGGTGGTATGGGACACCAGATTTTATACTTAGATTGATGTAGGAAAGATGGTATGGGACATTGGACCATGGGATGATAATTATCTTTTAGTGCTAGATTAGATCTTGAAGTTAGGTTTGATCCTCAAGGAAATTAAAACTTCAAAGAAGAAGTTTAATTCAAGAAGGATGAAAGTAGTATCTCAAGATACTTCAAGATTAACTTAAAGATCAAGGAAATTGAAGATATGAAGTAAGTAACTTAGAACACTTCAAGCTTAAGTGTTGTTGATCACAAATATTTGATAAATTTTTGAAAACGTTGCACTTTGACTTTGAGTTGATCTTTTCAACCAAGGATTTGATTGACTAAGTCAAGCACCAAGTTCCTAGTGTAACTTGGTAAATTCACTCTTTTGACTCAAAGAAATGCACAAGAATTGCATTCCCAGTAAGGAGTCAGAAAGTTTGAATATGACCTGAACTTAGTCTCAAGTGAAGCATTATTTGAATACAAAACTCATCAACAGAACCTCAGTGGGTCGACACACTAATGTATGTTACCGCACTAGTATCTTGTGGCTGGATGATGTTTTTGGATTTTCTTTAAATCTTTTTGAGAATCTAGCTTATTTCTCCTAAAAATAGAGAAAATGCTTCAATATCCTGTTGAAACAGATCTTTGAGAAGTTAAAGTCATGAGTCATCTAGACTTTGACTCATACCAAGCTTACACATCTTCGAAGTTTGAATTGGTTGTACTGAGTTTCAGTTATTTCTTTCCGCTTTCCAAATCTTTTGGATTTGACTCAGATATGGTATCTAATTCCTTTTGCAAAAGACTAGGGTTAGCGTGCTAGAATTAGATAACTAAATTAGACATCCTAGATAGATGTTCTGTACAAGAACCTTTTTAAACATTGAAAGATAATAAGTCTAAGTGGACTTATTTATTTGCGTTTGTTTCAAAGTTATAGCATAAGTGATTTCCTAGAGTCGAGTATACTCTAGAATAGAGATGTTAGGAATTGCTCAGCAGATTGACAATTCCCAAGAACTTTGTCTTTGAGGAAAGTATCTTAAGTTGGATTTAAATTGGTCAAGTCATAGTACGGTTGACTCAAAAGTAAATGGAAAACTTTATCTTGTAGCTTACATAGGATTTGTTAACTCATTAGGACAAAGCAGTCCTCTAGTCGAGTGAAAAACATCAAGTAACTGTTGGATCATAGTAAACCATTAAAAACATCCAAGTTAGATGTTTGGGACAACCAAACTTCGAGTTATCCAAAACAAATTCAAGTGAATCTCAAAGTCTTGTGAGGGATAAAGAATACCCACTTTTTTTGTTACTAAGTCCATGCACGAGTTATCCCCAGAAATGGACTAGTAATTTGAATCCACCCAGTTCACATGATTGTGCCTAGATCGCACATCGAGAAACTATGAATTGGCTAGGGATGTTTTAGATTCACCCTTATTATTCATTCACTACTAGTCTATCAAAGTGCAATGTCAGATAGTGTTTTGAAACATTTGGACAGGGATGCCACCATAGAGATGAGACACGTTCTTCGAGTTCTAGAACATGACCATGTTCTTCCAGTTTTAGAACATGAGGCTCGGGGGTTGCCTACAGTATGTATATAGCTCTATTTTCGAGGAGGAAAATATTTTCCAAGGGGGCAAGAATGTAATAAAGTAAGTCTATGATCCAAGGGTCTCGCCAGTTCAGACAGATCTGAAATCGGACATTGTTTGTCATCCGTGTGTATGACCAAAGATCTCGAGTTTAGAATTACTAGGAGGTCTTGTGCTCTTGTGAACAAGTGAACCACTTAGCCTAATGGTTAAGTCTCAAGGATGTGAAGGAGGAGGTCTTGGATTCAATCCCCATGGGAGACATGGGGAGAGTATTTTGCCCAAAGAGATTTAGAGCCTTCTAGAAGCATCCACTTGAGTTAACTCGAGTTAACTGGGACACTTGGCGCACATGTAGTTACATGGCTCACACTTGGATGGTTAGTATCTAGCTGCCCAAGAAAGCACTCCCCTAGAGAGAGCTATATATAGAGGCATTTGGTTGGGAGGAGAATCATCTCTCTAGCACATGGTGGTCGTAATCGTACAATGCAACAACCTAAGAATTACAACCACCACGTGCTTGAGAGATGACTCTCCTCCCAACCTTATGCATGTATATATAGCTGCTTGAATCAATGAGGACCACAAATGTAACTAGAGTCCACAAGTGCATGTGCAATCTCCTCCACCCCTTTCATATCTACCACGAGAGCCTACTAGTGGCTCGAGTGATCTCGTCCACTGCTTTTGTACCTTCCACTAGATTCCACTAGTGGTTGTTGTACTCACCTCTTGAGTTAAGTCCACTGATCTCAAGTTAACTCACGTTAACTTGAGTTAGAAGGCTCTAGAGCTCTTTGGGCAAAACTGTCTCCCCATGCTCCCAATGGGGATTGAACCCAAGACCTCCTCCTTCACAACCATGAGACTTAACCACTAGGCTAAGTGGATCACTTGAATATGAGAACACATGAGCTTATGCTTGAGTCTACTCTCGAGATCTTTGGTCCTACAAACGAGTGACCAAACGGTGTCCGATTTCAGATCTGTGTGAACCGGCTAGATCCTTAGATCACGTACTTACATTATTACATTCTTTCCCCCTTGGAAAAGATTTTTGTCCTCGAAAAATAGAGCTATATACATACTGTAGGCATCCCCCGAGCCTCATGTTCTAAAACTGGAAGAACATGGTCATGTTCTAGAACTGGAAGAACATGGTCATGTTCTAGAACTGGAAGAACATGTCTCATCTCTGTGGTGGCTTCCCTACCCAAATGATTCAAAACACTGTCTGGTCTTGCACCTTGATGAACTAGGCAAAGTACAAAGTAGTGAATAGAGAATACGCGTGGATCTAAATACATCCCTGGCCAATTCATAATTTCTGGATGGGCGATCTATGCACAAACATGTGAACTAGATGGATTCTAATTACTAGTCGATCTTTGGGCATGACTAGTGCATGGACTTAGTAACGAACGTGGGATTCTTATCCCTCGTAAGACTTTGAGAATTCTTGATTCAATTGAATTTGATTTGGATCACTTAAAGTTTGGTTGTCCCAAAACATCTAACTTGGATGTTCGTAGAATGGTTTACTTTGATCCAACAGTTACTTGATTTTTCTACCCTACTAGAGGACTCCTTTGTCCTAAAAAATCGTATGTAAATTATAGGAGAAATTTCACCATTTCGGTTGAGTCAATCATACTAACTTGACCAATTCAAATTCAAAATGAAAATTCTCCAACTTAGGAAACTTTTCTCAAAGACTTTAACTAAAAGTTCTTGGGAATTATCAATCTGATGAGCAATTCCTATTCTAGAGTATACTGGACTCTAAGAAATTGTTTATGCTATAACTTGAAGCAAAACTTAAATGAATAAGTTAATCTTGAACTTTTCATCTTTGGAAGGTTGAAAAGGTGCTTGTACAGAACATCTGTCTAGGATGTTTAAATATAGTTACCTGGGTCTATCTGGTGAACCTTGGTCTTTTTCAAAAGGAATCGGATACCAGATCTGAGCCAATTCTAAAAGCAGAAAGAAATAACTAAAACTCTGTACAACCAATTCAAACTTCGAAAAAGATACATAAACTGATATGAGTCAAAGTCTAGATGACTCAGGACTTTAACTACTCAAAGATCTGTTTCAACAAGGTATTGAAGCATTTTCTTTATCTTTAAGAGAAATAAGCTGGATTCTCAAAAAGATTCAAAGAATATCAAGAACATCATCCAATCACAGGATACTAGTGTGGCAATTACCATCAGTGTGTCGACCCACTGAGGTTCTGTTGATGAGTTTTTTTTTTTTAACTCAAACAATACTTCACTTGAGACTAAATTCAAGTCACATTCAGTCTTTCTGACTCCTTATCGTGAATGCAATTCTTGTGCATTTATTTGAGTCAAAAGAGTGAATTTACCAAGTTATACTAGGAACTTGATACTTGAATTAGTCAATCAAATCCTTGGTTGAAAAGATCAATTGAAAGTCAAAGTTCAACTTTTTCATAAATTTATTAAATATTTCTGATTGGCAACACTTAAGCTTGAAGTGTTCGAAGAATATCTTAAAAGTTACTTACTTCATATCTTCAATTTCCTTGATCTTGAAGTTATCTTGAAGTATCGTTAGATACTACTTTCATCCTTTACGAATTAAACTTTTCTTGAAGTCTTAATTCCCTTGAGGATCAAACCTAACTTCAAAATCCAAACTAGGACTAAAAGATAATTATCATCCCATGGTCCAATGTCCCATACCATCTTTCCTACATCAATCTAAGTATAAACTCTGGTGTCCCATACCACCCTATTTTATATTCACATTAAGGTGTGGGTGATACTTATCCTAAAGTCAAAACATCTCTTGATAGAATATCAATTCTTCTTTGCTAGGGTTTTCAAATAAAAACCAATTAGAATTCCAAGAACTTGAATTTTCTCAAATTCAAGTTCAATTGGTTTATTCTTGACCAATTTTGTAGTGACAAGAGCTTTTGACTTCTTGTCTTCAGATTCCTTTCTTTACTGATGCTTTAGGTACCTACCCGGGGACTTTTAAATAGGAATCTCTCTACTGCTTAAGTCTTAAACATCCGCTCATGCTTTCTGGATTTGTACCAAAATCCCTTTAAGGATAGGCAAACATTATGTTTTACCTTCCACAGACTTAATTACCATCTTCACGGTTGCAGACTACATACTTGGAATATTTACGCTGTTCAAATTTGGGACAACTTACTATTTCGATTGCCAATACTTGGGCAAACTTCACAATAGTTCTAATCGTAATTATCTTGGACAACCATGGCCAAGATTGATCAAGTCTTGTTGATCATGCGATAATAATAAAAAATTTATCTTTATCATTTAAGATCTCCATAACTATCTAAAGCTTCTTTGCTTACCTGCAGGATTTTTTAGAGACCTTTCCCTTACTCAAGTCCAAGCATACACTGATGCCTTTTCAATTCTACAGCTAAGAACCTTTGATATACCTCTAGGTTATATCACTATTTGGACTTGAGTACCAATACTTGAGGTTTGGAATTGCTAGGGAACTACTTACTAACTAAAGAGTATGAAGAACTTCATTCTCAATACTTGAAAGAATGTTATTCTTCAAAGACTTGAGATTCCTTTTAGGGAATCAAATATCTTGAGCAAATGATTCATCTTGGAATCTTTTTCAATGTTGGAAGGATATTTGAAAGAAAATTCCTTCAACAATATCCAGAAAGATTACTGACTCAATTTTATTCATTTCTTGAGTATCAAACTAGAGGCTAAATATCACCTGTTGGATATGATTTCCCATGCCACTATGAAAGTTTAAGTTGAACTTTCATTTATGTGATATTGACTCCTATTCTTGAGTTTGATACAAGATCCATTATTATTGGTCAATCTTGAGATGTTACTAGAGTCCTTCAAACATATTTAACTAATCAAATTTATGTTTAAAGTCCAAGCATCTATTGATGATTGATCCAATAGTAATGCAACTATGAACACATAACTTTGAACTTTATAGCTTATTTAGGAAGAGTTCATGGATTGGAGATCCATTTCTTGGAACGTTCTATTCCTAAATGAAAAATTCACACTTGATTACTTAGCTAGTTACATCATTTACCAGAGGTGCAACTCTAGAACGAAACATCCTCTTATTGACATCAAAGATCAATTAATGTTGAGGTTCAACCTTTGATTTCCATCACTCCTTGGGATGAGATCAAATGAAAACTTATAAAAGCTTCATAGTTTTTCTTGGCACCTTCATAATAGAACATCATCATTTTACTTGGAACGTCTACCTTCCCAAAAATAAATTCATCTTGAACATGGTAGGAGAATGATCTCATGTGGAATAGAAGGCTTGACTATTTCAATTTAGTGTTTCACATTTAGGAAATATCTCAATTTCTAAAAGTCACTTACAGAGGTTTCATCGCGAGATACAAACCTTGAAACCACAAAGAAACTTCTTAGAACTTTCGATATCTTCTAAATAGAAGAGTGCTCATAGAACTTGGAAACAAAATTGAAGTTATCATCCAATCTTGGGATGTTTGAGAAGTTACATACATTATGTAACTAATCAACTAAAGCTTATCTTCATAACTTCCTAAGTACATCCATGACTTAGAGTCTTCATGCATTACAAAAGCTTTGCAAGTAATTAAGTTTTCTTGGTCATCAAGAATACATAACTTTCTCCTAGTGCCTACTTATACCTAGTAAGACATCAAACATACTTAATTATCATTAAGTATTTGTCTTTGATAGCGGAGTATCAAATAGTGAAGGAATCGACTCATTACTTGAGCTACAAACTAGAACTTGCATGTCTTTGCAACTAACTAGTCCTCTGTCTTCCCTAATGTCTAGCTGTGAGCTTTATAAAGTAAGCTAAATACTAAGAGAGTACATTTTCACATCTACTTGCAGACAACATCCCGATCTATTATGCAAATGCATGTGCTTACATGCAAATCCATATGCTCACATGCGTATGTATGCATATTCTTTGCATGCCCAAAAAATTAATGCAACAATCATGCATGAGCTTGATGCATGACTTTTCCTTGTATTAAGAATGTATATCATGCAATTGTGATGCATGTATATCCTTTCCTTTGTCCTTATGCACTATGATATAAGAACATACCCTTGAGGTGCAATAAAAAGCTTACTCAATGTAAAGGAAATCTGGAATCAAACTACCAAAATACATTCTTTGATGCACAAGGATCCTTTTAAAACAAGTCTTTCCCTAATGCAAACTAAAGCTTGAAATGAGAAATGGATTCCTTCATTATCCTAACCTATACTCAATCGATTGAAATCTTGGCTATTTCAATGCAAGAGAACAATGATTACGACCACCACATGCTAGAGAGATGACTCTCCTCCCAATCAAATGCCTCTATATATAGCTCTCTCTAGGGGATTACCTTCTTGGGCAGGTGGATACTAGCCAGCCATGTATCGGCCATGTAACTGCATGTGCGCCAAGTGTCCTAGTCAACTCGAGTTAACTCAAGTGGATGCTTCTAGAAGGCTCTAGATCTCTTTGCGCAAAATACTCTCCCCATGTTCCCCATGGGAATTGAACCCAAGACCTCCTCATTCACATCCTTGAGACTTAACCACTAAGCTAAGTGGATCACTTGTTCACAAGAGCACAAGACCTCCTAGTAAGTCTAAACTCGAGATCTTTGGTCATACACACGGATGACCAAACGGTGTCCGATTTCATATCTGTCTGAACCTGCCAGACCCTTGGATTATAGACTTACTTTATTACATTCTTCCCCCCTTGGAAAATATTTTCTTCCTCAAAAATAGAGCTATATACATACTGTAGGCAACCCTTGAGCCTCATGTTCTAAAACTGGAAGAACATGGTCATGTTCTAAAACTGGAAGAACATGATCATGTTCTAAAAGTGGAAGAACATGTCTCATCTCTGTGGTGGCGTCCCTACCCAAAACATTCAAAACACTATCTCATTTTGCACTTTGATGAACTCGACAAAGTACAAACTAGTGAAAGAATAATAATGGTGGATCTAAACACATCCCTTGCCTATTCATAGTTTTTTGATGTGCGATCTAGGCACAAACATGTGAACTGGGTGGATTCAACTTACTAGTCCATTGTTGGGCATAACTGGTGCATTGACTTAGTAATGAAGGTGGGATTCTTATCCCTTGTAAGACTTTGAGAACTCTTGATTCACTTGAATTTGTTTTGGAGAACTTGAAGTCTGGTTGTCCCAAACATCTAACTTGGATGTTTGTACAAAGGTTTACTCTGATCCAACAGTTACTTGAAATTTTCACTCGACTAGATGACTACTTTGTCTTAATGAGCTTAAAAATCCTATATAAACTATAGGAGAAAGTTTACCATTTTCTTTGAGTCAACCATACCATAACTTGACCAATTCATATTCAAAATGAAAAATTGTCTAACTTAGGACACTTCTCTCAAAGAATTTAGCTAAAAGTTCTTGGGAATTGTCAATCTGATGAACAATTCCTAACTTGTCTATTCTAGAGTATACTGGACTCTAGGAAATCATTTATGGTATAACTTGAAGCAGACTCAAATAAATAAGTCCATTTAGACTTACTATCTTTTGAAGATTGAAAAGGTTCTTGTACATAATATCTTTTTAGGATGTTCAATTTAGTTATCTAGTTCTAACCGGCTAACCCTGGTCTTTTGTAAAAAGCAATTAGATACCATCTGAGCCAATTCCAAAAGATTTGGAAAGCGAAAAGAAATAACTAAAACTCTGTACAACCAATTCAAACTTCGAAGATATGTGAACTTGCTATGAGTCAAAGTCTAGATGAATCTGGACTTTAACTTCTCAAAGATCTATTTCAACAGGGTATTGAAGCTTTTTTTCTTAATTTTTAAGAGAAATAAACTGGATTCTCAAAAAGATTCAAAGAAAATCCAAAAACATCATCCAACCACAAGATTTTGGTGTGGTAACCAACATCAGTGTGTCGACCCACTGAGGTTTTGTTGATGATTTTTATATTCAAATAATGCTTCATTTGAGATTAAGTTCAGGTCACATTCAATCTTTTTGACTCCTTACTGGGAATGCAATTCTTGTGCATTTCTTTGAGTCAAAAAAGAGTGATTTTACCAAGCCATACTAGGGACTTGATGCTTGACTTAGTCAAGCAACCCCCTGGTTGAAAAGATCAACTCAAAATCAAAGTCCAACTTCTTTCAGAAATTTATGAAATATTTTTGAATTAACAATACTTTATCTTGAAGTGTTTCAAGAAGATCTCGGAAGTTACTTACTTCATATCTTCTATTTCCTTTATCTTGAAGTTATCTTGAAGTATTTTGAGATATTGTTTTTATCCTTCTTGAATTAAAATCCTTCTTTGAAGTCTTAATTCCCTCGCGGATGAAACCTAACTTCAAGATCCAAACTAGGACTAAAAGATAATCATCAACTCACGGTCCGATGTCCAATAGGATAAATAATTTCTTAGAGTCCAATATACTCTAGAATAGATCAGTTAGGAATTGCTCATCAGATTGACAATTCCCAAGAACTTCCAACTAAAGTCTTTGAGAAAAGTGTCCTAAGTTGGACAATTTCCATTTTGAATTTGAATTGGTCAAGTTATGGTATGGTTGAATTAAATTAAATGGTCAACTTTCTCCTGTAGTTTACATAGGATTTTTAAACTCATTAGGACAAAGCAGTCCTATAGTCGGGTGAAAAAATCAAGTAACTATTGGATAAGAGTTAACCATTGTACAAACATCCAAGTTAGATATTTGGGACAACCAAACTTCAAGTTCTCGAAAACAAATTCAAGTGAATCAAGAATTCTCAAAGTCTTGCAAGGGATAAGAATTCCATCTTCATTACTAAGTCCATGCACTAGTTATGCCAAGAAATAGACTAGTAATTTGAATCCACCTAGTTCACATGCTTGTGCCTAGATCGCACATTGAGAAACTGTGAATTGGCCAGGAATGTTTTTAGATCCACCCTTATTATTCTTTCACTAGTTTGTACTTTGTCCAGTTCATCAAAGTGCAACTTGAGATAGTGTTTTGAATCATTTGAGTAGGGACACCACCACAGAGATGAGACATGTTTTTCCAGTTTTAGAACATGACCATGTTCTTCCAGTTTTGGAACATGAGGCTCGGGGGTTGCCTGCAGTTACTATATATAGCTTTATTTTCGAGGAAAAAAATATTTTCCAAGGGGGCAAGAATGTAATAAAGTAAGTTTATGATCTAGTGATCCGACCAGTTCAGATAGATCTGAAATCGGACACCGTTTGGTCATCCGTGTGTATAACCAAAGATCTCAGGTTTAGACTTACTAGGAGGTCTTGTGCTCTTGTGAACAAGTGATCCACTTAGCTTAGTGGTTAAGTCTCAAGGATGTGAAGGAGGAGTTTTTGGGTTCAATCTCCATGGGAGACATGGGGAGAGTATTTTGCCCAAAGAGATCTAGAGCATTCTAGAAGCATCCACTTGAGTTAACTCGACTTGATTGGGACATTTGGTGCATATGTAGTTACTGACTTCTTGGGCAGGTGGATCCTAACCATCCAAGTGTCGGCCATGTAACTACATGTGCACCAAGTGTCCCAGTTAACTCGCGTTAACTCAAGTGGATGCTTCTAGAAGGCTCTAGATCTCTTTGGGCAAAATACTCTCCCCATGTCCCCCATGGGGATTGAACCCAAGACCTCTTCCTTCACATCCTTGAGACTTAACCACTATGCTAAGTGCATCACTTGTTCACAAGAGCACAAGACCTCCTAGTAAGTCTAAACTCGAGATCTTTGGTCATACACCCGGATGACCAAACGGTGTCCGATTTCAGAACTGTCTGAACTGACTAGACCCTTGGAACATAGAATTACTTTATTACATTCTTCCCCCCTTGGAAAATATTTTTGTCCTCAAAAATAGAGCTATATACATACTATTGACAACCCTCGAGCCTCATGTTCTAAAACTAGAAGAACATGGTCATGTTCTAGAACTGGAAGAACATGTCTCATCTCTGTGGTGGCATCCCTGTCCAAATGTTTCAAAACACTATCTAGCATTGCACTTTGATAGACTGGTCAAAGTACAAAGTAGTGAATGAATAATAAGGGTGGATCTAAAACATCCCTAGCCAATTCATAGTTTCTCGATGTGCGATCTAGGCACAATCATGTGAACTAGGTGGATTCAAATTACTAGTCCATTTCTAGGCAGAACTGATGCACGGACTTAGTAACGAAGGTGGGGATTCTTTATCCCTCGCAAGACTTTGAGATTCACTTGAATTTGTTTTGGATAACTTGAAGTTTGTTTGTCCCAAACATCTAACTTGGATATTTTTAATGGTTTACTCTGATCCAATAGTTATTTGATTTTTTTCACTCGACTAGAGGACTGCTTTCTCCTAATGAGTTAACAAATCCTATGTAAGCTACAAGATAAAGTTTTCCATTTACTTTTGATTCAACCGTACTATAACTTGACCAATTTAAATCCAACTTAGGATACTTTTCTCAAAGACAAAGTTCTTGGGAATTATCAATCTGCTGAGCAATTGCTAACTTCTCTATTCTAGAGTATACTGGACTCTAGGAAATCATTTATGCTATAACTTCGAAACAAATGTAAATAAATATGTCCACTTAGACTTATTATCTTTCAATGTTTGAAAAGGTTCTTGTATAGAACATCATATAGGATGTTTCATTTAGTTATCTAATTCTAGCAGGCTAACCGTGGTCTTTTGCAAAAGGAATCACATACCATATCTGAGTTAGATCCAAAAGATTCGAAAAGCGGAAAGAAAACTCTGTACAATCAATTCAAACTTTGAAGATACGTAAACTTGCTATGAGTCAAAGTCTAGATGACTCCGACTGTAACTTCTCAAAGATTAGTTTCAACAAGGTATTGAAGCATTTTTTTAAATTTTCTTTTTCTATCTTCAAGAGAAATAATCCGGATTCTCAAAAAGATTCAAAGAAAATCAAAAACATCATCGAACCACAAAATACTAGTGTAGTAACCAAAATCAATGTGTCGACCCACTGAGGTTTTTTTGATGAGTTTTTTACTCAAACAATGCTTCACTTGAGACTAAGTTCTGGTCACATTCAATCTTTCTGATTCCTTATTAGGAATGCAATTCTTGTGCATTTCTTTGAGTCAAAAGAGGGAATTTACGAAGTTACACTAGGAACCTGATGCATGACTTAGTCAATCAAATCCTTCGTTGAAAAATCAACACAAAATCAAACTCCAACTTCTTTCAGAAATTTATGAAATATTTTCAAATTAACAACACTTTATCTTGAAGTGTCTTCAAGAAGATCTTGGAAGTTACTTCATATCTTCAGTTTCCTTGATCTTGAAGTTATCTTGAAGTATCTTAGGATACTACTTGTATCCTTCTTGAATTAAACTCCTTTTTTGAAGTCTTAATTCTCTTGAGGATCAAACTTGACTTCAAGATCCAAACTAGGACTAAAAGATAATCATCATCTCATGGTCCGATGTCCCATACCATCTTTCCTACATCAATCTGAGTATAAAATCTGGTGTCCCATACCACCTTATTTTATACTCACATTGATGTGTGAGTGAATTTTATCCAAAAGTCTAAACATCTCTTGATAGAGAACCTTCTCGCTTCAATTCTTGACAAGAATTTTGAAGTTTCAGGCATTATCTCTAACTAGATTTTCTAGGTTTTGATCCCTTCACATGATCTCCTCACAATCATGTGCTTTTCTTTGGGAACTTGAAAACCTTTTGATGGAATATCCATCCTTCTTTGCTAGGGTTTTCAAATGAAAACCAAAGAGAATTCCAAGTACTTGAATTTTCCAAAATTCAAGTTCGATTGGTTTATCCTTGACCAATTTTTAGTGACAAGAGCTTTTAACTTCTTGTCTTTAGATTCCTTCTTTACTGATGTTGTAGGTACCTATCTTGGGCGAGAATTTTATAGGAATCTCTCTACTGCTTAAGTCTGAGCATCCGCTCACGTGCTCTGGATTTGTACCAAAATCCCTTTAAGGATAGGCAAACATTATGTTTTACCTTCCACAGACTTAAGTACCGTCTTCATGGTTGTAGACTACATTCTTGGAATTTCTTCACTCTGTTCAAACTTGGAACAGCTTACTCTTTTCAGAATTTTCTATTTGAATAAATGGAACTTGAGTGAATAATTCCCAAAAGGAATTTTATTGCCAATGCTTGGGCAATCTTCAAAGTACTTCCAATCGCATCACTAGTTGACCTTGCGACTAAAATAAAGAGTTAGCCTTTATCTATAAGAATAATCTTCTTTGCTTACCCGTGGGCTTTTAGAGATCTTTCCCCCTCTTAAGTCCAGACATACACTGATACCCTTCAGATTCTAAAGCTGAGAATCTTTGATACACCTTTAGGTTATATCAATATTTGGACTTAAGTACCAATACTAATGATTTGGGAACTATTGGGAACTACTAGCTATCAAACTGACTTGAAAGATTCTAGTCTCACATCTAGGGAGATATATTTCTTTCAAGAACTTTAGATTGCTACCAAAGATTCAAGTAATACTAAGCCAATGATTCATATTGGAATCCTTAGTTTTACTAGAATCATCTTTCTAAAATAAATCTTGACTATGAACAAGAACAAGACTTAAGGCTTTATTACTTGTCCAAAAGATATTCCTTTTTTAACTAAGGAAATAGTTAACTAGGGTATTTCCTTTATTAGTTTAACTTTTAGGAACTACCTTAATTCCTAAAAATTACTTTGTCATATCTTTTAGAGAATATCTTGATTCCCAAAGATTAATTTGACTTGGGTTTAAGCTCTAATTAGCTTAAACAAAACCAAACATACTTTTCTTATCCTCATAAAAATGCTTAATAAAGTTTCCATGCTTTTTGAAAGCTTTGCATCCTAATTGGAGATACAGTCATGGAACCTAGCATTTGACTATTGAACACTAAAGTTCAAGTGATGCTAAAGTTTATTCATTTCTTTGAAGTTTATCACTTATCTGGATGAAAAGAAAAACTTCAATAGTTCCACTAAAGCTTATTCATTATAATCTTATTTTCATGACTCCCTAAGTACATTTGGGACTTAGATCTTGATGAGTGATTAACCTCAAAAAAGATGAAATCAAAGAACAAACTTCAAAAGTTCTATGAGTTTTTTCAAAATTGGAACATATCAACTATCCTTTGAACTTGAAAGTATTCAACTACTTAACCAACAATCATGCATATATAAATACCTATTCTTGCATGCAAATGCATGTGAGTACATGCACATGTTGGCATTCTCCTTTTATATACTAAACGTAAATCAAGCGGTTTCTTGAGCTTGAAAATGTATGTGTGCATCCAATCATCCATGTCCAATCATCCATGCACAAACAATCTATCCTCTACCTTACAAAAGGTTATAAATATACATGTGCACATACTTGAGTGCATCCTATTTCTTCTGCAAGCAAGAAGAAAATGTGCATGGTGCCTGATAACATTCTTTTGAAAGGAGAGATGCACCAGTAATCATTTCTTTCGTAGATGCATACCAAACATTTCAATATGTTTGTGCTTTTTCATTTCAATATGTTTATTCTCTCTTATTTAGCTTTCATTAATTTGCATTATTTTTTAATAAAATGCATCCTACATGAAAGCATCGAGAAAAACGAATACTGAAATGAAAACATAACTTGGAAAATACTTATCTTCCAATTAGCTACGTCCTTCCATTGACCTCTAGAAAAGCCATTCTCCTTCGACCTTTGATCATCATGAAAAATCTTTCTATGCAAAGAACAGCCAACTTTCATAGCCATGCTCACATTTCTTTGAAACCTTGAAAATCGAAAACACGATCATCCTTGCTCCGATTCAACATCGCTTCACTTTGGCCTTGATCACCAAGGATATGCAGTCGGATTTGGTTGGGCTTGATAGCAAGCTCTAGAGAATACACAAAAAGGATCTCGGCTCGGGATTTAGCAGAGATTAGAGAGAATAAGTGTGCAATCCTTGGGAAACCATGGGTGACACTTATTTTAGTCGCAAAAATTCCATTCCAACGACATTGCTTCTTCCTCGTTGGCACAACCCTTGACGGGACAAAATGGTAGAGACGTCTTGTAGCAGTGCCATCTGTAGAGCTGCACATGAACAAATCCAATTAGTGTGGTAGAGTGGCTAAGAATGGCGGCGATGCCTTAGATCGGTCCTCCCAGATGCCTTGTGACAGTCTCTCTATCAAGTTATAGCATACATAATTTCTTAGAGTCCAGTATACTCTAGAATAAAGAAGTTAGTAATTGCTTAATAGATGGACAATTCCCAAGAACTTTCAGTTAAAGTCTTTGAGAAAGTGTCCTAAGTTGGAGAATTTTCATTTTGAGTTTGTATTGGTCAAGTTAGTATGGTTGATTCAACCGAAATTGTAAACTTTCTCCTACAGTTTACATAGGATTTTTAAACCATTAGGACAAAGTAGTCCTCTAGTCAAGGTGAAAAAATCAAGTAACTGTTGGATCAAAGTAAACCATTCAACAAACATCTAAGTTAGATATTTGGGACAACCAAACTTCAAGTTCTCAAAAAACAAATTCAAGTGAATCAAGAGTTCTCAACGTCTTTCAAGGGATAAGAATCCTACCTTCATTACTAAGTCCATGCACCAGTTATGCCTATAAATGGACTAGTAATTTGAATCAACCTAGTTCACATGTTTGTGCCTAGATCGCACATCCAACAAATGTGAATTGGCCAGGGATGTGTTTAGATCCACCCTTATTATTCTTTCACTAGTTTTACTTTGCCTAGTTCATCAAGGTGCAAGATCAGATAGTGTTTTGAATCATTTGGGCAGGGATGCCACCACAGAGATGAGACATGTTCTTCCAGTTCTAGAACACGACCATGTTCTTCCAGTTTTAGAACATGAGGCTCGGGGGATGCCTACAATATGTATATAACTCTATTTTTTGAGGACAAAAATCTTTTCTAAGGGGGAAAAAATATAATAAAGTAAGTCTCTGATCTAAGGATCTGGCTGGTTGAGACACATCTGAAATCGGACACCGTTTGGTCACTCCTTTGTTAGGACCAAAGATCTCGAGACTAGACTCAAGCATAAGTTCATGTGTTCTCATATTCAAGTGATCCACTTAGCCTAGTGGTTAAGTCTCATGGTTGTGAAGGAGGAGGTCTTGGGTTCAATCCCCATCGGGAGCATGGGGAGAGAGTTTTGCCCAAAGAGATCTAGAGCCTTCTAACTCAAGTTAACGTGACTTAACTTGAGATCAGTGGACTTAACTCAAGAGGTGAGTACAAAAACCACTACTGGACTCTAGTGGAAGGTACAAAAGCAATGGACGAGATCACTCCTACCACCAGTAGGCTCTAGTGGTAGATATGAAAGGAGTGGAGGAGATTGCACATGCACTTGTGGACTCTAGTTAAATTTGTAGTCCTCATTGATTCAATCAATGTAATAAAGTAAGTCTATGGTCTAGGGATCCGTCTGCTTCAGACAGATATGAAATCGGATACCATTTGGTCACTCCTGTGTGTGGCCAAAGGTCTCGAGAATAGACTCCAGCATAAGTTCATGTGCGATCTCCACCACTCCTTTCATACCTTCCACTAGAGTCCACTAGTGGTTGGTGTACTCGCCTCTTGAGTTAAGTCCACTGAACTCAAGTTAACTCACGTTAACTTGAGTTAGAAGGCTCTAGAGCATCTTGGGCAAAACTCTCTCCCCATGCTCCCTATGGGGGTTGAACCCAAGACCTCTTGCTTCACAACCATGAGACTTAACCACTAGGCTAAGTGGATTACTTGAATATGAGAGCACATGAACTTATGCTTGAGTCTTTTCTTGAGACCTTTGGCCATACATAGGAGTGACCAAACGGTAGCCGATTTCAGATCTGTGTGAAGCAGATCGGATCCCTAGACCATAGACTTACTTTATTACATACAAGTTTGAAGCTTATAAAAGTTTGCAGATGAATGAAGTTGCATATTCAGTTCAGTTTGTATTAGTATGACATTGCAGGGGGGATTGTTGGAAACAATGGCATATAGTACATTGTGCATGAGTGCTATAGTCAAATTTGTCCACAGTTTATAGGATGTATAGAGTTTTGTATTACTTCCTCTTCAAGCAACAACGCCTAGCGCTGTGGATAAGACAATCCACTACCATCGGACTGATCCGAGTTCGATTCCCAGATGGTGCAACAACGAGGACGCGATGTTTTTTTATGCTTTTACTTTCAAAGACGGCGGCAGATGCGAATATGGCGTTTTGTTTTTTATTGTTCATAGACCGCTATGATCTTATGCTTTTAATTTGTGCTTTATTATATGCTTTTGGATTGGCCTTTAAAACTATATAAGAAGAGCTTGATTATTCAATCATCCTACACCAATTGCAATGCTAGCTTTGGTCCCTAAGTAGAGGTGGTGCTCTAACACACATGGGGAAGCCATGGTGCTATCTTGGAGCATGTTGAGGAGTGGATATGGAGTTCTTCTTGGAGGAGAAGAGTGTGATCACACTCTTGTTTATGGAGAGGACTTGCCCATCAGCAGCTTGGTGGTGTGGATCAGCCATCTACATGATGTATTTGAAGATTGTCTTCTACATGAAGATTTCAGGTTACTTTAAAGACATTGGATGGAGGTCAACATAAGATTTGCATCTTATGTTAAGAATTCAGGTACATATTCTCTTTATGCACACTAGTACTACTTGGAGTTTATGGAGGCAGTGGCATCCATATCAGGAGGAGTCGTATTCGGCATAGGTACAAGAGAATCAGTACATGTATGCTTTATGCATATTTGGATGAGGTGTTCGAGAAGGTATGTTCATGTGAGTTTGAGGATTTTTGGCAGCAAACTTGTTAGCGTTCTTTGCTAATTTTGTAAGTATGTGATCTTTCACACACGTATCTGACTTAGGATCTTCCATAGCCTAAAGTTAGATGAGGGTTTGCTGATTATCAGTTTTAGACTAATCCTTCCTCTTTCTGTCACTCATACTCACTCTTCTACAACCTGTTAGGTCACACATCTCATATGTATTCAGATTTTTGTCCATACATCTGAATATGTTTGTTATATTTGTATATTCACTCATCCATCTATTTTGTTCACATAGAGTGGTTGAGATTTTGACTCCCACATTGTAAATTGACACTTGTATATATGATAGTGTGAGTAAGCAGTGGCTTACATAACACTTTACACATGTCTAATCTCTCTCTATCTTTGTCTCATCATTTGTATGATTAAGTATGGTATGTTCATGTTTTGTCAATATTGGAAGATTGCTGAAATTTATGTTGTAGATCCTGGACCTATGGAACCATGCACCTGTGGTATTGGTAATGGGCCTACCTAAGTTCCAACAAGGAAAATGGAGAACTTCTTTACTACATACACGATTCTAGGTCCTTCACACTCAATGGTCTTGTAATAGCATTCAACACTATTCAATTTCCTATTAGCAAAAACAATAAAAAAGTCATGTTTTCATCATAAGTTGTTTGTGCTTAAATGAAACTGATGGCATAGTTTGATGCATTTATATGCACATGGAATGGTTTAGACAAAGAGCTTTAAAGATTGGTGTTGAGGTAGGAAATTTTTAAGCTCAAGGGATGATTTCTTGCAATCTTTATTCCATTCAAATTTCTTCTTTAGTCCACATGGTGACTTGGTTATGACTACATACATATGATTGAGGCACATAAAGGAGACACAATTGCCCATGAAGGTTTGAAATTCCTTGAAATTCTTAAGCTTTTGAAGTTCAACAATGACTGTCTTCCTCTATTGAAACTTCATTTTTAAAGAAATCTATCCCAAAATTACCATGAAGACACATTCTTTATTATTAATACACACATGAAACTTTCAACAGTTTTCACACATTACATTCAAGTCAATAATATGCATAATGTGATTATTTGCATATGTATAGGGATCATCAAGGTAAACCTCCAAGAACTTTCACGTAAAATGTTTGAAGATGTGGCACAATATTTTCTGAAATGTGGTTGAGGCATCGGTCAAACCAAAGGACATGCAAAGAAAGGAAAAATAGCCTACCCAATAACAAAGGGCATTTGGTGATATTCCTTATGAGTAATTACTATCTAATTAGCCTATAAATCCATCCAAGAAGTTGTAAAAATCTTGGCATTCTACTTTGGAGTAGAGGATATATGATAGGTATAAATACTCAAAATTTCTTGTTCTTCTTAGAGTCTACCATGATGGTTGATATCTAATCTATATATTTGATTTCATAGATGGATCTTACTACCAATTTTACCAATCGCGTCTTTGATCGTGTCTAGTATTACAAAGAGCTTAATTTCAGCTGGTTAGCTTGTGGATCACGATATGGAAGTGATCTTTAAGAAACATGGTTGTTTCATACATGAATTAAAGTATGGAAAAAGAGAGAAATTTCTTGTTCATGGAAAGAAAATGGGTAGAGTATTCATGTTTGATATGGGGACACCTCTTTATGAGAATATGTATGCCAAGAACAATCTTCTCTTCGATATAGAAGAATTGTAGCATAAAGAGAATCGATGATATAAGTGAAGTGCAAAAGTGATGTTTGAGTGGAGAGATATAAAGCACATTTAGTTGCAAAAGGATATGGATTCGATTATGATGAAACATTTAGTCAATTGGTGAAAATGGCAATGGTGAGCAGCATGATTGCATGGGCTGCTATGAACAATTGGAAATTTTTTAAATGGATGTTAAGAATGCATTCTTAAATGATAAATTGCATGAGGAAGTCTATGTGCAACAATCAGAAGGTTATGTGCATCCAATGTATCATTATTGTGTATGTAAATATGGATTGAAACAAGAACCAATAGCATAGTGTGAATGATTCATTAAAAAGCTATTAGATTTAGAATTTATGCAATCAAATGCTAATTATTCACTATTTGTATGGAATCATGAAAAGAAATCGATTCTATTAGTGATTTATGTTGATGATCTGATCGTTACTTGCAATGACGAAAAAAGGATTCCTGATTTGAAAACGTAATTAAAATCTTCCTTTTTGATGTTTAATTGGGGAGAGCTTAAATACTTTCTTCGAATTGAATTAACATCAATGCAAGAAAGAATTTACATGATACAACATAACTCTATGCTAAAAATGCTTGAGGGATTTTGTATGAGTGTTTGCAGAGGTATTGATATGCCACTTGTTGCTAATGTTAAAATCTTGGATGATGGAAAATACTTCCATGATGCAAATTTATATAGACATATGGTTGGAAGTTTGATTTATGTAATAAAGAAAAGACTAGATTTGAGCTTTGCAGTTGGCTTGGTGAGTCACTTTATGCAAAACCATGCAAAGTGCACTTGGATGCAGTGAGACGTATATTGAAATATGAAAAGGAACCTACAACTGTGGTTTATTTTATGAGAGAAAGGTTCAGCCATGTATATATGCATACATAGATGGCGGTTGGGCAAGAAATTCATGGACTGAAGGTAAAATAGTGGATTTTTGTTCTCAATTGGAAGAGCAACGATTTTATGGAGTAGTAAGAATCAACCAGCTATCACTTTGTGAAGTACTAACATTGAATATAGAGACATTATTCAAGCTATTTGTGAAGTAACATGGATTAATTACCTACTTGAAGACATAGGAATCTAAATCGAGAGGAAAGTGATCATCTATTTTGATAATGTGAAAAACATTATGCAGTCTATCATGCGAGGTCAAAGCACATCGAAGGTGACTATTACTTTGTTTGTGAGAAGGTCACTGAAGGAGAAATGGAGTTGATTCACATCAAGACAAGAGAACAAGTAGTGGATATCTTCATCGACACTCTTCCCAAGGAGAAATTCATCTACTATAGAAGGTTTAGGAGTTAGGAAGCTGCTTTAGTTTGAATGTAGATTTCATTTCATGTTGATTTCATCTTGTATGGACATATGTATTTATTTCATTTTGTACTCAAGCTCATCCTGAGCTTGAGGGGAAGATGTAACAACAAAAGCAAAATGAAAATCGAGCGGGTGTTTTGTCATCACTCACACCTTATCCAAAAGGGCTCTCTCCCTCATCATCTCCAAGTAATCTCCACAATTTTTTCATCATTTGATAACTTGGGTAGATAAGATTTCCCTATGGAGGTGTAGTGCAACACAATTTCGATGAAACCTTTTCATTTGAAATTAGAAGGATGTCCACCTTTGAATTCAAGGCATCCCAATGATTTTGGTGATGCCCTTGATTTTGGTGATGCCCAAGGTTGGGCATCAAATTTACGGCCCATCCCTAAAGCAACAAACTTCGAGGAGATCTAGGTGAAGTTTTCTGTTATAAGAACGCCCCAAGGTTTCCTAGAACTAGCAATGTGCTACTCAACTACGCTATAAAAGAAAAAATCAACGATGAAAATAAGTGGAGAGAGAGAGAGAGAGTCTTGCGTAACGCTTTTGTAATTTATTTCCTTATTGGAGTGGCCATTCAAAGACATTGATATAAAATGTTTGATAAAGATTATAATTTATATTTATCTTTATTGTTATTGGAAGACTTTGACCTCATATTTGCTGGCAGAATTCACTTTAGACGCTTGAGAGTCGAGACCATGTGCAAACCTAAAATCTTGCATTCCAGAGTCTACGTCGATACTCTAGTGAATACAATTCTCAATGCAAAAAGTTTGATACAGCGGACTCTGAGAAGAGGTTTCATGGCGTTACTATCCCTACTGAAATAAAGATTTTTTTTTTTAAATAAAGGAAGTTCGGCCTTAGCCTAATCTCCCGGACTTTAATTATATTCAAGAGAAAAAGTTACACGTGAATGGGACTAGTGCCCATGGGACCCCCCGAATCCCACAACGCAGGGGAGGAGTATGGCAAGCTACAAGGCATTACAAATGAGGCGGATAACATTACCATCACCCTCATGTGGGACCCATTTGGGTTTCAACTTGTTGTTTTCCAGGAGATAAATACAGTGATGTCTAAACGGTGGTGATCTCTTGACTCGGGAGATTCTTTTACCAAGGAGAAACAAGGATTTCTCGATCGACCATTCCTTAGGAGTTTGGCCGAAATTGACGGCACAGCGCTCTCTCCAAATCTTCCAGAGAGCCTCACCTCTGATGGCATTCCATAGCCTCGATGAGCATCCGATCGCCTCACCCAACATCACTTGTTGCCAGTTGATTTGACTCGTTAGTCTCAAAACCCGGGACACGTGATGCCAGACAACACGGGACTTGGGGCAGTCAAAGAACAGGTGGGCTAAATCTTCGATGCACCGATGACAACGCTTGCACCATGGCGGCACACCACAGATTTTGTTAGCCCTTGCATTGGTCCAGATTCCCTTATGCAAGACCTGCCACATGAGAACGAACTTTTTGACCTCAATTAGGGGGTGCCAAATAGACATGAATTTTAGCTCCCACCGAAGTTTGGTCCAAGCAAGGCACCATCTCTTGTTAAGGGTGTGGTGAACATCCAAATCCCCTTTGAAGTTCGGGATTCTGGAAAGCTTCTTACCATTGCTCCATTTGAGGCCCTCCGAGCAAGGAAGATCCTGACCGCAGAGAAGGCGGGTAGTTGAGCGGTCCCAGGCTAAACACCTGCTTTGAAGAAGAGTCCATTCCTCAAAGGTAATGCTAAGTCTCGGATCCAAATCTTCGAACCTAATCCACTGGCAGGTCTCTTGTTGCCAGAGCTGTTTCCACTGTTTGAACCCCTTGTTCCATAACCGCCTTGCAGTTTGGAGGTTCCAAGATTCCACTCCCCGAATGCCACTGATCGGGAACCAAATAGAGTCATTTTGTCTTATGCCAGCTGCCCACTTCCAATCATCGCTGATTCTGATGAACTGTTTGTCCTTGTTCCAATTCTTCCATAGGGAACACACGAGGCTAGAGCCTTTAGGGCAGACTGGGTGGGGGGAGAACAAAAGCGTGAGAATCCCTATGTCCTTCCAACCGGGGAGGCCGACAAAGGTAAAGTCTTCCGTGTTTCTGAAGATCAATTTAGCCCAAGAGGACTCCCTATTGCTCCAGGCCTTGATAAGCCATTTAGCCGCCAGCTTGTCAGCTAAACCAGCAATATCCAAAATACCCAAGCCCCCTGAGTCTTTAGAGCTAATGCAAGTTTCCCATTTGATTTTGGGAACCCCCCTTCTGTTGGGGTCCCCAGTCCAAAGGAAGTTCCTGAAGATTCTTTCTACTTTGGCCAAGTCTTTCTCCTTAGGTCTCCAACACGAGATAAAGTAAATAATTGTAGACAACATAAAGGTGTTAATAACCATAGCACGTCCTGCCAGGTTGACTTGCATACCTTTCCATTGATTTAGCTTGCTATCCAACTTGGATAGCACCCAGTTCCATCGTTGGTCCATTGAGATATCGAAACCCATCGGAATGCCGAGTAGACGGAAGACTTGACCGCTAGGGATAACTTGACACCCCCGATCAACCAACAGTTGGGGAGTAGGCCCGCTGATCGCTCTAAAAGTAGTTTTAGCATGGTTGATTTTTGAGCCTGATGCCATACAAAAGGTGTGGAGGCACCACCAAAACACCTCAATGCTATTTGTATCGTTATGCACAAAGGCATTCATGTCATCAGCAAAAAGTCTCACAACCATTTGGCCGTGATTTAGAGGTAAGGAGAGACCCTTGAGATTGCCGGCGTCCATGTGATGCTTTAATAGGCAGCTGAGTCCATTTGAGGCGATAGCGAATAGTAAAGGAGCCAGAGGGCAGCCTTGCCTAATTGATCTTTTTAATCGAATGGGCTCAGAGAGCTTACCGTTGATGTTTATTCTAGTTGAAGCATTTCCAAGAAGCGTGGAAACCATCTTCGTGAACTTTTGGCTGCATCCAAGGTCTTTCAATGATTGAAGAATAAAGTCCCATTCCAATCTGTCATACGCTTTGTCGAAGTCGATCTTAATGAAAACTAGATCTTGAGCAGACTCCTCAGCAAAAGCAAGGCCTTCCCAAATATCAATAATTGCTTCAAGTATAGATCTACCTTTGATAAAACCTTTCTGGTCCTCGCACAGCCATGACTTTAAATGACAGGAGATTCTGTTGGCGATAACTTTTGCAATTATCTTGTATCCAGTTTGGAGCATGGTAATCGGACGCCAGTTTTCAATTTTGTTCTTATCTCCCCGTTTGTGGATTAACTTGATGACGCCATTATTCAGGCACTCAGGGAGGGCACCGAATGAGAGAGCCTCTTGCCACACGAGGCGCAGGGGGGTGGCCACCTGAAGTTTGAAGGACTTGAAGAACTCATTGGTAAGGCCATCTGGACCCGGACTTTTCCCATTGGGAAGGGCATCAATAACCTCGATAATTTCATTCTCGGAGATGTTAGCATCCAGAAGAGCAATCAAGTTCTGTGGGATTCTGGTTTGAGCAATCCTTGAGATGGTTGCCATGGAGTCGCGCCTGTGGGGGGAAAGAGGAGTCGATACCCCGAGAAGGTTGGTAAAATGTTCGACGATGATAGTTCTATTCTCCATTTCCGTGCAACATTCAGTTCCATTGTTATCGACCATTAGGGGGATGGATTCCCTAGCTTGTTTCCTTTTGAGGATGTTACACATCTCTTTCGTTGGTTTGTCTGCCTTCCCAGCCCACCAATCTTTGAAGAAAATTTGGAGATTTTTCCTTTGGACCTCCTCCTCTAATCTTAGCCTACCCCTGATTTTCAACAGACCCTGTTGGCAATGTAGCTTACCTTTGTTCACCTCTTCTTCAAGCCGTGAGAGCCTCCGGTACACCGTTTCTCTTCTTTTTTTTCGAATTCCTCTTATAGCCTTTTGAGTCCTGATTAGAATTTTACGAGTCCTTTCTACCGCGTTTCTCCAACACTTAGCCGGTTCATTACAGTAAGCAAAGGCTTCCGTCCACACCTCCGAAATTTCCTGGTGGACAGAGGGGAGGGAAAATGATGTCTGACAAGCCTGAAACCAAGGAGCTTTCTGGAGCATGGGAGTTGGTTTGAAGGACAGAGTAATCGGATAGTGGTCTGAGATTGTGAGGTCCATGTGTTGAGAAATCGAAGGAATACCCCACTGAAGGATGGTGTTCTGGTTGATGTAGCATCTATCAAGCCTTGCTTTCCTCAAAGAGTTCCCCGACTGGAGATTAGACCAGGAGAAGCCCTGGTTGTCTTTCACTTCGACCAGGTCGAGATGGAGCTTGATTTTGTCCCAAATCTCCTTCTCCTGACCGTCAATAATTTTTCCTTTGTTGTTCCATCGGTCCTCAGGAGATTCAACCATGTTGAAGTCCCCACAAATCAGAACATTGTGTGAAAGGGAGTCAAGGGAAGCCCAAGTATCCATTCTATCTGTTTCCCCATTAGGGGCATAAATTGAGACCACAGTGAACTGGAAAGGAGACCCGAAAGAGGCAGCAATCCAACGATGATTCCGACCTTCAAAAGTCGAGGTCACATTGTTAGACAAGGCGTGACTAATACCGATAGAAGCACCCCCTGTCCCTCTAGGGTGGGAAGTGGAGAACCAAAGGTGGTTCGGAGAAATGCATTTAAGCCGTTTTTGTAGATCCTCACCGTCGATTTTAACCTCTTGTAAGCAAATAAAGTCAGGGGCGAAGCACATGTCCTTGAACCACTGGCCAAGAATCGAAGCTCTTGACGGGTCAGACAGACCCCTAACGTTTAGAGATGTGAATTTCATTAATGATGGTTGCCCTCTTTGAGGGGAGGGACCCGATCTTTTTTCTTCTTGTGGTCTTCTTTTTTCTTCCCTACTTCTTGACTTAGGATCCTACTCTTGAGGGGGCTCTTCCAAGGCATGCCGGAAGGTTGTTTACCTTTAAGCTTGGACTTTTGTTGCGGTAGTCTTGGAAAGCATACCGGGAGGGTAGGGCCAAGAGCTGAGCTTTCGCTGTCTGGGTTGTCTTCATTGCTGGTAGTAAAGCCTTCCTCTTTACTCGTGGTGTAGCCTTCTAGGTTATCTTCTTTGCTGGTAGAGCACCCAAGGGAATTATCAGTGGGGTCTTCTTCCAAGAGGTTGTCCCCTGGGAAATCGAGTTCGTTAATCTCTTTTTCTAGGTTACAGTATATGTTATTCGAGGGGGCAACTGTCGTAGTATTCCTTGTTTTTGATCTTCGAGGGCTAACTTTCCTCTTGTGTCTCACTTCAGTGAAACCTTCTGAATCCGTCTCAGCAACGCAAGTTCCCTCTCCTTCCTCCATTGGATGGGGATGACCCCGAATGTCGTTTTGGGGGATAGGGTCTAGGGTCCCCTCTGGTTTAGGCTTGTTTTTATTGGTACTTTTCTTCAGGGGGCAGTCTTTGATCCTGTGACCTTGAAGCCCACACCGGAAGCACGCGTTTGGCAGATTCTTGTAAGTAACCTCTTGTGTCCAGGTCATACCATCTCCATAGTTTATGGAGATCTTCGAAGGAAGGACCTGGTTCAGGTCTGTTTCAACGCAGATCTGAGGATGCCATCTAGCATTGAAAGAGTGTTGAGCTCCATCGTAGATTAACCCCCCAACATCCTGTCTTGCGGCCATCGGGTCGACTTCATATAACGCCTGTTCAACATAGCTTGCCATGTCTCTCCTTCTACATCGTGTTCTGTACTGATGACACTTGCAGGGGCATGCCTTCATCTACCTTCTCTTTTGATGAGTGTTACGAAGGATCTGACGCAGGCATCTGATCTCAAAAGCCAGATAAAGAGACCGCCATTACCGACAAAGTAAAGGTGCTCCTCAGCCAGAACCATCGACGTAGTGTTGGCCCTCCGCGCACACAGGTAGAAGGCGCAGAAGGAACCTCCAACAGGTTACCAATGTCGAAATGAAGAGAAAACTGCGCATCTCCGTGATCGAATTCTCCATCAAAATAAAAGAAAAAGAAAGAACAGACACTGGAGAAAGCCGAGCCTTCCGTGATCTGTACTTCCCCTTCAACAAACGGTACACGCAGAAATAGAGATGGAGTGCTGATGCAAATTGACGTCGGACAGATATTGTTTTCAAAGTGACTTCTGACGACAACTTTAGAGATCACAGTTTGCCTTTCAAGTTTCTCCACAAGAACCTCCTAGTTGCTACGTTCAGCTAACATACCCGGGCGACAATAATGCAGATTAAAGCTGCAGATGAAAGCGAAACAGCAAGCGTCTAAGAGGCGATAGAGAGGGGCGCATTGGATCATGGATGCAGACGTAAAGGCTACTACATGCGTCATGACTTATGGGACTGCCTGTGCGTGTACGTGTGTTTTTGCGTGCCCCCCCAGAGAGAGAGAGAGAGTCTCGCATGTATTTCCGTGAGAGATCGGTAGGCTGTGCGACGAATTTTTCCATGGCTTCTGCATGACCAGAACATTTAACCAGACCAGAGAGTTTGCCACAGGTTCCAAGGTGACGAGAAAGTAGAGAGAAACCGCGACACAGGCTACAGCAGAAGAAGGTTTCATGATCTGAAATGAAGAAGGTTTCATGATCTGAAATGTCTCCTCGCAACGAAAAGGATGAAATACTAACGCTGAGTTGACGTATAGTACTTAGATTTTGCAAACTGACATGTTGACAACATGCTTAAAGGGTATGTTTGCAGAGCACCAACATACATTTCAACGTATATTTCTAAAAAGCTAGGCTGCAGCTAAAGCTGCGAATGAGCGAGAGACTCATTGCGTTAGAGGTCATTCATAGTTTTTTTTTTTTTGAGAGTACAAAGAATTTGGAAAGACACACACCCGATTTCGTAAGGTTGAGGCACTCATCTTGAGGAATTTTTGAGGCTGGAAAGGCACTCATCTTGAGAAACTTTTGAGGCATTCAGCCTCAGGTGAGACTTAAACTTTGGCCATCTACCTAGGAGTACAAGGCACTTCCAGTAAACCACCCGCTGGATGTGAGGCCATTCATAGTGCTGCAAATGCTTATCATAAAACTTTTACCGACATGAACGTGTGTGTTTGACTTGAATGTGTGTGTGTGAGAGAGAGAGAGCCATGAGAACATCTTTGACATGTAACCGCAAGTAGCAAGCTTTTCACCCCAAGATTGTCGTATTAGTTTGGTGATAGGGAAGAAAGCCTTGAGACGAATACCTTTTGTGCGAGATGGACATGGCAACGGGTAGTAAATTAATAAACGAAGTGATGGACATGGCAACGGGTAGTAAATTAATAAACGAAGTTTTTTTTTGAAAGTACAATGAATTGGAAATACACACTCACACATCCAATCTAGTATGGTAGAGGCACTCATCATAAGAATCTCATGGACATGTCCAATCAAGACTTGAACTCAGACTTCCTCCCACAGCTTCAAGGTGAACATCTACTAGACTACACGGGCTCAGACTTAAACAAGTATTTTTCATTTATAAATGACGTTCAAAATTGTGGTCTACTCTTTCGAATAGTGTGACCTGGGTTGTATTTTGAGACTCTACTATGCCTTCAATTGTGAAGGTCATTTAAAAGCTATACCCATATTTTACATTTTTTATGTAATTTATGAAGGTGTGTAGAAAATTATGACTTTATTTTTAGGTTTGAAATGGCCAAAAACGGGTTAATATGGCCACCAAAAAACAAGTATGAGCGTGAATTAAAAGTTTAAAATTATGGTTTATCTTTTAAATAGTGTGAATTATGCAATGAATCCACTAAAACAAATAAGCCCAAAATTTTGTGGAAAAATCCAAACTCAATGGCCTTTGTGGAATGGTCTACAATATTATTCTATGGCACATAAGCCAAACTAATCTTTCCATTAGAGATTCTCTCCTTGAGATAATGATAGTATGTGTTGAGTTCCTTTGTTCTCTCCTTGAGAAATTAACGGCTCTCCTAGTGTTCTATCCTTAGTTTGATTAAAACATAAAGTGCATCTGGATTTATTATTCTTTAAACTTATAGAAGCTCCACGTCAAAAGGAACTATTGAACTTGGTCTTTCTCATATCATTTTAAGTCCATCCTTGGAAATCCAAGGATCTCATATGAAAACTCTTATCTTGGAATTGACTTTAATTAATAACAGATAAAACTGCCTTCAAAGTATTTATTGAAAATACATGAAACTATAAATATCATTTGTATGTGTGTATGTGTAAATATGATTAGTATGTGTGCATGTATTAGAAAGAGGTATACGAGAGAATGTAAAATTGTGTGTGTGAATACGTTAAGGTGTCTTTTGTGTATCATTCGAAGTAAATGATTTTGTTCATTGTGTTCACACACCGTAGAGGAGTTGTTTGGGCACTCACCTCTTGAGGTAGAGGTTGTTTGTTCAATCCGTGCTGACTACTAAACATGCTTGAGGTAGAGGTTGTTTGTTCAATCCCTACTAGACATACCTGAGCTAGTGTGACCATTCTATCCTTGTAATGCATTTGGACTATTGAGACTAGATACCTTGAGCAATCCTTTCCTTTTGATGCTTCCCTAGTCAATCCCCTACTTTCTGGGATACGGAGGTCTCATGGGTACCATGGCCTTCACTTGTAACATTATTCATTTTATATTTTGAAGCTGGGGAGATTAGACTACAGCCTTACTTCCTCTTCGGCATTTTGAAAAGTAAACGATTGTATTTGTGTGTTCTAAGTATATGCACGTGTGTGTAAATGTGAGCATAGAAGTATGTGTGTTTATATTTTGTGTGCAAGTTATCTAGGGTTTTAAGTGTGTGTGTGTGTGTGTTATGTGTGAAATAAGAAGGTTTCCAAAAGTAAAACATGAATATACATTACATAAAACGTAAGTAAAGAATGAAAAAAAGACACAAATAATTATAATAAGACCAAAGAGAAATTCATGCACTAAAATCAAAGGACGGATCTAAAAACATTCATGAAAAAGGCTTGAGGTCCATGAGTGTATGTAGAAATGAAGAAAAATATGGAGGAATACGTGAATGGATATTGGATTTAACAATAAATCAAGGGAGCCATACGTGGTTCGAGTATGCACGGTGATTAGATGGTGCAAGAGGCTAAAGCAATCCCATGTTTGGAGATGCAAAAGTACCTCCACAACTTTATGGGTGCATACTTCTTGAACATGCATACGCTTCATCTATAGAGGGGAAAATGTCAGACATTGGTCTATAGAGACCATTTTGTGTGTCTGTGGGACGAGGGCTAGTTAGCCAAGGTCCTAAGCTTGGGGGTATATCCTAAGGTATTTGATGGTTAGTGGGGATGAGTGTTGCATGCTGGCCACATGGCGATGCTAGAACATTTCAGATCACTGCTATTTTAGATACAAGAGGATATAAATGGATGGGAGGAGAGTGGCACACACATCATTCACATGTCTTCTTTGAGGAAAGCCTCACATTCTTCTAAAGATCATTGTCCTCAATGATCAAAGAGGGAAAGTACTTGCGAACCAGAGCTATTGATTCGCAAGTAGAGTCAGTAAGTGGTCCTCTCCAGGCTACCATATACTCTTGGATGACACAATTCCTTAACCATTTCTGTCTCCTATCTAGTATTCTGTCTAGAGAATGATCTTCTCTATCGGTTTCCTGCAAAGAAACAATACCCTCTATTAGATTATCCTCCCTAGATATATACTTTTGTAATTTACTAACATGAAACACTGGATGGACTCTGCAATCTGGAGGAAGCTCTAATCGGTATGCAACATCACTCAACTTCCTTACCATCTTCAAAGGTCCAAAATACCTGGGTGATAGCTTACTACACTTCCCTGTGGACAATGAAGTAGATCTAGCCGGTACCTGAAGGAAGACTCAGTCTCCCTCCTCAAAGGATCTAGGAGATCTTTTCCTATCAGCATACTCTTTGGCTCTATCAGCTGCTTGCTGCATCTTGGCTTTAGCTATTTCAAGGTTTGCTTGGAGATTCGCTAAGAAATCAGAAGCACTAGGACATTTCTTAGGCATTCCTATGGTACTGGGAGCAGTGGGATTCATGCCATAGTTCATCTCGAAAGAAGACATCCCAGTCACCTTGTGAGGTCTATTGTTATAAGCAAACTCTACTAATGGCAAATAACTATCCCAATCTGTCTGTCTCTCAGACACATATGCCCGCAACATATCCTCTAGAATTTGGTTGACCCTCTCGGTCTGACCATCTGTTTGTGGATGATCACCACTACTCATTTTTAGTGACACTTTCAGTTTGTCAAATACAAACTTCCAGAAGTGTCATGTGAATCAGACATCCCTATCTGAGACTATGGATGTAGGTTACCCATGCAATCTGAAGACATTTTGGATAAACAACTCCGCTACCTGTGGAGCTTCTATCGTCTCCTGTGTGGGTATGAAATGAGCCATCTTGCTCAGTCTATCTACCACAACTAGGATTGTATCTCGCTTCGTTTGGGTCCGCGGTAACCCCACTATGAAGTCCATGGATATACTATCCCAATTATGATCTGGAATTTGTAAAGGATGTAAAAGACCTAGTGTCTTTACCCTTTGTGCTTTGTTGACTTGACACATAAAGCATTGTTGAACATAAGTATGGATATCTCTGGCTAATCGAGGCCACCAAAATGTTCTTCTAATAAGCTGTATTGTCTTGTCAACACCACGATGTCCTGCACAGGGAACATCATGGTTATCATGCATGACTTTCTTTCTCAAATCCCGGGAATGTGGCACAAAAACCTTTCCTTTCCGCTTCACTATTCCATTCTCCTATGAGAAATTAGAATACGAAATGGACTTGTTTGCTTTAGTAGAAGACGAAAAAGCTAGAACTGTCCCGTCTCCTAAAATTCTAAAACTACAAAGCTCATTTGATACATTATACGAGATAATGCATCAGCTACTATATTTTCTTTGCCTCTTCTATACAAGATTTCCATGTGAAATTCTTGCATGAGCTCAGCCCAACGAGCCTGTCGGCCTCGAAGATCTGGCTGACTACAAAAATACTTGAGTGTATGATGATCTGTGAATACCTTAAAGTCTGCACCATAAAGATAGTGTCTCCAAACTTTAAGTGCATGCACCACCACATACAACTCTTGTTCATGTGCCGGCCAATTGCGTTGTGCACTACTTAACTTCTTACTTTCAAAAGCTATTGGCCTGCCATCTTGACTCAAAACTGCACCTATGGCTATGCCGCTAGCATCGGTCTCTAACTCAAATGGTTTCTGAGGATCCACCACTTTGAGTATAGGAGCCTCTGAAACAGCTTGTTTCATAGTATCAAAACTCTCTTGCTGCTCTTGCTTCCATGCAAATGGAATTTTGCATTGAAGCAAGTTCGTCATAGGTGCTGCTATCGACGAATATGAAGAGATGAATTTCCGATAAAAATCAGAAAGTCCTAAGAATGACCGTAACTGCCCCTCATCCTGAGGAGTAGGCCATGCTAAAATAACTGATATCTTCTTGGGATCCATTTGAACCTCATCGGCTGAAATCACATGCCCTAAATACTCTATCCTTGGAAGAAATAATTGTGTCTTCTCAGGATTTACATACAATTGATTTTCTTTTAAAATATTCAACACAAACCTTAAATGATTTTCATGCTCATGCACAGTCCTACTATACACTAGCAAATCATCCACAAAATCAACCACACATTTTCCTATGAAAGGTCTTAAAATATCATTCATTAGTTACATCATAAATGTAGCTGGAGCATTTGTCAAACCAAAGGGCATGACCAAATACTCATAATGACCAAAACGGGTCTTGAAAGCTGTCTGATGTACATCATGATCTTTTACTCTAATCTAATGATAGCCACTCTTTAAATCTATCTTACTAAATACAATGGCTCCACCTAGAGCATCCAAAAGATCATCAATCCGGGGCATGGGATATCTATGTCTAATAGTGATCTTATTGAGTACTCAATAGTCGACACACATCCTATGAGATCCATCCTTCTTCTTCACAAGAAGAACTGGAGCGGCAAAGGGTGAATAGCTGGGTCTAATCAACCCTTTCTGAAGATACTCGTCCACGACCTTGCAGACTTCATTTTCCTCCTGCAAACTCATTCGAAATGGTGGCCGAGCGGTCGGACTCGCTCTTGGAACCAATTCGATTCTATGCTCTATATTCCTGTAAGGAGGCAAACCTGACGGTAATTCCTTTAAAAACAACTCTTGGAATTCTGCTCTCACTTTGGCTGAAAGTGCTAGAGCATTCCAACTTGAGTCTCCATGACTGCATGAATCCATCTCAACATACGACAAATACATGAAATAAAGAAAATAGATATACTTACAATCAATTTTGAGCAACTTGGTAGCAGTCACCAAATCGCGTCTCTTGGAGATCTCGTTCTCCACGGATCAGTAATCTCCTTCCCTCATGCTGAAACTGATACACATGCGAAGCAAAATCAATGACTGGTTTCTTCCTCGCATGCCACTTCTTACTTAGAACTATATCGAATCGAGCTAATGTTGCTATCTCAAAATCCAATCTGTCCTCATAGGACTGGATTTGAATAGGAAGATCAACTACTCGTCTATCCCAAGTCTCAGTTCCCTTCCCGTCGGCTAGCTCTATGGTATAAGTATAATCTAACTATACCGTATCTAAGCATAACCTCTTGACTAATCGGGAACTAATACATTATGAGTCGAACCTGTGTCAAAGAGTACCTTGACAGGCTCTCCTGCCTCGACTCCTCTCATAACAATAAGCTCAGTATCTGGGAACCGGTATCCTTTCTGTGCCACTGGTGAAAGCACAGCATCTGGCACAGTCGGAACCTTTTTAGTGACCGTCTTGGCCACTTTGGGAGATGATAATGTAGATGGGGAATCCCCAAACTCATCCTCACTCCCACCCCCTGCCTGAGTCGGATTTATGACTATGGTGGCTGCTATCTTTTTCTTTTTAGGACAATCCTTATATAAGTGCTGTCCTAAGCAACCATAGCACAAACCCTCTTTCATTGCCTTCTCTTTCTGCTGAGGGTTAAGAATAGATCGATTATATGCCCTCTCAGCCAGAGCAGACACTTTTCTCTTTCCTCCTGAGACTGTCTGGATCATGTGCACCTGCTTAGCCTCCCTAGAAGGTTATGCACTGATCGAACCAGGAGTGGAAGTATGGAAAGGTCGGCTAACCCTAGTCCATGGGGATCTCTGGCCCTAAGAACCTGTGCTTCTGTGGCCATCCTCATAAACCAAGGCCATCTCTGTGGCCTGTGCCAAAGACTGACACCGCTCCTTTCTCACTAAAGGTCGAATAGTTTCTCTGAGTCCCAAAACAAACTTGTGGACTTGAAGAAACTTTGGAATGGTATCAGGTACTTTAAGAAGTACCTCTCTATACCTATATGTGTATTCCTGAACTGATTGATTCTTCTGACTGATGAAGAACCAGGTATCTAGTGCTCTAGATCTCTCATCAGGTGGTACAAAATTATTATAAAATAGGATTTTGAATTGATCCCATGTCGTGGGCTCCTTCTTATCCTGCTCTATCTTTTGCCACCACCTATTAGCGACGTCCATAAGATTATAAGTGGCCTGTTGAATCTTGTGCCTATCATCGGTGATATGACACAGATGGAAACACTGTTCCCACTTGCTGAGCCACTGCTCAACCGCGTCAGCACTCCTAGCGCTAGTTGAGCCATGATATCTTGGCGGCTTAAGATCCTTAAGCTGCCATCTGGCTTCGCTAACTAAGACGCTATCTTTAAGGAGTTTTGAAGTTTGATGCTCATCTGGAGCATCTACCTCCATCTCTGGAAAACCAAAATCAAGAGGCTCTTCTTCTTTCTTAGAACCACGCACGTGTTCCAATATATCATGAAGAGAACTCTCTAGGGATGAAATTCTATTCTTCATAGCTTGAATTGGATCAACTGGAGGTTCAGGCATAATGGATTCTGCCCTAACAGGTGGTGAAGGTTCGGGTTCCATGCTAAGACTAAAGGTAAGAAACTTTTTCTTTTGATTTTTTTTTTTTAAGACTAATCAAACATAAATACTACTGGCAAGCGGAAAAAGAACCAGTCAAAGCTTTTGTTTAACAGAAAAAGTCAAAAGAAAGAAACTTTTAATATGATTCCTAAACTTCAATGCATATGCATGCTATTTTTTTTGAAATTTCGGCAGCCTAACGGCGTCACTTTGAAATCCGAATAATTTCGAAAACAACGTCAACCATTCAACAAAATCAAATCATGTGCCGGCAGGCACGATCTATTCTTTTTTATCTTCTTAATGAACACCTGCAATTGAAAACTTTTCCAAATACGTTGTTGGGCTCTATAGGTCCTCAATCAAAATGTTTCTCTTGTCGATACCTGTCGATACTAACCACCTGTAAGAAAAGCTCAAGCATCGCATATACATTTCTATTTACGCTCTACTTACATCATCCTATGCGTAATTCAAGAATACTTCTAATATGCACAATCAAGACAATAATCAACCAAATATTGACTAAATACTTATCTCATATTTCCTTTGATATTCTTGAAGCATTCAATTGAAGAGCTACAGGTAGACTTTTCACTCCCTTTGGTTCATGGATCGCACAAGTCTTCAAGAAGTGCTTTGTTGAAGGTGCTCAATGAAAAATAATCCACTTCCAACCTCTGTTGTAGGAAATATCTGGACCCAAATTATGGCTCTAGCCACTGCCTGGAGAGATCTCTGAGAGAGCTTTCTAACAAGCCCAAGAACTCCAAATTTGAATAAGAATTGACCAAGTTATGGTCAATTTGATGAGGCTTGGTACTCAAAATCTGAGAATTTTGCTTCAAGTATATTGTTCTTCACAAAAAAAAAAATCGTTTTCCTCTTCTCTGTGGATGCGCGCGCAGCTATCAATATTATCCCATAAGTTACATGAAGCAGCGGAAGTGTATAAGAGTAGCAACTCCTCTCAGCTAATAACGCGTATATACGTGCTTTGTGTAATGCTCTCAGCGACTAGAACGCCGGGCTACAGCATTAGGATTCTTTTTTTTTTTATATAAAGGAAGTTCGGCAATAGCCTACTCTCCCGGACTTGAATTAAATTAAGAAACAAAGGTACAATAGAAGGGGACTAGTGCCCACGGGACCCCCCAAATCCCACAAAGCAGGGGGAGCTTGAATGAGTTTTAGGTTGCATTACATAGAAGGTTAATCACCCTCTCATCGCCCTCATGCGGGGCCCACTTGGGTTTGAGCTTATTGTTGATCAGGGTGAGGACTTGATGGTGCCTGAAGGGGGGGGATTTCTTACTGTTAACAATCCTTTTGCCGAGGAGGAAGAGTGATTTCTCTATCGACCACTCCCTGGGGGTATCGCCGAAGTTGAGGGCACACCTCTCCCGCCAGATTTTCCACAAGACCTCCCCTCGGCTGCTCCACAGCATTAGGATTCTGAAGAAATACGCTCCAGAAAAGATAATAACACAAAGAAAAAACAAAAGAGTCCTTTCGTGTGACTCCGCGGGCAGCTCTCTTCATGGGGGGCCTTCGAATTTGTCGTGCCTGCGTGGGCAGCGCTCCTGAGGAGAGGTTAATCACGGGTTCCTCTGAAAACACAACCGCCTGTGCTGTACAAAGGGGTAACACGGAGCACTCAGGGGGGTTCCTACGAGGCTCCCTCAATCTCCTTCTCTAGCTGCAGAAGAAAACTCCGACGACGCTTCGAAACTGATGATGACGATCAGAAGAACGCGAATGGGTTGCGAGATGAACACGACCTCCGAAAAGACATGCACACAATCTTCAGCGCTACGCGAGTTCTTCTAAAATTAGCTCAACAAAATCATGCTCTGATACCAAGTGTGAGGCTTTTCTCAAAGAAGACATGCGAATGATGTGTCTGCCACTCTCCTCCCATCCATTTATATCCTCTTGTATCTAAAATAGCAGTGATCTGGAATGTTCTAGCGTCGCCATGTGGCCAGCATGCAACACTCATCCCCACTAACCATCAAATACCTTAGGATATACCCCCGAGCTTAGGACCTTGGCTAACTTGCCCTCGTTCCACACACACATGGAATGGTCTCTATAGACCAATGTCTGACTAAAAAAGCTATCAAAGAAGAAGCATACATTGCTTCTAGACATTAGAGATGGAGAAATCAACCTCATTGTCTTTGGGCTCATGGACTTGAGGCACATTAGCTTCAAAATAAAAGGATGGACAAATACAACATACCAAGGAAAGGAAATAATATAAAAAGAGCTGACTCGAACCCTTCCACATGATAGCTGATGGGGGAAGTTTCTAGCACCAATTCATCTATAGAAGATTTCTTCCCTCCACTAGGCCCAGACAACGTGATATATTCTCACTATTCTAGATTTTTATTTTCAATTATGGAAAAGCTGAAAATCAAACTTTGTCCACTTAAACATGAATTTAATACTTAACCAAGAAGTTTCTAACCAAAGATAATCGATGTTCCACTTGTGAGAAAATCCACTTCAAGAGAGGCTATTTTTCTACAACACCCTCTACCTATGTGCAAAGATAAAGGTGGACAAGCTTGGCAGTTTTTCACAATTCGCTTAGTAAAGAATCTTTAAGGTTTTTCACTTTTCCATACTATACGAGAGACCAAATGATGCTTTCGTTCAACACAAATGAGTACAATGAGAGAGAAAAATTCTAATCCAAAATATGGTTCTAGATAGAGAGGAGAAAAGGCATCAGACAATTTGATAAGAAATAAGGGTGCTATCCTTCAATAACATAAGAGGGAACTCAAGGAATAAAACTAACAAAAGGTAAATGAAGGATATTTTCTAACTTACCACCCACCAATCAATGTAGGTGTAGCTTTTAAATTTGATTGATGTTGGTGAATCTCTTAACTTGATTCCTTAAGTAATTTGGTCCTCCTTTTTTATTGGTCCACTTGAAAAACTCAAGGATGAATCCTTTTCTAGGCTTCAATCTTGATTTCAACACTCCCTCTTAAGTTTCAATGCCTAAGTTTTCATTCCTATGTATGCCTTGAAGTGTTGCAACTTTAGTTCATCCAAAGATCTGCTAAACATATTTGTATATTGGCCCTTTGTACAAATATGTTACACCTTTACAATCTTTGACATGATCATATCTCTAATAAAGTGATAATGCACTTCTATATGCTTGGGCTTCACATGAAACACAATGTTTTGAGGCAAGCACATGCTACTTAGGTTTTTAGAAAAGATTGGTACTTGCTTAACCTATAGATTAAGGTCAATAAAAACTTTATTGAGCCACATGTGCTCACATGAGACTTGTGCTAAGCCTCTATAATTAGTTTCAATTGAGGAGAGACTGATTGTTTGTTGATTCTTGGACATCCATGAGATGGTCTTCTCCTAGCATGATGACATATCAATTGATCCTCCTCCTATGATCAAATATATGAGATGAGATCCATATATTTACATGAGGTCCATCATCAAAGATATACAAATGAAAACATTTTTTCTACCTTCCTTTTGCACAAAGGTTCTACATTGCTCTTATTGTATCCACATTTCATAAAGTAGTGAGCATGTATTTGATGTTTTCTTGAGTCCTTAAAGGGAATTCTTAAGCTTGCATACATGATGTGGAAATATCTTAGTTTCAAAGACTTTGGTTTTGCTCCATGAAGATTATCTCTTCAATGTCCCCATTTTGGATATCATTATTCACATCCAAGTCAGTCATATCTTCCAGCCTTTTGAAGTTGAAATTGCAATCAAGATTCTTATGATAGCCATCTTAGGTACTAGACTAAATGCTTTCTTAAATTCTATGCCATAGGGTTGGGAAAAATTTTGGCAATCAACTTGGCTTTCTACCTCGAGATGCTCCCATGTACATGTCTCTTTACATTATACACCCATTTGTTGCCAATGACTTTCATGTCTTTGCTCTTGGCACTAATGACCAAGTCTCATTGTATTCAATGGCCTTGGCTTACTTCTCCATGGCTTCATTCCATTTTGTATGCTTATTTCCTTTTTCAAAACAATCATGTTCTTGATCATAATCTATAATCTAACTCATGTAGGCATAATGTCTTTTAATTTATGGATCATAAGTTAACCTTTGCACATGGTATTTCTAACCATTGGATAAGCTTACCACACCATCATGTGGTAAAAATCCCCCCCCTCCTTTTTTGGATGTTTTGACACTTGAAGTTTCTAATTTTTCCACTTCTTCATCACTTGTAGAGCTACCCATAGATGGTCTTCATTATTTGCATTTTCATTTCCTTTGCTACTACATTCACTTGAATGAGATTTTTTTCATGTAGTGCCTTCCGATGTAGATGTAGTAATCTCCTCTGAAGGTGTTCTTGAAGTTCTTGAACCACGCATCTACATGCTTTGTTGTTGTTCTTTGAACTTCTTTCCTAGTTCATAGGCATCTTCAACTTGCAACACATCTTTGTTACCATGCCAAGGTAGTAGATCATCAAATATTACATCAGTAGCCACCTTAAGATCGTTCTCCTTAGTTTTATAACATCTAAATCCAAGAAATATACACAAATCTACCTTTCGGTCTAACTTGTGCTCAATTTTTGAGGTATCTAAACATAATACACAGAACCAAACACCTTAAAAAGTATGAAAGGCTTGGTTTCTTACGAGAACAAGCTTCATGACGGCTGCCTCCATGAACTTCTAAGGAAGCAAACATCTGCAACACACATAATTAACCTGCTCTACATGGACTAATATTCTTGCAATAAAATAGAGATTAGCTCCTCAAATGTTAAGGCATTTGGATTACCTTTCATCATCAATCAAAGAGTAGAAGCAAAACTCTAATATGAATCTAGAAGACCATTAAGAGTGAAATATGTAGTATAACTTCATGAGTAGAAATCAATTGCTCCTTCAAATCTTTGATCTTTGTCAAAAAACTATCCATGGAATCTCCTTTATTCATGTGCTCACTCTTCAATTATTTTTGGAGGTAAAAAACACAAGCATGATTTCTTGCTTGATATAAGGTTGTAATTGTATTTGAAGCATCCTTTCTTGTCTTGCATTAGCAAATGTGAGGGATAATGGCATGTTTGATAGACAAATCTATCAATGCACGTTGTTGAGCATCTCTTCTATCCCAATGAAGTTTCCCTGTAGTAGGTGCAACAGGAACCGTAGCACGAGCACAAATGTGAAGATCATCATCTTCATCCCAATTTGCATCACCTTAGATAATAGTATTTGTTGGGGTAATCGAACGTTTTTCTCCACCCTGCATAATATTCCATAATCCTTTTGCTACCAATACGTGATGCATCATATATGCCTACAATGGGTAATTACTACCATCCAACCTATCCTCAATAGCCAACATAAGGAATACATCATTGCTTTCAGCCATGGCCACTCACTAAAATACCCTAATGCACTTAAATGATTGTATCTCAAAACATTGAACAAAAATACCATGTTCAACTCTACTAGACCTGTAGAAGACTTTGAGGCATTTGTACTTGCGAATCGAAACCTATACATATGTTTGGAACAAAAGGAAAAATTTCCTGCATAGGTCTTGTGATAGTGCATTTGGAGGTCGAAACGAGCTGAGATTGAAATTTTGATGTAATAAAGGGAAGCTATTTTGAAATCCTCATCATTGTGATTATGCTCACCAATTTTTGTGCGATTTTGAGACTATGATGAGAGGGGTGTTGAATACGATGCCTTAGATCAATTGGCAACCTGCATTGATACCAATTGTTGGAGTTTGAGGTTTGCGGAAGCACAAGAATAGCAAAGGAAATAGAAGAAGCTTGGAGCACAAGACATAATACTGAATGTATTACCAAGTTAATGTACAAAGATAAGTTTCCCATTAGGTTAAAATGTACATTTTGGTAGGTAATTGAAAAGATTTGAAGTTAAGTGATGTTGGTGGATCTTCTAACTTGATTCCATGACTTTTGGCCATATGTTTTGACTTACCAACTTGCAAAACTCATGGATGAGTCCTTTGTTAGGCTTGATACTTGATTTTCAACAATCGCTAGTACAACAGGCATGGGTTTATATGCTTCGAATGATGTGCAAGATACTAAGTTAAATGTGATTGAGGAATACGTTCAATGATTTTTTTGCTATAGATGAGTTGTGATAAGGTGGGCTAAAGTTCTTTTACTTGATGTTTCTCTTATTTTTCCTTTTCTTGATTAGTGAAACTCTTCTATTATGAGTGGTCACAAAGTTTGAATTTTGTAATAATCTCTTGGGTATCCATATATGTAACTCTCCTTGTTGAGATTTCAGAAAATTCTCTAGAACCTAGACTATAAGTTTGGCTAGTTTATTTATTGGCTATTTGGTAGAGCTCGTGATCTTGACATTAAAGGATGATGCTTCCAATGATCTTATTGATGGAGATGACAAATTATTTCTTTTGAATGAAATGAATTCCTCTAACTATAAGCTCACCTCTTTAATAATTTTGATTGATCCCCACTTGTGCAAGGCTCATCATCTATTCCATTCTACTATTCCATTCTTCTATTCCATTATATTCTTCAATTGACTTTCTCTTTGCTTAGATCTCTTTCTAGCTTCTTAGTCTTCCTGCATATGGAATTTTACATTTGTGCACTTATTCTTCAAATACATAATATTTTGAACTTTCATGATTATTTAATTTACCAAGAATGATCCTTTATCTTTGAAGAATTTTATTTGATCTTATAATCTACTGAGTTGATGATGTACTTGCAATGATTTCTCAAAATTTTGGTCATCATTTTAAGTCCATTAAATGACTTTGGTGTGAGTCATGTATGTAAACAAGGACGTTTGGATCCAAAAGAGGTCTCATTGAGAAATTCACCATGGGAATAAAAGGATCTAGTCTAAGAATGGGTAACATACTAGTTTCAAGATGATGTGTTGGAGAAAAAGTGCACTCAACTCAGTTAGAAAACATAGGACATGGAATGAGTTTGTACAATTGAATGGGTCCTTTAAATAAAGTTAAACATACAACTGTTGATCATTACGGACAATGATCTCTTATTTTCTTGCATAGTAGTAGTTTTTTGTTTTGGTTAATGATGTAGGGAAGAGTGTATGGCCTTTCCAATGGTTTAGAAGTATAACTACTATTTTGTTAGTCAACCATTGGAAAGGATTGCTTCTCAAGTCTCCACAAACCTAAGAAGTAATCCTTTTTAATGCCACGTGCAAACAGCCAAATCAAGAGCCCATCAAATGGCACGTGCAGATGTGCCTTGTACTCCTAGTTCAGATGGCGAGGGTTCAAGTCCCACCCAAGGCTGGATGCCTCAGAGTTCCCCAAGATGGGTGCCTCTACCTTAAGAGGTTGGGTGTGTGTCTTTCCAAATTCATTGTACTCTCAAAAAAAAATGCCACGTGCGAGCAGCCAAATTAAGAGTCCATCAAATGCCACGTGCGAGAAGCCAAATCACGAGCCCATCCATGTGCATTCAACAAATGTCACGTGTGAACAGAAAAATCATAAGCCCATCCATGTGCATTCATGAGCTTGAACTAGAAGAGAACCTATCTCTTCTTAATCTTCTCCCTTATGATGGGAATGAAGGGCATCATTCAACATCTTATACTCTTTCTCATATGTTATTTGCTATGTAGTGTTATTTCTGCACACCTCCTCTATATGCGTGTGCATGCCTTTGTTGAGCTATAACCATTCTATTTCTTGTCCAAAATTTTCAATAAGTAAATATCCATTGATGCTGAATTTTTTATTGAAAACCTGATTTTTTTATGATTATGAGAAATTGAATAATATATCCTCTAAAATAGTCTGTGGATTGAAACAACTAATAAAAAAGGGTCTTTTATATTTTCCACTTTAAAATTTTATGATTTCTTTAGAAAATAAGGATGCATAATTTTAGATTGACTTTGAATTGGTCACAGTTGACTTGACTTGGTGATGATGTCGTTAATGGTAATGATTGTTTTTTCCTTTAGCACTATTTCTTCCATCAGTTCCTATAATACATTCATCTTAATGTGCCTCATATTCACTCTCCTATGAGAATTTTATTTATTTTCCTTTTTTTCACCTCATTCAATGAAGGTATCTAATAGTATAAGAATCTTCATATTATGAAAATTTTATTTATTTTCCTTTTTTTCACCTCATTCAATGAAGGTATCTAATAGTATAAGGTACTTCATATCATGCCTCTCTTGAGAAAAACGGCACTTCATATTATGTGCTTTAAAGATTATTCCATGGCAGATTGCTTATATATAGCATTATGTCCTTTAAAAATTATTCCCATGGGAGGCTGCTACGGATATGGGATCCCTTTTTTGAAACTTCTTTTGCATGTTTTTAAAATTTAAATAGTTTGAATAGATATCCTTCCTTTTAAATAAAGGCCTACGTCCTCTATTTTGAATAAATAGAGAATGTCGGCCTTTATATAATTTGAATGAATACCCTTCCTTTTAATTTTTATCTCTTTGACAATCACCTTTTCTGACACGTCATGACCCAACCAATTTCCAATTTCACAATGTGGGCACAAAGCTAATTTAGACATATGGATGGTTTGTGGGACTTTAAGATGGTGGGGAACTGAATATACGTAACAATTTTTTTTTTGAGAGTACAATGAATTGAAAACGCACTCACACACCCAACCTCACCTCGTGTAGGGGCACCCATCTATGAGGAACTCATAGACACATGTCTAGCCAAGTCTTGAATTCAGGACTTTCTTCCAGAGACTCAAGACATCAAACCACTTGGCTACATGGGCTTGGAGATATAGGTAACATTTTTATCCTTCTTAGTTCATCCAGAGCGCTTCAAAGGGGGTTCGGGGTGTCTTACACGTTTGGATCCTTCTACCTAGGCAGAAGAGACATATCTCAATTGACCACTTTTTGGGAGTCTTTTCGAAGTTGACAACACATCTTTCCTTCCAAATATTCCAAAGCATTTCCCTTCTCACAACGTTGCAAAATAGAGGAATAGGTGATGACTTCGCCCAGAAGAGCTAGCTGCCAATATATAAGGCAACAAAAGTAGCTGATTGAGGCACTTGTAGGTGAGAATACGTAGGCAGAGTTGACGTACAAAGCTCACATATTCACGTGTAGTGCTTAGATTTTGCAAACTGACAACATGCTTAAAAGCTATGGTTGCAGAGTACCACTAACATACATTTCCACGTATATTTACAAAAAGCTAGTGAGAGACCGAGAGTGCTGCAAATTCTTGTTGTAATAGCTTTCACCTACGTGAACTTCTCATCGTGTGTGTGTGTGTGTGAGAGAGAGAGAAAGAGAGAGAGAGAGAACATTTCTGCTGACATGTAACCCCAAGTAGCAAGCTTTTCACCTTTTGGCTGAGCATGCTCCCTTTCAACAACAAAAAGAGAAGGAATCTAGCAAGCAAAACACATGTTTCTTGCAATCACTATGTTGCCTTTTGATACACGAACAATTGAACATAGAAAAATAGCGTTTCAACCATGCCATCAAGCCAACTAATAGATATCAAACTACATGAAAATTGTAAAACATGGGAAACATTATGTATGGTAAATAGAAAACCATCTTCAAACTGAACTCCAAAATCTCAAATCTCAATAACACCACATTGATAGAACTCTCCAAGTCTCATTTTGCCACGAGATGTTGTTGCATAAATTGAAAAACAAACTCTATATGGCACTAGAAATTAACAACCATGTGTGTGAAAGAGATGTATCCATAATATCCTCAATAGGCACAATATGATTAGGCATAAAACTGCCAACATCATCTAAAGTGATATCGATTGCTTCTACCTTCATTCATGGAGGTGTAGGTAATTGCTGAATATGCCCATCTTAGTGGCCTTTTTCTTAGACATTCTTCAAAGCATAAAAATCTTCGTTTAAACGGCATATCTTTTGATAATTAGATCATTGAATTTTCCCCTTGTGAGATTGGGTTCTACTCTATTCACATTCTCTATCTTTGTTTATCATATTGTTTCTGCAAGGATCTAAATTCAAGGACATTATATGCATCCCCACTACATGAGGTAATCATGGAATTCCTATAAGTTTCTTCACTCAGAATAGCACCATATATTGTTGATATATTTAAGTAGTGATGTGTGTGAACACACTAGGACTGCCGGGGCACTTTTTTCCCTCTTTAGGAGGTTTTTTTCCCCCGGCTTGTATATACACCTATTGCCCTAATGGGCTACTCATCTTTGTACATTCTCTAGTAATACATTCAGTATTGTGTGTTTGTGCTCCAACCTTCTTCTTCTTCCTTGTGCTATTCGCGTGCTTCTGCGGACATCTAACTCCAACAATTGGTATCAGAGAAGGTCGTCGCTTCATCTAGGGTGCCGTCGACAATCCTTTGTTTGCAGTCTCAGAATCGCACGAATTTTGGTGAGCATACTCAGCATGTTTCCGAGATCAAAACATCTTCGCTCTATGGTGCCGAAATCGCGATCTGAGCTCGTTTCGGCCTCCGAACGCACTATCACAGTGCTTGTGCAGGCTATTTCGTCTTTTTGTGCTAAAGGTATATAACAGTTTTTGTTCGCCAGTCTAAGCATCTCGAAGTCTGCTACAGGTCTAGCAGAACTCGTCTGGGTAGTTCTGTTCAACTTTTTGAGATACAATCAATTTTTTGCATCAAGGTATTTTAGTCACCGGTTATGGCTGAAAGCAGTGATGTATTCCGTATGTTGGCTGTTGAGGATAAGTTGGATGGTACCAACTACCCATTATGGGCTTATATGATGCGACATGTTTTGGTTGCAAAAGGATTGTGGAACATTGTGCAGGGTGTTGAAAGACGTCCTGTTACACCTGTAACGACAGGTACTGCAAATACACGTGCTAGAGCTAATGAAGATGGTGTCGAAGATGATATTCCACAGATTCCTGTTCGTGCCTCTGTTTCTGTTGCACCTACTGCACAGCAAATTCCTTGGGATGGCAGAGATGCCCAGACACATGCATTGATAGCTTTGTCTGTCAAACGTGCCATTATTCCTCATATTCGCTCTTGCAGAACAGCTAGGGATGCTTGGGATACACTTACCACATTGTACCAAGCTAGGAATGAGGCTCGTGTTGCTTACCTCCGAAAACAGTTGGAGAGTGAGCACATGAATGAAGGTGATTCTATGGACACTTTCCTAACAAAGATCAAAGATTTGAAGGAACAGTTGATTTCTACTGATGAGGTTATACCAGATAGCTCACTTGTGCAGACCGTTCTGAATGGTCTTCCTGATTCATATCAGAGTTTTGCTTCTACTCTTCGGTTGATGATGAAAGGCAATCCGAATGCCTTATCATTTGAGGAGTTAGTCTCTGTTCTATTGCAGGAAGATCAGTCCAGGCAGAACAGGTCCATTATGCGTGTTGCAGATCAAGCTTTCCTGGCTAGTTAGAAGGGCAAAGGAAAATGGAGCTCTTCTACTAGTAAGCAAAAATCTGCAAATGCTGCATATTCGAAGAACCAGGATAAAGATGAGAAGAGATCAGAAAAGCAGAAATTGTTTTGCAAGTACTGTACAGGGAACGATCATATCATAAAGAACTGTCCAAAACTGGCTGCAAAAGAGGCAAAGAAAAAGGAGGCTGGAATGGTTGTTGCAGAAGCCTCTACACCAAAAACAGAGTCTACTAATCTTGTGCAGGAAGAAGAATGGGCGTTTACTACTGTTTGCAGTTTTGACCCATCTTCTCATGAGCAATGCATGTCTGCAGTGGACTCATATGTTTGGTACTTTGACAGTGGGGCGACCAAACATATTAGCTCCCAGCGCAGTTTCTTCTCTTCACTCGAGCCTGCCCCTACAGGGAATACTATCACATGCGCCAACAACTCCTCTTATCTTGTTATGGGAGTTGGTAAGATCATTCTGACTACTGCTGATGGTAGTTCTTTCACCTTGTCAGATGCTTTATTTGTGCCAGGGATCAAGAAGGATCTGTTATCAGTTTCTGCATTAGCCAAGATTGGCTTGGTTGTGAAATTCGTTGATGACAGGTGTACAGTTCATGATCTATCAAATGGCGATGTGATTATTGCTTCTGGCATTTTATGTCGTGGGCTGTATAAGCTCATAGACTATGAAAGATCTGTGAATGATTCGGCATGTGCAGTTCATGATTCTCAGGCTATGTTCGATGCAAAGCTTTGGCATGCATGCTTTGGTCATCTGAATTTTGCTAGTTTGCTACGCCTGTAGAAATCTGATATGGTGTCTTCTTTGCCCAAGCTTGAGGCACCTGGAAAACATGTATGTGAAGGCTGTATTTTGGGCTAAATGCAGCGTTCCTCCTTCCAAAAGATGGTTCAGTTTGGGCTACGCAGAAATTGCAGCTTGTACATAGTGATGTGTGTGGTCCTATGCAGACACCCTCTTTTGGGAATTACCTTTACTTCGTGACTTTCATTGATGATGTTTCCAGGCAAGCATGGGTATATCCACTCAAAGCAAAGTCCGAAGTGTTAATGTGCTTTAAACAGTTTTTGGTTTTGGCTGAAAATCTGTCAGCATGTAAAATGGGCACCCTCCGTTCTGATCGAGGGGGGGAATATATGTCTTCTGATTTTAATGCATTTCTGGCTGAACATGGGATAAAACACCAATGTACAGTGCCATATACACGTCAACAGAATGGAGTTGATGAACGAAAGAACAGGTCACTCATGGAGATGGCGAGGTGCATGGTCAAGAGTCAGGCTTTACCACATAGTTTCTAGCTTGAGGTTGTCATGTGTGCAGCATATGTACTGAACAGGTGTCCCACTAAAGCGCTGCAGTCTATCACTCCATATGAGGCTTGGCATGACCGCAAGCCATCTTTTGCTCATCTGCGTGTTTTTGGTTGTTTGGCATATGCATTAGTGCCTGAACAACATCGCAAAAAATTGGATGATAAGGCAGTAAAATGTATTTTTGTTGGGTACAGTTCTGAAAGTAAAGGCTATCGTCTGTATCATCCACAGACTAAACACATTCTGGTTAGCCGTGATGTTGTCTTTGTGGAAGATGCTATTCAGCCATTGCTTTCATGTACTAAGGAGACATCTGTTAGCTCCAAAGACATGTATGATACGTTGATGCCTCTTTTTACAGGTGGACAGTCTAGTGCTGGTCCTAATGAGGAAACCTCTCAGCCTTTGCAGGTTTCATATGATGATGCAGATCATTTTATTTCTGATGCAGATTTACAAGATGCACTTGTTGATGAGAGAGCTGATATTGAGCAGGCAAAAACTATGCCAAAATTGCTGGTGCAGACTTTGCGTGACAGCAAATTAGATGCACCTTTGTCATATCATACTCGTTCAGGCTCTCATAGTGCCCCCTTTGCATCAGATTGCTATGCTATGGCTGTGTCTAGTCTCTGTGATGAGAATGAGCCTGTTTCTTTTGATGAAACACAGAATTCAGAAAATTGGATGGTTGCCATGCAATCTGAATATGATGCTATAATGAAGAATGGTACATGGTCTTTATGTGACTTGCCTCCTGGCAAGAAGGCCATTGGCACTAAGTGGGTATACAAGCTGAAGCGTAAAACTGATGGTACAAATGACAGGTATAAGGCTAGGCTTGTTGCAAAGGGTTATGCACAGGAAAGAGGCATTGATTTTGATGAGACCTTTGCACCTACATGCCGCATGACTACTGTTCGGAGCATTTGTGCACTTGCAGCCCATCATGGTTGGAATGTACATCAGTTGGACATTAGAAGAGCATTTCTGAATGGTGACTTGCATGAACAAGTGTATGTTTTTCAGCCCCGTGGCTTTGTGCAAAAAGGGCATGAAAACTAGGTGTGCAGGTTAAAGATGGCTATGAGAAGATACATGCCTATCTGGTTGCACATGGTTTTGTGAACAGACCAACTAAAAGCACCATATATGTTAAGCGTGCTAATGATGTGCTTCTGATCATTGTTGTCTATGTTGATGACATGGTGCTCACTGGTCCTATTGAGAAGCATATTGCTGATTTCAAGGCTGATTTGCATGCCTCATTTGAAATGTCTGATTTGGGGCATTTGCATCACTATTTGGGCATTCAGTTTATGCAAGTTGATGGTGGAATGGCTTTGTGTCAAACGAAATATATTGACACATTATTGCAACGTTTAGGCCTTGAAGACTGTAAGCCTATTGCCACTCCTATGGAGCTAGGTTTACGCTTGAGTCTTCATGATGTTGGAGATGCATTTGATGTTGTTCTCTATCAGCAGGCTGTTGGATGCTTGATTTACTTATGCATTACTAGGCCAGATATTCATTTTGTTGTCTCACAGATGAGTAGGTTTATGCATTGCTAGGAGTCACGCATTGGAAGGCGGTTAAGCGCATCTTTCGCTACTTGAGTGGTACTCGGCTACTTGGGTTGTTTTATCCCAAGGGGGGATCACTACCGCCAGATTTGCATGCTTTTTCTCACTCAGATTGGGCTGGTTGCTATGACACTCGTGTGTCCACCAGTGGTTTTTGCTTCATGCTTGGTAGCTCATGTATATCTTGGTTGAGCAAGAAGCAGCCTATTGTGGCCACTTCCAGTTGTGAGGCTGAGTATAGGGCATCTTTCACAGCGACTGTTGAGTGTGTGTGGCTCAGACACCTTACGGCTGATTTGGGGGTTGGCTAGTCTTCTGCCACCACTATCTTCACTGATAGTGAGAGCGCATTGGCAGTTGCGAGGAACCCTGTGTTCCATGCTCGCACTAAGCACATTGAGGTGCATTATCACTGTGTCAGGGAGAGGTTCTCTGCTGGGGAGATCAGCTTGGCATATGTGCCCACGCAGGAGAACATTGCAGACCTTTTCACGAAGGCTCTCCCTAGGGAGAAGTTTGAAGCTTTCCGCAAAGCTTTGGGCTTACTTCCTTTTGTGGAGTGATTTCCACATAGCTTGGCACTTCCTTATACATGAATGCCAGCTCCTTGTTCACCGCATCACTCCCAGGGGGGATTTGTTGATATATTTAGGTAGTGATGTGTGTGAACACACTAGGACTGCCGGGGTACTTTTTTCCCTCTTTAGGAGGTTTTTTTCCCTCGGCTTGTATATACGCCTATTGCTCTAATGGGCTACTCATCTTTGTACATTCTCTAGTAATACATTCAGTATTGCGTGTTTGTGCTCCAAGCTTCTTCTTCTTCCTTGTGTTGTTTGCATGCTTCTGTAGACGTCTAACTCCAACATATATCTCATTGTGGGCAAGTGTGTTCCATGAGGATGTTAATGTGCATAAGAGAATTTCCATTTTCTTACAATTAATAAAATTTTTTGTCTCTATAATTGAGTAGACAATACATCAAGTGCATTTATATGCGCAGCAACACTATGATTCTCTTTCTAATGAAGGTCATAAAGATTGCTCAACAACTTTCATGTAATTTATTTTTCAAACGTGTTGTTAGTTTCCACCGTACCTCCTTTGAGGTCTCATAATTACAAATTTTGAATGAAACACTATTTGCTAAATGAAAGAATGTAGTGGGCATAGCCATCTAGTCTTGCCCTTATTAACCATAATCCTTTATATCAATTAGCTTTCCAAAGAGCACCAATGGGGTTCTATCTCTTTATTTGAATCAAGGAGTTGCATACATGATTCTTTCAGAATGCAGGATTAGATTCATGAAACGTATAAATCTCAAAGCCATCTTTTCCTTAAAAATTGCAAACCTTCTTGGATCGCCTTCCAAAACCCCTTGATATATCATCTATCTTTGAAACTTTTCATTTGATGTTATGAGGAGCCCTTTGAGTAGAATTATATGCGAAAATGAGTTATTCAAGAAGAAAATTGTATCTTCTCATATTGTACACTATCTTTGTGGATGACGACACTCAAGTCTTTTGTATTTGTGTACACAAAACCAAAAAATAAAATGCAAGATACCATAGACTCAGAATCCAACTTTGACCCCTTTGCAAGGGATTATTACTCAAAGGACAATGAAGGAGGCTAAACATGGACATAGGTAACTCTCCAGATACTTTGGATAATGATAATATTTTTTTGCATGGATCAAAGAAGTGTTTGGATGGAAGGCATAGAAAACGCATGAACAATCGATATTGGATATCTAAACAACATGAGTTTCAATAGGGAAATTTTCCCAACTTGTATGAACCAAGCAATAACCTAAGGGATGACATTGAGCATGATATCACACAAATATGTCATGTTGTTCATGTAGAACTGTGAATAAGTTTGCAATTGATGGTGCTGGTGAGTTTAAATAAAAGGAATTTCAAGTCGTTTGCAAGAGCTAAGAGATAATGTGGCAATTGATGACATCTCACACACCACAAAAAGGTTCATTTGTGGAATTCCATAGTTCTTTTGTGGAATACCATAGTTTTTTTGTACTCTATATTAACAAATATATATCTAAAAAAAGAACTCAAAAAGGTAAAAGCGCCTCATGGGGCATACATTCTTATGATTGATAAAGAGGTATAATATTGATTTATTTTAACTTAAGGGATTTTTCCTTGATATTTGTGATCGTATCTTTGGCTTTACCTCCCTTTCTACTCCCTTTGAGGTGTGCTTCTCCTCCAAATCTTGAGAATGGATTTGATTCTAGTAGCTCTATATTCTTCCTTTGGATGTTATTAAGTGCTTTAATAATTTGAATCGTTGTGATGCTAGTGACTATTGATGGGGTAAAAATCAACACCCATAAGTAATTTTTAAAGGTCATAGGCTCTCACATGTATTATTTAATCTAACAGAGGTTCAATGTTGTGCAAATTTCTCATAAATCACTCACACATTTTCCTTAGATTCTAGTAAGTTGTAACTAAACATAGGAAGAAATCCAAAATATTTAGAATCACTTTAATTCGACTCTAGAGTCTTGAGAAGCAAATAGTCCAAGACTAGATGATCAATGATTTACACATAAAATGCTACAAAGTTGATTATTTGATATGATCTCACAAAAAACTTGGGGAATCAATCCAAGCCTTTGCACAAAAAACATAGAATACTAAGAAAACCTAATTCGAATTCGGCTGCTTTGAATTTATTGTCTACTCAATTGAGAGCTACTAGTTCTCCACAAAAACTCACCATATAGTAAGTAAGAATGATCTCTTCTCCCCTAGCAAGTGAGCACGCATCTTTCTTAAGCTAGGAGGGAACTTCCTTGTTCTCAAACGATACAATATCAATGGATAGAACTCACCTTATATCATCCTTTGGGCCATCCCAATTTGCACCATATTAAACGTTAACTTGCAAATATTCATCATAATAATAAAATAGTTCTTCATTTAGAGCTTTCTTTATGTATCTAAGGATAGTTTTTCTTCCATCAACTTTTTTGCTTTGGAAATTTTCATCAATTGTAAGGGCACACTTGCTGCATATGAGATACGTGGTCTAAAAGTTCAAAGATCCTACAATGGATATCTATCAAATACAAATATTCATTATCTTCTCCTACTAACCTTTAAATTCACGTCCATGGGTTTGTTATTGACTTTAAATTACATGTGAAATACTTTGTGAGTAGATCAAGAAATACTTCCCTTGCATGAGCTGTATGCCTTCCTCTTTGTAGATTTGGTATATGCCCAAGAACTTCTTTAATAATCTAAGATCAATTTCTACAAGATTCTCCTTGATTTCTATAATGCTTGCTTCATCATTGCTTGTAAGAATATTATCATCAACATAAATGCAAATATAAAAATCTATATGATCTTCCTTCATGTATAGTGACAAGTCTGCATCACTTTATATGTAGTCTTATTTAATGAATGTGTTCCACAAGTGTTTTTTTTCCAAGCCTTTGGTCTTACTTCAGACCATAAGGATCCTTGTTTTACGTGCATGCATGAGGAGGATACCTATGATTTTAAAATCCTTGAGGATGCTCCATAAAAACAATCTCTTCTAGGTAACCGAAGGCATTCTTGACATCTAGTTGGTGAATCTTCCAACTTTTTGAGGTTTCAATGGAAATTAGATTTCTTAACATAATCATCCTTGTAAGAGGGCTGAGATTGTTTTCAAATTCAATGCAATTGTCTACGCAAAACCCTTGGCCACCAATTCAGATTTATACCTGGAAATGCTACCATTAGAATTCCTTTACATTGTATGCCCATTTGTTGCTTATCTTGTTCTTCAAAACCAATAAACAAGTTTGATCCTTCTTCAATGATTTGAGGCATTCTTGCATTAGTTGGTTCCCATCTTAATGCTTGGTAACATCTTGAAGTAAATTAGGCACTTGACATGCAACAAATTGACTTATGTAAGCATAATGTTTGTTAATGAAGGATCCGTTAGATATAATCAATACTTTGACCTTAAGTGACCAACAATTATCTGTGGTTCTCTAAGTTGTGAGGCCCTCATTATGAGTAGAAGCCATCGTGAAAGGCTAGATATTTGTGGAAGCTATTCATTAGGTTAGGTAGGGCATACTTTTGGGACATTGGCTTGCAATTCAAGTTGAAAATAAAGTCCTTGTGGTGTCGTGCGTTTTCCCCATAGAAGCTTAATGGGGGGAGTGCAGAGGGGGGCTTGCCACATTCTAATGGGTCTGGGGGGCCTATCCCCTACCCAGTAGGGCCGACATGGCAAGATTACTCATCGTGGAGATATT